>JAJHZJ010000145.1:4012265-4612265 GCA_023548195.1 Bettongia penicillata ogilbyi
CCAATAATTTTTAAATTATCTCTCCTGGATCTATTTTCCAGGTCAGTTGTTTTTCCAATGAGATATTTCACATTGTCTTCTATTTTTCATTCTTTTGGTTTTGTTTTGTAATTTTTTGGTTTCTCATAAAGTCATTAGCTTCCATCTGCTCCATTCTAATTTTTAAAGAACTATTTTCTTCAGTGAGCTTTTGAACCTCTTTTTACATGTAGCCAATTCTGTCTTTTAAGCATTTTTCTCCTCATTGGCTTTTTGGACCTCTTTTGCAATTTGGGTTAGTCTATTTTTAAAGGTGTTATTTTCTTCAGGATTTTTTGAGTATTCTTTAGCAAGCTGTTTACTTGCTTTTCATGATTTTCTTGCATTGCTCTCATTTCTCTTCCCAATTTTTCCTCCACCTCTCTTATTTGATTTGTAATATTCTTTTTGAGCTTTTAAAAATTCTTTTTGAGCTCTCCCATGGCCTGATACCACTGCATGGTTTTTGGAGGTTTTGGATGTAGAAGCCTTGACTTTTATGTCTTCTTCTGTTGGTATGCTTTGTTCTTCCTCATATGAAAGGATGGTCGAAAATACCTGCTCATCAACAAAGTAACCTTGTATGGCCTTTTTTCTCCCTTTTTTGGGCATTTTCCCAATCAGTTACTTCCCTTTTAAGTCCTTTGTCAAGTGGAGGGTATATCTAGGGACCTGTAAGTTCTCAGTTTCTCCAAGGTGGCACAATCAAGGGAGAGGAGTTTGCTACTCTCCTGGCCTGTTTTCTGGTCTGTGAGCAACCACAGGCATTCTTATCTGCACAGGATCTGCAAGTAGGATTCCCTCTCCACAGTCACCCCTGACTCCACCACGCCAGCACTCTTCCTCATCCCAGCATGGCCACTCAGAATTGAGACTCAGATCAGCTGCTTGATTCCCCCAGGTTTTTAGGTGGAGGGCTCCAAAAGTGGCTGCTGCCACCTTGTGGTTGGGGCTGAGCTCCCTTCTCATCCAGGTGAAAGAGCTTTCTTACTGCTCTTTGAAGCTGTCTTTGGTGTTTGGGGGTTGAAATCTTGACAACTTGAATTTTTAATTCTAGTGAGATCATAAGACATTATCATCCCTGTGAAAATGCTACAACAAAGGGGAATAATAATAATGATGATGTAATAATAATAGCTAACATTTATATAGTGCTTACTAAGACCCAGGCACTGTGCTAAATAAACACTTTCCAATTACATTATCTGATCTTCATAACTACCTGGATAGTAGGTGCTTTCAATTTATCCCAGTTTTGCAGTTGAGAAAACTGAGGTGAACAGAAGTTAAGTGACTTGGCCAGGATCACACATCTAATAGGTACCTGAGAATGAATCTGAACTCAAGTATTTCCAACTCCAGGTCCTGACACCCCGCTAACCTTGTCATGAAATATAGATGAAATGTAACGTTATGCAAATGAAACCTTATAAAATTCTACTCTGAGACTAGAGTTAATTAGAGGCTTTATTTTCCAAAGAAATTAAGATTCCCTTCCTCCAACACATACATTCATTCACAGCTTCAAGAGGAAGGCTGGTTCCAAGGTTTGCTTACATTATAAAAATGCTTTATTTGGTGAATTGTTTGACTACTGATTATGAAATCTATGGAAATTCACCAGACTACTTCTAACTCTGTTGGCATATATCAGGGTTATATCTTTAAATCAACTTTGGATCACAGAATCAAAGTTTAAGTTTTTTTTTTTTGTTGTACAGATTGATATGCAATCCTTTGGGGATATCCAGGTAAAATGTAGCCAGATGGGTTTTGAATGAATTATAGTGTATTCACTTTATATGTAAAATTCATAGATAAATTAAAAGCAAATTCACTTAAAAGGCATTCAAGTAGACCACATGCATTTGCAAGCCCTTAAGTGAGAAGCCAAATTGGAAGCAGTTTACTTGACAAAATAAGAAACTTGTCTGTAAACCTTGAGGCTTCAATTCTGAGCAGGGAAACAGAGTTTTGCAATGCATTTAGTTGTATGAGAAAACTGCTAATTTCTGAAGGGGAGATTCAGTGGAAGAATGGAAACTAGTTTTGGAGATGAACTGAAATACATTTTAGAAGTAAAGGGGTAAGGGATTGAAAAATTAGACTGAAGGAAAATAAAGCATTGAATCAGTATGAGGAGAGGTATAATTCTCTCTGTACTGAGAATTATACAGTTAAACTAGAAAAAGAAATAACTGAAGTCTTTTGAAAAGGGCTTGAATACTTTTAATATATAGTCAAGATAAATACTTTTGCTAAATTGTTACTTATTGTGATATTGATGATTTCTGTGAATATTATTGATATTCTTATCTGCCAAGAATCATCCTGGGAAACAATTGTGCTCAGACCTTAGCTATAAGTAGTGGAATTTGCTGAAAGCAATGGAACCTCTTGAGACTGTAGTTTGATTTGCACTGAGTTTTAAATTCAGGTATATTTGAATTCTTGTTAAATTGGTAAGTAGACTACCATTTAATGGAAAATGCCAAGAACTGTTCAAAAGGAGTGTTATGTAAAAATACTACAGGTGGATTGAGGTAGCAAGATCCTCCTGACTCAATTTTTCCATTGTGTTATTTCCTTTCTGAACAGAAAAATATGGTAGATCATAAGTCTGGGAATGAGACCCTTCGAATAGTGTAAAATTTTGTTGCATGATTCACTGTTTCAAAAGGTATTTATGACTTTTACTTGAAATCAAACCAAGAAAAGGGAGTTTTGTTCTTGCAATACTTATAGGTCAATCCATGCTTTTAGGCTTAGGTCTAATAGAATAGTCTTGATACTACTGCCACCATGTCCATACTCATCCTTCACAGCAAATTTCTCAGACCATGGCACATGAACTGCAGAAATTCTATTTTGATGTACAAATAACTAACTTGCTCCATACGAACTTATACTTAGGTAGTCTAGATTTGATAATATTTCTGAGGAAGGATCAAAGTGGGAAATTATGATGTGGGAGTACTGTGGGTTTGGGGAAAACATTTCCCTAGCAAAAGCAATTGTAGAGATCAGAGAAACGGAGGTTTGGATCCCCAGGCTAGCAAGGACAGGCTGAGCATGACTGATTCTATCTTGAAGGAGGCCTCTATCTTAGAGATTTCCTGCCCCACCAGGGTATTCTCATAAGATCAGTTATAGAGAAAACATCTTACTGTTACAAACTTGATCTTTGGCAACTCCTGAGACCCCGAGATTAATATGTTCTAACCCAAGGTTATCACATTCTCTTCCAAATCACTTGAAATCCTATCCCTATTACTGACCCTTCCAAATCAGGAAAAATGCCTAAACAATCTCATTTGAAATGTTGTTTTTGTAACCCATAATGTTACACTAATACATGTGTGTATGTCCCTTTGTTTGAGGCCATTGTTATCTACCTGGCAAGTGCCCGTTAGCCAATGCTAATTAAACCTTTTATCTTCTAGACACATCCTGATTCATCGATTTTCAGTCAAATGGACTGAATTTGGAGGAATTACTTTCTGGCAAGATCTTAGAACCTCTGGGTTGAAGAATTCCCCAACAATGCATATAACCTACACTGGCAACACACATACACACACACTCATATACACACAAATACACACATACCTACCCATTACATACATGTGTATGTATGTGTGCATGTGTGCATGTGTGTGTGTATGCATACGCGTACTTATCCTGTCCCCTCTCATACCCATTCTTGCCCCAGCAAACTTTTTAGTCTTATTTCACATCATCCATTCTGGAGACTGTTTGAACTAAGCTACTAAGTATTCCCCAAATTCATATTCCATATCCCATCTTTGTGACTTCTTACAAGCCATCCCTTATTTCTGTGATGTCTTTCCTCATATATATTTCTCAAAATCCTCATCTTACTTCTAGGGTCAACTCAGGGGCTACTTTTCCCATGAAGTCTTCCCTGATTCCACTAGTTCTTAGAGATCTCTCCCTCTTCAAACAATCATATATTTATTTATTAGTCTTATCAGTGTGTATCTGTCTCCCAGGGTGGAATGAAGACTCTTTGAAGGTATAGAGATTATCTCGTTTTCATTTTCAATATGCCCCAGTTCCCAGCACAGTGCCTTGCACATTGTAGGTGCATGGTAAGTATTTGTCAAATTGAACTGAGCAAAACAGCTGAAGTTAACTAATATTGAACAATCATCTTATGAAAAAGATGATGCTTAAAGCAATTTTTAGTATAAATCAAGATGAAGTGTCATTTGGTTCACTTTATCACTAATTCTTAACTTTTCCATATTGAGTCACTCTCTTCAGCTTTATCTCCAAGTCCCTTCTCAGTCTTTTGCACTCAACCTTTAGCTAGATTCCCTCAGTTGCTTATCTATATTTCATGTCTTTGTTAATTGAGCTTATTTCACCTGTTTATTACCTATATTTTATAGAGATGTATAAAGATCCTAAGGACATTATTTCCATAGACAAATCTTCTCTATTTTCTCCTATGAAATACTCATCCTCTCTTCATCTTTGTACCTGATGCTCTCTATGATACAGACCAAGTGGATCTGTGGAGGAATTTTTCTCCTTTCTCCCTTTTGAGTACATCACCTTCTTTATTAGACTACCAAGTCCCCAGGTAAATATGCCGATATTGACACTTGGTAGGTAAATTCCATTCCTGGCCAAGTTTCATGATGCAGAAGTCTAATTCCATTCTCAGTTACCATTGTCTTGACCAGTTATTCACATCTCAAATCTACTTTTCTATGTTGCTTTGATTGGAAATAGTGATTCAAACACTACCTATATCCTTAAGATCGTCAGTTGTTTGTCCAGGGCTTCATAATCTTTGATAATATTTTCTAGTTTCTTCATTTTTTTTCTCACATAAATCACTAGGCATGAGAAGGTATCATTAGGTTTGGCATTTCTTGAGAGGTTTCACATCTCATTTTATCACAGATACATACCTTAGAAATATAGCAGTCCTCTCTTTTCGTGTGTATGTGTGTGTGTGTGTGTGTGTGTGTGTGTGTGTATGTGTGTGTATGTTAAATCAGCAAAGGTAACTCCTTCATGGAATCAACAACCACAGCTAATTCTCCCTTCTACAACTGCCCATCCCTGGAATATCTATCTCCTGAGAATTAATTGAATTCAGCATTCCTTGAAGCATTAGAGAATCTGCACAATCCAGAGATGATCCATCTTCCTTCCCCCTCTAATGGAAGAGCTCCAAATTTTCAGTGGTCCCTTTTCTTATTTCTCTTCTACCCTCCAATCTCCTTGACAAAAATGAGAAATCAATCCCCCTGTCTCTTTACTTTCTTTACCTTTTTTATTTTCTTCTTGAAGGATTTCTTCCATTCTTTCAAGAAATACCTCATTCTTCTTGATAACCTAGCAAGTTTAAACATATTCTTCAATCCTTTTCACTTTCTCTCTTATGAGAAAAGCCAACTTATACTTTGTACAAAAATATGTATAGCATAACCATAAAATACTCTCTGACATTCAGCAAAAAGCCTGGGTTGGTTCTACTATTAATTACCAATACTCCCATCCCTTCCAATACTCCCTACTCCTTCCACCAAGGATATATCTCTAGGGAGAGGAAACAATTAGCAGAAAGTGGTGACTTCTGACATCTTAGTACAAAGAATAATAAACATTCCATTCCTGACAGGGCTATCATGGGGATCAAATAAAATAGTGTATAAGACAATTGTCTTTATTTCAGTCATGTCTGACTCTTTGTGACCCCAGTTGTGGGTTTTTTGTGAAAGATGTTGGAGTAGTTTTCCATTTCCTTCTCCAACTAATTTTATAGATGAGTAAGCTGAGGAAAACAGGATTAAGCGATTTGCCCAGGGTGACACAGCTAGTAAATATTTGAGGCCAGATTTGAACTTAGAAGATTCTCTTCACAGAGATGCCCCTTACGACAATGAAGTACTATAGAAATGTGGCATTAGCAAAGAATTCAGTTATAGCTATTGCTAAAGGTAGGAAGATCACTAATAATGAATCTCCCAGTTTCTCAGTCTACCCTCACAGCATCGTTAAAATCATATTCTTTCACAGTATTAATCGATGCCCCAAACATTCTTCTTGTTAGAACAGGTAAGACAACAATGGTGAGAATGTATTCCTTTTATTGGAGGGGTAAGGTGAGACAATCTGGGTTAAGTGACTTGCCCAAGGTCACACAGCTAGTCAAGTGTCAGAGACTGGATTTGAACTCAGGTCCTTCTGACTCCAGAACCAATGCCCTATTTACTGTGCCACCTCGCTACTCCAAGCATATTCCTAAGCAAAATTCTCATCCATTTGTAGATGTCCTATCCTTTTCATAAAAGATAATGCTGCTTCTTTGTATCCCAGAGAGGTTAGAAATATATTCAATAATATGCAATGCAAAGAAATATATAAAATCTTGATAGTCCTGAACTTCTTTAAGGAAAGTTGATAGCAGCTACTGCATATATGGAAGACTTCTAATTTTCCATAGCCCTCACTGAGTAATTCTCAAGTTGTTTAAATTAAGTGACTCTAATGGTTCCTAATGACAAGAGAGAATTCAGAATAATTAGACATTATGAGCTTCTCACCACTTCAGTTCCTGAATATTAGAGGGAGAGCAGAGGAAATATTCATTAGTTAGAATGACTAACTAGGAACCCTTAGGTTAATATAAACCATAATGTGGGTAGTAACCCATGGCTATTTTGTATATATTGCATTATTCAAAGGATCATATATTTAAAGTTTGAAGAGATCTTAGAGGTCATAGAGTCTGATTCCCTCATCTAATAGAAAAGAAATTTTTCAAAAACTTGAAAAAAAGGGATATGAGAGTCATAGAGCTTAAATAACTTGTCCAAAGTGATGCAAGGAATGAGTAGAAGAGCCAGAAGGTGAATCTGACTCCTGATGTGCAAATATATTTTACATGCAAGGACAAACACTCTCTAACTGACTTATAAATTTCCAATGTGCATGTGTACACACAGAGAATAAAATATAACAAGGTTTGATTCTGGCCCCAGGTCCAGGTTTGTTACATTTTACTCACCAAAGGGTTTTCTAATACCCTGAGGGGAGTAGAGAAAGTTTTCTCTACCATTGACCCCAGCCCCCATTGCCTGTGTCCTCTCATTTTAGGAGTCCAGGGACCAGCACTCCAGTTCCATATAACTACTTAACATGTGATTGGCTTTTATAAGGAGATAATTGCTTCAATTACATAACAAAAACAAACATGCACACATTTAGCCCAGCACTTCAGAGGCACAGTTTCCCTCTGTACATACTACCTGGGGAGAGGAAAGGCGATGGACTCAGACTCAGACCTAAACTCTCTTCCTACATAGCACTGTTCCCACCAAGTTCAAATTCAAAGCCACAGATCCATAATCTGCAAAGTGTCACTGCTGGTCTAGCTGCAATGTCCAGCTTGGATTCCTGGACCCTTATAGCACCATGATTTATGTCCCTTGGTCAGATAGGAGGCTCCATTACTAATACCCAGAATAGAAAAGAATTCTATTACTGGTATCTAGAATGGAAAAGAATGAATTTAAAAGCTAAAATCTCTTATCTGTTTCTCTGGGCTGACATTGAGAAGGGAGAGGAAGAAGGCCATTAGGTCCTCTTCCTTATTGCATAGCATGAGTGAAGGAGTCCATCACCCTTAGATAAAATGAAAGCTGCAAAAACACCCACAGGTGCTAAGTCAGTCCAACATTGTAGCTCCATTTACACAGACAATGGAGAAAGTTTGCTACCAACCATATGGTACACCATAGCAGAATGTTCATGCGTGCTCCAGTCTTCCAGGCTCCCAGAAGCATGTCTTTAGCATTTTCCATGTGGATGAAAACATCTTAGCAAAACTGGTGGTGTCTGCATATGCATATGTCTGCCATTACTAAAATAAAGGCAAACATGTTATCCCTGCCAAGGGACAATAAAGGGTCAGTATTCTTTTTTTCTCTTAAATTTACTTATTTAATTTTAGGTTTCAACATTTATTTCCACCAGAACTGGAGTTTCAGATTTTCTTCCCACTTCTCCCCCCCCCCCCACCCCAAGACATTGTGCATTCTGATTACCCCTTCCCCCAATCTGCTCTACCTTCTATCACACCCCTCCCTTCTCTTATGCCCATCTTCTCTCTTTTCTTGTAGGGAAAGAGATTTCTATACCCCATTACCTATATTTCTTTTTTCCCAGTTGCATGTAAAAGCAATTCTCAACATTCGTTCCTAAAACTTTGAGTTCCAACTTCCCTCTCTTCTTCCCTCTCCACCCATCCCCACTGAGAAAGCAGCAATTTAATATAGGCTATACATGTGTAGTTATGCAAAAGACTTCCATAATAGTCTTGTTGTGAAAGACTATATTTCCCTCCATCCTATCCTGCCCCCCCATTTATTCTATTCTCTCTTTTGACCTTGTCCCTCCCCAAAATTGTTTACATCTATTTACTCCAACCTCCCATTTTCCTTCCTTTCTATCATCCTCCCACACCCCACTTATCCCCTTCTCTCTTACTTTCCTGTAGTGTAAGATAGATTTTCATACCAGATGGAGTGTGCATGTTATTCTCTCCTTAAGTCAAATGTGATAAGTGTAAGCTTCACTTTTCTCCTCTCACTTCCCCCCTTTCCCCTCCATTGAAAAACCTTTATCATGACTTTTTTATGAGAGATAATTTGCCCCATTCCATTTCTACCTTTCTCCTCTCAATATATTTCTCTCTCACCACTTAATTTTATTTATGTAGATATCATTCCTTCCTATCCAACTTACCCTGTGCCTTCCATATGTGTGTGTGTGTGTGTGTGTGTGTGTGTGTGTATGATCCCTCCAACTACCAAAATACTGAGAAAAGCCTCAAGAGTTACAAATATTATTTTTCCATGTAGGAATGCAAACAGTCCTTTATGATTTCTCTGTCCTGTTTATCTTTTCGTACTTGATTCTTGTATTTGAAAGTCAAATTTTTTATTCAGCTCTGTTTTTTTTCAACAAGAATGCTTGAAAGTCCTCTATTTCATTTTTCCCCCTGAAGTATTATATTCAGTTTATTATACTCAGCTGGATAGGTGATTCTTGGTTTTAATCCTATCTCCTTTGACTTCTGGAATGTCATATTCTAAGCCCTTTAATCTATTAATGTAGAATCTGCTAGATCTTGTGGTATCCTGATTGTATTGCCACAATACTCAAATTGTTTCTTTCTGGCTGCTTGCAATATTTTCTCCTTGACCTAGGAGCTCTGGAATTTGGTCACAATATTCCTAGGAGATTTTCTTTTCAAATCTCTTTAAGGAGGTGATTGGTGGATTCTTTCAATATTTGTTTTACCCTCTGGTTCCAGAATATCAGGGCAGTCTTCCTTGATAATTTCATAAAAGATGTCTAGGCTCTTTTTTTGATCATGACTTTCAGGCAGTCCCATAATTATTAAATTGTCTCTCCTGGATCTATCTTCCAGATCAGTTTTTTTCTAATGAGATATTTCACATTATCTTCCATTTTTTCATTCTTTTGGTTTTGTTTTGTGATTTCTTGGTTTCTCATAAAGTCATTAGCCTCCATCTGTTCCATTCTAATTTTGAAAGAACTATTTTCTTCAGTGAACTTCTGAATTTCTTTTTTCATTTGTCCAATTCTGCTTTTTAAAGCCTTCTTGTCCTCATTGACTTTTTGGACCTCTTTTGCCATTTGGGTTAATCTATTTTTAAAGGTGTTATTTTCTTAAGCTTTTTTTAAGGAGGGGTCTCCTTTAGCAAGCTGTTTACTTGCTTTTCATGATTTTCTTGCATTGCTCTCACTTCTGTTCCCAATTTTTCCTCCATCTCTATTACTTGATTTTCAAAATCTCTTTTGAGCTCTCCCATGGCCTGAGACCATTGCATAGCTTTTTTTTTGAGGTTTTGGATGTAGAAGCCTTGACTTTTATGTCTTCCTCTGATGGTATGCTTTAGTCTTCCTCATATGAAAGGATGGAAAAAAATACCTTTTTGTCAAGAAAGTAACCTTCTATAGTCTTATTTTTTTTCCACTTTTTTGGGGCATTTTTCCAACCAGTTACTTGATTTTTGGATCCTTTGTCAAGTGGAGGGTGTACTCTAGGGATCTATAAGTTCTCAATTCCTCTGAGATGGCACAAATGAGAGAGAGAGGAATTTACTCCTCTGCTGGCCTGTGCTCTAGTCTGGGAGCAACCACAAGATTTTCTGCCCAGGATCTGTAGGTAGGGATCCCTCTCCAGAACCTCTACCATCTCCAACACATCAGGGCTCCTCCTCACCCCAGGACTACCACTCAGAACTGAGACCTAGATAGGCTGCTCAATTCCTCCAGGGTCTTTAGGCAGAGGGTTCCAAAATGGACTTTCTCTGGCCTGGGTTTGGAGCTAGGGCTGGACCCTGCTCCCTTCTCACCTAGGTGAAAGAGCTTTCTCACTAACCTTTGAAGCTGCCTTTGGCCTTTGTGGGTTGAGTAATCAGGGAACCACATCTGCTGCCCCTCATTCTGAGCCCTGAAGCCTGCTCCAGTCCTGTCCATGCCATGTGGGTAAGGCTAGACTGTGGTCTGCTCTGAGTTTGGTGTGATAGACCTTTTCCTGTCAGCCTTCCTGGCTGTCCTGGGCTGGAAATTTCTTTCACTCTATCATTTTGTGGCTTCTCTTTCTCTGCAATGGTTCTTCCCCCCATGTTTCCCCTGTGCCTGTGATGGACCAAAGGGTTAATATATTAACAGAGAAAACAACATGCAGAAAAAATTCTGTTTCCAGTGTCATCATAGAATGTGACAAACAAGGGGAAGAAAGCCAGTATTTGTCTGACATACATTATAGAATTCAGAATAGCAGGCTTCAAAGGGTTAAAAATTGATAAGTAGGATCCTATGACTTAAAATTTTATAAGGAAATCAACTCAGTGAGATGGAAAGCCCTCCAGATTGAAATTCTGAAAACATAAAGAAAAATAGTTCCAATTATTAGGAAAAGGGGATATTGTCACTGATGAGACTGCACAGAGAACTGATTGACCAACTTGGATTCTTAAAATTCTACAGAAGATGGAAGAAAGACAAGTGATAGAAGATAAGTATCTGACATGATCCTTTTGGAAGACTATCAGGACTGCTAAAGGTCAGAATCAGCTGAGTCTGAAAAAAAGCTAATAAGAAAAAGATGTTTAATTTGTTAGGAATTTTTTGGGAAGGGTATCTATTTTGGAGAAAGAGAAGAATCAAAGAGGAGAAGAAAATAGTCCTTAGCATGGGTGAGATGATAATTGACCTCAAGTTCAAGGTATTCCTTCTCAATTTCCTTCTGTTTTCTCTGAGAAGAAGGATGATCTTTGGACTAGAAAGTATAGAAAAAAGAATGACTCAGCTTAAAATTCAAGTTCTCTCTTGGGAGATAGTAAAAACCTAGATTCCCCGAGTGAGTTTAAATCTCAAGACTCAAATGAGCTATATAACAGCATGTTGAACTAACTCATGCATGTAAGTGATGAGCCACTACTATCTTTGAAATACTAGAGAGGGGCTGTAGAGAAGGGCAAATGATCCAGTTTTCCGCAAAGGAAAGAGTGGAGTCTGCAAACTCTGGAGCCAGTGAGCTTAACTTCTATTCCTGGCTAGATTCTAGAGTGTTAACAAAGAGATTGTCAATCTGTACTTGTAAAAAGAAGACGCGAATCCAAAGAAACAGCTCAGTTTCATCAAAGACAGATCATGACAGATTAGACTCCTTTTTCCAACAGGGTTACTAGAATGGTAGGCCAGGCAAATGTGGTTGATATGGTTTTCCTGGATTTCTAGCAAAGCATTGAAAAAATAACATACATTTCTTGTATATAAGATGGATAGATGCAGGCCAGCTGATAGTAGTGAGATGGGTTTCTGAACAAAAATAAAGACAATTAGTCACTTGATAACCTGGAAGAATTTTAATAGGCAGAGGCCTTGTTTTAACATTTTAATTGATGAAATGCTATCAATACCAATGCATAGATGGCACAGAATAACGTTCTTTGTTTTACAATGTACTTGAAAGTAATTGTTTATATGAAACATGTGCTCTTGAACTTATTTCTTTCCCTTTTTTTAACAGGTTGTTTGGTATGAGACACAGAGATAATTCAGAGAAGAACTGAGAGTTGTCCCCTCTCTTTTCCTTGGCAAGGGGAGAGAAGAAGAGTAGGGGAGAGAGAAAACTTGTCCTTGGTAAAGTGAAATCCCCTTCCCATAAAAGATGGAGTTCCTTGTTGCCCCTTTAAGAGCCACTAGGAGGCACAGTGGATAGAGTACTGGACCTGTAGTCAGGAAGACCTGAGTTCAAATCCAGCCTCAGATACTTACTAGCTGTGTGACCCTGGGCAAGTCACTTAACCCTGTTTCCCTCAGTTTGTAAAATGAGCTGAAGAAAGAAATGGTAAACTCTAGTAACTTTGCCAAGAAAACCCCAAATGGGGTCTTGAAGAATCAGACATAACTGAAATGACTCAGCAACAACAACAAGAAGGAACTGGAAACCAAGTAGATGCTCATCAATTGGGGAAAAGATAAATTGTGGTAGACAAACATAATGAAACACAATAGTGATGTAAGAAATGATGTATGTGAATATAGAGAAGCACAGGAAGAACTGTAAGAACTGATACAGAATGAAGTAAGTAGAGTCAAGAAAATAATATACACAGTAAGCACAACAATGTAAATGAAAAGAAAAAGACACACCAAAAAATCAATAGTAAATGCAACAAAATTATAAAGATTAAATGGTATTTGAATGAAGAGCTATGAAAACATCCTCTTCATGCCACCCCTCCCCATGGAGGTGGGAAGTACACATTACAGCCTTTTTTTAATGTATCAATCAGTTATGCTGATTTTTGTCCCTTCTAAAAAAACCAAAACACTATTTATCATAAAGGACGACACTGGAAAGGGGCAAGGAAGGGATTCATGGGATACTATGGTGATGTAAAGTACAGAAGATATTAAGAAAATTTTTTTAAAGCATCAGCCAATCTTCCTTGCCTTGAGTTTGGGCCAAAGTGGAGGCAGTGTTGGTGCATGATTTTCTGTTTGCAGATGATTGTGCACTTAATGCAGCCTCTGAAGATGCAACCAAGTATGGATCAATTCTCTGCTGCTTGTACTACTTTTGGCCTAACAATTAACACCAAGAATGCACAGGTGGTCCAAAAAGACTCATGGAGAAGCCACACAGGGCAGGCATTTACATGGTGGTCAGAAGAAGTGATACAAGGACACTTTCAAGATCTTTCTCATGAACTTTGGAAGTGATTGTGTGACCGAGAGACATTGGCACAGGATCATTCAGCATGGTATGCCCACATCTGAGAAGGTGTTGTCCTCTATGAGCAAAGCAGAATTGAACCAGCTCAAAGGAAATGCGGAATGTGCAAATTTAGATTTGCGTCCGAATGGTGGCAGAGCATTCTGAGCTTGTATTGGTCTGATCAACCACACATGAAACTTGACTCTAACATAGTGATGTCTTTTTGATCTTCAAGAAGAAAAGATAACAACCAACCAGTTACTAGTATTCCAGTTCCATAGGTTATAGGTTCCTTTTCCATGCACAAATTTCTTCAACCCTTGGATCCCCTAGTAAGATGAATGAGATCTTATGTTCAATTTTTCTATCTCCTGGAGTATACCATTGGGTTTACTAACTTACATAAAACAATCTACTAGAAAAACCCAAACAAACAAAGGGTTGTAGTATCTTCAAGGTTTTAACACTGCAAACTGAATTAGTACAGATTCAAAACATTCTTTGTTTTCATTTAAATGTGTGAAAGCACCAAGTGCCTGGAGAAACCTCTCAGCCCTAAATGCAGATTTAGTTAAACATTTACAATAAAGTGGTTTTGCTGAGAGTTCAATTTATTTGCTTGCCTTCTTATCTCTAAACACATTTGCATGAAAACAAGATCTGTTAATAATTCAGAGGCTCTCTGATTTCCCACCTGCACAACATTCAGTTGCTTTTTAAATTAATCAGTCCTCTAGAAATTACTTTTGCTATGCCTTCCATATTATTCTAAATGTATCCATTTCCCCCCTCCAAGAGCTCCCAGTGTTTGCTGGCAAAACCATTAGCTACAGTTTAGGAGAATGCTGAATAAACATTGTGATTATCCTCTGGAGTTCAACATTCAGACACTTACTCTATGGACAAAACTACATGGCCACACCTGAATATTTCCCAGGCAAGAAATGGGCAATTGTTTCTGAGGGGGGAAAAGGGATCCCTTCTGCTTACCCAAATCCCAGATGCCATGTGTTTTGAAATTTCTACAATTTGAACAAGTTGCAATTTGAGATAGGTTGCTGCAATACCTCAGGTAGGTCCTAATTTACTATTTAACCACTGTATGCAAATTAGTTTTAAAAGTATTAACATTAACTGAATAGGAAGAAATTTTAATAAAATAATAATTAGTACATATGTAACTTTTACAAATATTTCATTTTACCCTCACAATAACCCTGAGAGAAGTAGGTGCTATTATCATCATCCCCATTTTACAGATGAGGAAATTGAGGCAGAAAAAGTTGAAATGCTTTTGCCCTGAGTCACACAGCTAGTAAATATCTGAGGCAGGATTTGAATACAGGTCTTCCTGGCTCCACTTGTAGCACTTTATGCATTGAACCACCTACTTGCTTTTGTAGACCTGTGATTAATTGGCTTAGGAAACTCTTGAGAAAAAATTGTCTTCATTGATACAGATTGAAGCTATTCTTTCTCTAGAAAAAAATAATTTTTAGTTGTCAACATTCACTTTTATTTTATTTTTTCCCCCAATTTATTTATTTATTTTTAGTTTTCTACATTCATTTCCACAAGATTTTGAGTTCCAAATTTTCTCTCCATCTCTCCCTCCCTCTCCCCAAAAACCAAGCATTTTGATTACCCCTTCTCCCAGTTTACCTGCCCTTCTATCAAACCCCTCCTTTTCCTTATCCCCATCTTCTCTCTTTTCTTGTAGGGCAAGATAGACTTTCGTACTTTCTTACCTGTATTTCTTATTTCCCAGTTGCATGCAAAAACAATTCTCAACATTCATTCCTAAAACTTTGAGTTCCAACTTCTCTCCCTTCCTCCCTCCCCACCCATCCCCACTGAGAAGACAAGCAACTCAATACAGGCTATATAAGTGTAGTTTTGCTAAAGACTTCCATGACAGTCATGTTGTGAAAGATAACCTATATTTTCCTTCATGCTCTCTTTCCCCTCCATTTATTCTATTCTCTCTTTTGACGTTATCCCTCTCCAAAAGTGTTTACTTCTAATTATCCCCTCCTCTCATTTGCCCTCCTTTCTATCATCTCCCCACCCCACTTATCCCTTTCTCCCCTAATTTCCTATAGTGTAAGATAGATTTTCATACCAAATTGAGTGTGCATGTTATTCCCTTCTTAAGCCAAATGTGATGAAATTAAACTTTACTTTTCCCCTCTTACCTTCTCCTTATCCCCTCCATTGAAAAAGCTTTTTCATGACTTTTTTATGAGAGATAATGTGCCCCATTCTATTTCTCTCTTTCTCCTCTCAATATATTCCTCTCTCACCACTTAATTTTATTTATGTAGGTATCATCCCTTCCTATAAAACTCACACTGTGCCTTCTATCTATCTATCTATCTATCTATCTATCTATCTATCTATCTATCTATCTATCTATCTATCTATCTATCCATCTATCTATCTGTATGTGTATAATCTCTCCAACTCCTCAAATACAGAGAAAATTTTCAAGAGTTACTAATATTATCTTTCCATGTAGGAATGTAAAGAGTTCAGCTTTAGTAAGTCCCTTCTGAATTCTCTTTCCTGTTTACTTTTTCATGCTTCTCTTGATTCTTGTGTTTGGAAGTCAAATTTTCTATTTAGTTCTGATCTTTTCATTAATAATGCTTGAAAGTCCTCTATTTCATTGAATGACTATTTTTTTCTTGAAGTATTGTACTCAGTTTTTCTGGGTAGGTTATTCTTGGTTTTAGTCCTAGTTCCTTTGCCTTCTGGAATATCCTGTTCCAAGCCCTTTGATCCCTTAATGTAGAAGTTGCAAGATCCTGTGTTATCCTTATTGTATTTCCACAATACTTGAATTGTTTCTTTCTGGCTGCTTGCATTTTCTCCTTGACCTGGGAACTCTGGAATTTGGCTACAATAATCCTAGGAATTTTTTTTTTGGATGTCTTTCAGGGGGTGATTGATGAATTCTTTCAATATTTATTTTATCCTCTGGTTCCAGAATATCAGGGCAATTTTCCTTGATAATTTCATGAAAGATGATGTCTAGGCTCTTTTTTTGTTCATGGCTTTCAGGTAGTTCCATAATTTTTAAATTGTCTCTCCTGGATCTGTTTTCCAGGTCAGTGTTTTTCCAATGAGATATTTCACATTGTCTTTTTTTTTCATTCTTTGGTTTTTTTTTAAAATAAATTTATTTAATTTTTTACATTCATTTTCACAAAATTTTGGGTTCCAAATTTTCTCCCCATTTATCCCCTCCCCCTACCCCAATACACCAAGCATTCTAATTTTCCCTATCACCAATCTGCCCTCTCTTCTATCATCCCTCCCTTCTCTTGTCCCCATCTTCTCTTTTGTCCTGTAGGGCCAGATGACTTTCTATTCCCCATTAACTGTATTTCTTATTTCCTAGTAGCAAGAACAATACTCAACAGTTGTTCCTAAAACTTTGAGTTCCAAATTCTCCCCATCCCTCCCTCCCCACCCATTCCCTTTGGGAAGGTAGGCAATTCAATATAGGCCATATCTGTGTAGTTTTGCAAATCACTTTGATAACAGTCATGTTGTGTAAGACTAACTGTATTTCCCTCCATCCTATTCTGCCCCCCATTGTTTCTATTCTGTCTTTTGATCCTGTCCCTCCCCAAGAGGGTTGACCTCAAATTGCTCCCTTCTTCCATTGCCCTCCCTTCCATCATCTCTCCCTCCCTGCTTATCTCCTTCTTCCCCATTTTTCTGTACTGTAGGATAGGTTTTCATACCAAAATGAGTGTGCATTTTACTCCTTCCTTTAGTCGAATGTGATGAGGGTAACCTTCATGTTTTTTTCTCAGCTCTCCTCTTTTTCCCTCCACTAAAAAGTTTCCTGCTTGCCTCTTGAATGAGATATAATTAACCCCATTCCATTTCACCCTCTCTCCTCCCACTACATTTATCTCTCACCATTTACCTTAATTTCTTTTAAGATATGGTCCCATCCTATTCAATTCACTCTTGCTCTCTGTCTCTGTGTGTGTATGCTTGTGTGTATGTGTATGTGCGTTCACACATGAACATGCGTGTGTGTGCATGTGTGTGTGTGTGTGTACATCTGTGTGTGGTCCCACCAACTACCCAGATACTGAAACCTTTTAAGAGTTACAAATATTGTCTTTCCATGTAGGAATGTAAACAGTTCACCTTTGGTAAGTCCCTTATGACTTCCCTTTGCCGTTTACTATTTCATGCTTCTTCTCCTTCTTGTGTTTGAAAGTCAAATTTTCTTTTCAGCTCCGGTCTTTTCATCAAGAATACTTCAAAGTCCTCTGTTTCATTGAAAGACCATATTTTCCCCTGAAGTATTATATTCAGTTTTGCTGGGTAGGTGATTCTTGGTTGGAGTCCTAGTTCCTTTGACTTCTGGAATATCCTATTCCATGCCCTTCGATCCCTTAATGTAGAAGCTGCTAGATCTTGAGTTATCCTGATTTTATTTCCACAATACTGGAATTGTTTCTTTCTAGCTGCTTGCAATATTTTCTCCTTGACCTGGGAACTCTGGAATTTGGCCACAGTGTTCCTAGGAGTTTCTCTTTTTGGATCTCTTTCAGGTGGTGATCGATGGATTTCTTCAATACTTATTTTGCCGTCTGGTTCTAGAATGTCAGGGCAGTTTTCCTTGATAATTTCATGAAAGATGATGTCTAGGCTCTTTTTTTGATCATGGCTTTCAGGTAGTCCCATAATTTTTAAATTGTCTCTCCTGGATCTATTTTCCAGGTCAATTGTTTTTCCCATGAGATATTTCACATTCTCTTCCATTGTTTCATTCTTTTGGTTTTGTTTTATGATTTCTTGGTTTCTTGGAAAGTCATTAGCCTCCATCTGTTCCATTCTAATTTTGAGAGAACTATTTTCTTCAGTGAGCTTTTGAACCTCTTTTTCCATTTGGCTAATTTTGCTTTTGAAAGCCTTCTTCTCCTCATTGGCTTTTTGAACCTCTTTTGCCAATTGAGTGAGCCTATTTTTCAAGGTGTTATTTTCTTCAGAATTTTTTTGGGTCTCTTTTACCAAGGTATTGACCTGCTTTTCATGCTTTTCTTGCATGTCTCTCATTTCTCTTCCCAGTTTTTCCTCCACCCATCTAACTTGATTTTCAAAATCCTTTTTGACCTCTTCCATGGCCTTAGCCCACCAGACATCCACCTCGGATGTCTGGGATAGGGAGGCCCCGACCTCCACATCTTTCTCTGATGGCAGGCATTGTACTTTGTCATCAGAAATGAAGGGGGGAAGGAACATCTCTTCCCCAATAAAGTAGCTCTCTATGGTCTTATTCTGCTTCCTTTTTCTGGGCATTTTCCCAGCCAGTTACCTGACTTCTGAGATTCCTCTCCACCCCTGCCTAGATCCGCCCAGCTAGTTCTTGGGGTCTGAGATTCAAATGCTGCTTCCCAGTCTCAGGGCTATCTGTGGGGGGAGTGGCTGGTATTCAATGTGAGCTTAAGTTCTGGTGCTTGGGTGGGGGCAGAATCGCCTCCCAGGCTCAGTTCCCTCAGGGGATTTATGCAGAGACCTTCAGTGATGGAACGGGTAGGGGCAGGGTCACTTCCTGGGCTCAGCTCCCTCAGGGGGTTTATGCAGAGACCTGAACTTCTGCCTGCTGCTCTGGGAGTCCTGGGCCACTCCTGCTGCCTCTGCCGCTGCCTCTGCCGCTGCCTCCCAAGGGGGCCCGAGCCACGGAGACACCCTGCTACCCTCTTGGCCAGCCCAGACGTCTCTCTCACTGACCTGGAGCATCTGTGGGCGGAGGGACCTTCCCGGCTGCCGGAGGTTCCGTCCCTGAAGCCTGCTTGGATCTGCTCCTCTGGGGCCACGGCCAGGACAGCACTGGGGTGGGCTCCACTTTCTGGGGCATGACGGACCCCTGGGGATGGCTCTCCAGGGCTCTCTGGAACGGAAATCTCTTTCACTGTGTTTCTGTGCACCTTGCAGTGACCCAGAATTTGTGGGAAGTTCTTCTTACAGGAAATTTATGGGCTGTGGGTTCGGAGCCAGCATACATGAGTCTTTCTACTCCACCATCTTGGCTCCTCCCCCCCATTCTTTGGTTTTGTTTTGTAATTTCTTTGTTTCTCATAAAGTCATTAGCTTCCATCTACTCCATTCTAATTTTTAAAGAACTATCTTCTTCAGTGAGTTTTTGAACCTCCTTTTCCATTTGGCTAATTCTGTTTTAAAGCATTTTTCTCCTCATTGACTTTTTGGGCCTCTTTTTCCATTTGAAGTAGTCTATTTTTAAAGGTGCTAATTTCTTCAGCATTTTTTTGGATCTCCTTTAGCAAGCTGTTGACTTGCTTTTCAAGATTTTCTTGTATTGCTCTGATTTCTGTTCCCAATTTTTCCTCCACCTCTCTTGCTTGATTTTCAAAATCCTTTTTGAGCTCTTCCATGGCCTGAGACCAATGCATATTTCTTTCGGAGGCTTTGGATGCAGAAGCCTTAACTTTTAGGTTTTCTGCTGATGATAGGCATTGTTCCTCCTCATCCAAAAGGATGGAAGAAAATATCTGCTCACCAAGAAAGTAACCTTCTATTGTCTTATTCTTCTTTTTGGGGCATTTTCCCAGCCAGTCACCTGACCTTTTAGTTGTTTGTCAAGGAGAGGGTATATCTGGGGACCTTTAAATTCTCAGTTCCTCAAAGGTGGCACATTCAAGGGAGAGGAGTTTATTCCTCTCCTGGCTTGTGGTTGGATCTGTGAGTGGGATTCTGTCTCCAGAGCCCCCACCAGCTCTACCATGCCAGCATTCCCTCCATCCCTGGGCAACCTCTCAGGGCTGATAGCCAGATCAGCTACTCAATCCCCCCAGGGGCTCCAGTCCAGGACTCCAACAATGGAAGCTGCTGGCACTTGGGGCCAGGGGTAGATTACTGAGTTCCCTTCTCATCCAAGTTAAAGAGCGCTCTCATCAATCCTGGATGCTGTCTTTGGCATTTGTGAGTTGAGGAATCTGGGACCCACAGCTGCTGTATGTAGTTGGCTCCTTGAAGGCCATTCTAGTCCTTTCCTTGCCACGGCACACCTGTGCTGGACTGTGCTCCACTCTATGGTTGTTCTGGGCTGTGTTTCACTCTGTGACTGTGCTGGGCAAAGAGGGAAGCATCAACTTCTGGGTTTTAGCCAGAAGAATCCTTAGTGGCTTCCCAGAGTCTTTCTGGCCAAAGAAACACTTCCATTCAGTAAGCCCCTGAATATTCACTTTTATGAGATTTTGAGTCCTAAATTTCCCTCCTCCATACACTCTCTCCTCCCCAAAACAACAAGCAATCTGATATAGGCCAAACATGTGCAATCATATTAAACATTAGTCATGTTGTGAAAGAAGAATCAGAACAAAAGGGAAAAACCATGAGAAAGAAAAAACAAAAAGCAAAAAAAAAAAAAGAGAAAATGGTATTCTTGGATCTTCATTCAAACCCCATAGTTCTTTCTCTGGAATTGTATACCATTTTCCATCATGAGTGTTTTGAAATTATCTTGGGTCCTTGCATTGCTGAGAAGAGCTGAGTCTAACAAAGTTGGTCATCGTACAAGGTTGCTCTTGCTATGTACAATGTTCTCCTGGTTCTGCTCACTTCCCTCAGCATCAGTTTATATGTCTTTCCAGCTTCTTCTGACATTTGCCTACTCATCATTTCTTATGGAACAATAGTGTTTTATTATATTCAAAGACCACAACTAGTTCTGCCATTCCCTGAATTGATGGGCATCTCTCTCAGTTACCAATACTAGTAAAAACTACTCTAAATATTTTTGTACATGTGGATCCTTTTCCCTTTTTTATGAACTCTTTGGGATACAGAATTAGTATTGATATTGCTAGATCAGAGTATGCACAGTTTTATAGCCCCTTGGACATAGTTCCAAAATCTCCAGAGTGATTGAATCAGTTCACAACTCCACCAACAATGCATTACTATCCCAATTTTCCCACATATTCTTGAACATTTATTTTCCTGTTTCGTCTTGTTAGACAATCTGATAGGTGTGATGTGGTACCTCAGAGTTCATTTGATTTGCATTTCTCTAATCAATAGTGATTTAGAGCATTTTTTCATATGACTATAGATAGCTTTAATTTCTTTATCTGAAAACTGCCTGATCATATCCTTTGCCCATTTAGATTGAAACCATTCTTCAATTTGTAGTACCAAATAGTTCAGTGGCCTGGTAAACTGAGAGATTAAAAGAGTGGCTCCAAAGCCAAAGTCAGGACATATTTTGTTTCAATTTTTATCAATGATATGTTTATATATTTATTTTGATAGTAAATTACATTCATTATCTCACATCTATATTCTTTAGAGTAGTGATCTCCAAAGTGGGAGGGTGGGTCCCTCAGGAGGCCTTTGGCATTACTTTCAATGGATAGGTGATCAAGTAGTCAATTGTAGGGAAATTGTCTATATAATCCTCTCAAGGTCCCAGCCAGTCATGGAGCTTTTCTCCAACAAAATCATCTCCCCAAATCCCCCAATTCTACTCTTTCCCTGCCTTACCTGAATTCCCAATCTGCCTAGTCCTTCCTAGTCAGGCATTTAGCCTCCCAGGAAAGTTATATGTTCCAACCTAGTGCCAGTTATATGTTCCAACCTAGTGCCACAAAAAATTGTTCAAGCATTCATTGCTTAAGCATTACTGCCAATTATACAATCAATGACACAGAGACGGGGATTTCATCCCCGCTCCCCCCACTCCTGCAATTTATTACATTCAGAGAGCAAGCTGAACAGCTACAATGACAACAAAATTACTAATTGTGGAACATCAGTCTCAGCAACCTTGCCTAGACTTTGGTTATATAAGAAGGATGGGTACAATGGAATTTCAAAGATCAAATAAGGGAAGATAATATTTACAGAACAAAGAACAGATGGCAGAAGAGGAAAATCTATATCAGGTAAAATAGGAAACTAGCTGGTAAACACCAGAGATATAGCTAAGATTTCAAACTTGACTCTGAAGACAAGCGGAGCAGAAACTACCTAGTTAACAACAAGGCAAGAGTTGATTTCTCAGACTGAATTTGCAGACTCTGGTTAGTTACATCATGTGTTCATTTCAAATAAATTGTGGTAAGAAAGTTAGGTCAGAAATTCTCTTATGGCACCAGGGTATTCATGGGAGTGGCCTCATAGGTGCCATTGGGAAAAAAGTCTGTTCCATTTGAGTGCAGATTGAAACATACAGTTTTTCACTTTCTTTTTTCAATGTTTTTTTTCTTTTGGTCTATCTTTTTTCACAACATTGTTAACATGGAAATATGTTTTGCATCATTGCATATGTATAATCTATATCAAAACATTTGCCAAGGTGGGAAGTGAAGAGGGAGAGAGAAAAATTTGAACTCAAAAACTTTTTAAATGAATGTTAAAAATGTCTTTACATGTAATTATGGGAAAATTATATATATATATATATATATATATATATATATCCATTTAAAAAGTCTGTTCTACTCCCAGCATGCCTTCATCTTGTCTTCAAGATCATCTTCTGAATACAACAGATATCTTCTTAGAGGGTGTACTGTTCTTTGGGACAGTGACTAACAAGTAAGAACTCTCCCTTTCCCTTTCATTTCAAGTGGGATAGAATGAGTCAGAGAAGATGAAAAAACATAGATGGTATGTGAGAGACTGAAGACTGACAGATTGAAGACCTCATTTCATTGTCTTTTGTCCCCCTCCCTGGTTCCCCTTTTTCTCCTGCAATTACATCAAGGGCATCATCGTCCTTCCATGCACCCAGGCTTGTACCCTCAGTGTCATCTCCTTGACTGTTCCCTCTCCCTTACCCTATGTATCCAATCAGTTGTAAATCTCATTGTCTCTACCTCCACTTCTCTCCCATGTCCCCTTGTATCCAATGTGTCCTATGTATCCAATCAGTTGTAAATCTCATTGTCTCTACCTCCGCTTCTCTCCCATGTCCCCTTGTATCCAATGTGTCCTATGTATCCAATCAGTTGTAAATCTCATTGTCTCTACCTCCACTTCTCTCCCATGTTCTCTTGTCTCTACTTGAGTAATCACTATCCTAGTTCAGCCCTTCATCACCTCTCATTTGAGCTATGGAACACATGACTCCCAACTGGTTTCCTTTCCTTCCTGCCCTCCCCACTCCAATCCATCCTCTTCTTAGCTGCCAACATCATTTTCCTAAAGTGCAGATCTGACCACATCACTCTAAAACTCAACAAAGTCCTGTGGCTCTCTATTGACCCCATCAAATATGATTTCATCTTTAATTCATCTTTTTAAAAAAAATTGTTATTTTAATTTAGGGAACAAAACAAGCATTTCTGTAACATAGTATAATAAAAAAGATTATTGCACATGAAAATTCAAGTCTACTGTGTACAACTTGTTATTCATTTCAAATATATAATAAAGTTATCATGTAAATTTCTTTTTTCCTCTCCCCATATCTTTCTTTTTCTCTCCCCACACAACCTTAGAGATGGCTACCATTGGACACAAATGTGTATATACATGTAAAATCATTCTATTCATGATTATATTTCTAGTTCTTTTTCTAGATTCAGTGAGCTTATCCTTTTTTTTACACAAATTCTAGTTTTTTTGTAATGGATATAATTTCTACATATTACATATATATATAATTTATGGGGGGTACTTAGGTTGTACAGTGGATAGAGTGCTGGGCCTGGAGTCAGGAAAACTTTTTCTGAATTCAAATCTGGTCTCAGACTTGGTGTGTGACCCTAGACAAGTCACTTAACCTTGTTTGCCTCATTTTCCTCATCTGTAAAATGAGCCAGATAAGAAAATGTTGGACTATTCCAGTATACTTCTTAAGAACTCCTCAGATAGGGTCATTAAGAGTTGGACAAAACTGAAGCAACCGAACAGCAATAAAAACATAATTTACACATATTATATACATATATACTAAGTATATTACATGCATCATTTATATTTATAGCATGTAAAGAACTTATAAATAAGCAAATACATGCATGTAAGGGATGCCAGATCAAAATTGTTTTAGTTCTTCATATAAAAGTCTGAAGACTTCTTCGAAGTATACTTGTATAGTGGACCTGCCTATAATATAAGTTGGCTGTGTGACCCTTAATTCTTAATAAACCAAATTACTCCCAAGATTGTGTGTGTGTATGTGTGTGTGTGTGTGTGTGTGTATGTGTGTGTGTGTATTGTCTATGTACGTTGTATATATTGTTTGGAAATTCCTACGTTGTAGAAAAGATGATTATATGTTTTGGCAAAAGAAGTTTTTCTTTTAAAGCTCACAGCATTGATGGAATCATAGCACTGGTTAAAAACAAATCGTGTATCTTGAGAATGAAATGGAAAATTCTCCCTTAGAAACAGCTTGATCATTGGTTCTTTTAAACTCTCAATGTCCTCATGCTAAGTAGATTTCTTTCTCTTCCTGATTCTGCCACCTAAGAGAAAGGATCCAGGGGACCATGGAGAAGGGAATATGGGAAGAAACCAAATGAGAAATTGAGGATCATTAAGTCCACCCTTACATTTCACAGTTGAGAAAATGGAGGCTTTGAGAGGTTAACTGACTCTCTTTTTTGCTTAGCAATGGGCAGTTAGGTGGTGGAGTGGATAGCGCACTGGGCCTCGAATCAGGAAGACTCATATTCAGAGTTCAAATGTGGGTTCAGCAGCTTAATAACTATGGGACCCTGGGCAAGTCACTTAACCCTGTTTGCCTCAGTTTCTTCCTCTGTTAAAATGAGCTGGAGATGGAAATGGCAAACCACTCTAGTATCTTTGCCAAGAAAACCCCCAAAGGGGTCACAAAAAGTTGGACGGGAACAAAAACAACTGAATAACCTAGGTTTTCAAGACACCAAATTAGATGACTATTTTTCAAGTGTGTGGCAAAAGGGATTCTTAGGCAGATAGATGTACGTAGATGATCCCTAGATTTATGGACCCTCTCTTAAGCTCTGGTCCCACACTGCCAGCTGCCTTTGAGCCTTTTCTTACTAGATGTTCTATAGACATCTCCAATTCTACATGCCCAAAACAGAACTGGAAGACTTTGAAACAATCTAGGTGAGAAACAATGAGAGCCTGAAATAGGTTGTGAAAAAGGCTTTTGGAGATAGAAAAGATAACATTTGGCAGCTTATTTGGTATATGGGGACAGCTAACATTTTATATAATGCTTTTAGGTTTGCAAAGTGTTTTACAAACTCTCTTTTATCTTATTCTCACAGCAATCCTGGGAAGTAGATTATTGTTATCACCATTTTAGAGATGGCAAAACTGAGGCAGACAGCTGTTAATCAATGTGATCAGGGTCAAACAATTAGTAAGTGTCTTGGGGCTGGATTTGAACTCAAATGTTCTTGACTCCAGGTCTGGAGCTCTATCCACTGTAGCGTCTAGTGGGATAAGTGAGATTGAGGAGTCGAGGAGGACATCAAGATGGTGAAAATGGGTGATTGGAAAGATGATGATATCCTAGACAATAAAAATGGCAATTTGGAAAAAGAGAGTGTTTGAGGAGAAAGATAACATGTTCTATTTTGGACATATTGAAATTGAGATGCCTATGGGGTGCCCTGTTCTAAATGTCTAATAATTCATAATACAGTATTAGAAGGCTGGGTAAAAACTAAAGCTGGATGTATAGACCTGAAAATCATCAGCACAAAGATGGTAATTGAGATCCTCAGGATTCTAAAGGTAATGGGAAGGAAGGGGTTTATAACTTGGGAACTATTGGTTTATAAATAGATTTCATGAAGATACTGTGAACATGGGTGGGGAAACAAATTACATGCTTATTTTTACCAACGTCTAACTTAAATTAATTGAGTACTTCCATTACTGAGCATTTCAATCATCAATGTAGGCAACTCGACCTTATTCTGAGAAGGGGCCCAAAAGTTTCCTTCACCTGATTCCCAGAGGGACAAAAATTGTTGAGAATCCTTGTCCTAAGGGGTTGGGGAATTCTCTATACAAATATCTGCTTGAGCTCCCATTCAATGGATCCTCTCAATGTCAAATGCCAGTAATTACTGCCTCCACATCATTCACCAGTAACTGTTAGTCTCTCTAGTGTCATTTAACCAACGGATATCTCCTCAATATCATCAATAAAGAATTAGCACCAATTAGCTTTTACAAAAGGATATTAGTGGAGAAGATACAAGAACACAAACAGAAATACATTCCCCCCAAACTAGTCATATTTCTTTCCTTTCTACCGTCCTTAGGGAGACTGAAGTCAGACTTAAACTGTAGGTTTCTATAAACATTCCTTATCCCACTAAATTTTCTTCTTCAGTATGACATAGTTGATATCTGAGTCAGTGTCTTGTTAGCAGGACACAGCATCTCAGCCACTGGGTTGATGCATTGCTGGGATGGTTCAAGAAAGTTACTCCTCCATCAAAATTCACAATTTCCCTTGAAATCTGACTCCTTACAAGACTTGGTCACTTAACTTTGGTAGCTATTCCAACCTTTCAGAGTTCACAGGGTCATAGTTTTCTCATTCCATCTCTGACACATTTAAATAAAAGTAGGAAAGAAAAAACACTGGAGACACAAGCAATGGCAGCCCAAGGCCACATACAAGCCCAGTAGAAGAGGTAAGAGTCCAAGGTCTCTTCTTCAGCCAGAGACCCACAGGAGATCTGTTTTTTTTGGGCATCAGGGAACCCTTTGGTTGCCGTTTTTGCTATTCATGCCTTTTGTATAACACTCAATTCTGTTTCAGCAGCAGTTAAAATGCTTTTCTTTACCATATGGTAAGCAGACAGGAAATAATCACAGAGAGAAGGCTCCTCCATTAAACACCATCATGAATTTCTGGAAGTAAACTCCCCAAGTGTCCGCATGGATTTGAGACTGGGCAGAGCATCTGCTTAATTATTTAAGTGGGTCTCTATTGGCTCATTCCCCTATTATACTTTCATATCTCTGAATTTTCTAGAATCTAACAGACCTCCATTCTATATGGGTGGCCATCATCTATATTTCTCTAGCTTTTGGGGTGTCTGGATAAGAGACTTATGCTTCAAGAACCACGAGGTTAGTAAAGAGAAAACAATGAAGGTGTTATTAAGTTGGTTCATGGTCTGAATTTCTAACTTAATCTTTTCTAATTCATCCTCCAAAAACTTTACACACACACACACATTGATATATAAACGTATTTAACATATGCTATATACACCATGTGTCTGTACATATATGTACACATATATAATATATATGTATACATACATATACGTATATGTAGGTATCTATGTGTGTGTATATATTACACATGTATAATACACACTCACACAGACATCTATGTATATAACTTGGCAAATAGTTTAACATTCCCTCAGGCTTTTGTCGATACCTCATGTATAAGGCATAGGGTGTTTTTTATTGTTGAATAAATCAGCAGACAAAGATAGGAGACTGGAATGGGTTCTAAGAACCTAAAAGTCAGACCTGCCCATTATCTTTTGGAAGATTACATATTTTAGACCTAGAAGGGATCTTTGACATGATTAAGTCCAAACCTTTCATTTTATAGATCACATACCTGAAGCCAAGGGTTGCTGGTAAATATTTAACAATTGGCCCTCCAAGAAAAGAAAAGTATTCTTGATGAACTTTTAAGTCTAATCTTCACCATTAACCCTTTCTCCATCACTTCCTTACATTTAGAAATTAACCAAACAATAAATGAAGTTCTAATCTGGAGCCTTGGATGATTTCTGAGGTTTAAACATTCACAAAGATAATTTTAACCATTGGCTCTTCCATGGCCCTTTGAGCTGGCTCTAGTATGCCTCTACCTGAGAACCAGAGACGCATTGCCTATGGGTATGTAGCTGGTAAGCTGAACTGTAGTTCAAACCCAAGTTCTCTGATTCCAAAGTTAATGCTTGTTCTACCTGAGGGACCCTTCCCCCTTGACTCTGTGGGCAACAATCAATCTACAAAGCAAGAGTAGAGGAATGTATAAATTAAAGAGACAGGATAGCTCTGAAAGAAGTGTCTTTCCCAATATCTGAGCATCAGTTAAATGGACAGACATAGCATTCTAGAGTGGGAAAATGGTTATTTCTCAAAGGATGGGGATGATTGGGGTAGGAGGACGAGGGTGAGGGAGGGGGGAGTGGTGCTGCTGGTACTCGTACTGTATGCTTTTAGCTAAATTCCTTAGGGAAGGGTGAGGGTGTAAATTTGGGAGTCTTCCTTTAAGACTGTCTGCTTCCACGTCAGAAAAGGACAGAGGCCTGGGAAGGAAAAACACTGAACTAAATATAAACTGAACCATTGAGACTATTCTCTGAGATAATCTGTAAATCCTCTCCTAGCTCTAACAGGCTGTAAGTCTACGGATGGATTTTTGCCAAGCATTTGGCAAGATAGAAAGTTTACACATCATGTAAACATCCTATTAGTTAGATTACAAGCTAATTTCACGTTAAATAGTTCATAATATTTAAAATAATTTGGAAAATTCCCAATTCCCTCTGAATCTACCAACTTTTAAGACTTCAGCTCAGAGCTGGAAGGGAGCTTAGGATTATCTAGAACAAATCCTTCACTTTATTGATGAGGAAATAGGTGTAAAGAAGGAAAATGGCTTGTGGATAGAGCTGCTAGACCTGCAGTCAGTTAGATCTGAGTTCAAATATGACCTCCGATATTTACTAGCAATGTGACCATGTCCTCCCTTTATCTGTTTCCTTATCTATAAAACGCATATAATAATATCACCTATATATGTGTGTTTGTCCTTTGTTGCCGAAATAATGACGACTTGCCCTTGACTTTGTTTCTGAGTGAGGGAGGGCTACCACCTATATACCAGGGTTGGTGTAAGGATATAAAGGGCTTGGCAAACTTAAAACACCATACAATAATAATAATTGTTATAATTGTTATTATTTTTAAAAGTCCAAGGACCCAGGCAGATCTGAAAGTAGAACTTAGGTCTCAAGAATTTCTATTATACTATGATGACTCCTTCCATAGGAATAGTTTTGAGCTTGGGGAATCGCCAAATGTTTGCAAAAGAAAACAAAAAATGACTGTCAGTGAAGATGCCCTTTGGTCTAGAGAACATGATATTGTTTTCAGAATGTGGATTTTATTAAATTTAGGAGCTCATTTCTCTGAACATATGTCTTATAGTACTGGGTACCTTGGAGAAGAATGATCATTCCATTAGGGCTACCAATAGATTCTCCTCCCCCCTCGCTTTTCACTATAATTTCAGCATTCTCTCCAATGTCAGAGGGAAATGAGTTCAGAAAGATCCTGACTGTGGCTAAAAGCTTGCTAGCACCTTCTCAGGACTCATTGTCCCTGAGTGAGTAAAACTCATAGAGACAGATAAGCTGGGATCTTATCAAGAGAACGACTTCTCTTTCACATCTTGGGATATAAATAGAACCAGTTGAGGCCAATTATTTCCTTTTCTGTCTGCAGAGCAAAAGAAGGCTCTCTGGCTTTACCACTGACAACAATACCTGTCTGGTAGGTGGTGGCTGCATCTCTCACTGAATTCCTAACTATGAAGTTTATTCATGAAAATACTTGGCATATCTCAAACCCTTTTGTTGGGAGCTATGGACAGCTAGATAAGGGAAATTTAACTGCAGTAAATCACATTTCTGAACATAGACCAAGGTGTGAAGACATCAAAACCTACTTAGTGAAACATAAACACTTAGGAACACATAATCAATTTGACACAGTTAAGTTCGGTAAATATATATAAAGCACCTACTATGTGCAGAACACTGTGATAAGCACTAAGGGAGACCTAAGTTTAGATAAAATGTGCTGTTTTTGCTGTAAGGGATCTTAGGGGTCACCTAATTCAACCTCTTCAGACAGTATTTAGGATACTTCAAATCTAGGAGTTAGGGAAGAATGCAGTTTATGTTTATTTAGTTTCCTACAGCACTCCTATGAGTAGGCAAGGGATATAAAAAACACAATCTGCTTTCTGTAAGAGCTGTTTTTTCATGATGATGGAAGAACACTGGTCGTAGGATGCACAGCTCCTTCTCTGGAATGGGGACATGAACTTGGGGTCTGGTAGACTTGATAGAAACCATCTGCTCCCAAGGCCAGTGATTTTCCAGGTCTCAGTACTCCAGGCACTAGATGAGACCTCTGATTTCTTCTTGGTACACCTTCATGGAGAAGGGAGTGTAGCAACTCCAGGCAGTTCCCGAAAGGAAAAGCACACTGACCTCATGTCTCTTTGACTTTTTAACCTTTAGTTTCTCAACTTTCTGTCATTCAATGGTCCCTCTCATCACTTCCTATTGTCACTTTCTCTTCTACTCCTCAATCCCACTCTGTGTTACAGGGTCACTGGCAACTTAGGGGATGAGTCAAGTCACGTAAGGTTTCATACCCTTTACAAGACTTAAAAAAAAAGATCCATCCTACATCTGAAAGGGTTGTACCCTTTTATAAGATGGAAATGTGACTACTCCAAGTCTGAAAGGGACAAAACCTCAACACTTCATTTCCTGTGTTCCTTGCCTATTACAACTGGTAATTTCATCTGTGAGCTGAGGAAACTCAACTGATTAGGGATGCCAGATCAATCTGCCAGTATACAAGGAATTATGTTCTGTGCTCAAGAAAATACAAAGAGAAGTGAGCCACCTAACTTCTTCCCAAGGAATTTATAATCTAGTCATTATTATGTGACTATGCTTTAATTTCCAAATCTCTCAAAGAGTGAAAATATTACATATAAAGAATAACTAACTGAATAATGAAGGTTATTATTTTTTTGATTAAATGGATTCCTGCAAGATTTTGGAAAAAACAAGAAAAGGGATCCAGTCTGCACTATATATGGGTTGTATATGACAGCTTTGTTTGGTTCAATAGACTAATAGGATCATTTGAAGAATACTTTATTTATAATAATCCCTTATTTCTTATTGTGCTGGGACAGAAACACAGAATATGCTGTTGGTGGGAAAACTATTTTAAAGGAACTCTTGATTAACTCAAAATGTGTGTGTTCATCCTTCATTGCCAAAGAAGACCATGCCATCAGAGAAATAATGGCATGACTTGCCCTTGACTTTGTTTTGAGTGAGGGAGGGCTGTGCAGGTCACCAGCCTCACTTCTCCTCCAGAGCCATCTGAATCCAGTGACCAGATATTCATCAGGATGACTGGAGATGACCCAGGTTGAGGCAATTGGGGTTAAGTGACTTGCCCAAGGTTACACAGCTAGTGAGTGTCAAGTATCTGAGGTGAGATTTGAACTCAGGTCCTCCTGACTCCTGCACTGGTGCTATATCCACTGTACCACCCAGCTGCCCCCATTTAACTTAAAATATCAAAACAGTGGAGAACATGGTTATGTTCTGATTAAATAAACTGCAACGTGAAATTTTCTATTTTGGCAAACAGAATCATAGTGTTACATGTTAAATTATTATTCACAGGGTAGCACTGTGAGAACTCTAGGATATTTAAATGAAAAAAAATTCAATAAGTACTTCCTAGCTGCTAGGTGGCACAGTAGATGAAGCATTGGGCTTGACAGGAAGATCTCAGTTTAAATTTTATCTCAGACACTTAATAGCTATGTGTCGTTGGGGAAGTCAGTTAAATGACTTGGGTAAGTCATTTATCTTAATTTCTTGAAATGTAAAATGGGGTTAATAATAGCTCTCAGGGTTGACATGAGGATCAAATGAAATAATAATTATAAAGAACTTAGAACAGGGCCTGGCACATAGTAGGTGCTATATAAAAATGCTAGTTATTATTATTATTATTTTATTATGTGTCTGGCACAGTGCAAAGCATTGAAGATAAAAATATATATACAATAATACAACAAAAGAAAAAGTGGCAGAATGCTTACATTATAATAAGTGGAAAGGAAGGAATCAACATTTTTGAGCACCTATAGTGCCAAGAACTGTGCTCAAATGAGAAATATCTCATTCCATCCTGTTAGGAAGAGTTAATGCAAAAAGGGGAGTGGAGGCTGGAAAGGGTGTTTTGTTCTGAAAAATCACAGGGGTGGTGAATGGAACAATGGGGAGGGCAATTGATATACCCTTCTAGGAATTTTGGTGATGGTGGCTTAACAGGATAACCATTGTAGATGGGAATTCATTTATCTGTTATACAGATTGGGTTATGATTTTTATGGCTGTAAAGATTGCACTTAGTTACTAGATGGAGGGTTATTTTCTGTTTATGTTATGTGAATGTATGAAGTAATTTAAAAAGTAAATTTAAAAAAAGAGGTGAAAGGAGGCTGTTTGTACCTGGGCCAGAAAATGACCAGAGTGAAAGAAAATGCTATAGTGGAAACATGACCTAGTTGGAGTCAGAAGAGATCTGACTTTGAATGTTACCAATGACACTGGTTTTTTTTTCCTATCCCTTTCTTTCAATTTTATTGATATATTTTGTTTATTCATCCCAAGCATTTACACATTACTCCTACTTTCTGAGAGATCATTTATAGTAAAGTAAAATAAATAAAAATAATAAATTGACCTCATCTGATTCAGCATTTTATATCTGTAGTAATTCTATATCTTTTTTTAAAAAAATTAACAGAAATCTATTTTCTCTCCTATCAACATTCCATTGGCGGGGCAGGGAGGGAAAGACCAAAAAGCACATTTATTTTTCTTTCTTTTTTTTAATGGCCTTCACTCCTCATTCTAACAGTTGGATCAGTGATCTTGATGGCTAGCTGAGCTGCTTTCTCAACAACTTTCTGATTCTTAGAGGAAACATTGTGAACAATCTCAGCACAGTAAGATTTGTTGAACATCAGAAGCACTTCTAGTTCTTTGACATTTTGTACCAAAAACTTCCTGAATCCATTTGGTAACCTGTGTTTTGTCTTTTTATTGCTTCTGTAACTGATGTTGCACATCAAGATGTAGCCTTGTATGTCTTCACATTCTGTTATCATTGCCTCTTGGTTTATGCCAATTTCTCTTGATCTTGACATATCTGTCTAACTGGTGTCAGATGAACTTTTTGATCCTCTTCTTGACAATTCTAGGTTTCAAAAGGGGTCTGAGGGCAGGCATGATGCTGGCAAGAGATAGCAGGCCCTTGGTGGGAAGCACTGAGAGAAAGAGAGAGAAGGAAAACAAGAAAAACATATTTCTTATAATAAATATACATAATCTAATAAAACATTTTCCCAGGGGAACACAAACATTTATTTCTCATTCTAAATCCATCAACTTTTTGTAATTGTAGCATATTTCACCATGTATCTTCTGGAATCATAAATAACCATTATGCCAAATATAGTTTTTAAGTTTCAATCTTATGTGATCACAGGAGCTTAATTTCCTGATTGACTAACTGGTAAAGGCTACATAACATAGTGAATAAAGTATCAATTTTGGAGACAGAAAGACATGAATTTTAGTCTTGTCCTTTGTTTTTTTTTTTATTTTTTTCATTTTTTCCTATTTATTTATTTAACTTTTTACAATCATTTTCACAAAATTTTGGGTTCCAAATTTTCTCCCCTTTTAACCCCTCCCCCACCCCAATACCCCAAGCAATCTAATTTTCACTATCTCCAATCTGCCCTCTCTTCTATCATCCCTCCCTTCTCTTGTCCCCATCTTCTCTTTTGTCCTGTAGGGCCAGATGACTTTCTATTCCTCATTAACTGTATGTCTTCTTTCCTAGTAGCAATAGCAATACTAAACAGTTGTTCCTAAAACTTTGAGTTCCAAATTCTCCCCATCCCTCCCCACCCATTCCTTTTGGGAAGGCAGGCAACTCAATATAGGCCATATCTGTATAATTTTGCAAATGTCTTCCCTGATAATCGTGTTGTATAAGACTAACTGAATTACCCTCCATCCTACCCTGCCCCTCATTGTTTCTCTTCTGTCTTTTGATCCTGTCCCTCCCCAAGTGTTGACTTCAAATTGCTCCCTCCTCCCTTTGCCCTCCCTTCCATCATCCCCCCCCCCTTGCTTATCTCCTTCTCCCCCACTTTCCTATACTGTAAGATAGGTTTTCATACCAAAATGAGTATGCATTTTATTCCTTCCTTTAGTCAAATGTGATGAGGGTAAACTAATTGTTTATTTTTATTTTCTCAGCTCTCCTCTTTTTCCCTCCACTAAAAAGTCTCCTACTTGCCTCTTAAATGACATATAATTACCCCATTCCAATTCATCCTCTTTCCTCCCAGTACATTTCTCTCTCACCATTTACCTTAATTTCTTTTAAGATATGGTCCCATCCTATTCAATTCACTCTGTGCTCTCTGTCTCTGTATGTGTGTGCATGTGTGTATGTGTGTGTGCGTGCATGCATGTACATGTGTGTGTGTGTGATCCCACCAACTACCCAGGTACTGAAAAGTTTTAAGAGTTACAAATATTGTCTTTCCATGTAGGAATGTAAACGGTTCACTTCTGGTAAGTCCCTTAAGACTTCTCTTTGCTGTTTACTTTTTCATGCTTCTTCTCATTCTTGTGTTTGAAAGTCAAATTTTCTTTTCAGCTCTGGTCTTTTCATCAAGAATGCTTGAAAGTCCTCTGTTTCATTGAAAGACCATATTTTCCCCTGAAGTATTAGACTCAGTTTAGCTGGGTAGGTGATTCTTGGTTGGAGTCCTAGTTCCTTTGACTTCTGGAATATCCTATTCCACGCCCTTTGATGCCTTAATGTAGAAGCTGTTAGATCTTGAGTTATCCTGGTTGTATTTCCACAGCACTGGAATTGTTTCTTTCTAGCTGCTTGCAAGATTTTCTCCTTGAGCTGGGAGTTCTGGAATTTGGCCACAATGTTCCTAGGAGTTTCTCTTTTTGGATCTCTTTCAGGTGGTGATCGATGGATTCTTTCAATCCTTATTTTGCCCTCTGGTTGTAGAATGTCGGGGCAGTTTTCCTTGATAATTTCATGGAAGATGATATCTAGGCTCTTTTTTTGATCATGGCTTTCAGGTAGTCCCATAATTTTTAAATTGTCTCTCCTGGATCTATTTTCCAGGTCAGTTGTTTTTCCCATGAGATATTTCACATTCTTGTCCATTTTTCCATTCTTTTGGTTTTGTTTGGTGATTTCTTGGTTTCTTGTAAAGGCATTAGACTCCATCTGTTCCATTCTAATTTTGAGAGAACTATTTTCTTCAGTGAGCTTTTGAACCTCTTTTTCCATTTGGCTAATTCTGCTTTTGAAAGCATTCTTCTCCTCATTGGCTTTTTGAATCTCTTTTGCCAATTGAGTGAGCCTATTCTTCAAGGTGTTATTTTCTTCAGCATTTTTTTGGGTCTCCTTTAGCAAGGTATTGACCCATTTTTCATACTTTTCTTGCATCTCTCTCATTTCTCTTTCCAGTTTTTCCTCCACCTGTCTAACTTGCTTTTCAAAATCCTTTTTGAGGGATTCCAAGGCCTGAGCCCACCTGACATCCCCCTGGGGTGTCTGGGGTGCTGAGGCCCCACCCTCCACGTCTTTCCCTGATGACAAGAATATTTTCTCGTCCTCGTCAGATCCGAATGTCGGGATCATTTGCATTTGGAAAGTTGGAAAAAACTCTCTATAGTCTTATTTTTCTTCCCTTTTCTAGGCATTTTCCCAGCCGGTTACTTGACTTCTGAGATTCCTGTCCACCCCCGCCTAGATCCGCCCAACTAGTGCTTGGGCTCTGAGATTCAAATGGCCTTTACGTTCGCCCGCTAATCAATGTGAGCTTTAGTTCTGGTGCTGGGGTGGGGGCAGGGCCGCCTCCCAGGCTCAGCTCCCTCAGGGGCTTTATGCAGAGACTTTCAGGAATGGAGTGGGTGGGGGGGGTGCCTGCCAGGCTCAGTTCCCTCAGGGGCTTTATGCAGAGGCCTTCAGTAAAAGAGCGGGGTGGGGCAGGGCCGACTCCCAGGCTCAGCTCCCTCAGGTTGTTTATGCAGAGACCTTCTGTAATGAGGATCCTGCCTGCTGTTGGGGGGAGTCCTGGGCCGGCTGCAGCCGCTGCTGCCTCCTCTGCCGCCCACGCCTCTGCCTCCGCTGCTTCCTGCCCCCATCTCTGCTGCTGCCGCTTCCTCCTGAGGGGGCCCGAGTCACAGAGACACTCCACTCCCCCTCTAGTCCAGCCCAGCCTTCTCTCTCACTGACCTGTAGCTTCTGTGGGCGGAGGGACTTTCCCGGCTGCCGGAGCTTCCGTCCCTGAAGCCTGTTCGGGTCAGCTTCTCTGGGGCCGCGGCCAGGGCAGCGCTGGGGGTGGGGTCTGCTTTCCGGGGAGCGACGGACCCTGGGGACGGGTCTCCAGGGCTCTCTGGAACAGAAATCTCTTCCACTCCGTTTCTGTACCCTTTTCAGTGGTCCAGAAGATATGGGGTCTCTTTTTACATTACTCCTATGAGCTGTGGCTTCAGAGCTCCTAAACGTGCGTCCTTCTACTCCGCCATCTTGGCTCCGCCCCCTAGTCTTGTCCTTTGTGACTATGTGCTTGTCACAACGTCCCAGTACCTCAAGCATGGTAGTTATATATGCCCTTAGGTTATAGAAGAGTTAACTATATGCATCAATGTTGGGATTTTCCACAACTGGACTTTCTCATGTTGATGAAGCAACAGGACCAGAGCAAAAAAAAAACAAAACGTGTTTGGGGGGAGGGGCAGCAGAAGGACCTGAAGTATTAATTTCACAAAGTTATTGTGGGGTGCAAATGTCTGTCTAAGTAGATAAATCTTTGTAAATACTATGGTGCGACATAAACATCAGCTGATACTATTTCACTTTCTTGTTCTTGATCCTGTTTTGGTGCTGACTCCTGCTGGAAAGAGCCAAAGTTCAGGAGACAAAAGTATTGCTTCCAGTAAAAGAGACTAAGGAGAAACAAAATGGTTTATCAGCCAGTAAAAAAGTATTCATTATAAATGGACAGCTGAACCTTTCCTATTTATTTTACTCCCTTCTGTTAGCCACCAACACAATCCTATTTAAACAGGAAAGATCCTGAGATGTACCAGTCCCATGTTTAGCTGGGCAGCTATGCCCTTTCTCCTGCTAATTAGAAAAGTTAAGAAGAAATGAGACTTTCTATGGTTCTCAAGGAGTGGATGACCCTTTATTCTTTGGTTTCATCTCTCTCTCTCTGAATGGTTCTTAGATCTAAATCCACCTGCCATCACCTACTGACCTTTCCCCATTTCTTCCCCAAACTTACCATGTTTTAGTGAGCCCTAAGTCATAGGAATTTGGTATAATGGAGTCACCCGCCACAAAAGAATAAGGAAAAGAAGAAACTCTCTCAACCACCTGCAGTATTTTACTGCTGGCATAGAAATTATAAAGGCAATAAGTGATATATAATAAAACATCTACTTTTTAGCTGTGTTAGTAGATTCTAGCCCCATATAGCTGTCATATGTTATAAATGCTGTTCTTAACCTAGAACATCCAGGCTTGTTTAGTTCTCCCAGGAGGGAAACTAAACATGGCCACTTCTAGAAGCAAGCAAAGGAATGTAGATAATGTAGCCCAGATCCTAGCTGATATGAACTAATTCTATCTTATAGAATCCTTTATTAGGTGAAGACTTGGGATCTTTGTTCCCCCAAACTCAGATCCTTTTTCTGCAGCATGGGGAATGGATCAAAGATGTAGATCAGACTGAAATTTTATATAGCCAGTACTTTTTCATTTGGTGTCTTCTGACAGGAATTGCTAAATGAGTCTGGGTTTGTCTAGTTCATCATTCATGCTACTAGGTGAATAAATTCAACAGGGAATAGATTCAACAAGGGAGGCAAAAGTCTATTTTTTCCATTTCACCCTGGGATGTCTGACCTTGAGACCTTCAGTTCAAGTTTCCAGTGCCCAAAAGTCATGTCCTATCCCCTCTTATTCTTTAAGTTCTTCATGGTGTCCATGGTACATCCCTCTTACTTCTGAATGTTTGTATGTATCCTCTTGTGCTCCTCACTGACTTCCCAAAGCTCCTGTTATCTTCAGATCATGGGAAGGACAGATGAAATAAAAGTCATTCAGCAAAAATATATTTAATATAGCAGCTGAGCTCTTCCTATTACCATTTTTGATGCTTTGGGTACCACTACTGAAAAGTAGTTTTGTACTGTTCTCAGACTTCTTACTCCTTTCCCCACCCATCACAGACTCCTGGGGGGATTAAAATTATTCAAACTTTAATAAAATAGACTGAGGCAGAGCTCTGAGCCAATGACACTTTATTAAAGGGTCCATGAAATAAACTTCAGATTTTCCTCACAATCTGAGATGCCTTCTCCTTCCAGGGTCCTATTTTTGTGGGGTTAAATATCTAAACATTCAAGAACAGCTATACCAAATATAGAAAAATTCCATTGTTTGACATGATGTGTGGGTTACAATAAGCAAAAGTGATCTGTCAGCAGGGCTATGAATTGGGTGAAGCAAGGAATATCTCCACTGACTAGATGGTCATAAGACGAGTGAAACATAGGGCATCTCCACTGACTGGGTAATCATGAGATGGTCATAAGATGGACACCTGCTCATGTAGGACTAGAGAGAATGGCCCAGAGGCACAGAAATATATTTGGGGAACTTTCCATGTAGCTGAGTCACTTCCTTCACACTGGGCTTGGTCACCATGACAAAGAAAAAAAAAAGGTGGGAAGCATCTAGGCAGGTTCCTTAGATTATGCAAGTGATCTTACTATCTGCAGCTCACAGTTCTGGGGCCAAATATATGAAACTTATAATCACTATTGCTGTGGAATCATGATGAATTGACTAATATTGATTAAAGCTTGAGTTGGGGTCCTCAAGGAATCAGTTTTCTCACTCCTATTTGTAGAGTTGTGTGTGTGTGTGTGTGAATTAGTTTTCTTTCCTTCAGTTCTTTACAGTGAGTACTGGTTCTTTTAGGAAACAGGAAGGAAAAAAAAAAGGTAAGCAGGAAATATCTGTGTTAATATTATGATGAGTATGTAGGACAAATTGAATTAAGGTAGCATTTTTTTCTTTTTGTATATCTCTATTTTTATGAGAAGAGATCTGAATACCAGCATAGTGTTCCTAGTTTTCCTCTGTTCCTAGAAATGAGAATATTTCCAAAAATTATGCCAAAGGTTCTTTGGAAGTATTTTAGTCTCAATTAAACTGCTTCAAACTTTGTTTCATATCTCTGTGGACTCAACTTGTAACAGACTAAATTCTTTCAAATTTTGATATGTTTCCTAGTGTATTTATAAATTATTTAAAATATTTCAGCATTTTTTTCATTAGTGGTACTTTTTTAATCCTTAAATTATTTAAAGTCAGTTTTTGAAATAAAAGTTTATTTTCATATTGAATGCTATAGAAAATAACATTTTTTGCTTGTCTGAACTAATCCTAGAATTAAGATTTTTGTGGGGAAAAATTTGAACACATGAACATCATATGGCATAGTCTATAGTTTGCTAGACTTGGAGACAGAAGGGTCTGGATTCAACTTCCACCATAGACACTTGCTAGTTAAGCTCTAAACATATCTCTTACTCTTTTCTGGTTTCCATTTTTTTTGTATATAAATTGGAGATGCTAACATCTGTAGTACTCACCTTATATATTATTATTAGAATCAAGTGAGTGACATGCAGGCAAGATGGTAGGATAGAAATATAGCTAAGTTTTACCCCCAAAACTCTTGTACACATATTGAGAAAATGTACCAGATCAAATCTTCATTAGGAAAACCAACAAAACAATCATAAAGAATCATATTTTCAGTCCAGGCTGGCAAAGGGAGAGAGACAAAGGGCTTGGAGACACAGGTTTTGGGGGTCTAGAAAGGCTATGTACCAGGATGAAAAGTGACTCCAGATCCAGCATAGAACAAAAGTGAAGGAATAGGATAGAAATTCTGTACTTTTCTACTTAATACTGGGTCACTGATCCAAGATGGATTGAGAAGGGGACATCTACTTAAGACTGGCATTCCACAATGAGAAGTTACCATGGGTCCTGGACTGGATACCAGAAACAAATTTGGAAAGAAGCAGCAATTATTTGTCTCTAATATCAGGAACAGAGTGGGGTCTCAGCTCCAGCCCTTAGCCTAGTCTGGAGCCTGTAGGGGACTAACAAGGGCAGGAATCCCAAATCAAAGGTGATCCTGAAGTGCTAACAGAATGAAACTGCAGAGCTTTCTAGCTAGCTGATAGCAGCTGAAATCATCAGTAGTCTCTGGAACTCCAGCTCGGGGCATGCATACAGGCACATTATTCAGACTCAAACTCAGACCAGGAGGGCAATAATCAGACATTTCCCTGTATCAAACCACTTTGAAAGCACTGAAAGCTTGGATGTCCACAGTGGAGGCTGTTTCTGAGTTCTGGAATAATGGAACACTTAATACCTCAAGAAAGCAGCAGTATGATACAAACTCAGTCCAGACATTTCCTCAGAACTGTGCACAGTCTGACTTGATCATAAAGTCAGAAGTAGACTGGAAGAATGAACAAATAGACTAATAAAAAGAATTCTGCCAGGAAAAGTTTTTACAAGTTTAACAAATACTCAAGACGAACTAGGGAGAAGGGAATAACACCAAAATATGTATAAACAAAGTACAAAAGAAAAACACAATCTGGGTGCAAGTTTGACTAGATTTTCTGTTTTTTTAAGAGATAAAAAATTTGTATAATTGAAATGAAAGTAGTAGAGAAAAAACAGAAAAAAATGAGAACTATAGAAGAAAGACATAGAGGTTTAGTGTAAGAAGCACAAAATTTGCCTAAGCAACAGAGTTCCTGAGAATTAGAATTATATAGAGGATTTTCAAGCATTCTTGATGAAAAGACCAGAAACGAATAAAAAATTTGACTTTCAAACACAAGAATCAAAGCATGAAAAGGTAAACAGGAAAGAGAAATCATAAAGGACTTTCTAAAGTGAAACTGTTTACCTTCCTACATGGAAAGATAATATTGGTAACTCTTGAGACTTTTCTCAGTATTTGGATAGGTGGAGGGATTACACACACACACACACACACACACACACACACACACACACAGAGTACAGGTTGAGTTGAATCAGAAGGAATAATATCTATAAAAAAACAAAATTAAGGGGTGAGAGAAGAATATATTGGGAGGAGAAAGGGAGAAATGAAATGGGGCAAATTATTACTCATAAAAGAGATAAGAAAAATCTTCTTCAATGGGGGAGAAATGGAGGAGGTGAGAGGGGAAAAGTGAAGCTTACTCTCCTCACATATGGCTTAAAGAGGGAATAACATGATCACTAAATCTGGTATGAAAATCTATTCTGACAGGAAAGTAGGGGAGAAGGGGACAAGTGGAGTGAGGGGGATGATAGAAGGGAGGGCAAATGGGAGAAGGGAATAACTAGAAGTAAATACCTTTGGGAAGGGACAAGGTCAAATGAGAGAATAGAATAAAGGGGGAACAGGGTAGGATGGAGGGAAATATAGTTAGTCTTACACAACATGACTATCATGGAAGTCTTGCAAAATGACACATATATAATATTGAATTGCGTGCCTTCTCAATGGGGATGAGTGGGGAGGAAGGAACGGTGAGAAGTTGGAATTCAAAGTATTAGAAATGAATGTTGAGAATTGTTATTGCATATAAATAGGAAATAAGAAATACAGGTAATAGGGCATAGAAATCTATCTTGCCCTACAAGAAAAGAGAGAAGATGGGGATAAGGGAAGGATGGAGGGTGATAGAAGTGAGGGCATATTGAGGGAAGGGGTAATTGGAATGCAAAGTGTTATGGGGTAGGGGAAGGGGAGTGGGGAGAAAAATTGGAACTCAAAATTTTGTGGAAATGAATGTCATAATCTAAAAAATAGATTAATTTAAAAAAGAAAAATGTACAGTGGACAGTGGCAGAATATGCACTATATAAATGTTAGCTTGTTTGGAGGGGGGCATGGTTATCATGGAAATTGGTTTGCTTTGAATTTGTAACAGGGGCTTTTCTTTTTCTCTCTCAAGGAAAATAAGGTAGGGTAGAGAATAGGATTTTCATTGAAAAGAAAGAAAAAAATAATAGAAAGAATAAAGTATGATAATGTAGCAAAACACCTTGCAAATCTTCAAGTGTGATATGAATGTCAGTTATTATCATTGAGTTTTCAGGGGCTCTTTATTTGGTTATGGAATTACGTACTTTCCTCAGAGTGATGCCTTTTGAATGGAATAAGAATTAAACTCAGAGACACTAGCTTGCTGTTGTGAGCTAAGTACTTCTCACCTCCAACAAAAGTCTTGACATCTCATGATTTAAATGCCAAAATCTGGAGTTAATTGGCTCACCAGCCATTCCATCAGGCTATTGCTACCCTCTGCTGGCTATGGTGAAATTTGCTATTCTATCCCTATTCAATTTATCTGTCCTAGGTCATTGCCTTGGGTCATAATAGTCCCAAAGACAAAAGATTCCTTTTGGTGCAGTCTAAGGGCATCACCAGGGCTACCCTCCTCTGTTCCTCCTTTTATTGTTCGTTGTTGACATGAAGAACAGTGAGGATGGCATCAGTGCAATGTTCAGGCTGAAGGGAATTCAGAAGTGGAATACAGGTTCAACAAGTCTATACCTTGGTTACCAGTACCTGTGCTTACGTAGAAAAATGGAGTGCACCAAATTGAGAGAACTCTTTTTCAAGCTGGAGACATTTTTTTTTACTTTAATACTGACTCACTGTAAAATATCTCACCTCCCTCTATGCCCCTTTTATTTGATCTATTTACTGACCTGTGGTACAAGAGAATTTGGGGCCTTATTGGGTAGGAACTTCTAGAATGCATCAATCCACTCAGCCATGACCCATTTGGTATGACCTTGGCCCCACCCAGCAGCAAAACCCAGAGGACATACACATTTACCATTTAAGGGCCAGGCCATGTACCTGGGTTAGACTGATATTTACTATTTCAAAATTCAGGAATAAAATAATAAACCATCAAAATTAGATAGAGCAAATATAAAAATAACTAAAATAAAATTATAAAATATATTTTCTGCTATATTGAGAATTATCAAGCACATGGAAAGCCTTTGTTTGAATACTAAGGGTGTTCCAAGTGCTATTCCTCACTTGCTATATGATGATTCTTTTTGGTGTAACTATTTATCTCATTACCTTAATTCTTATTTCAAAATAAAACAATAAATAGGGAAAAGTATATGTATGCATATATATGTGTATGTATGTATGTATGTTTGTATGTGTGTATGTATTTATCGAGAAGATGGAATGTGAGTCAAGACCTGAGTGTGAACTGTTGGAAAGGTTTGGCTCCAGCCATAGGGGAGAATAATGCCTCAGTCATAGCAGAATAGTAAATGGGACCAAAAATCAATCTGAAGCAGAAGGCAACAAAAAAATCTGAAGATATCAACCCAAGGAAGTATAAGGTATATATTGAGATTAGTCATTCATAGGGTCATATGATGCAGGCAAGAAAATAATTCTGAAGTTAAGTCCCTAAAAGCAAAGTTTCTCAGAGCTCATATACAGCAATGACAGGAATGACTGATGAGTCTTTTTGATTCCCAAACCACATTTACTTCAACTTGCCCATCCTGGCACCAAGGCATGAAATTTGGTGCCAAGGTAGCTTCTGCATATACATAGGATGCCCTGACTTATTTGTTGCAAAATGATGCAAACCAAGTTAAGTTTGGACATTTGATGCCTACTTGGACAAGTTAGCTTTCATTAAAGTTTTCAAATTGCTATGTCTCAGCTAGTGGATGATAGTGACCAGTACATGGCCATAATCAACATAAAGGATCAAGTACTGTTCATCAAATGCTCATCCCTACCTATTACATACATTTCCTAATACCAGAAGATAACTTGGGATAACTTTCAAGCTCTCTTGGACTCTCAAAGAGCTAGCTGTCTCTCTATCCTTTAGCTCCTTTTGTGGAAAGTACTTTTTTCTCCTTTATTCTTATGAATATGTTACCCAATCACTTTATAACACGGACATGTTTCTGCAGTTATATCATTGATTGTACTTTATTGATTCACTCCTAATTCAAGGACATAGTGTATAAAAATGTTAGAAATTAATAAAGTAAATAACACTAATGCACCAAGTGATACTATTTGTTTCAGCCTGGGTGATACTCCTCAGATCTGGTAGCGCTCCATCTGATCTAAAAGCAGGTAAACCTGGAAGCTCAGTTAACTTAGCTTTCCCCTCCTTCCCTTTCCTCATGGAGAGGTGAGGAAAGATGTTCACAGGAAGGCTTTCTCAATTTGTGAAGAATCTCAGAGGATCATATGTTCATAGACTTAGAACTGGAAGTAGAGATCGCTGAGTTCAACTTTCTTATTTGCAGGTGAGGAAACTGAGGCCCATAAAAGTTTAGGGACTTGCTCAGAATCACATAACTAGTAAGGATATGAGGGAGAATTCAAATCTAGGTCTTATCAATTCCAAGTCCAGTGCTTGATCCAGCATGTTAGGGTCCAGGGTTTAGCCCATTGCTACACTATACAAACTCAGATGGCTTCTGCTAGTCTTTACCATGGCAGCATGTGTTTTTAAAGGTCAAGCAACATTTAAACATCAGGTCTCATTCCAATAGCCATTCTCTTCACTCTTCAATCTCTAGTTGTAGTCACTTAGTTTTAAGTTTGTCCTGTTCACACAGGAAAATGAAGGTATGTGTGTGTGTGTGTGTGTGTGTGTGTGTGTGAAAGAGAGAAAGAGAGAGAGAGAGAGAGACAGAAAGAGAGACAGAAAGAGAGAGAGAGGCAAAAAGAGAGAGAGAAAGAGAGAGAGAAAAAAAGAGAGAGAGAGAGACAGAGAGAGAGAGAGACAGAGAGAGAGAGAGAGAGAGAGAGAGAGAGAGAGAGAGAGAGAGAGAGAGAGAGAGAGAGAGATTTTTCCTCTATAGGGTATAATTGGATCAAGCAGAGGAAAATGTACAAGCTCTGTTAGAAGAAGTGAAGAGAAGGGGGTTCAAAATATTTACCTGAGATTTATGTTGATAGGCAAAGAAACTTCAAATATGCCCTACCTGAATACAATGAAAGATAGAATAAGAAAACATTTATTATTAAAGAACAAATGTAAATTTAAAGAATATATAAAAATTATATCAATCACACAGATTACATCATTATTAATATTTTGAAGTGCAAGCTCAAAAATCTTAACATTTTGCAAACTGTCACACTCATATAATGCAGAAGTTTTTTTTGAGGGGGCAAGGCAATCTAGGTTAAGTGACTTGTCCAGAGTCACACAGCTAGTAAGTGTCAAGTATCTGAGGCTAGATTTGAACTCAGTTCCTCCAGACTCCAAAGCTAAATGCAAAATATTTGTAATTAACTATTCACAAAATCTGACTATTCTTTGTTTTTTCACTAGGATGCTAGTTTTTAGTAATTTTGACCTAAGTTCCTTTTAATTTGAAAACAGAATATAGTTAAAAACATTTAAAAATAGATGGTATTTAAAAAACATACACATAGACCACTTAACCTTTTGTATCAAAAGAATAACTAAAAATGAAAAAATATATAATTTATTATACTGAAATAAAATTGAAACTCAAAATTTTATTCATAAAGACTACATTAAAAGTTGATTCAGGAAAGTCACGACTGCACATAAAAAAATGGGGTTGTACTATTGTACTCTCAAAACACAGAAGTTAATATTTCTATAGAAGCGGAAATACTTAGAAATGCTTAGTTCATGATAAAAGTTTACAATCTGTTATTCAGAATTGTAAGGGCATTAAACAGGAAATATTCACCTACATCATCTACATCTAGTTTTATATACAATTATATTCTTTCCTTAATATGTAATTGACAGGTTTTTTTGTTGATTAGATTCTACATTGGTCATTATTTGACAGAATTTTGTACATTGTTATTATTTCCTTGAAATCTACCAGTTTTACAATGAATGCAAAAACAATTGACAAATTATGATACTACTAGGATAGTCAAAAAATTATACAATGCAATTAGGCTTTGGCCCTTTTAGGGATTGCCTGGTCGAGTAATTGTACTGTCTGCTCTCTGTCAGCCTAAGGATGGTTTTCCATCTATTTATCTTCAATTTTGTGTGTTTCCTGTATACTAAGATGTCTTATTAACACTCTGTCACTTTGCTGAAGATGCTGACAATGAAGCTGAGAACCAGACTGCTGTTTATTTCTATCTAAGATTTTTTGGGTTGAAGTCATAGTTCACTTTTTAGATGATCTCTCCCCTGAAAAGTATACTAATGGCAATGTCCACTGTCCTGTACTTTCTGAGACTCCAAAGCAAAGTTAATGGGCAAATGTGGTTCTAATATAAATATATATATAATATATATATATATACACATCAGCAGGCATATGGTAAAGTCTATGGCATTGTTTTTGGGGGCATAGAATCCCCTTCTCGGCTTCCATTACCAAAGTCACATTTGTGGGTTGTGTTCCCCAGGTGACATTCATTCTGGGTTCAAAGTATTCTAGGAGATCGCATGTTTAACAGTAGCTCATGAGCTCACATGAATCTGTTGAACTGACTCTTTCATTTTCTTCTATTTTATTCCAATATCTGATGAAGAAGCTACCCTTCTACTTGTCAAGGCCAAATCTCCTACATATACCTTCTAACCCATCCCCTCTCATCTTCTCCAGTCAGTCAGTCAGTCAGTCGTCAGTCAGTCAGAGAATAAACATTTCTTACCATGTGCTAGGTACTGCACAAAGTGCTGGGGATATAAAGAAAAGCAAGCCCATCTAATCATTTTTCTGCTTCCTACCTAATGTTCAGTTTCTGGATGTGCACGACTTATGGGTTATAGACCTGCCTCTCCATTTCTCTTTCCTAGTGTGCAGTGCATGTCGAGGTCATCGTTGGCTGGTGTCACTTGCTACTTGTCTTTGATGGGCAAGATCTAACTTAGTGCTCTTCAAAATGTGAATTGTTGGATTGTTGTCAGTCCATAACTGAAACTGAGCCCCGTATGTAGACTTGAGACTTAAGAGGAACAGCCCACTTCAAAGTGAAGAACCTTTTGATGTTGTTCAGTTGTTTTCAGCTGTGTCCAACTCTTTGTGACCCATCTGGAGTTTTCTTGGTAGAGATATTGGAGTGGTTTGCCATTTCCTTCTCCAGCTTCTTCTACAGATGAGAAACAAAGCAAACAGGAATACATGACTTGCCCAGGGTCACACAGCTAGTAAGTGCCTGAGGTCAAATCTGAACAGAGGAAAATGAATCTTCCTGACTCCAGGCCCTACTGCACTACCTAGCTGCTCTTTCAAATGATTTTGAGTCTAACCGCCAGGAAGTCCTCTTTGGGTAAATTCAGTAAGTTTCTGTTGAGCACTATTCTCTTAGTACAAGACTGTTTTCCAGCCTTTGGGGCTAATGGTACCAACCAAAAGAGCTTTTTTGGGTTTGCCTAAGCCAACATTGTTGCATAAATGAAACATAGTGTTGCTATAGGATCACAAACTATACCTGCTAATCCTGGTCAGTCATCTCACAAAATATCATTTCATTGATAAAAATGAGAATCAATGGGAACATGTGGGTAGATGAATGTGAAGTCATCTCCATCAATGGGAAAAACGAAACAAAACAAAATTTTAAAAAATTTGTGGCACGTGACTTATTGGTGGTCAGTCTTCTTTGTACGATGAACAAGACTTTAGTGACTATACGTTTGTAACAGCTGAAGTTATGAGTGTTCAGAAATTAAAAGATTTTTTAAAAAATTTTGCCAAAAAAGGTACAGATAGTCTCCCTGCTATTCAGGTAAGTTGAAGTTAATTATCTCTACCCACACATTCTCATGCAGAACAATAAGACATCTCTTAATGCTACTGAGAGCACTGCAGTATTCATGATAAACACATTCACTTGATAATATTCTGCATGTAAAAAATGTGTTGGCCAAAAGTGGAATCACAGGCTTATTCAACTCTTTCTTTTGACAGACGAGGAAACTGAGATCCTCAGAGATTAGCTGATTAACATAGCTAGTGAGAGGAAAAGCCAGGATCGGAATCTTAGCTCTTTGTTTGGTCCTGTCCAGTGCCTTCTTTCAAGATGCTGGGTAGCATGGCATAAAAGGAAATAAAGGAGTGGTGACAATTAGCTGCTCAATTCAAACTATCTTGACAGCCATAAAAGTTAATGTCCTCTTCATCCCCCTGCTTCACCCTAGTATAGAACAGATCTGGCGCAATACATCTTTAATTATAAAGATAAATTCATTAAGATTAAATAAAGACAATGGAAAACTTGGAGGAGGGATTAAAAATGAAAAAGCTCAGAAAAAGTGTGTTAGATCTTAGTTACTAAAATCATTTTTAAATTTAAACAAACTGGAGTCAGCCTGGTCAAACCCAAATCTGGGGTCAAGTTCAGCCTCCGCTTTAGGCTGACTTTGGGAACCCGGGTAGTTCATTTGACTTCTCAGTGCTCCAGGTAAGTCTCTAAAACTTTTAGCTCCAGATGAGCTGCAGATTTGCATTAGTAGGTTAAATGGGGAGATCCCTACATTGTTAAAGGCATTATAATGAGCCAAAAAAGAAAAAGGTTCATACATTGTTTACTAAAACTAAATTCTACTTTTTTATTTTAAAATAACTTGTAAATTAACTTCTTAATTTTTTTCCTCCTGTCTATATAGATAGATGAAGCTTTACTCTGGAAAAATATTATACCTCCTTTCATTCTCTCCCACTCCTTATCCTGATCTTTGTCCCTCATCTCAGCAATGTGGCAATGGTATTTTCTTTTCATCCTTATCCTATAGGCTTTTGTAGATTCTCAGTGAATATTTTCCAAACTTTACTTTAAAAATAAAAAGGGAAACTGCTGTTCTCTGCCATCTTTCTTTCCATTTAATCAAACTGTAAATAACTTTTTAGTTTGTAATTGTATCAGTTTCTATAATATGACCCAACACCATCCCTCATCCATTTATAGATCCTTATTCAATAGTTCTGACTGCCACAAAGGATCAAAGAATCAGTTTTAGAGCTGAAGTAATCTTAGAAGTCATCTAGTGTAATTCCTTTGTTTTGCAGGTTAGGAAACTTAGGGTCAAAGAAATTAAGAGAGTTGCCCAAAGTCATACAGATAGAAACTGACTGAGTCAGGATATGAACCAATGTCCTCTGACTAACATTTTTGAGGAAGACCTCCAGTGAAGTCGGGGAAACCATGAGTTCTTGAGACAGACAGCTCTACTTTGGGGCACTTCTAAATAGAGAACAAAAGAAAATGGCATTGTCTGTTCTTTCCTGACACCCCAATGAAATTGTTCCACAACTCTTTAGTTTGTAACCACAATATAGGACATTTCCAAATACTCAATTTAGCTATTTTTCTGTATATTGAGCTGGAATCTGCCTCTTTGAAGTGTTCACTCAATGTTCCGAGTTCTGTTCTCTGGGAATAGGAGGAATGAGTCTCCCTCCTCATCGATAAGATAGACCTTCCACTATTTGAAAGTGGCTATCACAACTCACCTAAGTCTTTTTTTTTCCAGATAAAAATCTCCAATTTTTTTAAACCAATTTAATGCTCTCTCAGCATCCTAATCTCCTACACTGTCTTTCTCTCTTCCAATTGTTATGTAATTGAAGGGGGTCATTCTGGGTATTCTATGAGTTGGCCTAACTTTGGAAAAGAATATCTAAGACTTCCCAACAACAGGTAGATGGTTGCTAGCCCTAACAAAACTTTTGGTGTTTCATCTATTGTGAAAAAAGTGGGTCTAATGTGAGTAGATAATTAGTTCTGTTTTGGGAATCCAGGTACAGATATCTAATAGACAGTCAGCAATATTGGACTAGAGTTAAGGAAAGAGGCTGAGGCTGGATAGATACATATTTGTATGTCTCTGCCTCTCTCTGTCTTGTCTTTCTCTGTCTGTCTTTCTCTCTCTCTCTCTCTGTCTCTCTCCTTCTCCCTCTCATATCTAAACCCACAGGAATTGATAAGATTACCGTGAGAGTATAAAGAAAGAAGAGACCAGGATGTTCCATAAGCATCTCAAATTCAGCATATCCAAAACAAGATTCACAATTGTTCCCCTCAAAAGCACATCTTCTATTTTCCCTCGAGTGTACCACTATCTTATCTTTTCAGTAACCCATGTTGACAACCTCAGATTCATCTTCATTTCTTTCACTTCCCTTGCCTCCCTATTCAGTCAGTCATTATATCCACAATGTCACTCAGGTTCACTACCTTTCCATTTATATGACCACTACTTTCATTTAGTCCCTCATGAACTTTCACCCGAAGTATTGAAATAACCTCTAAATTTATCTTCCAGTCTTTTTTCTCTCTAATATTGGCTCCACATAGCTGACAAAATCATCCTCATAAAGCATGGATATGACTGCGCCACTCCCCTACTCAAGAATGTTCAGTGCCTACTGCCTGTAGGAAAAAATATGTAAAATATTTTGTTTGGTTTTTAGAGACCTTCTTAATCTAGTTCAAGATCTCGTTACGAGACTTATTTTAAATTTCTCCCCACAAATACTCTATATTCTAGCTAAAATACCTTACTTATTACTCTATTCATACAAAAGTTCATGTCATATTTCTATGCCTTTATATGAGCTTTCCACCAAACCTAGAATTGTTTTCCTCCTTATTTGTCTCCTAGAACCTTTTTGAAGCCTCAACTAGGTAGTGCCTCCTAATAGTACTAGTTATTTGTGATCTCCTCTTCCTTCCCACTTTTATATACTTCATATTTATCTGCATGTTTTATTTCCCTCACGCTAGTACAAAGTCCTTGAAGACTAGAACTATTGAGCTTTTGTTGCATTCCTTGCTTATCATACCTACTAACAGATGTCTTTTGATTGGAAAATCCAATTTAGTGAATTTTTAAAATTATTGAATTATTAGAATTATTGGAAATTGGTAATATGGAATTGAATTATATGAAATATTTGGAATATATATGGATGCACATATGGAATGTTATATGGAATATATGAATTAAATGAATTATTAAATTATTTGAATTTATGAATTATATGAAATTATTGAAAACAATTATGCTTTTTGGGTTAACCTTGGGAAATGGAAAACTACTGAAGCTGTGACTGGGATAGTTGTATCCATAAATCTTTAGGGCTAAAGGATTTTATATAGAAACATAGGTAATAATGGAGATGAACTGCTAGACTGTAAACTCTTTGAGGGTAAGAACCTTATCTTATTTCTCCTTATAGCTCTTTTAGCCTGGAACATTGTTGCACTTGCTAATCAGAGGTAGTATCAAGAACACTGTTTCAATGCTTCTAATAACTTCAAAACAAAGGTAGACTGAGGGATTGCATGACTGAGGGAGAATAAAAGGTCACTTTGATGGTCAGAGGAAGAAATGGGTTGGTAAACAAGTGTGCTGGAAAAGTTGTGTACCAGCAGAGTTGGATTTGATGAGTGTGATAGAACTGTTAAATATGGCAACAGCACCAGTACACAGAGAAAGCAACCTACTTCTCAATACTTGTTTGCTTGTTTCTAAAGATCAAATTACTTAGAGAGGAGGATTAAAAATAAATGAAAACTAATCAATTCACTGTCAAAATGAGAATGCTGTTGCTTAGAACCAGAAATTGGATATAAATTACATCTGACAGATCCTAAATTGAAGCAAATGGAATAAAAAAAAGAAAGATACTATTTCTGACCATTTTGAAATGATGACTTTGTCTTTTAATGGAAATTCTACCCAGGGTACATGGTCATTGGCTTTGTTATCTCTCAGCGAAGCTTCTACATATGATATACTTAGCAGACAATAATGTCCTTGATTGAAACAAATTGACTAAGGGTAAGACAAGCAAGAAACACAAAGGTGTGATGGCTAGTGTCAATTTTGATCTAATGGATTGGCTAATGAGCAGTGCTCAATGTGAACTGAAGCTTCAAATATCCCCATCACCTATCCTTAAGATAAGGTCAGTGTGACCAACACATCATACCCATTTAGTGAAATGAAGCCTTAGTATAGAGTTTCCTTGCTTTTTTCATTGCTCTGTTTATTAAGTTTTATTTTGAACATCATCTGGATCCAATTTACTTTTCTTTCTCATCTCATATCATCCCTCTCCCTTTTTTGTTGACTTTATGCTCTATGCTAGTGGTTTTCAAATTTTTTGGTCTAAGAACCCTTTATACTCTTAAAAATTATTGGAGATGATGATGAATTTTTGCTTATGTAGGCTATATCTATTGCAATTTACTGAATTGGACATTAAAACTGATGGATTTAAAGAACGGTTATGTATTAGTTGATTAAAATAATGAACCTATTGCATGTTAAGATAAATAATATTTTTAATGAAAAAAAACTACGTTCAAAAAACCTCCAAGTCAGAAAAGTGACATTACCTTACACATTTTTGCAAAAGTCTTTAATGTCTGGGTTAATTGAAAGCACTTGGATTCTCATCCCTGCTTCTGCATTCAATATGTTGAGATATATTGTTTTAGTTTAAATACATAAAGAAAATCTGATCTCACATAGATATATAATTGGAAAAGGGAGGAGTAGTTTAATAGGAAAATCATGCCTTAGTATTATTATGAAATTAATTTTGACCCCATGGATCCTCTAAAGGGGTTTCTGGAATCTCCAAGGGTCCTTGGATTACAGTTTGAGGAGTACTTTTCTATGGACTACTGGCCTCCAAACTGGACTACTCGTTATCCCACAAATATATCTCATGCTTTTCCACATTTTCTGTCTCCAGTCCTTGGCTCACATAGTTTTCAGTTTCTGAAATACCACTTGCCAATATTCATTTGTTGAAATTCTACCCACTCTTCAAAGTTCAGCTAAGGTTCCACTTCCTCTATGAACACTTCCCTGATTCTGCCAGTAGGAGGTGATGTCTTCCTCCTCTGAAATTTCCAGGTACTTAGACACACTACTATACTGTTGGTGGAACTTTATTTCAATTTATAACCATGCAATACAAGTTACCGAACTGATCACGTCCTTTGATCTAGTGATCCCATGAATGGAAATATACTACCAATAAAGTTATTTAAAAAAAGATCAATGTATACCAAACTGTTGATAGGAGTTCTTTTGTGATAGCAAAGAACTGGAAATAAGTGAGGAGTTCCTTGATTAGAGATAGCTTGGAAAACGGTGCTCTAGGAATATAATGGCATGGTTTATTTTCAGTAAGAAAAAACAAATATGAGGAATTCTGAGAAACATGGAAAGACTCATATGGATTAATGTGAAATAAGTTGGACAAGAAGAAAAATACATATGATGACTAAATCAAGGACTATTGATTTCAGCATCGCCTCATTCTTCTGTGAACTTTAAGTCCTAAAAATGGACCACTTCAAAGTTTTTCTAGACTATAAGCTCCTTGAAGGCAAGGACTCTGTCTTATTTATCCTTGCATATCTTCCAAGATATAGCACAGTGATTTATGTTTGGTAAGAGCACACTAAATATTTGGTGAACAAATGAAGGAAGAAAAGTAAGGGAGGTGGAGAGGGCAAGCCAGGTAGCAAGGTTGCTATTTGGTCTCTATATAGGGTTATCCTTGGACATGCAATCTGTACATCAGAAGGGCCCACTCCTCTGGAATACACATATCTGCTAAAATAAGCATGCCTAGGATGCTAAATGACTTGTGATAAAAACTTTTGTGGATAACACCCCAGACCATCTGGTTTCACAAACAGGCACTGAGAGTAAAGGAGAAATAGAGAAAAAAGGAACAGCTTTAAAAAACTGTACACATGCAAAGAATGCCTCAGTTACTGATTAAGTTTACTAGCCAACAGGAAGTCAAAGCAATAAGGGCTTTGGGAATGGAGATGGGAGAGTCATCTTCTTGAAGACTTCAGGAAGATCTGAAATGCTCTTAAAGCAACATTTGATTCTTTTGATACTTCAGGGAGGATTGTTGAAGAGATTGTAACGTAATAATTTACTTCAACAGAGTGCTTTCCTCACCACAAACTTGTGGGGTAAGTTGAGCAAATCTAGGGAACTCTGTGGGTATCCTGGAGTCAGGAAAACCTGAGTTCAGACCTACCCTTAGACACATAGTACTCATGTAACTCTCGACAAGTCACGTAATTGCTCTCTGCCTCAGTTTTTTCATCTGTAAAATGGGAACAATAAAAGTACCTATTTCCCATGGTTGTCATAATGATAAAATGAGATAATATTTACAAACCTTAAAGCTCACTATAAATGCTAGCTAATATGGCTATTGTTTTTACACTCATTTGATAAATGAGAAAAGAGGCTTTGAGAATTTAAATAACTTTTGCCCAAAATTACACAGCCAGTTGGTGTCATCAGTGGGACTTGAACTCGGCTTTTTTCTTAATTCTGAGCCCAGCCCTCTGTTTACAACTCTGTGTTGTCCCTTCCAGTGATTCACCCAAGGTCGTTAATGGCAGAGTTAGGGCTCAAATCCTGATGTCAATACTCTCGCTCTGTAACACATCCAGAAATTAGCAAGGACATTAGAAGAATGAACTTAACAGTGTAATTCTGGTAATACTCAAGCAATAGATACATAGAGAGAAAATCCATGGAACTTAGAGAGTAGTTGATACTAAGCCAATGACTCTTGAATATTTTTATCTGGGGATCTTATATATTGAGTTAAAAATTCAGAGATACATTTATGAGCTATGTGACTGTACAAACCACTTAACAGCTATCTGCCTCAGTTTTCTCTTTGGTAATATGAGGATAATAGTAGCACTTACCTCATAGGGTTGCATGAGGATAAAACAATAGGATATCAATAAAATGCTTTGCAAATGCTGATTATTAAACATTACCCATTCTATGAATTCAGCAAATATTTGTGTCATTATGGGCAATGCATGAAAAATAGAGAATCCAAAATGAAATATTCTTTGTCCCAAAGGAATTTTTATTCTAGTGATCATGGTGGTGGTGGGGATTAAAAATGTGTACCAAAGAGCAAAGAAAATTTAATTGGAGGAGATACAGAATACCAATAAGCATGAGAATCATAGGAGGGACAATGAGAGATCAGGTATTGGCGCCTGGATTGAGCCTTAAGTGAAGATAAGAATTCGGAGATAGGAAGGGCAGAAGGGAGTGGAAAGGGGTGAAGAATGGTGCACTGAATTTAGGAAACAGCTAGCAGGCTATCTTTTGGATACGCAGTTCATAATCTGCAAAATGGCAGGATTCAATTAGATGAACTCTGAGTCTCCTTTCAGTCCTAAATGTATGACCCCATGCAGTTTGGAAGGAATAGGCATTGCATGAGTGGAAGAAATATGAAATAAATGTGAAAAGCTATATTGGAGTCAGATTGCATGCATTTCAAATTCAAGACAAATAGATTTGTGTTTTATCATTAGGGTAATAGGGAGCAATTAAAGATTTTTAAAAGGTGGTTTTTTTTTTTAAATTTAGCAGGGGACTGACATGTCTAAACCTTGTACCTTAAAAGTACATTTAAAAAATATATAGCATTTTATGTATTTTTTACATATCACTTCAATTATGTTGCCCCTAGGTTTCATCACCCTCCATTTTATTAATATTCTAATTTTTTCTTAGCATTTTCAGCAGTTTTTAGCATTTCTTTTCCATCCCCTCACAACTTCACAAGAAAAGAATAGAGGAAAAAATCCTCATAACATTATATATATTCCAATAAAAATATATTGGCCATGTTCAAAAATGTACATCTCATTCTTAAACCTAAGTCTATCATAACTCTGGCAGGAGGTAGGTAGCATATTTCATCCTTGTAACTACAAAATCATGGCTTAACCTGTATTGGTCAGGTTATATAGCTTTTCAAAGCTATTTAAAAAAATAATTTTATTATTATATAAATTTTTCTATCGCTCACTTCAGTCTGCCTCAGTTCATGGAGGTCTTCCAGTTTCATCTGAAACTGTCCCTTTCTTCATTTTTTATGGTACAATATATCCTATTGCAACAATACAGCATAATTTTTTTAGATATTCACCAATAGGTGGGCATTCCATTAATTTTCAGTTTTTAGCTACTATGAAGAGGGCTGCTATAAATGGTTTGGTATATTTCCTCTTTATTCTTTCTTTGATTTCCTTGGGGTGTAGGCCTGGGTATTTTTCCTCTTTCTTTTATCTCTTTGAGGTTTAGACCTGGTACTGGTATTTCTGGATCAAAGGGTACAGAAAATTTAATGACATTTTGGGCATAGTTCCAAATTGCTTTCCAGAATGGCTGGTCCATTTCTCAGCTCCATCAACAGTAAATTAGTGTATCTGCTTTCCCATAATTCCTCTGATCCGCCATTTTTCCCTTTTGTCATCTTTGACTACCTTATGACTGCAAAGGAGAACACTGGAATTGCTTTAATTCATATTCCTCTATTAGAGATTTGGAGCATTTTTTCATATGATTGTTTATAGTTTGAATTTCTTCCTTTGAAAATTGTGCATTCATATTCTTTAACCACTTATATATTAGGGAATGACTTAGTTTTATAAATTGAATCAATTAGGAAGATCATTTGAGAACTTATTTAAAGGTTGGATTGCATAAGGAAAAAACACTAGGAGCAGCATATCAATGAGAAGGCTATTGGGGATAGGACAAAAAGAATTGAATTAGTATGGTGGCCTGAATTTACTTGTTATTATACCTCTTCTTTTCTTGTTTTAATCATCCTAAGCCTCATTTTTGTCCTAACTGTGATCTCTAGGTCCTTTGTAACTACAAGGTACAATATTTCCTTATGATGTTTTCTATCTTTAGTATCATATCACAGTACCTAGAAAATGTGTGGTAGATACATTCCAAATTTCTTTATGCAGCAAGCCATATTAAGTTCCTCCTGCATGTAATATCCTCCGGTAGATGTGCTATGTACTGTAGGATATAAATAAGAAATGCACTCTGTGGGTGTGATAAAAAAATGTGAAACAGACGCATATACTATAATCAGTTTAGAGAAGGCTATCAGATTGTATGTTGTAGAAAAGAGCAATATGGACCAGGAAAGAGATGAAAAGAACTATACCTTGAAGGAAGGAAAATGAGGATTTATGGGTTTTTGAGTAGGAGACTGATGTGATCAGAACCATAGGGCAAATATGTGTTATATAAATGAAAGAAAGAATGAATGTGGAGAAAGAAAGAATGAATGTGGAAAAGTTCTTACTTCTGACCTGCCATCTTTTGCTCATAGATAGATTTTGACTCTGGGAAATGTTGTCATTAATCATCATTTATTGAACACCTGCCATGTCTGATTACTGTACTGTGTCCTGAGTAATGGGCATATTATTTATATATTTCATGGAATATAATTAGTAAAGTTCAAATCATCTTTTGGTCTGTTGAACCAAGACTAAATTTATTAAAATTATTCCTTGTTTTTCAAAGTCATAAGAAGGAACACAGGGAGAAATTCAATCTGCTATTTCATTCAACGAACACTTATTAAGTGCATATGTGCTAAGCACTGAGAGTACAAAAAGAGGCACAGACAGTGTCTGCTCTCAAAGGGGTTATAAACTAACAAGGAAGACAACATGTAAGCAAATATATGCAAAGCAAGCTAAATACAGGATAAGAAATCAGTAAAAGAGGGAAAGCATAGGAATTAAGAGGAATTTAGGGAAGGCTTTCTTTGGAGGGGAGATTTTAGTTGGGACTTAAAGGAAGTTAGGGAGATCAGTATGTGAAAATTTAGTGGATTGATCTTGGAGAAGTTCTGGTAAGATTCCAAAGATAGCTATTCACACCTCCCTGTGAGCTGCATTTAGATAAGCTACATTGACGCATGATACCCTACATGGGCAAAACACACACACACATACACACACACAAATGTGCATGTACACACACACACACATACACACACACACACACACGCACACCCTTTACACCAGGTTAACTGATTCCTGAAATTCAGGTGTTTGTTTCTTTGATTAAAAATTGATGACTCTTGTTAAAGTAAAAATACATCTGAGAGAAGTAACACAATGAACACCATGAACCATTTACATTTTAGTGCGAGTAAATATCAGGCCATATGCTTTACTAAGGAGAGACATTTGAAAGAGTAGACTTCATAGAATCATTGATGTAGAGCTGAGAGTTGAGAAACCACTGGATTTAGTCCTGACTCATGGTATGGCTTAATGAAAGCTTTTTAGTTAATAAGTTTAGTTTTATATTATTTATTTTATATCTTATACATTATGCACATATTTAATATATTAATAAATTTAGTTAACAAATTCTTAATGATTACTTATGGTAAAATTAAGACCCAGGAAAGTTAAGTGATGTGTCCATGGTCACACAAGTAGCTCACATGAAGGACAAGATTTGAACTTTCATCTTTCAACACAATTGCCAATCTTCTTATGGCATCTGAGATATATTTATAAGTTTGACACAGAGGAGGGAAGAAAAAACACATAAGGGAGAGGATAATAAATCAACAAAGACTTTCTTTTTTTACTCAAGACTTCCTGTTAATGAGAAGTGATGAAAATGGATGGCAATTGCCTTAGTTTGGTTCTGAAATGATGGTGGGCTGTTCTGGACCAGGCCTAAAAGCCCATCCCATGAACAAAGCTCAGGTTTAGAGTGCAATGAGACACTTGTGGACCATAATATGCAATCAAAATGTCTTCATTCCCATTACTAGGTATATACCCCAAGGAGGTCGTTGATAAGAAGAAAGCCCTCATATACCAAAATATATAGCAGCACCTTTTGTAGTATCAAAGAACTAAAAACCAAGTTGGTGTCTATCAGCTGGGGAATGTGGTAGTATGCAGATGTAGTGGAATATAACTAACTACAAATCTGATGAATACAAAGAAGCATGAGAAGACTTACATGAACTGATACAGAGTGAAGTAAGAGGAACCAAAAAGTATGGACAATAACTTCAACAATGTAGAGGGAAAGGAAAACAACCACATAACAACCAAGAGTAAATGTTGCAAAATTATAAAGAACAAGGATGGCTCCAAAGGAGAGACAGGAAAAGATAACTGCATTCTTCCTTTGCATGAGTGGAAGATCTATGGGTATGAAACATGGTATATATTTCTAGATTTACAAAAAAAATTAATTAACTATGTTGATTTTTTTCTCTTCTTTTTTGCTTTAAAATATTTTTGGGAGAAAGGTTAGTGACATTAAAACAAAAAATATAAATATTTATTTTAAAAATGAATTCAAGCGATGAGGGGGGAAAGGGGAATGCAATCTGGGGACAAGAACCAGTGAATAAAAGGTAAAGTGATGACATAATGTGGAGACATTCAGTGCCCAGGGTCACACAGCTAGCAAGTGTCTCAGGCCAGATTTGAACTCAGGAAGATGAGCCCAAATCTAGTATTCTACCCATTCTGCCACCTAGCTGCCCTTCATCCCACCTTACCTATACCTATAAAGCATACTGCTTCTACCACACCCACTCTATGTATATTGAGAGTTTAAGTGACTACTTTCTCATAGCAATGACTGATATTTATATAACGTGCTGTTTTGCAAAGCACCTGCCTATGCAATTTCATGCGAGCCTCAAGAAAATACCTAGTTGCCAGATAGGTATTGGTTTTCCAGGTATTATTATCCCTAGTTTACAGATAAAGAAACTGACGACCAGGGAGATTATTCAACTTGCAAATGACTGCATAGCTAATAGGGATCAGAGGAGGGATTTGAATCCAGGGCTTCCTGATTCTAGGACCAGCTCTCTATCCACAGTGCTAGGCTATTACAGAGAGGGATCCTTCGCTAGCTTATTTCTCTTTGTATGCATTTCTGCCATGTCCTCACGTAGTTTTCTATACATAGTTAGCCTTAGTATGCTGAATTCCTCTCCTGGTGTACTGACAGGCATATGCCAATATCATGCTGCCTATGACTCCTTTATGCTGCTGCTGAGAATCTGAATTCTTATGTCTTTTAATATGCAGAAACAGTTCTTCTCCGATGGAACGAGATTTGTGTAGCTCCAAGCAATGTAAAGCAAGAAAGCAATTTTTATTGCTTTCTGAGTTAGACCTGACTGACAAAGGGATCAGCTGCATGTAGATTCAAGGCCCATGCCACGTGGGAAGGGACAGGTCCTCACTAAGATAAAAGGTACAGGATGAGAGACAGATTAGACTGAGACAAACCTCTCTCTGATAAAAGAACCAACAATTATAGGGCTTCATAGAGACTGATGGCATCATGCTGTTGAGTAAATTTTATATCTTTTTTTTCTACTGCATAAGAAGACTGAGAATAGAAGCAAGCTGGTATCGTTTCTCTTGTCAAGGGAATGGAAGTGACAGATGGATCCCAACTCCCCTGGATAAGAGGGAACAAGGAAGACCACAGGGAGACAGTGTGGTGTAATGGAAAGAACGCTAGATTTGGAATGCTAGGACCTGACTTCAAATTCTGTCCTTGCCACTCCTGTGTTATCTTGGGTAAGTCATTTAACTTCTCGACACCAGAGGATGAACTCCTCAGGATGAAGTTACCTTATATTTCTAAAACCTTTAATTACAAGGTCATAGGATTTAGAACTGGAAATGAGGTTAGATGTCTTCTAGTCCATCTCCATTTTATAGGCAAGAAAAAGTGAGGCTTCCAGAGGACATGGGACTTGCTCAAGGTCACAGAGGTGGCAGAGTAGGGACCCATATCCAGACCTTCTGATCCCTAAGTCAGTGCTTTTCCCAAATCACTTAGATAAGTCCAGGAAGTTATAAGGACATCAATTATAATTAGAGGTAAGGGCAGCTAGATGGTGCAGTGGATAGAGCATCAGTGCAGGAGTGAGGAGGCCCTGGGTTCAAATCTCACCTCAGACACTTGACACTCACTAGCTGTGTGACCTTGCACAAGTCACTTAACCCCAATTGCCTCATCCTGGGTCATCTCTAGTCATCCTGATGAATATCTGGTCACTGGATTCAGATGGCTCTGGAGGAGAAGTGAGGCTGGTGATCTGCACAGCCCTCCCTCACTCAAAACAAAGTCAAGTGCAAGTCATGTCATTTCTCTGATGGCATGGTCTTCTTTGGCAACGAAGGACAAACACACCCACTATAATTAGAGGTAACTAGTTGTAGCTGCATGGGCCTGGAACCAGGAAGATTTCAATTCAAATCCAACCTCAGACACTTACTCACTTGCTGTGTGACTCTGGACATGTTACTTGGCTGCCTTAGTATCCTCATTTGTAAGATGGAATAATAATAGTTCCTACCTCCCAGTGTTGTTGTGAGGATCAAATGACATAATATTTGTAAATTTCCTTGCAAATGATAACACACTATAGAGATGTCATTATTTATATTATTAAACTTGTAAACATTGCTTTCCTTCTTCCTCCCCACCCACTAAAGAGAAAATTAGATTCTATCAGTCATCTTTTGCAAGTAACCTCTGCTTCCCTCTCCTTCTAAAAATCCTTTTATCTTCCCGTTTTTATTCTCTATCAGCCTTTCTCTCCTTTGCTTCATTCTCTGAAGAAGAGGTTCCAGGAACAACGCTTCTACTTGTAATACTGAGCTCACTCCCCTCATCTCTTCCAGGAGTTGTCTTCTGACAATTTTCTCCCTCCCATGTTTATTTAATATTTACTTATGCATTCATCATTGACACTGACAAACATTCCCTGGTCTCCCCCACTCTGAAAATGCTTCCCTTGGCTTTTCCATTTCTTTTTACCCCCGATTTATGTATTTAGTTTTAGTTTTAAACATTCACTTTCATAAGATTTTGAGTTCTAAATTTTCCTTCCTCCTCCCTCTCCAAGACAGTCTATTATCTGATATAAGCTATACATGTACAATTATATTACATATATTTCCACATTAATCATGTTGTGAAAGAAAAATCACAACAAAAGGGAAAAAACCATGAGAAAGAAAAAAACAAAAAAGAGAAAAGAGTATGCTTCAATCTGCATTCAGATTTCAAAGTTCTTTCTCTGGATGTGGACAGCATTTTCCATCATGAATGCAATGCAATGATCTAAGGCAAGTCTATCAAAGTTGGTCATTGACCAATGTTACTGTTACTATGTACAATGTTCTCCTGGTTCTACTCACTTCACTCAGCATCAGTTCATGGAAGTTTTTCCAACTTTTTCTAAAATCTATTTTTGTTCTTGTGAGTCCTTTTACCTTTTTAATGATCTCTTTAGGATGCAGAACTAGTATTGATATTGCTAGATCAGAGTATGCACAGTTTTATAGCCCCTTGGGCATAGTTCCAAATTGCTCTCCAGAATGGTTGCATCCTTTCACAATGAAAAATTTCAAAGGGAAGAGGATTTGGGTACAAGTAGTATTGTTTTAGACATTCAGTTTGATGTACCTATTCTTCATTTCATTTGAAAGGCAGTTAGAGATTCTTGACTGTACCTCAAAGAAAGATTAGGACTGGATATATAGTTTTAGTATGATTTTCAACAAGATGATAGTTGAACCAATGATCCCTAAGTGATATAGTTGGAGGAAAATGAGAAAATGAAACAGGATACAGTCTTGGGGATCACTCATGGTAAGTGGGTATTGGATAAATAATCCAGTACAGGTAAGGGGATGGTGAGACAGGTAGGCAACAACTCAAAGTCAGAGAGGAGAGGACTCAAGAGGACAGACAGATCCAGTGTCAGAGATTGCAGAGATTGGGATTAAATGCACAGTCACCATTTGTGGGGGTGAATTGAGCAGCTCTTTACTGTGGATAGTTTCTGAGAGAAGTGAAGAGTTGGTCTGAGACTCTCTTTTGTCTAGCTTGTCTTGTCCTATACGCAAGAAAAAAAAAGATATCAAATCCTGGGATTAGAATTAGTATTATTTATTCATAGTAAGGAAAATATAGAAAAAGCTTGGAACATGATTTTAATAGAAGATCAGGTATCACTACAGAATTTTCTAACTAGTTAAACAATAGAAGTTATATATATATATGTGTGTGTGTGTGTATGCATGTATGTATGTACAAATTTGTGTTATGTGTGTTCAATACTTCAGAAAATATCAAGGTATTGTTTAGGAAAGGAAAAGCAAAAAGTTTTTGGTATGAAAGTCAGCCCAGGAACACATTTTCAGGTAATTACTAGAAAGGCCACAATAGGTGACAACAAGTGATGATGGGCCAATTAGTGAATTTCTGGTAAAGACAGCTTTAAAATTCAGATTCATCAAATCAGTAAGGATTAGCCATAGTTGTTATTTAGTTCTGGAACTTACCATTACACTGGGAAGAGAAGGGGAATGGTTATAAAATCAAATTTAGCTCCCTGAACAAATATTAACAAGAAAAAGGAAAAAAAGATTGATTGATTTGAGTTCTCAGTTTAAAAAAGTAGATGATTTTGTTTGCAAAATAAGTAAAATAAAAGAGCTAGATGTCTAAAATTGGTGAGAAATTAACAGAATTAAAAATCGTCCCACCAACCCCCACCACAACCCCTAATGAAATTAATAAATAAAATGAAGACCTGGGATTTTAAAAAGATCAACAAAGCAGCAAAAGTCTTTACCTAATTTAACCAGAAAAAAGAAGAAAACTGCAATAAAATACAAGGAGAGGAAATCACAATAAAGAATGAATAATCAAAGAAAATTATTAGATGCTATACATTTTAAAATATTAACAAAATTGAGAAGAGAAATGGATGAGTATCTGCAGAAATATGAAATACTTGAATTGAAAAATAGAGGAATGGATTTTCTAAACAACAAATAATATAAGAGGGAGAAATTGAAGGGTTTTTTTTTCAAACAAACTGTCACTTTAAAAAGAAAACCTGGAGCCAGATGCATTGACAAGAAATTCTATAGAACATCCAAAGAATAAATGATTCTATTACTAAGTATGCTGTTTTCAAAAATAGAGAAAGATGGCACTCTGCACAATTCTTCCAATCCTATAAATATGGCACTATCTTTAAACCAGAGATAGCAAGGCAGTGAAATGAAACAGAACTATAGATAAATATACTTAATGAAAACCATTGTGAAAATATAAAAATACTGAGATGTAGAAGATGGCAATTTTGTTGCTGTTGTTCAATCGTTTTTTAGTCATGTACTACTCTTCATGACCCATTTGGATTTTTTTTTTACAAAGGTACTACAGTGGATTGCTATTTCCTTCACCAACTTATTTTATAGTTGGGGAAAATGAGACAAACAGGATTAGGTGACTTGCTCAGGGTCACACAGCTAGTAAATATCTAAGAAAAGATTTGAACTTGGGTCTTCCTGACTCCAGATCCAGCACTCTATCCACTGCGCCACCTAGCTGCTAAGAATATAGCAATACCTAAAGTTTATTCCTTATGAACAAGCAGGATTTGTCATAGTAATTCAAAGATCATTTAGTATTATAATTATCTTATTCCATTTAAAGCTTTTGATAAATACAATACAGAAAAACTTTAAGAGTATAAAAATGGAAAATTTCCCCCTTAACAGATTAGAAATATTTATTTCAAGAGACAGTTTTGTACATAACTGAGAAATGTAGAACTTCACCTACTCAGAATAGGAGGGAAGCAAGACTGCTTATTCTCTTCATTATTATTTGATGGTTCTAGAAATGCTAGTTTTGGCAATAAAAGTCAAAAAATAACTGCAAGGAATAATCAATGAAAAACTGGAGATTAAGTACATTTACTTGTGATTTATATAATATTTTAATTGGAAAACAAAAAAATTCAACAAAAACTTCAAGATAATAAGGAATCTCAAAATATTGGTATATAAGAAGCCCATAAAAGTCAGCATTTCTGTAAATCATCAGTTGAAGTCAGAAAAAATACAGAAAAATAAGTTCTATTTTAAAATTGTTTTAAAAGTACAAAATATACCAGAATTAATCTACTCAGACACATATAAGACTTATAAAAAGTCAACTAGAACATAATTTTTACAGAAATAAAGGAGGAACTAAATAATTGGACCAAGAGGAAAATGTGCATGTTGGACTAAGCTAATTTTAAAAAGATAACAACACTTCCCAAATTAGTCTATAGATTTAATGTTTTACCAGTCAAAATAGCAATGGTATATTTTATGGAATTAGATAAAAAATTGCAAGATTAATATGGACAGAAAAAAATTAATACAAAGGGAATTTATAAAATAAAAAAGGAAAAAGGACATTTATAGTTTCAGATTTCAAATTATGACATAGAATAGTTATTAATAAAATTATCTGGTATTGGATTAAAAAAAAGAAAAATGGATCAGTAGAAGAGATTAAATAATAATGAGAAAAAGTTACATATAGTATTCCAGTGCCATAAATCTGGGAATATAAAAGGCTAAGGATGGAATTTATTAATCAGAAAAATTACTGGGTAAATCAGATAGCATTTTAATGAGAAATCAATCAGTTGATCAATTAATTATATGTACATATATATGTATTGTATATAGTTATTTAATTAAGGTTCTACTATATGGCAAGCACTATGCCAAATACTCAGAACTCAGAAAAAGGTAAAAGATAGTCTTTGTCCTCAACAAGCTGACAATCTAATGGGGAAAACAGTATGTAAACAAATATATACACAAGGCAAGCTATGTACAGGATAAATGGGAAATAATGGAGGAAAGGTGCTGAAATTAAGAGGGTTGGGGAAGACTTCTTCTAGGATATGGAATTTTAATTGAGACTTAAAGGAAGCCAGAAAGGTCAGTAGTCAGAGTTCAAAAGGGAGAGTACGCCAGGCATGGAGAACAGCCAGAGAAAATGTCTGCATCTGAGAGTTGGAATGTATTGTTCATGGAACAGTCAGGAAGAGTACTTGTTTGGGAGTAAGATATGTGAGAAAAGAAATGTGGGAGGGGATTACATTATGAAAGGCTTTGAATTCCAAACAGAGAATTTTGTATTTGTTCCTGGAGGAAGCCATTGGAATTTATTGAATAGTAGGTTGGCATTATTGGAACTATGCTTTGGGAAAAATCACTTTAGTGACTGAACAGAAGATGGACTGGAATAGGTACCTTATTAGCAATATCACACCACACTCTACAATTAGTTCCATATGAAGTAATGATATTCACAGCAATAACTATATCTACACCTATATTTACATCTACAAAATTCAAAAGAACAAAGAAATGTTATATCTTTCATATTATGGCAAATGTACAAATTCTTAATAAGGTTTGACTTAGAGGAAATTTTCTTTTACAACAAAAAATCCAAAGATTTCAATCTCAAAGTAACAATGATAACTAGCATTCACAGGGTACTTTAAGTTTGCAAAATGCTTCATTTTATCTTTACCATAACCCTAGGAGATATGCACTATCATTATCTGCATTTTTCAGATGGGAAAACTGAGGTTGACACGGGTCAAGTGACTTATCCAGGGACCCATAGTTAGTAAATAAGTGTGGGAGGCCTGATTTGAACTCACATATTTCTGATTCTAGGTCTATGGCTTTAGCTATTGAGTCACTTTGCTGCCTCTATATTCTATAACATATGTGCTTTGTCACTTCTTAAGTACATAATTTCCTAAAAGTTTCTAATAGCTTCTTTTAGCTGTTTTTAGTGTTCATCTTTCAAAAAATTATTTATTTATTTAAGTTTTCAAAATTCATTTCCACAAAATTTTGAGTTTCAAATTTTCTCCCCATCTGTCCCTTACCCCACCCCAAAATGACAAACCTTCTGATTACCCCTTCCACCAATCTGCCCTCCCATCTAACATCCCTCCCTTCCCTTATCCTCATCTTCTCTTTTGTTCTGTAGGGCAAGATAAATTTATATACCCCATTACCTGTATTTCTTATTTCCCAGGTGTACGCAAAAACTATCAACATTTGTTCCTAAAACTTTGAGTTCCAACTTCTCTTCCATCCTCCCTGCCCACGAATCCCCACTGAGAAGGCAAGCAATTCAATATAGGTTATATATGTGCAGTTTTGCAAATGACTTCCATAATATTCATGTTGTGTAAGATTAACTATATTTCCTTCCATCCTATCCTGCCTCCCATCTCTTCTATTCTCTCTTTTGACCTTGTCCCTCCTCAAGAGTGTTTACTTCTAATTGCTCCCTCCTTTCATTTGCCCTCCCTTCCATCATACCCTCCAGTCTACTTATCCCCTTCTCCCCTACTTTCCTGTAGTGTAAGATAGGTTTTCATATCTATCTTACCTAACTGAGTATGCATGTTATTCCTTCCTTGAGTCAAATGTGATGGCAATAAGCTTCACTTTTTCCCTCTCACCTACCCTCTTTCCCCCTCCATTGAAAAAGCTATTTCTTGCCTCTTTTATGAGAGATAATTTGCCCCATTTCCTTTCTCCTCCCTCTCTCACCCCTTAATTTTCCTTTTAGGTATCATCCTTTCCTATTCAACTCACCCTGTGCTCTCTCTCTCCTCTCTCTCTCTCTCTCTCTCTCTCTCTCTCTCTCTCTCTCTCTCTCTCTCTCTCTCATCCCATTAACTACCCAGATACTGAGAAAAATTTCAAGAGTTCCAAATATTATCTTCCCATGTAGGAATGTAAGCAGTTCAACTTTAGTAAGTCCCTTATGATTTATCTTTCTTGTTTACCTTTTCATGCTTCTATTGATTCTTGTGTTTGAAAGTCAAATTTTATTTTCAGCTCTGTTCTTTTCATTAAGAATGCGTGAAAGTCCTCTATTTCATTCAATGACCTTTTTTTCCCCCTGAAGTATTATACTCAGTTTTGCTGGGTAGGTGATTCTTGGTTTTAATCCTAGTTCCTTTGACTTCTGGAATATCTTATTCCATGTCCTTCAATCCCTTAATGTATTAGATGTTAGATCTTTTGTTATCCTGATTGTATTTCCACAATACTCGAACTGTTTCTTTCTAGCTGCTTGCAGTATTTTCTCCTTGATCTGGGAACTATGGAATTTGAATACCATGTTCTAGAAGTTTCTCCTCTTGGATCTCTTTCAAGAGGTGCTCGATGGATTCTTTCAACATTTATTTTGTCCTCTGGTTCTAAAATATCAGGGCAGTTTTTCTCCACAATCTCCTGAAAGATGATGTCTAGGCTCTTTTTTGGATTATGACTTTCAGGTAGTCCCATAATTTTTAAATTGTCTCTCCTTGATCTATTTTCCATGTCAGTTGTTTTTCCAAGGAGATATTTAACATTATCTTTCATTTTATCATTGGTTTTGTTTTGTTATTTCTTGGTTTCTCATAAAGTCATTAGCCTCCATCTGTTTCATTCTAATTTTGAAAGAATTATTTTCTTCAGTGAACTTTTGAACCTCCTTTTCCATTTGGCTGGTTTTGCTTTTCAAATCGTTCTTCTCCTCATTGGCTTTTTGGACCTCTTTTGCCAGTTGAGTTAACTTATTTTTAAAGGTGTTATTTTCTTCAACATTTTTTGGGTCTCCTTTAGCAAGCTGTTGACTCATTTTTCATGATTTTCTTGCATCACTATCATTTTCTTCCCAATTTTTCCTCCACCTCTCTTATTTAACTTTCAAAATCCTTTTTGAGCTCTTCCATGGTCTGAGATGATTGCATATTCATTTTGCATGTTTGGGATGCAGAATCCTTGAATTTTATGTCTTCCCCTGATGGTAAACATTGTCCCTCCTCATCTGAATGGATGGGAGAAAATACCTGTTCACCAAGAAAGTAATCTTTTATTGTCTTATTTTTTCCCCTTTTTTGGGGGCATTTTTCCGACCAGTTACTTGACTTTTAGGTCCTTTGTTAAGAGTAGGTTATATTCTGGGGACCTGTAAGATCTCAGTTCCTCTAAGGTGGCACAGTCAAACCTGGACACTGTTCTGGGACCAACCAGAAATTTTTCTGCCTGGAATCTATGAGTAGTAGAATTCCTTTTCCACAACTGCCTCCAGTTCCACTGGGACAGCACTCAGGGCTGAGATTCAGGTCACCTGCTCGATTCCCACAGAGGTTTTAGGGGAATGGTTCCCAGGGCCAGACCACCACTCAGTGTGAGATTAAGATCAGCTACTCAGTTCCTCCAGGGCTTTAGGCAGTGACAGGGCTGCCACTCAGGGCTGAGGTTTAGATCAGCTGTTCAATTCCCACAGGGGCTTTAAGTTGAGGATTCCAACAATGGATGCTGGCTGCTGCCTGCTGTCTGCCATGGCCACCACAGCCACTGCCACGCAATGCTGCTGCTGCTGCCTCTGCCGCTGCCTCTGCCACTGCTACCTGTGGCTGGAGTTAAGGGGGCATCCTGCTCCTTTCTCACCCAGTTGAAAAAGCTGTCTTGCTGACTTTTGAAGCTGCCTTTGGTGCTTGTGGGCTGAGGAATCCAAAAACCACCAGTGCTGCTGGGAATTCCTCCCCCAAAGCTTGCTCTTTTTCTGTTCCTCCTGGTGCCACGTGGCCAAGGCTGTGCTATGCTCTACTCTGTGTCCAGTGCAGCAGACCTTTTTCATCAGCCTTCCAGGTCACCCTGGGCAGGAAATCTCCCTCATTCCATTGTTCTGTGGCTTCTGCTAGAATTTGTTGAGAGTCTTTCTTTACAGATATTTTGTGGGCTGTCGGTGAAGAGGTAGAGTATGTGCAACTTTCTACTCTGCCATCTACATCTGCTATCTTATAGGAAATTTGAGATAAATAGATAAATGTTATCATATGAAAACAGAAAACTTAGAAAGATACAACACAAAACAATGCAGCCAAGATAAAGAAATAAGAAAACTGGAGGAACATTTTTTTTCCTCATCCAACAATGCTGATAAAATTCTAACATTTAAAGTTTATGAGAAACTGATACAATCATAGTACAATAACCATGTTCCAGTAGAAAAGTGGCTAAATATAGAAACATATAGCTCCTAATAGAGAAACAACATATCAACAAGCATTTAAAGATGTTCAAAATTTCTAATGCTCAGAGAAATACAAATTAAAGACTCTAAGATTTTCCTTAATGCAAATCAAATTGACAAAGATAATAAAAGGTGACAGAATTTGGTGCTAATGTGACCATAGTACCACAGAAATCCTATTATGCTGCTACTGGAATTGTGAATTAGCTCAACTCTTTGAAAAACAATAGAGAATTTTACAATAAAAGGTGCAAAAGTATTTCTGCCTCTTTGACCCAGTGATCCCTCTATTGGAATTAAACCATAAGAAAGCCACTACAATGCATAAAAAATGCCATTTCTTTACAAATTTTTTTTTAGAAACATTTGTAATATCAAAAAAATAGAAACAAGTCAGGTACTCAATAACTGGAGAATAACTAATTAAATTGTGCTTTATGACTATAGTGGAATGTTACTGTATCATAAGAAACAAGCAATTTGAAGAATTCAAGGAAATATGTGAAGGTTTATATGAAATGATACAGAACCCAAGAAACAAATATATGCAGTGACTACAACTATGGAATTAAAGAACTATAATGGCAAATAAATACATGTTATATATCACTGAAAGGTAAAATACAACAATCATAAAAATGATAAGGAAGGTATTACAGGAAGTGTGTTGGGGTGGGCCAGGCATTGTACTGAGTCTTCATTGCCATACATACCTCCCTTACTGTTACATCCTATCCTCAGATGATTGAGAGGTCTCTTTATTAAAGGGACAAAAAAATCATTAACACCATATTGAAGTTAATTGAATCATAGCAAGTCATTCACTTGGACTATGCCTTTGAACTTATCTTTACAAGGGAGAATTATGACTAGAAAAGACAGAGAAACAGAGTTGAAAGATGCAGAAAGAGGAATAGTTACACAAAAAGACTTGGACTCCATCCCCAGGAAGGGAAACTGTGTATCTTCAGTAACTCTCCAGGTAACTATTTGTGTCCAAGAAGGGAGGAAAAGAGTGACACCAGAGAATGCCATTGGCAAAGTGGTGAAGAATTCATCATCCAAGCCAGCAGCATCATGAACATGAATCAGCAGCAATGGCAACAAAAATAACAACAGAACATCAAAATACATGCAGCTAAGAGGCGAATCCTGTGACCAAACTTCCTGTCCTTTGAGGAGTTATTCTTAGATAATGTCTACTTTAATCCAATTAAGGAAAAAAATTAAAATGACTATTACATGGAAGCACTGTGATGTAGGCAGGAACTAAAGATGAGATAATAACTAAACAGTCTCTGGCCTTTAGGGACAAACTCTCTCTCTGGAGAGGAAAGGACATCTTAGATAATTCATGGAACTAGTTGGAAAGCCCATGACCAAAGAAGGGAGATACAAGCATCCACTCCAATGCTCCTGGAGAAGGCAACCACTCACAAAAGAACTGACCCAAACCCGACCATTTTGCCAGTAGAAATATTCCAGGAATTGTTTAAATAGGGCATAATTGAATCGAAATGGAAAAATACCTAATCAGTCATCCTGCAAAACCACTTTATGTTCTTTTTTGTTCAAAAAATTCTTTATTTATTTAGTTTTCAACATTCACTTTTGTAAGATTGTTAATTCTTAATTTTCCCCTTCCTCCTCCAAGGCAGCTTGCAATTTGACATAGGCCATACATGTACAATCATATTAAACATTTCCACATGGGTCATGTTGTGAAAGAAGAATCAGAACCAAAGGGAAAAACCATGGGAAAGAAAAGAAAACAAAAAAGGAGAGAAAATGGTATGATTAGATCTACATTCAGATGCTATAGTTCTTTCTCTGGATGTGGCTAGCACTTTCCCTCATGAGTCTTTTGGAATTATTTTAGATCATTGCATTGCTAAGAAGAGCTAAGTCTATCAAAGTTGGTCATTGCACAGTGTTGCTGTTACTGTGTACAATGTTCTCCTGGTTCTGCTCACATTACTGAGCATCAGTTCATGGAATTCGTTTTAATTTTTTCTGAAATCTACCTGCTCATCATTTCTTATGGAACAAAGTATTCCATCCATATACTATAACTTGTTCAGCCATTGCCCAATTGATAGCAACTCCCTCAATTTCCAATTCTTTGCTACCACCAAAAGAACTGCTATGAATATTTTTGTACATGTGGATCCTTCTCCCTTTTTAATGATCTCTTTGGGATATAGACCTAGCAACGATATTGCTGGATCAAAGGGTATATACATAATTTTATAGATGTTTGGGCCTAGTTCCAAATTACCCTCCAAAATGGTTGGATCAGTTCACAACCTTACCAACAATGCATTAGCATTTCAATTTTCCCCACACCTTTAACATTTCTCATTTTCCTGAAGAAGTTTAAATATCATCCTCAGAGTAGATTGTAACAGTAGTTATGTTACCAAATCCTATTTAAATCATTCTTTTAATGTCACATTTTATATATAGTATTTTCCTTGTGTGCAGGAATAAATTACCTGTCACATATCTAATTCATGTTGTATAATGGGTATATATTTTACCCTTCCAAATTGGAAGATCTAAGACGTGAACCATAATGTATGCTATAACTAAAATCATCCAAGGAACAATGTGGTAGAAATTTAACAAGATGAAGAGTATGGGAAGAGGGAATTTAGTCTTCTTCTTTTTAGAAACTGGACTCTTCAGGACTGAATATGGTCCAAATTGCAAGCTTGGATACAGTACAAAGAGAGTGGTACAGTACTTAAGCCCATATGGGTGCAGCATCAATACCTCAAAGATTAAACTAGCATAATACTCAGAGTAGCAATCAAAAGATTGGTTTGTAAATGTGGACTTGTCCCTTACCTTTTTGTTGATGCCCAATGAAACCAACTTACCTTTGGCTTTCTACCATTAAAGACAACTTTTTTCACGGGGACCTTTCTGGGGTAAGGGCAAACCAATAGATATGCTCACCATTCATTGTTTCCTCAAAGGAATTGCCTACCACTATCAAGGCAAAGGCTGTACGTCATTGCTATTTGCTCATTTGAAAAATCCATTTACTAATGTTGATGACCTTTTCTGATGCTGTGCTTTAATTTATTAATGAACCACACATTTCCATTGTCATATAGGTATTTGATGTTATGCAGAAAAAGTCATGGAGAAGTTAAATAGAACTTAGAAGTAAATGTGAGAGAGAATTTGCTCAGGATCTTAAGCCCTTGAGTTTTTTTTTTAAAGTTATGTCCTTATTTTACTAAAAAAATTAATATTAAAAGATTGGTTGGTATTATTTATCTTAGTCCCTATATTCTGATTTTTCCTGCCTCTTTCTCCCTTGTAGGTCAATGTGTGATTATTGCTGTTGCATGAACTGATACTTTTTGGATACCTCTAAGATTAAAACAAATTGACCACAACTGTTCAAACAATATCAGTAAGTTCAAGTTGAGAGGGACTGAGTCCTTGATCTGAATTGTTGTCTACTATAGTCTGAAGAATTTCTTATTTTTGTAAAATTTTTCTTTAGGTAAAGATCTTGTTAATTTTTTAAAAAAAGTTTCATTGAAGCTATTTTCATTTCATTCACTGTAACTTCTCCTCCCCACACTCTTTAGAAGGCTGATATGAAATAAATAAGTACAATCAAACAAAACAAATGCAGCCATTGGACATATCTCAAAATGTATGTTGCATTTCTCGCTAGTTTTCTGAAATCACAATGGGATATTACATTATAGAGATCTTGATTATTTGGTTTATTTGCAGAGTCTCCTCTTTGACTTAAAGTTTAAATATGACAAATTACATTGAGCTATAAAATCTCACTTTTAATGATCCATTGTTAACCGAGCTAATATTTCTTTCTGGTTTTTGGTTCTCCAATCCCATCAATGGCACTGACTGCACTTTATAAGTCATTCTAATCTAATAAGCACATATTGAGGGCTTAACATGTTCAAGGGCTGAACCTATGAAGGGAAAGAAAAGCAGTCAAAGGATATGAACAGACAGTTTTCAGAGGAAGAAATTAAAGCTATTTATAGGCACATGAAAAAAATGTTCTAAATCACTATTGATTAGAGATATGCAAATCAAAACAACTGTGAGGTACTACAACAAACCTATCAGATTGGTTAACGTGACAAAACAGGAAAATGATAAATGTTGAAAAAGATGTGCAAGAGTTAGAGCACTAATTCATTGTTGGTGGAGCTGTGAGCTGATCCAGCCATTCTGGAGAGCAATTTGGGACTATGTCCAAAGGGCTACAAAAATGTGCATACCTTTTGACTCAGGAATACCCCTTCTAGGGTTGCATCCCAAAGAGATCATAAAAATGGGAAAAGGTCCCACATGTACAAAAAAAATTACAGCAGCTCTTTTTGTGGTCACCAAGAACTGGACATCGAGGGGATGCCCATCAATTGGGGAATGGCTGAACAAGCTGTGGTATAAGAATGTAACGGACTATTTTTGTGCTATGAGAAATGACAAACAGGCAGACTTCAGAAAAACCTGAAAAACATTATATGAACTGATGCTGAGTGAAATGAGCAGAATCAGGAGAATATTATACACAGTAAGAGACACAATGTGAAAGGATGTATCTGACAAACTTAGCCCTTCATAGCAATGTAAGGACCTAAAACATTTCCAAAGGATTCATCAAGCAAAATGCCTTCCACATTCAGAGAAAGAACTATGGAATTGGAACAAAGAATGAAGCAGACTTTTCTCTTTTGTTATGTTTTATTTTTCTCATGATTTCTTCCATTAGTTTTAACTCTTCTGTGCAATACGACTAATGTGAAAATGTGTTTAATAGGAATGCATGTGTAAAGCCCATATAAGATTGCATACCAACTTGGGGAGGGAGGAGGAAAAATTTGAAACTTGTGGAAATAATTGTTGAAAGCAGAAAACAAATGAATTAACAAATTTTGGGAAAAAATTAAAAAAAAAGAAAAACAGAGGAAGCATGCCATGATAAAGAGTTCTGGATATGAAATCAGAAGACCTACTTTCAAATCTAAGCTCTACTCCCTGCTCCCTGTGTGACCTAGAGCTTATGGTTTCACCTTTTAGACATTTAATTTCTTTTCATGCAAAATGAATACCCGTGTGCAGTCAAAGTTTTAATCTTCCTTTCCTTTCCTCTCTACTCATGATGAGTTAACAGAGTGGCAATAGCATTTCATTTAAAAGAATGGTAATGGTGTGGACTCATTTTGGTAAGAGCAAACAAAACCATGGAGTAGGTGAGAATAGTAACTGGTTGTTTTTGGTGTTGTTGTGTTCATGCTTCATTTTTGAAGAAGACCATGACATCAGAGAAATGATGACATGATTTGCATTTGAGTTTGTTTAGAATGAGGGAGGGCTATGCAAGGTCACCAGCCTTACTTTCTCCTCCTTAGCCATCTGGATCCAGTGACCAGATATTCATCAGGATTACTGGAGATCACCCAGGATATAATGGGAGAACTTGGACTTTTTAGGTTAGGCCTTTTCATGTACTCACTTGGGGGAGGTAATGCCCATTTAGTGGATAGTCTTCTCTAAGAAGTGATCAAAGAATGGTCCTTTTAATGAGCAAAAGAAAAAAAATAACTAAATCAAACTGGGAGGGAAGCAGTTACCAGGGTAACTGGTATCTTTTGGAAGGAAGAAGAGAATGAAAATATAAGAATCCTGAGGGGATTCAAAATATTCTAGGAAAGAAAAACAAAAGTAGAGAGAGTGTTTACTTCTCAAACACCCAAGACAACCAAAATATAATAAGAGTAAACAAATATCGGAACCAAGGGCAGCAGTAACAATATAAAAACAGAGTTCATCAAGAAATTTCTTTTTAAATGAGATAACAGTGAAATCCAATGGTCAAATAAAAGTGATGATGGAGAAACAGATGTGCTAGTTCGAGATGAAATCCCAAAACATCATGTACTAAATGTCACAACACCCTGCCTACAAATGAATCAATGTTTTTTTCCAAGACTAATTAGAGAATAAGAATGTGTATAAAAGGGCTAGGGAAGGAAGAAGTTAGAAAGGAATATATGATGTGTACAATGTGTCCAACAATGAAGGGAAAATAAGTATTACAGTCTCTCAGAAAGAAAAGAATCTACAAGATGATGAGTGAGGAAGCAAAAGGAAGGATTGGAAAAGGGAGTGAAAAAATAGGAAAACCTTGTTTCAGTTTTGGGAGGAGGTACCATTGATGATTACTCCTATAGGGGACAAGAGAAAACACAATAAATAGAGAACACAAACTTATAAAGAGTATAATTTACAGAGAGTTGTGCTTAGAGAGAAAAATCATCCTAATTTAGGAGAGGAGGAATCAGAGCTTCTGGGGGCAATTGACACTCAGAAGATGGGGAGGCATTGACCTAAGTAGGAGATTTCAAGGTACATGGGAAAATAACCATGAGGAGGGCAAAGGTCAATAATGAAGTATATAATTAGGGACAAAGGAAAATTTTTTACCACAGGACAATATCCAGTCATTTGCAGAAATTGGTATTTCCAAGAGTGAAACACACCAGAAAAATGGGTGGAGGTATCTATAAGGCAGTAAGAGGTATGTATAGCTCTTTTTTTCTTTTGTATAGAAGGATGAAACCAAATTAAGTACCTTAGGAGTATTAATACCATGAAGAATATGAACTCTAAAGACTAAATAAATATAGAAGGCATGAATCAACAAATAAAAGTTTAGAGTATACATAAAGGGAAAATAACAAAGGAAGAAGATAAAGAAATCCTTTTTTATAAAAAAGGCATAGAAAATAAACTACTAAAAACAAAGAAAATTTCAAGGTGGGAAGAGGAAGGAGGATTTTATTTGATTTGAAGGAGGATTTTACTTAATTGAGAGTGAAAAGAATGGGGAATAAAATGATTAGCTAAAAACAAGTAAGAAAGAGCAACTGATAAGTTAAGAAAAATTCTAAAATTAGAGAATGGAATAATAACTAGGAGGTAGGGGGCTTTAGGGAAAAGGGAAGAAAGTTAATGGGAATAGGATTACCTTGAAATAGATTAAGCTAAAATAATTGAAGAGACATTGTACTATGTTTACTGAAGGAGAGAGAAAAAATTTAGACCAGAAAAAAAGAGTTTGATATTACAAATGGTGGAAAATATATACCTAACTGTCATAACTTTAAATTGGATAAAGTCAAAATTTTACAACATATTAATTATAAGTGACACATTTGAAAAACAAAGACATGGTGAATAAAAATGAGAGGCTAGCAAAAATTTGCTACGGATCAGGTGAAAGCAAAAAAAGCAGGAGTTGTAGTCATGCTATCAGACAAAACAAAAACAAACATTAACAATGTAAAAGGAATTAATGAGAAAACTCCACCAAGCTGCAAGGAACAACAGACAACTAGCAATGTTAAACTTCTACGTTCCAAATGCTATAGCACATAAATTAATAAAAGAAATATTAACTATACTACCAGAAGAAACGTAGAATAATGCAATAATGGCAGGAAATTTCAATGTCCTTCCTTCAGTTTTGAATAAGTATAATTAAAAAAATAAACTAAAGGGAAAATATAGAACTGAACAATCACTGGAGAACTAGTGCCAAAAGCTGTCATCTTCCAAATGGAAGTGCTAAAGAATATATATACCTCCCAGCACTCCATGGAACTTTTAAAAAAATGAACTACATATTAGGGCAGAGAGACATTGCAAACAAATATAAAAATCCAGAAATAGTAAATAAGTCCTTTACTGATCATATTACAATAAAATAGTGATAAATTCAGGAAACATAAACAAAATGCACAGACACAAATGAAGACATAACAATGAAATACAAAATAATGAGTGAGTAAAAGAACAACTTGTAGAAACAATTAATAATTTTGTGAGAGAAAATGACAATGATTAGACAACATCCCAGGATTTCTGGAATGCAACTGAAGCAGTCCTCCAGAAAAATCATATTCCTACAAACAAAATAGAAAAGGAGACAACTGCATTAAAAAAATTAGAGTCACAACAAAAAACTCTAAAATAAGTACAAGAAGATAGATTTTAAAAATTAGAGGAGAAATAAATGGGCAATGAGAACAGCCATAGGAAATAAGACCCAAATCTGATTCTTTGAAAAAGATTAATAAATAATAAAATTATTGAATTCTTAGCAAATCTGATGATAAAGAAAAAAAGCAGAAAACCAAATCAACAAAACAGTATAGAAATAAGGTGAGATCAAAGCAAAACAAGGAGAAATAAAAAGAATAATCAGAAACTGTTATAATTTGGTTATGTCAATAAACTTGAGAACAGAAAAGAAAGATGAATCTGAAAAAAATGTAAAACACCCTATCAGAGGACCACAAAAAGATTTTAAATAACCCAGTATCAGGAAAGGAGGTAGACTATCTCTAAAGGATCTCCCAAAGAAAACTCTTAGTCTTGTAGGATAATTCTATCTAACTTTTAAAGAACAATTGATACTCATATTTCACAAACTATTCTCATAAGTAGAAAAAGAAAGCAACTTATCAGAATTCTCTTATATGACAAATATAATCTTACTACCTAAACCAGGGAAGGATAAAGCACAGAAGACCTGTAGACCAATATCATGAATGAACATCAATTCAAAATATTTAAATAAGATGCTGTCAAAAAGACTACAGAAATTCATTCAAGAAATCATTCATTATGACTAAGTTTGATTTATACCAGGGATGCAAGGACGATTCAACATTAGGAAAACAATCAGCATAGTTTATTATGTTTAAAAAAACTTTAAAAAACCATATGATTCTGCATCAGATGTGGAAAAATTCTTTGACAAAGTATATTTATTTACACCAATTTTTTTTTTACAAAAGGTATACCTTTTTAATGCCATAAATATACTTACTTTAAACTAAAAGTCAGCTTCTTATATGACACCAATATACTAGAAACATTTCCAATAAATATGAAAGTAAAGCGAGCACACCTATTCTCACTACTATTATTTGATATGTTTCTAGAAATGCTAAAATTAGAAATAAAAATAAGAGAAAGAAATTAAATATATAAACTTAGAGGAAAAGGAGATAAAAATATTCCTGTTTGCTCATGATAGGATGATTTACTTTAGCTGTCTTAGGGAATCAGCAAAATTACTAATTGCTGCAATAACTTCAGCAAAGTTGCAGGTAACAAATTCTAAAAAATCATTAATATCCCTACATAATTCTAACAAAATTCAAGAAGCAGTAATAGAAAGCATTCCAAATAACTGCATCATGTATCTGGAGATCAATCAAATCCCCCCAAATACTTGTAGAGATTGAATTATAAAGTGTTCCTTAAAAATAATAAAAAAGTACCTTACATAGCTGGAGAAATATTCAATTCTGTCCAAATTATTGCTGGACCATGCCAATGTAATAAAAATTACACTCCTATCAAAGTTAATTTATACTTTTAATGTTACACCAATCAAATTTGCAAAGGTAGTCTTTAAATTGTCTCTCCTGGAAAAGATGGTAGACTAGAAAGACACACCTTGGCAGGGTCCCCCCCCCACAGCCCATAAAATACCTGTAAAGAGGGACTCTCAACATATTATGGAGCAGAAGAAGTGGGGAACAACAGAGTGGAGGAGATTTCCAGCCTACGGTGACCTGAAAGGCCCACGGAAACATCAGTTGCACTAGACTTGGGAGCCTAGCTTGGAGCCCAGCCCAGCCTTGGTGATGTGGTGCAATGAGACTCTGGGAGGAGGACACCTCTGGGGAGGAATCTCCAGTCACAGCTGTGAGTCCTCAGATCCCTTGGCCCACAGGGGCCAAAGGTCAGTGACAGGGTTTTATCAGCAGGTCAGGAAGGGAGAAGGGACTTCCCATAGCTCAGGCAGCAGGCAGTGGCCACAGAGCCAGCACAGCAACCCTTAGGGAAGCTCCATTGTTGGAGTGTAAAAACCCCTAGGGACACTGAAGAACTGAGTCTTACCTCAGCCCTGGGTGGAGGCTCTGGCTGAGCTGGTCTTTGTCTCAAGCTGAATGGTGGCCCTGCCCATCCAGCTCATCTGAAAATCAGCCCCCAGTGCTGGCTTAGAGGAACTGGAGGCAAAGTGGCTGTGCAGAGGTATCTGTTAAGATTCTGGGCACAAAAATCCCTCTCCGTGTCCTAACCAGTGCACCCCTGATTGTACCACCTTGGAGGAACTGAGATCTCACAGATTCCCAGAGTATACCCTACTCTTGACAAAGGACCAAAAAGTCAAGTAACTGGTTGGGAAAATGCCCAAAAAAGGGAAAAAAAAATAAGGCCATAGAAGGTTACTTTTTTGGTGAACAGATATCTCCTCTCATCCTTTCTGATGAGGAAAAACAATGCTTACCATCAGGGAAAGACATAGAAGTCAAGGCTTCTGTATCCCCAAAATCCAAAATAAATATTCATTGGGCTCAGGCCATGGAAGAGCTCAAAAAGGATTTTGAAAATCAAGTTATAGAGGTGGAGGAAAAACTGGGAAGAGAAATGAGAGAGATGCAAGAAAAACATGAAAAGCAGGTCAACACCTTGCTAAAGGAGACCCAAAAAATGCTGAAGAAAATAAAACCTTGAAAAATAGGCTAACTCAATTGGCAAAAGAGGTTAAAAAAGCCAATGAGGAGAAGAATGCTTTCAAAAACAGAATTAGCCAAATGGAAAAGGAGGTCCAAAAGCTCACTGAAGAAAATAGTTCTTTCAAAATGAGAATGGAACAGATGGAGGCTAATGACTTTCTGAGAAACCAAGAAATCACCAAACAAAACCAAAAGAATGAAAAAAATGGAAGAGAATGTGAAATATCTCATTGGAAAAACAACTGACCTGGAAAATATATTCAGGAGAGACAATTTAAAAATTATGGGACTACCTAAAAGCCATGGTCAAAAAAAGAGCCTAGACATCATCTTTCATGAAAATATCAAGGAAAACTGCCATGATATTCTAGAACCAGAGGTCAAAGTAAATATTGAAAGAATCCATCGATCACCACTGGAAAGAGATCCAAAAAGAGAAACTCCTAGGAACATTGTGACCAAATTCCAGAGTTCCCTGGTCAAGGAGAAAATATTGCAAACAGCTAGAAAGAAACAATTCCAGTATTGTGGAAATACAATCAGGATAACACAAGATCTAGCAGCTTCTGCATTAAGAAATAGAAGGGCATGGAATATGATATTCCAGATGTCAAAGGAACTATGACTAAAACCAAGAATCATCTACCCAGCAAAACTGAGTATAATACTTCAGGGGAAAAAATGGTCTTTCAATGAAATAGAGGACTTTCAAGCATTCTTGATGAAAAGACCAGAGCTGAAAAGAAAATTTGACCTTCAAACACAAGAATGAAGAGAAGCATGAAAAGCTAAACAGCAATGGGAAGTCATAAGGGATTCACTAAAGTTGAGCTATTTACGTTCCTATTTGGAGAGACAATATTTGTAACTCTTGAAACTTTTCAGTATATAGGTAGTTGGTGGGATTACACACACACATGCACAGACACAGAGTAGCACTGAGTGAATTGAATAGGATGGGATCATATCTTTAAAAAAAATGAAATTAAGCGGTGAGAGAGAAAGATATTGGGAGGAGAAAGGAAGAAATGGAATGGGGCAAATTATCTCTCATAAAAGAGACAAGCAAAAGACTTTTCAGTGGAGGGAAAAAGAGGGGAGGTGAGAGAAAAATATGAAGCTTAACCTCATCATATTCTACTAAAGGAAGGAATAAAATGCATTCTCATTTTGGTATGAAAACCTATCTTCCAATACAGAAAAGTGGGGGAGAAGGGGATAAGCAGGGAGGGAGGTGGATGATGGAAGGGAAGGCAGAGGGAGGAGGGAGCAATTTGAAGTCAACACTCTTGGGGAGGGACAGGATCCAAAGAGAGAACAGAAGCAACGGGGGACAGGATAGGATGGAGGGAAATACAGTTAGTCTTACCCAACACGACTATTATGGAAGTCATTTGCAAAACTATACAAATATGGCCTATATGGAATTGCTTGTTTCCCAAAGGGAATGGGTGGGGAGGGAGGGATGAAGAGAAGTTGGAAGTCAAAGTTGTAGGAACAATTGTCAAGTGTTGTTCTTACTACTAGGAAATAAGAAATACAGGTAATGGGGTATAGAAAGCTATCTGACCTTACAGGACAAAAGAGAAGATGGGGATAAGGGAAGGGAGGGATGTTAGAAGAGAGGGCAGATTGGTTATAGGGGCAATTAAAATGCTTGGTGTATTGGGGTGGGGAAAAGGGAGAAATGGGGAGAAAATTTGGAACCCAAAATTTTGTGAAAAATGAATGTTAAAAGTTAAATAAATAAATTTAATAATAATGATAATAATAAAAATTGCCTCTCCTGGATCTATTTTCCAGGTTGGCTGTTTTTCCAGTGAAATATTTCACATTATCTTCCATTTTTTTATTCTTTTGGTTTTGTTTTGTGATTTCTTGGTTTCTCATAAAATCATTTTTAAAGAACTATTTTCTTCAGTGAGCTTTAGAATCTCCTTTTCCATTTAGTTAATTCTGCTTTTTAAAGCATTCTTCTCCTCACTGGTGTTTTGAGAATCTTTTGCCAATTGAGTTAGCCTATTTTTAAAGGTGTTATTTTCTCTAGCATTTTTTTTTGGGTCTCTTTTAGTAAAACGTTGACTTGCTTTTCGTGATTTTCCTGCATCTCTCTCATTTCTCTTCCCAATTTTTCTTCCACCTCTCTTATTTGATTTTCAAAATCCTTTTTGAGCTCTTCCATGGCCTGAACCCACTGAATATTTATTTTGGATGTTTGGGATACAGAAGCCTTGACTTTTATGTCTTTCCCTGATGGTAAACATTGTTCTTCCTCATCCAAAAAGATGGGAGAAGAAATCTGTTCACCAAGAAAGCAATCTTCTATAGTGTTATTTTTTCCCCTTTTTTGCACATTTTCCTAACTTTTGGGTCCTTTGTCAAGAGTAGGTTATAGTCTGGGGATTTGTAAGGTCTCAGTTCCTCCAAGGTGGTACAACCAAGCATGTACACCCGTCTGGGAGCAATCAGAAACTTTTCTGCCCAGAACCTGTAAGTAGTAGAGTTTTCTCTCCACAGCCACCTGGCCTCTAGTTCCACCAAGTCAGCACTGGGGGCTGAGATTCAGATAAGCTGCTCAGTTCTCCCAAGGGCTTTCAAATGGGGGCAGGGTCACCATTCAGCGTGAGATAAAGATCAGCTGCTCAATTCTCCCAGGAACATTAGGTAGGGGCAGGCTCAAACACAAGGCTGAGGTAAAGATCAGCTGCTCATTTCCCCCAGGGATTTTATGATTCAACAATGAATGCAAGTAGCTGTGGGAGCTGCTGCTGCCCTATGTGGCCTCTGCTGCCACCACCTGAGGCTAGAACTATGGGAAGAAATTGCTCCCTTCTTGGCCAGCTGAAAAAACCCTCTCACTGACCTCTGGCACCTATGAGTTGAGGGATCTGCAAACCGCAGCTATTGCCACTGGAGATTCTGCCCCTGAGGCCTGCTCGGGTCCTCCTCCTGGCACCATGCCATGGGCAAGGCTGAGCTGGGCTCTGCTCAGTGTCTGGTGCAACAGACCTTTGCCATCGACCTTTCAGGTCCCCTTGGGCTGGAAATCTCCTCCACTCCATTTTTCTGTGGCTTCTGAAACTCTAGAATTTGTTGAGAGTCTTTCTTTACAGGTATTTTGTGGGCTGTGGGGGAAGAGCTAGAGTATATGCGTCTTTCTACTCAGCCATCTTGCCTGTGCCCTCCTAACCAATTTTTAAATTAAATTTTAATTAATTTAAAAAAAATTTTAATTAATTAAAAAAAATTTAAACCAAATTTTTAAAGAAGCATTACTAAATATCATTTTCATATTGGCTGCATTACAAGACAGAAAGGAGATAACCATAATATTGTGGAAAGAACACTAGACTGAGAATCAAAAGTCTTTAAATTCTAGTCCTTCCTCTTTCATTAAGTGGATATATAACAAATCGATTCAATTAATAATTTATATATCTTTTCAACAATAACAATAAAGTAATAACTTACACTTAATAAATATATTATTTATTACATAATTCATAAATTATGCTTACATGTATACATATAATACATATGTATTATTTTTACATTTTTTTACATTTTTACTTACATATTAATACATATATACATATAATACACAATACAATAATACATATACATACATATAATTACATAAATTATAATTACAATTACAATGTAATAAATTACAAAATTACATAAATAATAAAATATTACAAAATATTTTTACAACTACTCTGTAAGTTAGTATTATAAGTATAATTATGCCCATTTTATAGAATAAGCAACTGAGGGAGGTTTGGTGACTTTCCAAAGGTTAGTTATCCATGACGTCCAAGACATTATGAGAACTTCTGAGGAATAAACCAGGTTAATAAAATATAGTTCTTCCCCTCAAGGAAACTATCAATATCTAGCTATCGTGGAAAGGAGGGAACAAGCACTTATTAAGCACCTATTATGTCCCAGACACTTTTAAAATAGTTTATTTGAATCTCTCAATAGCCCTAGAAGTTAGATACTATTATTTTACCCATTTTACAGTTAAGGAAGCTGAAGTAGAGAGAAATTAATTGATTTACTTAAAGTTACAAAGCTAATAAGTGCCTGAAACTGAGTGCTTCCTGACAGTAGGCTCAATACTTTATTTACTATAATATCTGCGGCCTCTCTTAGGGATTGTAAAATGTACCTGTCTATAGTACAAAAGCAGAGTACAGCACTAATGTGGCTCCAGTATTCTTGGCCTTGACTCCAGTCCTCTCCCAATTGTACCACCCTGCATACATATTTTTTTTTTTGGTTAGTGCTGACTTTATTGTAATTAAATATTATAGACAAAAGTTATATAGTTAATGCTTTTCAGCCTCCTCTGCTGGAAACACTTCATTATTCAAGATGCACATCCATCATGAAGCCCACCATAACTTTTCTAGACCCAATTAATTTCCTTCCTATCTAAGTCATAGTACTACAGTATCAAAGAGTTAGTGCAGAAGAGGCTTCAAAGATAATGTAATCAAACCTCTTCATTTTACAGATAAGAAAAATAATTTCCAAGATGTTTAAGTAACTTGTTCCAGAACACATCTTTAAGTAAGATCCTGGTTATTTCATGTGCCTCTTCTGAGGACCAGTCTATCTAAGCCTGGAGAGGCACATACACACACACACACGCGCGCACACACACACACACACAATACATTATGGCAACAGCAAAATGAAACTTTTGGCCACAGTTATTCTTGAAGACTACTTGCTAGAGGTTGGGGTCAAATGCTTAAGTGTAGAACCCCTTAAAAGTAAAAATAATGTAGAAAGAAGTGGTCTATTTAAAATAAAAATGTGATTCTGCTTCAGCTTTAGGAAAAGGGTTCTATTTCTGTATTTTACATAATTTTTTGACCTTTAAAATGGTAAAATCTGACCCTTTACACGTGTGGAAAGTGTTGAAAATTGTTCACAGATAACTCATTGTATAAGTGGTAAAGTCTCAGTTTAATGACGTCCAGGAAGATAAGAAGCTGGGGAAGATCTTTAGCTTTGCTGAAGACCAGGAGTGTGTTGCTAAATGTTTAATAACTGGCTCTTTGAAAAAAAAATGCATGAAGGATATACTTTTAAGTAAGCCCTCTTCTCCTGCTGTGCCTTCCTTATAGTGTCCTTTGTCCCACTACTCATGGGAATTTTCTTTGTAAAGCTCAATTTTACCCTTTCCTCTATAATATTTACTTTGGCTGAAATTCTGCCAAACAGTTCCTGAGACATGTGGGCATACACTCATTGGGTCATTGTCATTCTAGTTTAAAGAAATACCCTCTGCGACTTTCTGTGGGTGTTAAGCAAATAATTTCTCTGCTAGAACTAGGCTTCTGAATCTTAATCAAAATACTTTTCTTCTTCTAATATACTATGTTTATGAAATACCTCTCAAATCTTTTCTTTATGCTTGATCAGTCACAGAGTTGCCACTGGGTTTTAAATTGATACCATATTTCTTATCCATGCTGACAAAAGACTTTGACTATAGATAAAGAAAGAACGTTTTAAAAAACTAAGACACAACTATAGTTTGTTCATCATTCATTGAAACTCATTAAATCTTACCATTTATATACAAAAACAAGGGAAGTTTTTGGGACTCCCTGAGGTTGCTCTAGGTGAGTCTTGGTAACTTTAGAGACACATGGGGATCTTCCCTGGGCTTTCCTGTGATACCCTAAACCTCTTTCTGTGAGCCATGCTAAATATGTCATACTCAGGTCTCCCCATGTGTCCCCAGGATACCAGTCATACACAGTCCTAAGACACATTGGTTCCTATGTGGCTCTAATTCATGTGGAGGTAGATGAAGATTGTATTTGAAATACTATCTACTGTGTACCCCAGGAATCTCTTTATCCTTTCCTGCCTGTTATCACCTCCATTTTCATATCCTTTTATGGTATTCTTAAAATGAGCAATAACAAACAGTTCATTTATTCCTGGGACTAAGACTTCATGTCTAATTAGGATTGAAACCCAAGTCTACGTTTTATAATTTTTCAAAAAGATTTTAAACTTATGAGAAATAAGTTTATTTCTTAGAGAAATAAATAAAAAAGAAATGAGAAAAGAATAAAAAATCAACAAAATTGCCACATACACAGCAGGCCATAAGAGATGATTCAGTATGAAACAATAAATTTCCATTTCAAGAAAACATATAATAAATATTACAGATTGTTTTCAAAGCTTCCCAGCTTTTATTTGCTGCCTTGTTAGTTACCTTTTGTTCTATGCTGTTCACATTTTACTTTCATTTTTTCCCTCCCCCAAAGAAGGTTACAGTTAAGAATGGATACACCACACACACACACACATACACACACACACAGAGATATCTATAAACATACACATATATACACCTATATACTCATAGCCATATATGTAAGACTGCACTTTGCTCATTTCCTCCCATAATCTGTTTCTCTGAATGTGACTAGCATCTTCCTTCATAAGTACAACCAGTTTTTCAAAATCAATGTTTATCATTTCCTATACCTCACAATTATTCCAACCCAATCACATCCTATGTGAGATATTGTCTATGAAAATTTTCCCCCAGTTTTCTGCATTCCTTCTCTTCTTGGCTATATGGATTTTTATATATATACAAAAATTTTCTTTTAAAAAAATCAAAATTATTCTTTTCACACTTCAACAATGCTCCCAACTCATAATATAGTTTTTTAATTAATTAATTATTTTTAGTTTTCAACATTCATTTCCACAAGATTTTGAGTTATAATTTCCTTCCCATCTTTCCCCTCCCCCATCCCAAGACATCGTGCATTCTGATTACCCCTTCTCCCAGTCTATCCCCATCTTCTCTCTTTTCTTGTAGGGAAAGATAGATTTCTACACCCCATTACCTGTATTTCTTATTTCCCAGTGGCTTGCAAAAACAGTTCTCAACATTCGTTCCTAAATCTTTGAGTTCCAACGTCACTCCCTTCCTCCTTCCTCATACATCCTCACTGTGAGGGCAAGTAATTCAATATAGGCTAGGCATGTGTAGTTATGCGAAAGACTTCCATAATAGTCATGTTGTGAACGACTAACTATATTTCCCTCCATCCTATCCTGTCCACCATGTATTCTATTCTCTCTTTTGTCCCCAAAAAGTGTTTACTTCTAATTACTCCCTCCTCCCATTTGCCCTTGCTTCTATCATTCCCCACACAGCCCACGTATCCCCTTCTCCCCTACTTTCCTGTAGTGTAAGATAGATTTTCATACCAAATTGAGGGTGCATGTTATTCTTTCCTTTTTTTGAGGGTTTAATAGATTTTTTTTAATATAAATTTATTTATTTAACTTTTACATTCATTTTCACAAAATTTTGGGTTCCAAATTTTCTCCCCATTTGTCCCCTCCCCCCAACCCAATACACTGAGCATTCTAATTTCCCCTATCACCAATCTGCCCTTTCTTCTGTCATCCCTCCCTTCTCTTGCCTCCATCTTCTCTTTTGTCCTGTAGGGCCAGATAACTTTCTATTTCCCATTACCTGTATTTCTTATTTCCTAGTAGCAACAACAATACTAAACAGTTGTTCCTAAAACTTTGAGTTCCAAATTCTCCCCATCCCTCCCTCCCCACCCATTCCCTTTGGGAAGGCAGGTAATTCAATATAAGCCATATCTGTGTAGTTTTGCAAATGACTTCGATAATAGTCGTAATGTGTAAGACTAACTATATTTCCCTCCATCCTATCCTGCCCCACATTGTTTCTATTCTGTCTTTTGATCCTGTTCCTCCCTGAGTGTTGACTTCAAATTGCTTCCTCCTCCCATTGCCCTCCCTTCCATCATCCCCCCCGCCCCGCTTATCTCCTTCTCCCCCACTTTCCTGTATTGTAAGATAGGTTTTCATACCAAAAAGAGTGTGCATTTTATTCCTTCCTTTAGTCAAATGTGATGAGGGTAAACTTTGTGTTTTTTTCTCAGCTCTCCTCCTTTTCCATCCACTAAAAAGTCTCCTGCTTGCCTCTTCTATGAGAGATAATTTGACCCATTCCATTTCACCCTCTTTCCTCCCAATACATTTCTCTTATACATTTACCTTGGGAGGCAGCAGCGGGGGGAAGCAGCAGACAGGAGCTCCTAAAGCAGGCAGGAGCTCGGGTCTATTACTGAAGGTCTCCGCATAAATCCCCTGAGGGGGCCTGAGTTATGGAGACATCCCGTTCCCTTCTCGGTCAGTCCAGAAGGCTCTCTCACTGACCTGTGTGCCTGTGGGTGGTGGGATCTTTGCTGCCGCTGGAGATTCTGTCCCTGAAGCCTGCTCCAATCTGCTCCTTTTGGTGCCGCAGGGCCAAGGCAGGGCTGGGCTCTGCTCCAGGTCTGGTGTGCGATGGATGTTTGGTGCCGTATTTTGAGGGCTCTCTGGAACAGAAATCTCCTCCATTCTGTTGCTGTGCAGCTTACACTGCTCCAGAATTTGTTGGGAGTTCCTCTTTACAGGTGATTATGGGCTGTGGGTTCGGAGCTAGCATATGTGAATCTTTCTACTCCACCATCTTGGCTCCTACCCCCATGTTATTCTTTCCTTAAGCCAAATATGATGAAAGTAAATAAGCTTCACTTTTCACCTCTCACCTCCATCCTTTTCCCCTGCATTGTAAAAGCTTTTTCTTGCCCCTTTCATGAGATAATTTGCCCCATTCTATTTCTCCTTTCTCCTCCCAATATAGTCCTCTCTCACTCCTTAATTTTTATGTTTTTAGGTATCATCCCTTCCTGTTTAACTCACCCTGTGCCCTCTGTCTATATGTATATAATCCCTCCAACTACTCAAATACTGAGAAAAGTCTCAAGAGTTACAAATATTATCTTTCCATGTAGGAATGCAAACAGTTCAACTTTAGTTAGTCCCTTATGATATCTCTTTCCTATTTGCCTTTTCATGCTTCTCTTGACTCTTCTATTTGAAAGTCATATTTTCTATTCAGCTCTGATTTTTTCATCAAAAACGCTTGAGAATCATCTATTTCTTTGAATTACCACTTTTTCTCCTGAAATATTATACTTAGTTTTGCTGGATAGGTGATTCTTGGTTTTAATCCTAATTCCTTTGACTTCTGGAATATCGTATCCCAAGCCTTTCGATCACTTAATGTAGAACTTGCTAGATCTTGTGTTAACCCACTTGTATTTCCACAATACTTGAATTATTTCTTTCTGACTGCTTGCAATATTTTCTTCTTGACCTGGGAACTCTGAAATCTGACTACAGTATTCCTAGGAATTTTCATTTTGGGATCTCTTTCAGGAGGTGACTGGTGAATTCTTTCCATTTCTATTTTACCCTCGGATTCTAGAATATCAGGGTAGTTTTCCTTGATAATTTCTTGGAAGATTATGTCAAGACTCTTTTTTTGGTCATGATTTTCAGATAGACCAATAATTTTAAAACTATCTCACATGGGTCTAATTTTCAGGTTGGTTGTTTTTTCAATGAGATATTTAACATTGTCTTCTATTTTTTCATTCTCTTGATTTTGTTTATAATTTCTTGTTTTTTCATAAAATCGTTGGTTTTCTTCTGTTCCATTCTAATTTTTAAAGAATGATTTTCTTCAGTGAGTTTTTGAACCTCCTTTTCCATTTGGCTAATTCTGCTTTTTAAAGCATTTTTCTCCTCATTGGCTTTTTGGGCATTTTATTTTGCCATTTGGGTTAGTCTGTTTTAAAGGTGTTATTTTCTTCAGCATTTTTAGGGTCTCCATTACAAACTGTTGACTCACTTTTCATGATTTTCTTGCATCTCTCTCATTTCTCTTCCTAATTTTTCCTCCACCTCTCTTACTTGATGCTAAAAATCTTTTTTGAGCTCTTCCATCGCCTGAGATCATTGTAAATTTATTTTGGAGGTTTTGGATGAACAAACCTTGACTGTGATGTCTCCCTCTAATGGTATGCTTTGTTCTTTCTCATCCAAAAGGATGGAGGAAAATACCTGTTCACCATGAAAGTAACCTTCTATAGTCTACTTTTCCCCTTTTTGGGGGCATTTTCCCAGCCAGTTAATTGACTTTTGAGTCCTTTGTCAAGTAGAGGGTATACTATAGGGACCTGTAAGTTCTCAGTTCCTCCAAGTTGGTACAATCAAGGGAGAGTGGTTTACTCCTCTCCAGGCTTGCACTCTGGTCTGGGAGCAACCACAAGTTTTTCTGCCCAGCATCTGCAAGTAAGGTTCTCTCTCCACAACTGCCTCTAATTCCCCCATGCCAGTGTTCACCCTCACCCCAGGGCTACCACTCAGGGCTGAAATTCAGATCAGCTGCTTGATTTCCCCAGGGTCTTTAAGCTGAGGGCTCCCCAAATGGATACTGCAGCCATCTGGGGCCAGAGCTAGGGCAGGACTCTGCTCCCTTCTCACCCAGGTGAAAGAGTTTTCTCACTGACATTTGATGCTGTCTCTGGAGTTTGTGGGTTGAGAATTCTGGGAACTGCAACTGCTACCTAGGATTCCACACCCTGAAGCCTGCTCCAGTCTACATGGCCAAGGCTGAGCTGCATTCTGTGGGCTGTGCTCTGCTCTGAACCCTGTGTGATAGACCTTACATGTTGCCTTGGAGTGAATATGTCTTTCACTCTGTTGTTTTTGGTTTTTGTTGCTCTAGAATCTGTTAGGAATCATTTTTATGGTATTTTATGTTCTTTGCGGGGAGAGCTACAGCAGGTCCATCCTTCTACTCTGTCATCTTGGTTCCACCTGCCTCATAATAAAGTTTAAGGTCTGATACTATTAAATCTACTTCCACTACATCCTTTTCCCTGGGTTTCTTTGAAGTTGCTGACTTTTTGCTGTTCCAAATGAACTTTATTATTTTTTTTAACTCGGTAAAATTTTTTAGTGATTTAATTGGGATGACATTGAATACATAGATTCTAACTAATCTATTTTAATCTAAACTAATCTAAATTGTCATTTAAAAATTATGTTGACTACCTAGCTATGAAAAATAAGTATTATTTCAATTATGTGGATCTGAGTTTATTTGCATACAAACTGTTTTATGCTTATATTCATATACTTCCAATGTCTGTTTTGGTAGGTACACACTCAAGTATTTTATACTGTCTAGGTATTTTAAATGATCTAATACAATGTTGAATAAATACTGACACAGTGTAATTTCCCTCTTTTTCACTTTTGATTAAAACTATTTTTAACTATAACTGTCTGAGATCATGATAAATATCCATGCTTTTTTACATAATACATTCTACTCCTGATCTTTATTTTCTCCTTGTCTGTTTCTCTCAATTTATAATGTTTCTTGAAAGCAACATATTGTTGAAGTAAAATTTTTAATCTGCTCTCCATTTCTGTTTTATGGGTAAATTAATCCCATTTCACATCCAAAGCTATAATTATTTATTATGCATTTTATTACTTCCTGTTTTTCCTCACTATCCTTCTCACTCTACTTACCCTATCTCTCCTCACTCCTCTGCTTTTTTTCTAGCTGCTACTTGGACCTCCTATTCCTTAACCTACCACCCCTCTAAGACTTCTTCATTTATCTTTCTTCCCTCTTCCACCCTATCCATTTGTCCTCTTATTTCTTTCTGAATTTAGAAGACTTTTATATCTTTCTAGACATATACATCTAGATATATCCAGATATATACATTCCCTCTTTAACCCATTGCCAGCAAGAGTAAGATTCCAGTACTATTATCCCTATCCCCTACCAGATTCTTCTGTGTCAATTTTTCTTTTTATGCCTCATTTATATGAGATAATTACTCCTTTTTATCTCTCCCTACACAGCTTTATTTTTTTATAATCACCCCATCATACTCAACTCAGCCCACGCCTTCCTTTCAAACTACCTAAAGAATGAAGACAATCATAAAAGTACTGCTAATATTTTCACACATATGAAGCAAGCAATTTTATCTCATTGAGTATTTTATAATTGATCTTTAATATTTAACTTATATTTCTCCTGAATGTTATTTGTTGAATTTTCCCTTAAGTTTCAGGGATTTTGTCACAAAAAACTGAAAGTCTTTGAGTTTGTTAAATGTCCATTTTTCTTTTCATTCATATACTTAACTTTGTTGGGTTAGTTACCCTTGGTGATAACCCCAGCTCTTTTGCTTTATGGAATATAATATTCCAAGATCTATAGTCCTTTAATGTAGAAACTGTTAGGTCTTGTGTAATCTTTATTGTGGGTCCATGATATTTAAATTGTTTTTTTTTCTTGTTGCTTCTAATATTTTCCCCTTAATCTGGAAGCTTTGCAACTTGGCTATGATACTGCTCTAAGTTTTCTTCCTGGGATCTATTTCAGGTAGTGATTGGTGGGTGTTTTTTCTATTTCTACTTTGCCTTCTTATTCTAGAAGTTCAGTGAAATTTTCCTTGACAATTTCTTGCAATATTGTATCAGGATTCTTTTTTGGTTCATAATTTTTAGGTAGTCTGACTATTCTTATGTTATTTCTCCTCAACCTGTTCTCCAGATTGGATGTTTTTCTAACAAAATTTTTTCATTTTCTTTTCTTTTTTTCATTCTTTTTATTTGGTTTTATGATTTTGTGGTGCCTTAGAACATCATTAGGTTCCCCTTGCCCAATTCTAGTTTTCAGGGAATCATTTTCTTCCTTAAATTTTTGATTTTCTATTTCTAGTTGTCTTTCTTTTCATAACTTTCTTGGATTGTTCTTATTTTTTTTCTGATTTTTCCTCATTCTTTCTTCTTTGATTTTTAAAGTCCTTTTAAAGTTGTTCCAAAAACTCTTTTTGTGCTTGGGACCATTTGACATTTCTTACTAAGCTTTTTTAGCTCCATTCTGTTCTTTTGAATATGAACCCAGATCTTCTCTATCCCCATGGTAACTACCTATGGTTGGGATCTTTCTCCTTTGCTTACTCATTTATTCATTCATTCACTCATTTATTCATTCATTCATTTGCTTATTTGTTTTTTTGTTGTTTTATTTTGTTTTAAGCAGCTACTAGTGTAATTAAGTTGTAGTCTTGAGGTATGATGATATCCAAAGCCTCAGGTCCTTCTTACAGTTATTTTCTGAGATCTGTTCCAGGCCCAATTTTGGACTCTCATCTCTACTCCCTACTACCCCAGTCATACTGTTTCACAAATGATCTTGCTCCTTGTATTCCCTTCCATGACTGCAAACTACAGTTGTCCTCTCTGCCTCAGATGCAACCAGGGACTCTGCTCTCCTGCAAGTGCCCACAGCCAACAGGGCCCTGCCCCTTCCTCTTGCACTCACTTTTTCTCCCTTCAGTCATAGCCTGGGACTGTCTCATCAACATAGCTGTTCTCAGTATCATTTGGCAGTGGAAGAACCTTCAATTTTCTTCTACTTAACCATCAGACCCCCCCTTTACCCCCCCCTGTCTTTGAGGCTGAGTCTGCCTCTCAGTCCAGCTGCTCCCAGGGCTTGTTGTTTGCTGATTGTACAGTCAACCTGGAGGTAGTTGCACTTCACTCAAGTCAAACCTCTGCCTGTGAAGGTTGGGTGTTTCCTGGAGTCTTCTCAAATTATCTCAAGAGGACAGTTGCCATACACCATGTTTATTTCTGCTGCTCTGAGGTGCTATGGAGGAAATTTGTAGAACCAAAAATTTTCTGACCTACTCTGCCATCTTTCCAGAATCCTCACCCCCCAAGACTGGGCTTCCCCCCATGTCTATAATCACTTGGGCTCAGGGTGAATGTTTCATTCCTTAGGAGCATTTCAAATCCACCACAGTAAGGGAGCCTATTAGGTTATAATCTGACCAGTCCCATAAGTAAGAACACTGGAATCCTGGGGTTTGTGGAGTTGTTTGATCACCTACCTCTGTGCCGTCTTTGTGCTTCTGTCAGTGTGTTGGTAAAACTTTTCCATCCATTACTCAAAATGAGGTCTGTGACATTTACTTCTTTTTAAAAAAATAGTATTTTAATATTTCCTCAATTACACATCAAGACAATTTTTAGCATTCATTTTTACAAGTTTTTGAATTTCAAATTTTTCTCCTTCCTTTCCTTTCTTCCCAAATGGTAGGCAATTACACACACACACACACACACACACACACACACATGCTATCATGTGAAACCTATTTCCATATTAGTCACAGTTGTGAAAGAGGAAACAGATCAAAAGAAAAAACCCACAAAAAAGAGTAAAGTGTGTAAAAAAATACTTTGATCTGCATTAATAGTCCATCAGTTCTTTATCTGGATGTAGATAGCATTTTTTCTTTGGGAGTCCTTTGTACTTGTACTGGATCATTGTGCTTCTGAGAAGAGTCAAGTCATTCATAGTTGATCATCACACATTGTGCTCATACTGTATACAATGTTTTCCTAGTTCTGCTCATTTCACTTTTCATCAGTTCATGTAAGTGTAGGTTTTTCTGAAATCTGTCTGTTCATTTCTTATTGCACAATAGTATTCCATTGCCTTCATATGCCACAGTTCTTCTGCCATTCTCCAATCAATGGAATTCCCTTAAATTTCCAATATTTTGCAACTGTGAAGGGGGCTGCTGCAAATATTTTTGCACATGTAGGTCCTTTACCCTTTTGTATGATCTCTTTGTGATACAGACCTAGTAGTGGTATTGCTGGATCAAAAGGTTTGTACAGTTTTATAGCCTTTTGGGTATAGTTCCAAATTGTTCTCCAGAAATGGCTGGATCAGTTCACAACTCTACCAACAGTGTATTAGTATCCCAATATTCCCACCTCCTCTCCAACATTTGTCATTTTCCTTCTTTGTCATGTTAGCCAATATGATTGGTGTGTGGTGGTATCTTAGAGTTGTTTGAATTTGCATTTCTCTAGTCAAATGTGATTTAGAGCACTTCATCTGCTCCCAAGACAGAAGGGTACTATCTCAGGCTTCTTGTGTCAGGGACTGCAGGCTGTTTACCTGGTGCTGCACTGATGTTGCCCTGAGGTATACTTAGAACCCTTGTACCTGGTACTGTGCTGAAGGTATTTGGTGGTAGTTGACCTGAACTGCTGGAGGCCATAGGGGTCTGGCAGCTTATATGGTGCAAAGCCTGGGTCCTAGCTGTGGTGTGCAGATTTTAGTGGGGTGTTTCTGCATTTTCCTGGGGCTGCACTGAAACATGTGGTGATCAGGTCATTTGAGTCTGTCAGTTTGCCCAGGGTTATGTGGAAGAACATGATGATTCTCAGAGCTAGTCTGCCCATTCCCCTGGCCATTCTGAGGCACATTGGGGTGGAGTGGGGTCCTGGTATTGTTGTTTGTCTGCTCCACTGCACTGGGGCTCAGGAACTACCACTGGTTTGTAGGGGTGGGACTTGCTACTGGTGTGTTGGGATGCTTCCTGTCCTGGTCTATGTTCCCATTTTATCCAAGTGAGACAGAACTTTCCTGCTAATCTTCCAAGTTTCTTGGGCTCAAAGATTGTTCATTCCACGTTTTTGCTGGTTCTGCACTGCTTGAAGGTGAATATGGGAGAGTTATGGCAATTTACTGCTTACTCTGCCATTTTGGCTCCTGGAAGTCTCTGATATTTACTCCTGCATGTCTCGATGAGGTCACCTTTATTTTTGTCCACTACTTTCCACAGTCCACCTCCACTGCAAAGGTGAATGTTATCAGGAGGAAAGAGGAAGAACAGACAATGGCAAGATGGCTTTGTGGAGAGATAGGCCTGGATTTCTTAGTGAATGGCTGGCTCAAATGTGAAACATCAAATTTTCACCAGTGATGTTTGGCACAAGCATGCTTTCCCACTTGACAATTTCTCTTATTCTATCTCCATCAATTTTGTTGGTGGGAGAACTTTTTAATTTAATTTAAACTGTGTTTTATAGTACGTAGAGGTCTAGCCTCAGAATCAGGAAGGTTTGGGTTCAAATTCTGTCTCCAATATATTCTGGATATGTGACCCTGGTCAAGTCACTTATCCTCTCACCAGTGGTGTTGAACTCTAGTGAAGTATTACTGCCAGTACACACTGACCTAGAAAACCACAAATTGACATTTTCTATTTCTTATGACCTTTTAATTTTGTTAAACATTTTCCAATTACATTTTAATCTTGCTTGGACGATATAGGGAAGTTTTGTCTCAGGCTTGACACCTCTGCTCTAGACAACTTTCTAATATTATGAAAGGCAGAGAAGTTTCTGACCTGCATTGGTAGAGTGAATTTCCTCTCCTGGAAGTTCCCTATACTAACGGAACCACAGGTTCAATACCTATGCCACATTGTCCTTTTTTTTTTTTTTTGTGATTTCCTGTAATTAGGGTTAGGAATTCCCTGATAAGGAATTCTTCCTGTAGCCTTAGTTAAAAAAGTGGCTCCTCCCATTTTCCCTGTTTTTTTTTTTTTAACACGATGTTTTATATTTAGATCATGCATCCACTGTGATCTCTTGTTTAGCCACATCTCCCCCAACTTGTATTTGTGAAGTTGATTTTTAGGAACCAGTGGTAAGATTTACTTACTAAATTTCTTCTTAATGCTCCAGTTTGTCAAGATCTTTTTGTGTCCTGATTCTGTCATTCCATGATGGTTGTCCCTCCCAACTTTATGCCATCTAAAAATCTGATAAACATTCTAGACAGTAGATATCCCTGAAGTATTCCTTTGAAGATTTTCTTCCATTTGATATCAGACTGAATTCTCTCAGTTTGGTGCCAAATGCACCTAATTGTACTAATAGAAAGGGGAACATTTCTTCATCTTTTCCACAAGAATGCCATGAGAGATTTTGTTAAATGCTTTGCTAGGATCTGGGTAAATTATCCCTGCAGTATTTCCTTTCTACTTGTCTAGAAAGTAACCTTGTCAAAAAAGGAAATGAAGTTAATTTGACCTGATCTTGATGAATTTTTATAACTCTTTATAATTGCTGCGTCCTTTTTTTAATGTCTATTAACCATCCTTTTAACAATATCTTTTGGCTTTCCCTTGGAATTAGAATCAAGGTCAACAATTTATCATTTTCAGGTTCCATTCTCTTCCTTTTTAAAAAACAATTTTATTCTTTTCCTTTTTAAAAACAGCACCTGCACTTCTCCAATTCTACAGGACTTCTAGAATCCATCATCTTTCAAAAATCATTGACAATGGCTTATTACTCAGCTCTTTAAGCAAACCAGGCATGTAGTTTATATGGGCCTAATGTCTTGATATCATCAAGGATGGCTAGATCCTGTCTTACCATCTCCCAATTAATGGTGACTATCAACTTCTTATTAATCATTTTTATTCTTTACTTCTAATCTATAGATAATTTTCTTTGACAGAAAGAAAATCTAGAAATAAAACAATATTTGAGCAATTCTGTCTTCTTTCTGTTGGTGTAACAAAAATAAAGCTTAACCAGCCCAAACCATAGTATATTCTTTTATCTCATACCACCAAGTCTCAGCTATTTGCTTTCTGAAACTATGATCTTTAGTTCATTTTGTGTGTTGTCTACACTTTGTACATTTATGAATAGATATCTTAAGGTATAGGTTTTAATTGCTATCTCCTTTTTATTTTCTCTTTCCAGTGAATTTCTGGGTATATCTACTACTATTATTCTTGGTCTACTACATCTACTATCCAAGGTATCTAGCTTGGAAGACATGATGACAAACATTTATATAGTGCTTTAAGGTTTGTGCATAGCTTATCATATTTATTTCATTTGATCCTCATACCAAACCTGTGATCTAATACTGCAGGTATGGCTACCCCCATTTATAGATTAAAAAACTGAAGCTCAAAGAGATCAATTGACTTGTCTATAGATATCAATTTCAAATCTAGATCATTTTTTTTTTACTACAATTCAAATTCAATTTTCTATTATACCAGGTATAGGTAGACACTTTTCCCTTTTCCTCTTTGTTCTGATTTTAAATCCCTTTTGAATAGATTTATAAAGCAGAAGGTAAATGTTCTTATTAACCTATGTTAGAGACACTCCGTTCTTGGCCAGTAGACTACAATTTCTATATTTTAATTTGTGACCCAGATGTCCAAATCCCATTCAGAGGCACCATTTTCTCAACCAGCTGTTCACTTCCCAAATCTTCCTCTCTTTTCTGAAGATTTTACCTTCCATTGGTATTCTATTCTACTACTTCTATAACAGTGATGAAAATAAGTCTTCAGTTTCTGGCTTAGGACTTCAGAATCTTTAGCAATGTTTCTCTGGTTCTTTCTGACAATGTTATACTCATTTTAAAAATGAAAAGAACTGAGTCTCAGAAAAGTTAATCAATCGATCCATGGTCACATTAGTTAAGGATTGAGGTGAGATTTAAACCCAGATCTCATTGACTTGGAGTTTAGCATCCTTTTCATTACATTATGTTGCCTTTCATTGACCTGCTTATAGCAGTGACAGAAGTTGAATCTGGAATCCACTAGTATCCTCTCTGCCTGAAGAAGCAGAACATCCCATTTTAGATAACTTTTTTAGATGGTTCTTTGGATATGGATTGAGGTCTAGCCCCTCACTCTCTTAGCAGTAATCTTACAACCTTCATTAATGCAAAAAATGGAATATGAATAATGACAGAGAACTACATTTCTATGTTTTGGTCTAGTGGGTCAAAGAATTCTTAATTTTCTTTTATAGCATCGAATGTTTAAGTGTCCTACTGTGAACAAGTGTCCTACTGTGAACAGTTACATATAAATATATTATTAAAATGTTAAACTCTGGACTTAGACTCAAGAGAGATGAATCTTAGTTTTGGTTCTACTACATACTATCTGTGTGACCTTAGGCAAGAAACTGAGGCTCTAGGTTCCATGTTTCTCTGGCAGGCCAATAATTCTTAAGTTTTCTCTTCTGGATTTATTTTCCAGGTCAGTTGTTTTTCCAATTAGATATTTTACATTTTTTTCTATCTTTCCATTCTTTAGATTTTGTTTGACTGATTCTTGCTGTCTCATTGAGTCATTAGTTTCTACTTGCCCAATTCTAATCTTCATCAAATTGTTTTCTTCCGTTAACTTTTGTATCTCCTTTTCCATCTGCCCAATTTTTCCTTTTAAGAAGCTATTTTCTCCAGTTAATTTTTGTACTTCCTTTTCCATTTGCCCTTTTAAGAAGTTATTTTCTCTAGTTAATTTTTGTACTTCCTTTTCCATTTGGCCTTTCAGGAATTTATTTTCTCCAGTTAATTTTTTGAACTTCTTTTTCCATTTGTTCAATTTTCCTTTTCAAGGAGATGTTCTCATCAGTGAATTCTTTCTTAATAATTTTAAAATCATTGGCCAGTTTATCTTCTATTTCCTTCTTCAGCTGTTCCAGGAGAGCTGCTTGTACTTGCGAGTAGTTCATAGTCCCTTCTGAAGTTTCAGATGGAAGTACAGTCTCAGCTGTGACCTCTTTGGGGTTTGTGTTTTGGTCCTTATCCCCATAGAAAGATTCTATGGTTCTTTCGGCCCTCTTCTTTTTCCTGTTCATGATGTTGATTGAGTGTTGTGGCTTCTGGTTCTTTCAGTCAGAAGCTAGAGAACTTTTTGCTGAGCTGATGTGTGAAAAAGCTAAAAGCAGGTTTTTGTTTGGTGTTTCCCTGATCAGCCCTGGGTTTAGCTTGTTAAGTGTGTGGGAGGAATGGTCTGGTCACAGGAGATCTCCTCAGCTGAACTGAGGCAAAGGCAAGCTCAGGGGCTGGTAATCCCAGCTGCCCTATTGTCTTTCTGATTCCCCTGGACAGCTGAGGCACACCTAGATGCTAATGTGTGTTCCCACCCCTCCTGGGGCTTCTCTCCTGCCAATGAGGCTTGCCTGGGTCCTAGTGCAAGTTTTCTCTGCCCTGGGTCCTCTATCCTTCAGGTTTGCCTCTGCCACCGTATGAGGAATCCCCCTTAGCTATTTTCCTTGTCTCAGGTGTTATGAGACTATTGGTCTCCTTCTTCTATTTCTACTGATCTGGGATTTTTCTGGGGAGATATTTTATGGTTCTTTCACAGTCATCAAGGGGGGAGGAGAGAGCATTTACTGATCACTCCACCATCCTGGCTCCCGGAAGTTCAAGTAAGTGACTTACCGAAGTTTGATCTTCGGGCTGAAGGTCTCAGGAGCTGCTGCGCTAATATCTGGCACTCTATGGCTCTCACTGACTTGGTTCGGCTTGTCTCCCACCCTGGGTGCCGCTCCTCTGGTTCTGCCCACCACTCAGGTTTCTCGGGTCTCTTCTGCTCTGCTGCGCTGGCCACACTTCACTGTGCGCTGTGGGATCACCCCCGTGGAACAGATCCTTCCGGTGGACCTTCCAGTCCAACCTGAGCTCCGAATCTGTCACCGTCTGTCTCCCACTTGATTCCGCACCTCCAAAATTTGGTCAGATTCTCCTTTCAGAGGTACCTGGAGGAGTTTGTCCGAGAGCTTAGGTGAGTCATTGCTCTCACTCCTCCATCTTGGCTCCGCCCCCAGGTTCCATGTTTCTCCTCTGTGACATGGAGTAACATTTGTACTATCTCTTTCATAGGGTTGTGGGAAGAATCAAACAAAATATTGCATTGGCAGTTCTTTGTTCCAAGTATGCTTTGTTACTTTTCATTCTTCATGCATTTATATATATATATATATATATATATATACATCCTACTATTGCAAATATGATAGAATTTAAACTTCCAAACAAGTACTGTACCCTCAAGGGGTTACCCTAAGAGGCTTCAGACTTTCTCCAATGATGGCATTAGCACTACTTGCAAAATTTATAGCCTCTTGGGCAATTATCTTTAAAATCAACTTACTAATCACAGAAGAAACTTTGCCTTCTTCCTATATAGTTTCACCAATAATTCAATTTACCGATAATTTGTCCTACAGCTAAATTTTCAAATACATATTATTGTCTTTGATTCTCTTACCTAAGTGGACTCTTATGAAGCCAGTTTTTAGGAGTTTAAAATCAATTTCTTAAGGAATCACGTGATAAATCTAGTTCTACTAAAGTACATTGCTTAATGATTAAAATAGACCAATCACAACCCACCCACCTCATTTCAGTTAGAGTGATATTATTTTTTCAATACCTTCCACATGTACTTAAAATGTTTAAAATAAGTTTTTATTGATATCTTTTTTATATCACCATAATTTCTCCTACCATCCCTCTCCTACCCTTTCTCAGAGGTCCATTCTATATGACAAATAGTATTTTCTCTTTCATTTTTTCATTGTTTTGGTTTTGTTTGGTGATTTCTTGGTTTCTCAGAAAGTCATTAGACTCCATCTGTTCCATTCTAACTTTGAGAGAACTATTCTCTTCAGTGAGCTTTTGAACCTCTTTTTCCATTTGGCTAATTTTGCTTTTGAAAGTATTCTTCTCCTCATTGGCTTTTTGAACCTCTTTTGCCAATTGAGTGAGCCTATTTTTCAAGGTGTTATTTTCTTCAGCATTTTTTTGGGTCTCCTTTACGAATGTATTGACCCTTTTTTCATACTTTTCTTGCATCTCTCTCATTTCTCTTCCCAGTTTTTCCTCCACCTGTCTAACTTGCTTTTCAAAATCCTTTTTGAGCTGTTCCAATGCCTGAGCCCACCCGAAATCCTCCTGGGATGCCTGGGATACAGAGGCCCCGCCCTCCACATCTTTCCCTGATGGTAAGAATAGTTCCTCATCATCAGAACTGAAAGGCGGGAATATTTGCACCTGCTCAAAGAAGCTCTCTATAGTCTTATTTTTTTTCCCTTTTCTGGGCATTTTCCCAGCCAGTTACTTGACTTCTGAGATTCCTCTCCACCCCTGCCTAGATCTGCCCAGCTAGTGCTTGGGGTCTGAGATTCAAATGGGCTTTCTGCGGCAGGCATGGCTGCTATTCAATGTGAGCTTAAGTTCTGGTGCTGGGGTGGGGGCAGGGCCGCCTCCCAGGCTCAGTTCCCTCAGGGGCTTTATGCAGAGACCTTCAGTGATGGAGCAGGTGGGGGGCAGGGCTGCCTCCCAGGCTCAGCTCCCTCAGGGAGTTTATGCAGAGACCTGAAGTTCTGCCTGCCGCTGCCCCTGCCTCTGCCTCTGCCGCTTCCTCCCGAGGGGGCCTGAGCCACGGAGACACCCCACTCCCCTCTTGGCCAGCCCAGACATCTCTCTCACTGACCTGTAGCATCTGTGGGCGGAGGGACCTTCCTGGCCACCGGAGATTCCATCCCTGAAGCCTGCTCGGATCTGCTCCTCTCAGCCGCATGGTCAGGGCAATGCTGGGGTGGGCTCTGCTTTCCAGGGTGCGACAGACCCTGGGGACCACTCTCCAGGGCTCTCTGGAATGGAAATCTCTTCCACTGTGTTTCTGCACACCCTGCAGTGATCTAGAACTTGTGGGGAGCTCTTCTTACATTAAATCCATGGGCTGTGGGTTCCGAGCTAGCATAGGTAAGTCTTTCTACTCCGCCATCTTGACTCCACCCCCTGAATGACAAATAGTATTTTCTAGAAGAAAGAAAAAGAAAAGAAAAAAAGGCAACATAACTTATCAATCATCAATATAATCTTAAAATATTTCCATTGTTCAACAATGATGGACCTCCTACCTCTGCAAGGGGTGAAGTGGAGACATCTCATAACTCTTCTTTTGAGTGATGTTTGTTTCTTATAATTTTGCAACATTCGCTTTTGATTTCTTTGTGGTTGTTCTTTTTATTTACATTGTAGTCGTACTTTTTTCTTGGGTCTGCTTATTTCACTTTGCATCAGTTCATGTAGATATTTCCATACTTCTCTGTATTTATCATATTCATGGTTTCTTATAGCATAGTGATATTCCATTATACTTATGTACCACACTTTCTTTAGCCATTCACCAACTGATGAGCACCTATTATTTTTCTAATTCTTTGCTATCATAGAAAGTATTGATATAAATATTTTGGATTATATGGAGACTTTTCTTATCATCGATGGTCTCCTTAGGGATATCTACTAATGGACTTTCTTGGACAAAAGATATTTTACATTCTAGCGATTTAATTTGTCAAATTCTGAATTGCTTTTCAGAAGGTTTGCACTAATTTATAGCTCTACCAACAAAGCACTAGTCTATCTTCCCATAGTCCCTCCAACATTTACTTTTGCATCTTTAGCAATTTGCAGGATATGAAGGGAAACCTCAAGATTGTTTTGATTGAATTTTTCTTGTTATTAGTGAGTTAGATTATTCTTTCATGTAACTGATAATAGTTGGCAATTCTTTTGAGAACTTTTTCATATCCTTTGATCTCTGCATGGAATGGTTTTTGTTTTATACATATATATGTACATATATATAGTTAAATATACACACATGTACATATATATTTATATACAAATAAGCATATGCATATATGTACATAGGGGGTCTCAAATGGGGACCAGTTAAAAACAGTAAGAAGTGAAAGCCATCAACTTAAACTCTTCCAGGAGGAAGCCTGTACATGGTTACCTGTTAAAAAAAGTCATAATTCAGACCCTGAGTCATAACTTAGATACTGTGACCGATGAAAGTCATAACATGAATACCCTGACCTGTATGTGACCAGAAATAAAAATAACATGGACATAGTGATTCATGCATGCTCAATACACAAACCTATGTTTGGGTCTTTTACCCGATACCATGCCCAAATTCATTAATAAGCAGAAAACCAAAAATATCCACCAGTCAGTCATGATGCACTCTCTAACTCCTCCTCCCTTTGTCTGTTTTCTATAATAATCACTGGACTTTTCTGGGTTCTGTAAGCAGGGATTGATCCACTATTGAGATTTTTCATCTGGGAGCCACTCCAGATTGCCCCTTTTTATGTAAGTGATTCTACTGATTAAACTAATACTTTTTATTATCAAACTGGATTTCCTGACCTCTTTCTTCAAATTGACTCCTCTGTTTAGAGAAGCCGATAATGTCCCAATGCACAGGGGTATTGGAAAGATACAGAATTTCCCAGTCAGGAGAATTCTGGATCTTACAGTGTATGTGTGTGTGTATGTATCTGTAAATGATTTATATATATTTGATATGAAATGAGATGGCATTTATTGTGAATATTTCACCTTCGGATAAATTTAATAATTTAGACTCAAAAAGTAATACTATCTTCTCTGCTATAGTTCACTCAATGTTCAACTTCAGTTTTCACTAATCTCACAAATATGAGTTGAACCAGTTTTCACATGAAAAGAACTGTAAAGTCAAAATTTATAGCAGTTATGCAAATCTACTTATTTCAGTTCTAATGTTATTCAGAGGAAACATGCCAGTTTTGTGATCCTAAAAGGCAAAACCAAACACACAGAGCCATTTGAATCAGAGTGTTAAATCTGGAAGCAAACTTAGAGATCACTTTAATTAAACTTCTATTTTATGGATACAGAAAGAGATCCAGAAAAGTTAAATGAAATAGAAAGGTAGATCAGTGGAATAGAGTAGATATACAATTTATAGCAGCAAATAAATATAGTAACCTTGTATCTGACAAGTGTAAAGACAAGTTTTGAGGACAAGAATTCATTATTTGGTGAAAAATTTGGGAAAGCTAAAAAGCAATCTGGCAGAAATTGGGCACAGACCAATATCTTACACCATTTATCATGATAAGATCAAAATTGATGCATGACCTTGATATAAAAAGAGAGATTTAAAGAAAATTTGAAGAACATGGAACATATTACCTATTAGACTTATGGACAGGAAAACAATTTATGAATGAACAAGAGACAGAGAGTGGTGAGGTGCAAAATGGGTAATTTTGATTACATTAAATTAAAAAGATGATGCACAAATAAAACATATGTAGGAAAGATCAGAAGGAAAGTAGAAAATTGGGAAAAATTTTTATAGACAGTTTCTCAGATAAAAGTCTCATATCTCAGATATATAAGGAACTATGTCAAAATGTCTAAGAATATTAGTCATTCATTCCCCAGATGACAAATGGTCTAAGGATAGAAACAGGCAGTTTTCTGATGAAGAAATCAGAACAATTTATGGTTGTATGAAAAAATGCTCTGAATCGTTATTGATTAGGGAAATGCAAATGAAACAATATTGAGTTTTTTTATATCTATCCTATAGGCTAAAACAATTGAAGGGGAAAGCAACAAATGTTGGAGGGAGTGTGAAAAAAATTGGACACTAATTCACTCTTCGTGGAACTATGAACCCATCCAACCATTTTGGAGAGTAATTAGGAATTATGCCCAAAGAACTATTAAGATTCCTATACCGTTTGACCCAGAATACCACCACTTAGTCTGTTTCTCAAGATGATTAGTGAAAAAGGAAAAGAACCTCTGTTTTCTAAAATATTTATAGCTGCTCTCTTTGTGGTGGCAAAGAACTGGAAATTTCAGGGATGCCCCTTAATTGGGGAATGGATGAACATGCTTTGCTATATGACAGTGATGGAATTCTACTGTGATATAAGGAATGATGAATTCAATGATCTTAGGAAAACATGGATAGATGAACAATAAAATGAAGAGCAAAATGAACAGAACTAAGTGAATGTTATTTTAATAGAAATATTGTTTTAAGAACAACTTTGAATAACTAAGTCATTTTGATTTTTATACTCAAATGAATAGAACCCATGAAGGAAAACATCTGTATCCAGAGAAAGAACTAATATATAGAACAGTTTTAAATATATATATATATATATATATATATATATATATATATATATACACATATATATGTGTGTGTGTATGTTTATATATATATATATATATATATATAATGATAGCTATCTCTAGGGTAGATAAGCAAGGAAGGAAGGGAAAAATAAAAAAGAAGAGTTATATGATAACTTTATTATGTATTTTAAAGGAATAGCAAGTTATACACAATATATTTGCAATATCATGTACAATTATCTTTTATTGTGTTCTACCATGTTACTATAGTGGTTCTTTTATTTTTTTAAGTTCAGAGTAAAATAAATAAAATTTTTAAAAAATGTTGAATGACTTGTTCAAAGGGATATAACCAGAAAATAGGGAGTAGGAACTTAAATCTAGGTCATCCATTACAGAGCTCAAAACTTTCTTCATTACAGAAATTGTGGAATTGTGTGTGAGTGCATGTGCACATGAGTGTGTAAGAAATGTTATTCAGGGAATTATCTAATGGAAAGTACATGATTCAAAGCCAAAAGAGACTCAAAGTCATCACTAAGAAGGGCCTTGCTATGGTCAATGAGACTAAAACTTGAAATGATAATTTAGAGGCCATATTTTCATTCCAAAAGGGTTTTTTGTGAAAGTTTTGTGAGAACATCCCACTCTGATTGCAGGAACTAATTGGTGCCACAGAGGTGACATGATTTAGAAAGAGTTGAAGTCAGCTACTTAAGGGAGAAAATGCCAGGTGCCTCTGGGAACTTTTACTCTGGTTCATTTGTTACTTACAAACCTGTTTGCCATGCAACTGTCATGGAATTCTAGTATAACTGATTAGGGGGCTGAGTGGGGGGAGGAAGTAGGGTGCATGCCAGTCTATAAAATATAAAATCAATAGAATGACAAAGAAAAAGCTTCTTGTACTCTTTGCCTTCATTTTTTTCCCTCTCACTTTGAAAACTATTATAATCTAGATTCTGACTTCATCATTCAAATGCAACTGTTCTTTTCAAAAGTTTATTTATTTGTTTGTTTGTTTATTTATTTAACTTTTTACATTCATTTTCACAAAATTTTGGGTTCCAAATTTTCTCCCCTTTTATCCCCTCCCCCCAACCCAATACCCCAAGCAATCTAATTTTCCCTATCTCCAATCTGCCCTCTCTTCTGTCATCCCTCCCTTCTCCTGTCCCCATCTTCTCTTTTCTCCTGTAGGGCCAGATGACTTTCTATTCCTCCTTAACTGTATGTCTTCTTTCCTAGTAGCAACAACAATACTAAACAGTTGTTCCTAAAACTATGAGTTCCAAATTCTCCCCATCCCTCCCTCCCCACCCATTCCCTTTGGGAAGGCAGGCAACTCAATATAGGCCCTATCTGTGTAGTTTTGCAAATGACTTCCATGAGACTCGTGTTGTGTAAGACTAACTGAATTACCCTCCATCCTATCCTGCCCCTCATTGTTTCTCTTCTGTCTTTTGATCCTGTCCCTCCCCAAGTGTTGACTTCAAATTGCTCCCTCCTCTCTTTGCCCTCCCTTCCATCATCCCCCCCTTGCTTATCTAATTCTCCCCCACTTTTCTATACTGTAAGATAGGTTTTCATACCAAAATGAGTGTGCATTTTATTCCTTCCTTTAGTCAAATGTGATGAGGGTAAACTTCTTGTTTTTTTTTTTTCTCAGCTCTCCTCTTTTTCCCTCCACACAAAGGTCTACTGCTTGCCTCTTAAGTGACATATAATTTACCCCATTCCATTTCACCCTCTTTCCTCCCCCTACCTTTCTCTCTCACCATTTACCTTAATTTCTTTTAAGATATGGTCCCATCCTATTCAATTCACTCTGTGCTCTCTGTCTCTCTATGTGTGTGCATGTGTGTTTGTGTGTGCGTGTGCATGCATGTACATGTGTGTATGTGATCCCACCACCTACCCAGATACTGAAAAGTTTTAAGAATTACAAATATTGTCTTTCCATGTAGGAATGTAAACAGTTCACTTTTGGTAAGTCCCTTATGACTTCTCTTTGCTGTTTACTTTTTCATGCTTCTTCTCATTCTTGTGTTTGAAAGTCAAATTTTCTTTTTAGCTCTGGTCTTTTCATCAAGAATGCTTGAAAGTCCTCTGTTTCATTGAAAGACCATATTTTCCCCTGAAGTATTCTGCTCAGTTTTGCTGGGTAGGTGATTCTTGGTTTGAGTCCTAGTTCCTTTGACTTCTGGAATATCCTATTCCATGCCCTTTGATCCCTTAATGTAGAAGCTGCTAGATCTTGAGTTATCCTGATTGTATGTCCACAGTACTGGAATTGTTTCTTTCTAGCTGCTTGCAATATTTTCTCCTTGAGCTGGGAGTTCTGGAATTTGGCCACAATGTTCCTAGGAGTTTCTCTTTTTGGATCTCTTTCAGGTGGTGATCGATGGATTCTTTCAATATTTATTTTTTCTTCTGGTTGTAGAATGTCAGGGCAGTTTTCCTCGATAATTTCATGGAAGATGATGTCTAGGCTCTTTTTTTGATCATGACTTTCAGGTAGTCCCATAATTTTTTAAATTGTGTCTCCTGGATCTATTTTCCAGGTCAGTTGTTTTTCCCCTGAGATATTTCACATTCTCTTCCATTTTTTCATTCTTTTGGTTTTGTTTTGTGATTTCTTGGTTTCTCAGAAAGTCATTAGACTCCATCTGTTCCACTCTAATTTTGAGAGAACTATTAAATTCAGTGAGCTTTTGAACCTCTTTTTCCATTTGGCTAATTCTGCTTTTGAAAGCATTCTTCTCCTCATTGGCTTTTTGAACTTCTTTTGCCAATTGAGTGAGCCTATTTTTCAAGATGTTATTTTCTTCAGCTTTTTTTTGGGTCTCCTTTACCAAGGTATTGACCCTTTTTTCATACTTTTCTTGCATCTCTCTCATCTCTCTTCCCAGTTTTTCCTCCGCCTGTCTAACTTGCTTTTCAAAATCTTTTTTGAGCTCTTCCAAGGCCTGAGCCCACTTGACATCCACCTGGGAGGCCCGCCCTCCACATCTTTCCCTGATGGCAAGAATATTTCCTCGTTGTCAGAGCCGAATGGTGGGAACATTTGGCCCTGCTCAAAAAAGCTCTCTATAGTCTTATTTTTCTTCCCTTTTCTGGGCATTTTCCCAGCCAGTTACTTGACTTCTGAGATTCCTCTCCATCCCTGCCTAGATCCGCCCAGCTAGTGCTTGGGGTCTGAGATTCAAATGGGCTTTCCACGGCAGGCACGGCTGCTAATCAATGTGAGCTTTAGTTCTGGTGCTGGGGTGGGGGCAGGGCCGCCTCCCAGGCTCAGCTCCCTCAGGGGCTTTATGCAGAGACCTTCAGAAATGGAGCGGGTGGGGCAGGGTCGTCTCCCAGGTCAGCTCCTTCAGGTGGTTTATGCAGAGACTTTCAGTAATGAAGATCCTGCCTGCTGCTCGGGGAGTCCCTGGCCGCTGCTGCTGCCGCCGTTTCCTGCCCCTGCCTCTGCCTCCACCGCTTCCTCCCAAGGAGGCCCGAGTCATGGAGACACCCCGCTCCCCTCTCGTCCATCTCAGACGTGTCTCCCACTGACCTGTAGCCTCTGTGGGCGGAGGGACCTTCCTGTCCGCCAGAGGTTCCGTCCCTGAAGCCTGCTCGGATCAGCTCCTATGGGGCTGCCCGGCCAGGGTAGCGCTGGGGTGGGGTCTGCTTTCCGGGGCACGACGGACCCTGGGGATGGCTCTCCAGGGCTCTCTGGAATGGAAATCTCTTCCACTGTGTTTCTGCACACCTTGCAGTGATCCAGAACTTGTGGAGAGCTCTTCTTACATTAAATCCATGGGCTGTGGATTCGGAGCTAGTATACGTGAGTCTTTCTACTCCGCCATCTTCTTCAAATGTTTTAATAGGTAAATGTGTTGGTCTTTTCCCAGTCCTCAGCCTTCTTGATTTCTCTGCTGTGTTTGATACTGTTAACCAAGCTTTTCTCTTGAATGCTCTCTTGTCTCTCCGGCATTCGGGGACATTGAGGTCTCCTGGTTCTTCTCCAACCTGTCTGAACACTCCTCAGTTGATTTTTCTTGTTGTTGTTAGATGTTATCCTCCCCTGAAAATGTAACTCCAGGCTTTGTCCTGGTCCTTCTTATTTTCTCTCTATACACTCTCTTACTTGGTGCCCTCATTACCGCCCATGAATTTAACACAAATCTCTATGAAGATGACTCTCAGATCAACATACAAGCCCAAGTCTCTCTCTTGGGCTCCAGCTACCTATTGGACATTTCACACTGGATGCATAGTTAAAGATGTGGGTTCAAGTCTCACCTTTTATACTTCCTAGTTGGTTGACTACAGGCAAGTCATTAAAACTCAGTTTCTTCATCTGCAAATTGAAGGCATGGCACAGAGTATAGAGAGTCAGCTTTGATACTAGCAAGACATCTTTGACATACACTGGCTTTTTGACCATTGGCCAGTCATTTAACTTCTTAGTGTTGTGAGCAGTTGTCTTGGACTATAAGTTGCTGATAAGGAAATAATGTGCATTGATAAATGGAGTTTAATTACCCAGCAGTTCCCTATAGCAACAGAATCATAGACCTAGTCTTTATCCTTTTAATAAGTGTACTATTAAAAACTAAACTGTTCTGAAGGCTCACAAACAGTCCTTCATACATGCACACACAAAAGTATGCACACATATACACTCACTCATGCACAAAAGATACACAATAATTCCAAAGATTGCATAATGAAGAGCAAGCCTTTACATTATATCATTCTGCCCTCCTTGGCAAAGCCACAGTCTGATTTTGATTAATGTGCTGTAATACCTTACAAAACTTTACCACAATTCTTATTGTAGTCTTTTAATAAACATATAGAAAGATATATACTCCCTACTAACAGTCAATTCTCATTTTTTAAAATATATATGTATATATACATATATATATATATATAATTTATTTATTTTTCAGTTCTCAACATTCATTTCCACAAGAATTTGAATTCAAAATTTTCTCTCCATCTCTCCCCATCCCTTACCCCAGGACAGCATCCCATCCACTCCTTCCTCCAGTCTGTCTTCTCTTCTATTACCCCCCACCCCTGCTTCTTCCATCCTCCTACCCTTTATTTTCCTGAAGGGCGAAATATAACTCATTGCCTATACATCTTATTTTCCAGTTACATGCTAAAACAATTTTTAACATTCATTATTAAAGCTTTGAATGTCATATTCTCTCCCTTCCTCCCTCCCCACCCACCCTCATTGAGAAAACAAGTAATTCAATATAGGTCATACATGTGTAGCCATGCAAAACAATTCCATAATAGTTATGTTGAAAACATTAACCACATTTCCCTCTGTCCTATCCTACCCTTCATTCATTCCATTCTCTCCCTTGACCTGTCCTTTCACAATGTTTTCTTCTGATTCTTCATTTTCCCAATTTGCTGTGCCTTCTATTATTTTCCCTCTCTTATTCCCTTCTCCCCTGCTTTCCTGCAGGGTAAAATAGATTTCCATATCCAATAGAGTGTGTGTTATTCCCCCCATAAGCCAAATCCTATGACAGTAAGACTCACTTATTTCCTTTCATCTCCTCACTCTTCTTCTCCATCATAAAAGCTCTTTCTTACCTCTTTTATGCGAGATGATTTGCTACATTCTACCTATCCTTCTCTTACTTTTAGTACATTCCACTCAACAGTAAATTTTATTTTTTAGGTATCCCCACTTCATATTCAGCTCACCCTGTGCCCTCTGTCCATACATACAACCATACATATATCACCCATGTACATATACATACCTATACATATATAATATACACACATACCCATACACACCTATGTACATACACACACACACACACATTCCCTCTGACTACTGTAATACAAAAAAGGTCTCATGAGTTACACATAACATCTTTCCATGTAGGAATATAAACAGTTCAACCTTAATGAATTCCTTAAGGCTTCTTTTTCCTGTTTACCTTTTCATGTTTCTCTTGATCCTTGTATTTGAAAGTCAAATATTCAGCTCTGGTCTTTTCAATAAGAATGCTTGGAAGTCCTCTATTTCGTTGAAATTCTATTTTTTCCCCGAAGTATTATACTCAGTTTTGCTGGGTAAGTGATTCTTGGTTTGAATTCTGTCTCCTTTGACCTCTAGAATATCATATTCCAAGCCCTTTAGTACCTTAGTATAGAAGATACTAAATCCTGAGTTATCCTGATTGTATTATATTTCCATAGTGCTTGAATTGTTTCTTTCTGACTGCTTGTAATATTTTCTCCTTGACCTGAGAACTCTGGAATGTGGCTACAATATTCCTAGGAGTTTTCCTTTTGGGATCTCTTTCAGGAGGCTATTGGTGCATTTTTTCCAATATTTATTTTACCCTCTGCTTCTAGAACATCAGGGCAGTTTTCCTTGATAATTTTATGAAAGATGATGTTTAGGCACTTTTTTTTTGATCATGATTTTCAGGTAGACCAATAATTTTTAAATTGTCTCTCCTGAATCTGTTTTCCAGATCAGTTGTTTTTCCAATGAGACATTTCACATTGTCTTCTATTCTTTCATTCTTTGGTTTTGTTTTATAACTTCTTCATTTTTCATAAAGTCATTAGCTTTCATCTGCTCCATTCCAATTTTTAAAGAATTATTTTCTTCAATGAACTTTTGAACCTCCTTTTCCATTTGTCCAATTCTGCCTTTTAAAGCATTTTTCTTCTCATTGACTTTTAGGACCTCTTTTGCCATTTGATTTAGTCTATTTTTAAAGGTGTTCTTTTCTTTAGCATTTTTTGGGTCTCCTTTAGAAAGCTGTTGACTTGCTTTTCATGGTTTTCTTGCATTGCTCTCATTTCTTTTCCTATTTTTTCCTCCACCTCTCTTACTTGATTTTCAAAATCCTTTTTGAGATTTTCCATGGCCTGAGACCATTGCATATATTTTTGGAGGCTTTGGATGTAGAACACTTAAACTTACTGTCTAACTCTGATTGTATGCTTTGCTTTTCCTCCAAAAGGATGGAAGAAAATACCTTTTCACCAAGAAAGTAACCTTCTATAATCATTTTTTTCCTTTTTGTGCATTTTCCCAGCCAGTTACTTGATTTTTGAGTCCTTTGTCAAGTGGAGGGTATACTACTCTAAGCTTCAGAGGTTTTGTGCAGCTGTTCTCTGAGATATTTAGGGACCTGTAAGTTCTCAGTTCCTCCAAGGTGGCATGATCAAGGGAGAGGAGTTTGCTCCTCCTCTGGCCTGCAGTCTGATCTGTGAGCTGTTAAAAACACTGTTTTCTGCCCTGGAACTACAAGTAGGATTTCTTTTTCATAGCTTTCACCAGTTCCACCCTGCCAGCAGTCCCCCTAACCCAAGGACTGCCACTCAAGACTGAGACCCAGAGCAGTGGCTCAATTCCCTTAGGGTCTTTAGGGTGAGGGTTCCAAAAGTCGATACTACTGCCACAATGGCTGCTACTGCCCTAGGGCTGGACTGTGCGCCTCTCTAATTCAGGTGAAAGAGCTTTCTTACTGACCTTTGAAGCTGTCTTTGGTGTATGTGAGTTGAGAAATCTGGAAACTGAAGCATCTGCCCATGATTAAGTGCCCTGAAGCCTGATCCTCTCTGAGCCTGGTGTGATAGATATTTCCTCCTGGACTACCAGGATGTCTTGGGCTGGAAATCGGTTTCATGCTGTCATTTTGTGGCTTCTGCTGTTCTAGAATGTGTTTAGAGTAATTTTTTCAGGTATTTTAAGGATTATGAGAGGAGAGCTAGAGCAGGTTCATCCTCCTACTCTGCCATCTTGGCTCTGCCTCCTCAATTATCATTCTAAAATGGCTCTGTCACATTAAAATATGAGCTTACATATGTGAAATATTTAATAATCCCTCCCAAGACTATCCAAGATGATGGAATAGAAGTACAGCTGACCTATCCCCAACAACTTCTTCACAAAGATTTAAATATTGTGCCAGACTGAGTCCTAATGGGTAAACAAAAAAAAAATCACTCTAAGTCATTTTTCAGTCATGGTAAACATAGGGAGATGGAGAGGTCTGTATGCATTGGAGGCAGCATCTAGAAAAAATGGACACATAGAGTATTCAAGAATAGACACTGAAAGAGGGCTGCAGCTATGCTGCAGGGCAAGAAGAGGTCCCAGACACACACAGAGGGTCTTGACCTTGTACAGGATACAAAAACAGGTGCCAATTGGCAGCTTTGTTGATAGGTATCCAGTTCTGAGTCACAGATGCAGTATGGGACTGTACACAGGGGTGGCATTCCAGGGTAAGGAATGGTCATGGGACCTATACTATATACTAAGCAAGAAACAAATTCAGTAGAAAGTAGTAATTCTGTAGCTAACAAACAAAGTGTGATCTCAGATCCAAGCCTCAACATAGTCTGAAACCTGTAGTGGAATAAAGAGAATAGAAATCCCAGATCAAAAGGAAGCCTGAAGTTCTGTTACTCTGAACCAGCAGAACTTTCTAGCTGACTGATAATAACTGAGTCCAATAGCAACCTCTTATTATTAATATAGTCAACTATATTTATTTAGTCTCCAATTATTTTTTAATTGTTTTATCAACCTCTGAATATATATGTATATAAAATCTTGTAGTCTATAAAGCATGTTTCTAATATTTCTGCTTTTCTACATTTGTTTATAAGGTTTTTAGGCCCTAATACATGGTCAGTTTTTATAAGGATGCTATTAACAACTGAGAATATGTATACTCCTTTCTATTCCTATTCATCAGTTAGTAGAGGTCTAGCATGTCCACCTTTTCTAAAATTTTATTTGGGTCCTTAACTTTTTTCTTGTTATTTTCTAGTTATATTTGTCTAGGTTTAGAAGGGAGCAAATTGAGTTTCCTCACTATTACAATTTTCATGTCTATTTTCCCTTGTAATTTATTTAAGTTTTCCTTTATGTATTTAGATGTTATGCCATTTGGTGCATATGTGTCTAGTATTGATATTATTTCATTATCCATACTAACATTCAGCAAAGTGTAGTTTCACTATCTCTTTTAATTATCCATTTTAATGTTGATTTGTCTGAGATATGATTGCTACCCCTTCCTTTTTTTTTTTTTACTTTAGTTGAAACACAATAGAATTTACTCTATCCATTTATTTCAACTTTAATTTTTATGTAATTTTTTTGGTAAATAGCAAATTTTTGGATTCTGCTTTCTAATTCATTTTCTTACCATCTTCTGTTTTATTGCTGAGTTTGTTTCATTTATATTTATAGCTCTGACAGTTGATTATATGTTTTCCTCCATTGTAGTCTTAATATTTTCCTTCATTTTGATTCTTCTACCTTTTTACAAAAAATAATAAAAATCATGATTATAATAATAGATGCAAAGAATTCTTTTGAGAAGCTTCAACATCCATTTCTATTTTTAAAAATATAAATCTTAGTAATAGGTATATCTTTCCTTATTATGATAAGTAATGTCTATATAAAACCAAGAGCTAGTGATATCTGTAATGGGATTAAATAAAAAACCTTTCCATTAAGGTCAGGGATAAAGCAAGAAAGTACATTATCACCATTAGTATTTAATAAAACACTAGAAATGCTATCTATAATAAGATTCCCAAAAAGGAATGAAAAAAATAAGTATAGACAAAAAAAGAAAATTATTTCTTTTTTTTAGATGACAAGATGATTTACTTAGAGAACCCTCTAGAGCCTTCTTTTATTAATTCTAAAAATTAATTGAAACTACAAACAGCTTAAGATAAGTTGAGGAACAAAAATAAACCCACATAAATCACCAATATCTTTGTGTATTCCCAACAAAATTCAGTAGAATATATATAAAAAGAAATTCTATTTAAAATTACTTCAAAAAATTATAGCAAACTTGAGGGTCCACTTTCGAAGATATCCATGAAACTGTATAACTACAACTATCGAACACTTTTAATGCAGAGAGACCTAAATAATTGGAGAAATATTAGTTACTCATGGGTAGATGGAGTCAATTCAATGTAAAGGCCAATTCTGCATAAAGTAATTTAGTCACTCAGTGCCACACGGGTCAAACTACCAAAGGATTACTTGAAAGAGTGGGAAAATTAGTAAGAACAAGAATTCAAAATTCTTGAGGGAAATTATGAAGAAAAATGAGAAGGGAAGAGCCTTACCTCGAAGCAGTAATCATAAAAACAATTGTGTGCTGGGTAAGAAACAGAGAGGTCAATCAATGGAACAAATCAGGTACATAATATATAGAGGCAAACAAGTACAAAAGCCTAGCTTTTGATAAATCCAAAGATCACAGATATTAGGGTAAGAACTCACTGTTCAACAAAAACTGTTAGAAAAACTGGGAAACAATCTGGCAAAAAAATAAAGTAGACGTAGAAGAATATCTCATATCATTTAACAAGATTAACGTTCCAGTTGAATATAGACATAAAGGCTAATGTCAAACTAATTGGAGAAGCGAAGAAATTACCTGACAGGTCTATAGACAGAAAGGGAGTATATGACTAAACAAGAGATATAGAGTGTCAAAGGTAAAAAATGGACAGTTTTGATTCCATGCAACTAAGAAGTTTTTGTACAAACAAAACCAATGCATCTAAACTTAGAAAAGAAGTGAATAAATGGGAAGAGAAAACACTTTTATAAGTTTCTCTGATAAAGGTTTCATTTCTAAGATATATAGAAAGATTAAAATTTATAAAAACAAGAGCCTTTACTTGGTGAATGATCAAAGTATATCAATATGCAGTTTCCAGGGGAATAAATCTAAGCCATCTATAGCTAGGTGAAAAGATGCTCCAGGTGTCAAACTGATAGGCTCACAGGCAATGGGTAGCCAGCCTGAACTGGATTAAGATGTTATTGGGAAATATTTGAAAAATACAACATATAATGTTAATTTGTTCACTTGTATCTGTTTCTACTTGAATTTGACTCCATTGTTCTAACTCATTAATAACTAGAGAAATGCAAATTAAAACAACTTTCTAAGATTCCATTTCATACCTATCAGATTGGTAAAGCTGACCAAAAAAAAACCAACCCGAAAATTACAGCCTCTGGAGTTGCATGGGAAAATAGAAACATTAATGCACTATTGTTGGAGCTATGAACTAGTTTGACCATCCTGGGAAGAAATTTGGAGCTCTATCTTAAAAGTTTTTAAACTGTACATACTCCACAACATGCGTGGACATACTTCATGATACTACTAGATCTATATGCCAAAGAGTTAGAAAAAAGAATGTTAAGCACCCACATGGACAAAAATATTTATCACAACTTTTTGTGGTGGTAAAGTTTTGAAAAGTGAGGGAGTATACATCAATTAGGGAATGGTTGAATAAGTTATGGTATATGAATGAGATAGGATACTACTGTGCTATAAGAAATGATGAAGAAAATAATTTCAGAAAAGCCTGGGAAGATTTGTGCAAAATGATGCAAAAGTGAGTAGAGTAAGTGGCAAAAAATATATATGTATATATACACACATACATACTAACAACAATATTATAAAGAAACAATATTTTGAAAGATTTAGAAACTCTAAATAGTATAACTAAAAAATCAAAATTCCTTAGAACTGAGGATGGAATATACTACCTACCTGCCTCCAGATAGAGAAGTGATAGACTGCGAGGACAGATTGAACCATATGTTTTTGGTCATGGCAAATATTTTTATTTGCCTATACATATTTGTAACAGGGATTTTGTATTTCTTTAATTCTCAATGAGAGGGAGGAGAGATGATGATAGAAGGCAGAGTTTCATCTATTAAAAAATATTAAAATATTAATAATGCATTACATACCTTCACCCAACATTGTTGTAAGAAAAGCTGCTTGCAAAACTTAAAATACTATAAAAATGTGAATTGTCCTTATTAGTACATATCTCTTGTAGCATTGAGTTATTTAATTCCTGACTACTGACTTCTGGTAGTAAAGTCAGACTAGCAAAAAGGAAATAAAAGAAAAGAAAAATTCCTCAGGGAATTTTTAAGACTGAGAGATTATATCCCGTGACCTAGGAACATTAAAATCTCATTAAACAAAAAGTAGGAAGTAAAGCATTGTGACTATATCATCATCATCATTTACCAGCATTTATTAAGCACCTGTTTTGTGCCAGACAGTGTACTAAGCACTGAGGTTACAAAGAAAGATAAAAACATACTCCCTACCCTAAGGAACTTTCATTCTAATGAAAGATTAAAAAGCAAACAATATTGCAATTATAAACATATGCAGAATAGAACAGCCAGGCTAGGGCAGCTATGTGGCACAGTGGATAGAATAATGAGATTGGAGTCAGGAAAATTAATCTTCATTTAATCAAATCCAGCCTCACACACTTACTAGCTGTGTGACCCTGGGCAAGTCACTTAACCCTGTTTGCCTGTTTCCTCATCTGTAAAATGAACTGAAGAAAGAAATGGTGAACCACTCTAGTGTCTCTGCCAAGAAAATAAAAAATGAGGTCTCTGAGAATCAGACACAAGTGAAACAATTGAATAACAATAGTAGAAAATGGCCAGGCTAATTCTAATTCAAAGAGATATAACACTTTGAAAAGCTTTGATTATACAGAAGTTCATCTATGATTATGAACAGGATGGAAAAGGTCTTTCTGTGTCTGAAGTAAACATTCCCCAAGATTGTGTCCTACTTTCCTCCAGCATGTGCTGGCATTGATTCCCAATGGGGAGTGTTTGGGGATTGTACTGCTGCCTTTCTCATATCTCATCTCCCTGCAGGCTCCTCCAGGAAGGTTATTTTGGGGGAATCTGCAAATGAATCTTGTAAATTAAGACATAACAGGCCAAATTGCCTCCCTGTCGTTTTTCATGTTTTGTACTGTTCTAATTCTCACATGTGCCATTGGATGCAAAGCAGATCTGTCTCCGTGAGTTTTCTCTCATTTCTTACAAGCTATGTTGAAGGAATGAGTGGAGAGAGAGAGCGAGCTGTACTTGCCCAAAAGCAAAGAGTTAACAGAGATCTCTGATTGTTTTCAGTGGGTCCTGGTTCATCCACTTTAGATAAAGTGAAACTAGAAGTTAGAGAGAGCAGCGATGCTAACAGAAAAGCACTTTCACTTTGAAGAAAAAATCATACTAATAGAGTTGGAAGGGACTTTTGAGGCCTTTGAGTTGAACCCATTTGTTTTGCAGTTAAAGAAACTGAGGCCTAGAGAGATTAAGTGACAGCCTCTTGTTTAGTTATTCAGTCATGTCTGACTCCTCATGACCCCATTTGGAGTTTTCTTGGCAAAGGTACTGGAGTGGTTTGCCATTTTTTTTCCTCTAGTTCATTTTATAGATGGGGAAACTGAACCAAACAGGGCTAAGTGTCTTGTCCAGGGTCATATAGGTAGCGTCTGATTTCAGACTGGATTCTATCTGGATTCAGACAGTCTGGATTCAGTCTGAGTCTGGATTCAGACTCAAGAATGTGAGTCTTTCTGACTCCAGGCATCTGATCGGCCATAATCAAGCACACTGAAACTTGACTTTATCATGGTCATGTCATTTTGGTCCTCTTCAAAGGACAACAACCAACCACCATCCCAGTTTTAATTCGTAGAATGTTAGAACTGGAAGAGAGCGTGGAAATCAGCTATTCATGTTTGGCACTGACCTATCTGTTTTTGTATGTCTGGTGAGCTAAGAATGATTAACCACGTTCTTAGTTTGCTGGTTATACAAAAACAAGTGGTGGGCCATACTTGGCCCATGGGGCATAGCTTATAGATCCCTAACTTTATAGACGAGAAAACTGAAGCTAAGAGAAGGGGAAAGAACTTATCCTAAGTCACACAGCTAACTTGCGGTTCTTTTGTCTTGAAGAAGACTGATGACATCATGAGCATGATGCCTTAACTTGTGCATGAATTGGATTTGAGAGAGGCAGAGCTAAACAAAGTTGGAGGCTTTATTCTGTCCTCCAGAATCACAGGATTCCAATGACAAGATAAAAGTCAAGATGACTGGAGATGGCACAGGATGCAATAGGTGACTTTGACTTCTCTAAATTAAGATTTTTCCCACCTCTCAGTTTGTCTGAGGCAGCACCAATTCAGTGACAAAGGGCCAAGGAAGACTTGAGACAAAAGATGGTCTAATTTACTACCACAAAAGACTAAGAGAAATGTTGATTAGGGGAAAGCAAATTTCTCTGACAAAGACCTGATATCTTAGATAATACAGAGAATAGATAAAGACAAACATAAAACAAGAATCATTCTCAATAAAAAATGTGGTCAAAAGATACAAGTGGGATTTTGTAAAAAGAAGAAACATGTAACAATAGCATCAATCATATTGAAGAATTATCCAAATCACTAATAAATTTGCACCAATTAAAAGAACTCTTAGGTTTAATCTCATTGGTTGAAAAATATCACACAAGATGAAAATGGTAAATTTTGGAGGGGCTACAGAAAAAAAAAACCCAGATACAATTGTTGTGGGATCTAAGACAAATCATTTGTAAAATCAATATGGAATTATAGCAAAAAAAGTTACTACACCACATATACTCTTTGACTCAACAATACTATTAGTTAATGAGCAGTAGAACCACAATTATAAACATGGCATCCTGACTCTCAGTATAACTCATTCTACAATATCACACTCTGCTGTTGGTAAGTGTAGTCCAACGAATGATCTGCTAAAGAGATCTGCTAACTCAGAGGGCAAAGGTGATCTTAGTGTTGAGGCTGATCATGGGATCACTGAATTAGAGTTGAGAGGCACCTGAGAGACTTTCAAGTCTATAACTCACTCCTCCCAGATACAGATAAGGAAACTGGAGCATATACATTGGCTGTTAGAGAGGTTAAGTGAGTTTCTGAGATCACATAGGTCAAGTGAAAGTTTTTGAGATTCAAACTTATATCCTTCAATTCCATACTCATTCTCTTTCCACTGAATTAAGTTTTTTTCTATTGCTAATTTTCCGAAATTTGTCTCTACCTCTTGGCACATGGTAGTGGTCCTGGATGAGTTCTGGTCCTGGTGGGTGATATTTTCAGCTAGTAACAGAACAAGGACTTATTGATGCTATCTGATTCTGATGAAGGCTGGCCAGAAGACCTACAGTTACCTCCAAATCAGAGAGAAGTTGACACTCTTTTAAAATATCCTTTGTTAGCAGTTTTAGACAATTTCTCTAGCTTTGGTGTGTTAGACTTCATAATTGAAACTAATTCTCATCAAAGGCTTCCATTTTCTACCATCTGACCTCAGAACTTACCTAGAACTTGTAATAGTTATAATGTATTTTTATGACAACAACATCTTCTATATTAACAACTTATTTGTGAACTTGTCTTAGAAGTGAAGTTTGTTAGCAGAATGTAAGCTCCCTATAGCCAGAGATTGTTTCATTTTTGTCTTTTTATCCCCAGTATCGAGTATAGCACTGGACAAATAATAGGCACTCAATAAATTATTATTGAATTGAATCAAATAATATAATCTCCCACTTAGAGGTCTGAAACTTAGACCTTGAGAAATCCTATGGTTCTAAGCTCAGTTTGAGTATTGGGAAGAGACCATGGTCTTAGCTTTGTCTCCTTCAGGGGAGTGAAGTTTGGTCAAACAGTTATGTGTTCATATTACCATTCACGGAATACTCCTGGTCACCAAGCCAGAAGAAGATAGACGAAGCTGCCAAGTCAAACCCTAGATAGCATGTGACCCTTTTGTGAAAATGTTAATATGCTTGGTAACAGGACACCTGTATAATATCTGGAAACTAGGAAAACTTGTGTCAATCCTGACCTTCCCAGGGCTCATTTCTCTTTTTATAAAATGAAGGCATTTGTCTAGATGATCTCTAAAGTCCCTTCCAATTTCAAGAGCCTATGATGGTGATTCTTACTCATTTTTGAACAGTTAACAGTTTTCTAGCTTCTAGGTAGCATTTAATGAGGTTGGGGGGTGGGGAGGAGGTAGAATTCTACAGTGTGAAGCAATTCTACAGGTCATTTCTTAGTAATGAGATGACTTGGAGCAATCTCAAATGACTTGTATTTAACCTCTCAATTGGTAAAGTATCCTGACTATTCCCTCTATCATCAGTGGCATTTTAAAGCTCCAGGGAAATCAATAATAGCAAGCTTATCAAGAACTAATTCCCTTCTTGTGGTGAAAGTAGTTATGCCATCAAAGAAAGAGCAGATTCAATGCTGGAAAGCTTTCTTACAGATTTAATGTCTCTTCACGTATCTTTGTTTCCTGAACAAGCACTTGCTGTGAGGTTGTGATCTTTAATTTACATTGTCTGTAACTGAATGATCCATCTTTATTCTTATGCCTATATTTTGTCTACCTCTGGGTTCCAGGGCATATTCTGATGCTTCTATTAGGATAACAGCTGCTAAGCTAACATGCATCACAGGCTTTGTTTATCCATTTTAGGTTTTGACTTTCTCAAAGAAGGGAGAGACAGATGATCCAGACCTCAAGAAGGAAGCTAACATGGACAAATCCTCATATTTTCTTAAATCTTGTACAACCAAGTTCTGATGACCACTTTTAATATTTCTTTGTCTCATGAGTTGCCATATTTTTTCTTTAAAGGTTTTATCACCAAGTGGCCAGATATACTGGTGATATACTTGTCTGTGTCTGGGTTGGTCCTTAGAAAATATTCTCAGTCTAGTACCAGGGACATATGCAAAACCTTTCCAGCATGACAGAATCTTCCAGAACTTGTGATGTGCTGACATAACCTTCAGGAACCAAGGGTTGCCTTCATGCTATGATGAGACATCAGAGTCAGACTTCTGTGAAGAGGAAAATGGCATCTGAATGGAAGGCTTACATATAGGTACTTCTTAGAAAGGCAAAGAAAGGGGTAGAGTATATTTTATGGTATACCCCAAAGCTTCAAGAAATACTATTTCATAAGATGTTTAATCACAAAATATTGCAGTGCTAGTGACAAATTTTTTTAAAAAGACAAGCATGAACATAGTAGCAATTTATGAACCAGCAGTGGTTGTTGAGGATGAAGTAGAAAAAAGAAATGTAGACCTTAATAAGATCCTGTAAGTCGAATCAACAATATATTCTGATATTTATTTATTTATTTATGAGTGGTTAATAATATTACACTACAGTGACTTTATAACAAGGTGACCACTACCAAGGTAGAAAAGGTGAGGATGAGAAGAAATATGTGAGAATATATAGCTCAGGAAAAAGAAATAATAGAGGCTGAAGGCTTGCAGGTTATACAAAAGCCTCAAGTCTATCTATCATGAACACTTTCATCAAAAATAAAGAATTAGTAGGGACTGAGCATAACCAGTATTAAATAATATCACAAAGAATGAAACTGGCTATATTGTAACTGACAGGAAAAGATTTTTTTTGTATGTGGAGGTTATCCTTGAGTCAGTTATTTGTGTACAGTCAGACCATCAATTCATCATACCTAAGTTATGAATTTATAACAAAGAATGAGAATTTATAACAAATAATGAGAAAAATATGTAGTATAGAATGAAGATTTAACCTTAAGTTACTTAAGCAACTCAAATAACATTGACATTAATTATAACAATTTAATCCAGAAGCTAAACCAATGTAAATTATTTGCATTGACAAGGAGAAAGTGCCTTAGTCAGCAAACATTTGATTTACCTTCCAGAGAGAAATATGACTGCCAAAGACAACATAATATTAGAATAAACTTGACTATAAAATCTTAGGAAGGATGATAGTTGATTATGAGCAATACCATCTCAAAACAAAGCATAGTAAAACAGTGGAGGGCAAAACCAGTCTAAAGAAATCTTGGCAAGTTCTCTAACCAAGCACAATCATAATAAAGGTATTGCAAGATGAAAATATAAGGATGACTACAGAGAGAAGAAAAATGGAAAAGATCTGCAAAAAGTATGATAAAACTGTTTTCTCGAAAAAACACAGTGGAATTATCACACTTGTACCCTAGCATTGCAGTTCCTGTGGTCTTTTCAGAGGAAATAGAAATGATACTAAAGATGGTAAAGACAGTCAGATTGGATCAACTAAATATGAAGGAAATCAGTGCATGAGATAATATAATTGTCAAGATATTGAGAGACTTATTCATGAAGTATCTAAAGGAAGAAAAGATAGTAAAGATATGGAAAAAAATCTCTTTGACCCTTATTGGTACAAAAAAGGAAGACTGAGATAATATCACATTACTAATGTCTACTTATGCTTATTTTCTCTTTGATACAAAACCTTTCTGAGAGTCATGTCCATGTGAATTTAGTGTATCTTTAGAGAGTGTATTAATAGGAATAGGAACTTAAGAAAGTGATATTTAACAATGGGACACGTTAATTTCATCTTACAATTGCCTGGATGATACAGAGAATAAAGAATGTTACTATGCTTGTCTGATGATTGAAAAATAAAACATTAATATCAGTAGAGAAAAACACTGCCTTATAGACACTCTTACTACAAGATGTCTCCTATCTATACATGCAGATCATTCAGGATTCCTTGGAAGACATAACAATATCCTCGTTCAATGACCCTTAGCTGGACATCAGGCAAGGAACAGAAAGAGAAGATGTGGAGGGAATGAGAAATTGCAAGAAGATGGTCAGAGTGTTCCCTCCACTAGAACTCATACAATATCAAGAGAAACACAGGACTATCTCTAACATGTTTGGTATACTCCCAATAAGGAATTTTTGAGATAACTTGAGTAAGAGTCCCATGGAACTGGCAGGCATGGAAGGGTGGCATTCTGCATCACTGGAGGATTCTTCCAAATGAATGAAATCATAAATCTATTTGAGTATTAAACATCGAGTTTTGTCTGACTTGGTTTACTTTTTTCATTTAGTTTAAGATGAATTTAACTCAAAAACATCCACAAAATGCCTTTTATATGCCAGACACTTGGCTAGGTATTGCAGATAAAAAATGAAAAAATGTGAAACAGTTATTGGTCTCAAAAATCTTCCATTCTTTTGGAGGTGTGTGTGTGTGTGTGTGTGTGTGTGTGCACGCACGCACATGTGTGTATGTGTGTGTGTGTTTGTGTCTGTGTGCGTGTGTGTCTTTGTTGTGTAACATGCATGCACAAATAAATACAAATTATATGCAAATTGACACAAAGTCATATTAAGACAGAGAGCATTAATAACTTATGGGATTAGGAAAATCTCATTTAAGCTGTGATACTTGAGTTATGCTTCGAAGAAAGACAGAGATTTGCACAAACAAATATGTTTATGGTATTCAGACATGACTCATCACTGTGCTAACTCTTGGAAATAGCTGATTGAGTGGCATGTATGGGAGAAAGTTTGCAGTCCAGTTTGACAAGAAAAGAGAATGTGTGAATGGGGAGTAATATCAAATAAGCCTGGAAAGGTAGAGGAGATCCAAACTCTTTAAATGGTTGTCTGACAGTTTGTGTTTTATCCTATTGACAGTAAGGAAACACTGAAAATTTTTGAGTAGGTCTGGGACACAGTCAGATCTCTGTTTTTGGAATATCAATTTGGCAGCAATGGGGAGGATAGACTAGTTAGGGGAGAGATTATAAGCAGAAAGAGAAATTGGGGTGGTTCTGGATTACAATAATTAGCTCATTTTAAGCCAATGGATAATATAATTGCTCTTCAGGTCTGTGCACTTCCCTTTTTCCGGCAGCATAAATTTATTTTAGATAAAGAGTTAGGAACGTAACTATAATTATAGTTTAAAGATGTCAAAAATGTTCTTAGCTTACTGAGTCCTACAAAAACACTGTGGCCTCTAGATCAGCTGATGTATAGATATGAGGGTGTGGAGATTGAGAGCAAAAGGGGAAAGGCTTACCTCTTCATCAAAAAGTAGAGGTAAGAAGAGAAGAAAGAATTCAAAAGCACTGAGTTGGGGAGGAGAGGGAACTCATAATATTTGCCTCCATTTTCCTTCAATAAAATAGAGAGTAAGGGTCTTTGAGGAGAGAAAAGGGAGAAACAATGTAGAAGGTTTTAGAAGAGAAAGTTTAAGATAGCTATTGTGAAGAGTGTGATAGAACCCCAATTAGTGAAGAATAACTGCATTTCTGCATATCAACAAGAGTCCAGATAATAGACAGTTTTAGTCTGGGACACATGCCTTTCTCCAGGAGTGTTCAGCTTGGGCTTTGAGGGCATGCAAATAGGAACAGCTATTACTGGAGGGGGTAGCCAGAGATGTCAAAAAGATGTAAAGAGTAAGAAATGCAAAGATTGAGAATAAAGAGGAATTTGTTAACTAGAACAGGGGTTCCATAGGGCAGGGGGTCTTTTCAACCAAAGTAGTTTAACTATGGAAAGATATGAACGAGCAAATTTTCAGAAAGAGCGCAGTTTTACTTTAGATCATTATTTGTATAAGTCTGAGAGATTAATGATTTAGTCTATTTAAAGCTTGGATTTAGAGGTGGGGGGGAGCGGAACAGTGGGTGTACTGTACAGGATAAATAAATAGATCTTTACAGTAAGGTTCACTATTTTGTCTGATGTTTTATTAAGTCCCACAACATAGGGCACATTTATATTCACTGTTTTCCAAAAATTAAATATACTATGTTGGCCTGAATATGGCATATACTCTTAAAACAAAGTTTCATGGGCAAGTGTTTGTGTGATATATACATATATATATGCACACATATGCATGTATGTATATATACATTTATCTGTATATATACACATATTGATACATACATTTTATATAAAACTATAAATTTATATATAATTTCCTATATGAAAAATAAAAAAAATTTATTAAAGAACATATTTGTAAAACAACATTTGAATTTCTAAATTATGCGAAAATTCCTTGTTCTTCATAAATTCTCATCCTGATGGTACTAAGAATATAATTACAAACCACACTCAGATTTAGTTTCAGATTTTTAAGGAAAAGTACAGTCTATATTGTGATTAATTTGAAAAATAATTTTGTTATTATCAAAATTTGTGTATTTTCTATACTGTGTTCCATTGTTCTAAGCAGGCAGTAATCAACTCTCTGTACAAAAAGAATGAAATGTTATAAATTTAAAACAAATGAATAGACTTTTTTTCTTCCATCCCAATGTCAATCCTTTCAACCCTATGCTTTCCTTATATATCTTGCATGAACTTTTCAGTGGGGCATCCAATTTAAGGAGCATCTGTCAAATATTTACTCTGGATAAAATTATACCAAGGTTAAAATGGAAGCATGCTCTAGCTTCAAAGACCTTCCTTTAATCTAACAGGCACTGGATTTAGAATCAGAGGCGCTGAATTTGAATCTGAGTTCTGCTACTCACTTGTGTGACCTTGGGCAAGTTACTTCTTTTTTTTCCTGAGACTCAGTTTCCCATTCTGTAAAATGAGTATGGTTAGATCAGATAATTTCTAAAGTCCCTTCCAGCACTTGGTCCTATGACCTATGGCATGGTTTCTGATCCAATGGAATATGGACAATCTTTTTTCCTGGATGTCCTAAGTGCTTCCATGAATGTTTTTGGAATGATATACAATGTCCCAGGTAGAGAATGATGCATGATCTGGGAATCTATTATCAACAACTGGACAAACTGCTCTGTCTTAAAGCCAACAGCCTCCTATTTCCCTTATGCCTTTATGACTCTGATCTAAAGCTGATTGAAATGAAAAGTGTGCAATGTACCTATATAGCAAAATACTATAACATTACATAGGATAAAAGGAGTGACAAGTTTAGGTCATGATACTGAACTTGAGCAATTCAATATAGAAATACACCCACTGCCTCAGTTATGGTCTTTGGTTTTAGCTGTTTCCCAACTGCTTTTCTATCAACCAGTTCTAGTCCCCAGAAATGTTTTCTTATTTAATAAAACTTAAAAAAAACAACAACCCTGACTTCCTTCCCTTCTACCTTTTTTTTTGTATCCTACTTCTCCTTTCTTTAGCTTCTCTCTTTTCCAGGCTCTCAGCCAAAGGCCCCTGAGTCACCAAGAGCTGACAAGCTGAAATTGAAGTAGGTGGCAGAGAATTTTGATATCTTACTTGTCTAAGGTATAGTTTGGATTGGGAAAATTGTCTTTAGTGTTGTAAACTTCAGTGTGTTCTGTTTGTTAAGATGCAGATCCAAATACTCAGGTAGCTAATGCATGTTCTACTATTAGATGGTGAAACATAATTTTGCATGGAAATTGCAAATCATATAACAGCAACTGTACCAACAGGTAAATCATGCTTCATGAATTCTCCCATTTCCAATCATTTAGAGAAAGTATCTTAAGCAGAAGTTCTCACTATAGGGTCTAAGAACTTAACTTTTCCCCCTTGACAATAAAATTAGTTTCCATTGCATTCCATTGCAGTTCTGTGTACTTTATTTTATGCATTTAAAAAGATTAATTCTGAACATTTTTCACCAAACTGCCAAAGAGGTCTGTGTTATAGAGGGCTTAAAAATCCCATATCTTGAGGATTAAGAATCTAGAGGGGAACCCCATCTTTAGGGAAATTTGCAAGGCTGCTAGAATCCCAGATCCAGAGAGCCCTTTGGCCTACAGTACAAGATCAGATTTTTCAAGCTGACCTTGTTGTTTATCTGAGAAGATACTTCAAGCTAAAACACTAAATTTATCAAAGTGTGACTGTTTACTGATTATAAATAGAAATAAGCTTGGATAATCCTTAAGTATTGTTGGAATAGAGATAATTCCACCCACGAATCTGTTTGTGTTGGACATTATAATGTTGGGTAAATGGCAAGCACATGAAGGTAAGCCATTGTGTTTTTAATCTTTCTCTCACTGTGTCACCTGTGTAAAATATAAACAGAAAAACTGAATTCTTTTTGATTTTGACTGTCTTACAAGACATATAGTCCACAGAGGTATCATTCAGAAGAAGGATTAAATTTCTATATATAACCCCACACATCAGAACTATGAACTCTGAGTGGAAATTGCAAAAATGGTAACAGGCACAACGTCAGGAAAGAGCCCCTGTTTCCCCTGTTCAGTTTCCACCTCCCATCTATCCGAAAGTGGAATGGAAAACTTCACTTAGTGGTGGTTTCCCCTTAATTTAAGAGCTTCAAACAGAGTAAGAATGTTTAGAAAGGTTTTCCTTTTGGAAATGAGTTGGACAAGTCAACTGCTGAAGTCTGATCTCATTCTAATCTTCTATGATTCTGCAATATTTTATAGAATTTTGCACATTTAATCAACATTTGTTGACTGCTATTGAATGAATCATCATCCTAAAATGTATTTTTAAAAAATAATCTGCAGAAATAAATTGCAAATGTATCAATTCCATAAGTTTTTAGGTTGATACATACAGACAGATCTAATTTGCATTCCAACAGATTAATAAGAAATTACTCTCTCCCAACCCAGTTTTTATTCATTTATTGGTACTCTCAAGTAACATTACTTTATGATTAGGATTACTGGCCCTTCTTGTTACAATCTGGTCTCAAAGGAACTTGTTGGAGATTGGGAATGTGTTTCAGGAAATGTCCTTAGTAATTTTCAGTTAGCAGAAAGAAGAACCCTGGTCTGTTTTTGTTTTTTTTTTGTCTACCAAATGATCAAATGAATTTCTTTCTAAAACTATATATATTTTTTTTTGCAATTATCAGGGAGGGATCAATTTCTTGCCTTGGGAAGAGAAATGTATGATATGTAATATTTTTGTTTCTGAAGTCTAATTTCACAGGCATACAGCTCTGCCTTGTAAGGTTTTTAAGAAATCAATATAATGATATCTTGCTATAGGGTTACATTTTTACAACTGGAGGTATACATGATTAAAAATCAAAGTAGCTATGTTAAAGGTCTCCACAAGGATTAAAATAGTTTTCCTAAGTAAAAGAAATGGAACTCTGGTTGGTTTTGCTGTGTCAATTGAAAGAAAAAAATTGAAAGAAAAAAAATGTCAAGATGTTTTCCCTTCTGTCCTTTCTTCTCAGCAAATAAGAATGAGTGGGCTAGAAAATAATCTACCTCAAAGAAGGCCAAGCTCATTAAGTCTAAAATAACTTATTTCTGGTGTTTATAACATTTTTCTTGTATGATTCCTGAAATACACGTCCAAGCTATCCTGAAAAAGCTATGTTGTGGGGATAAAAGAATCTGATCTACTTACATAATAGAGCTGAGGCCCACTGAGGAAAGTACTGTAGGGCTGGCTCCAGTTCTGTTCAGCTCTTTCAGAATTACCACTATGAAAGGTAGTTGCCATGGCCACTGCTCAAGTCCTAGTCTCAAGTCCTTCAAAGACAAGGAATGTAGAAAGTGAAAAACTTAATTCTATACCAAAGGCCACCTCACTGCAAGTATCCTATCCTTAGGTAAAAGATGACCCTGCCTTTGACTGGACTGTGAAACTGCCTTTGGGCACTTTCCTGTCCTTTCTCCTATCTCCTGCTTGCATTTTCCTGCTTCTTTGGAAATAGGTGCAGAGATAATAAGCTTTACAAGGAAAGCATGAGACTCTAGTTAGATCTGCCAATGGTTCCCTCATTCAGGTTTTAAATAGAAAGAGACTCTGACATCTATATTGAGAGTTCTCAATATTTATTGATGTCGCATCAACTAAATATGGTTCGGGAAATATCTAAAATTCAGAGTTAGGAAATCTGTAGTGGATAAAAGATTCCAAACCTCATGCCTTTGTCATTTGGTACCTAATTTTGCATTCTTATCATGTCACTTATGAGTAGTAAAAGATTTCATCAGCTGCAGATATCTGGGTGGGATGGATATCGACATGTGTTAGATTACTGATGAAACTGCTTAGCTATGAGATGCCTCTGTAGGAAGCAATTGATGTATTTTTAAGAAGTCATACTTCTAGAGGAGAAAGTCATGGACACAAAAGCAACGTGAGTGGCCTTATGCATAGCCCAAATGTTAGCAACACTGATTGGATAAACTTGATTATAAGAGTGAGAAAAGTCTGCGTCTCAGTTTCAACAGAACCAAAACGAGAGATGCAGAATAAGATGCCAGGAGGTATTTGTCTGCTAAGTGAAAAACTCCATGTTGCAGGAGAAAATAAATGAAGATCCATAGGAAATAAAACTGGAACTTCCTTAGTTCATATGGTACTTATGTATGTGTAATGGAAAAGACACTGAACTAAAATTATGGGTAGGACTGATCTAGGCTCTATTACTCATTGGCCTTGGAATCTTGGAATTCACTTCCTTTCTTGGACTGCACTATCATAAAGAAGTAGAGGAATTCAAAATGCTCTGTTTCTCTGACCCCTACTGTATCTTAGAAGACACGAACTTTACTAGGGTCTAGATATATAAAATAGCTAAATTTCTTCTTTCATGCTTCAGATTTTTTTAAAAAAAGAAACACTAGGTCCATACATATTATAGTTATATATATTTTAGGTGGGCTCTGCCGGAAGTATTTTTAAAATTTTAATCCTGTATATCTTCCCTCTTGCAGTCTGTTGACTTCATGTTACAAGAGAAAACTGTGTGATACTAACTCATAGCCAATTGTGTTCCAAAGAGGGGTAACTATAGATCTAACTCTGGGAGGGCTCTAGTGAAACTCCCAATGCCATTGCAGGAGCTGTTTGCTTGGGACTTTGCTGCTTTTGAAGTAATGGTAAGTAGGCATGGTCATCCACACCTAACACTGTGTACCTTGGCACTGACTCAGGCCCCTGAAGGTAGATACCTGAGGACATACTCTGAAAAGACAAGGCTTCTGAAGAAAAAGGAAGGGAGTAGGGGGGAAGGAATGTTTTCATTGTCATAAGCCTTAAAACACCAGATCTGGAAGGGACCTTTCTAGGTTATATGGTTCTATTATCACATTTAAAAGGTGATTAACATGAGATTTCATTTAGAAAAGATCACAAAATGAGTTAGTAGTAGAATTTGGATTTGGATCCATGTCTGATGGGCAGGTGAGGGTTCTTTGGTTCCCACTAGACTGGTTCAGGAATTAAAAGTTTCCTTGGCATTAAAAGACCTGCGCTCAAGACCCCAAATTACCACTAATTCATTGCATGATCTTGCACAAATTATATTATTAATTACTTGGTGAGACCTGCTTCTTATCTGGGGAGTTAAGTATATGCTAATGACAGTCTTTGAAGGATGCAGATATGGATAGCAAAAAAATTATTTATGGTTCAACAGACACTATTAACTCACCCTCATAGGATTTTTTATAATTTCTTAAATGTGTGTTGTGTCATTTTAGTCACATCAAACTCTTTGTGATCCTATTTGGGATCTCTTGGTAAAGACACTGGAGAGGTTTGTCATTTCCTGATCCATCTCATTTTACAGATGAGGAAATTGAGGCAAAAAGTGTAAAATGCCTTGCCTGGAGTCACACAGCTAGTAAGTCTCTGAGGCTGGATTTGGACTCAGGGCTTCCTAACTCTAGACCTGGTGTTCAATCTACTGTACCACCTAGTTGTCCCATAATTTCTTAAATGGATTCATAAATTTAGACCTAGAAGGAACCTTAGATGCCACATGAGGAAAATGAGTACAAGGACACACAGGTCGTATGAAGTAGAATAAGGATTTGAGCCAAGACCTTTCACCTTCTCCACTACAATACACAGCACATATATAGCATTATTCTTTCCTACATTGTCTAATCAAATTTCATATTTCTCTTTAAGCAATCACCAAGTATGTCTGCCTTTCTAGTGACCTGAAAATTACAACCTTACAAGAGCAAACCAGACTCAAAACGCTGACATATAAAAAAATCTTCAATTGAAAGCATAACAGATAGAGATTTCCCTAGCATGACCAGAGTAACAATGTTATCTATTAGAATCCTGTGATATAAACAGTTTCTATAGAATCTCAATATACAAAGTGCCCAGAACAAAGAGGCGAACATCTGGAAATAAAACGTTTTGTATATAAGTAAAATCAGATGTTTTGGAGAATAACTGAGTCAGGAAACCAGCAAAGATGGCAGAGTACGAGGAAGTAGGACAGTTCTTCTTTTCCCCACAACTATTTCTGCTAAGACCAAGGAAAAGCACCAGACTGAATAATGCATGGCAAGTCCAAGGAGAAATGGCAGTGGGTCATTCTTCCTATCTAATATTGAGGACTCAGCACAGAGGTAAGTAATCAGAAAAAGGCTATAACCAGGGGGTCAGTCTGTAGTTCAGTTGTTCTATTCTTGAGAATGAGGTGCTGCTAGGTGGTGCCGTGGATAGAGCACCAGTGCAGGAGTCAGGAGGACCTGAGTTCAAATCTCAACCCAGACACTTGACACTCACTAGCTGTGTGACCTTGGGCAAGTCACTTAACCCTAATTGCCTCATCCTGGGTCATCTCCAGTCATCCTGATGAATATTTGGTCACTGGATTCAGATAGTTCTAGAGGAGAAGTGAGGCTGGTGACCCGCACAGCCCTCCCTCACTCAAAACAAAGTCAAGTGCAAGTCATGTCATCATTTCTCTGATGGCATGGTCTTCTTCAGCAGTGAAGGACGAACACACTCAACTCACACTCTTGAGAATGAACCTGTATTCAGCTCACATACTGTAACTGAGTAACAAGAGCAGGGATTGTTGACTATGGTTAAGACCTGCAGCTCTATGACTATGCACTTACAGAAGTTCTCAGCCAGCCAGTAGGGGCCAAGGCCAACAGTTGTCTACTAAAACTCTAATCAGTAACCAGCTAGCAGTTGTTTTGTCCAGATCCAAACTGGACTTGGGAGTTTTCAAGTCTTAGACCAAGGTGGAAGCAGGCAGATGATGCCTTGGTTCATATCACTTAGGGTCCGTTGAAAGTTTGTAACTTTATTGCCTAAGCCACCTCTGAGATTCTTGAAGAACACAACTCTCAATACACAGAGAATACAGTGTTAGAACTCCAGATAATGCAGATCCTAAGGAACATTCCTTCTGGAAATGGACAATACCTGTCCCTAACATAGAATTCAAATAAATAACTTGCATTATTTTTTATTTTGTTTTTATAAAATTTGTAGTTGAAAAAAGTTCCTTAAATAAAATAAAAACCTTTTTACTGTGTTTTTGCTTATTCCTCTAACATTTTCTAATGATCAATTAAAATGATAACACTCTCCCTTTTCCTCTGGTAGTTTTTCCAGCAATGGAACTTTATTATTAGTTTCAATATGCAACTTTTTAAGTGTACAAATAAAATGATAAATTTTTCAAAGTAAAATGTGATCAGCATTTAAAAAAAATTACAACAGAACCCAGCAGGAAGAAATAGAAGGAGAAATTTCACTTAAATGAGAAAGAGAAAAGAAATTCTTAGTTGAAAAAAATATTTTGAACACTTAAAAAGGGAAAATAATTGTATTTATGTATTGCCTTGGTAAACTATTTATCTCTGAACCTTAGTTTTATTAGTTGTAAAATTTTCATGCAATATATCTCAGTTAGCCTATAGGGATCAAATTCTTAAGGTATGCAGAAATATTCTCTGTTTTCTTCTATTACAACCATGAGGAAATTTCAAGGAGACAATTTCTGACCATGAATGACTTAAGGGTTGGTATTGTATGATAGTCAAATCTTCAAATTAACTATGGAACTAGAAGAAATACCAACTCATATGCAACTGAACCAGAAATGAGTAGGCATGCAAAGTCTCTTCCTTCCTATCAGTCAGTATAGCAGAACTGGGCAGGTGTGAACCTAGCAATTAGCCTCATCCTTCCACCTGGCTGCCATGTGTCCATGAACACATGGAACATCTATGTTATTGTGTTTTTTATTTTCTGATCTTATGTGAATGGTTATTCTGAGATAGGAGTATGCAGGGGCCCTTTTGAGTCTGCGATATCCAAAGTATACATCAGAGGCCCAACTAGCAAACAGATTTAGTAGAAGAGTCCATAAGAAGTAGTTGGAGTAGCCACAGAATTTAGGAAGTGACTGAGCAGCAATGCTGAGATAAACACGTCCAGATACTGAACTATCTAGAGAGATTTTGGAATAGTACATGAGCATCCATTCTCAGCAACAGCTAAGCCAGCCAAGGTGCCAGTAAAGCATCTTGGTGACAACTGGGGTTATCTTTTCCGGCACCTGAGTAGAAGGGAGAAGAAAGAACCATTAACAGTAGAATGTCTTGGCCCATCAGAGGAGCAGCCTGGATCAGTAGAAGAATAACCTAGTCCAGAAACATATGACTCATGCAACAGAGAGCCATGTCTAAGTGAACTTCCTGAGAATTCCACAAAGGGAGATAAGGTCTTCCAGAACCGGGAGCTAAAAGATATCCCTTGGGCATATGAGCCTTGGTACTTTATATTTAAACTCATTCTTACTAGGCACTTTGTGAAAGTGGAAAGTATTCATCTAGTTTGAAGGGCAGGGTAATATGTTTTACATTAGCTATTCTTGCTAGATGCCTTTTCTAAAAGCTAATTGATGGCTATTAGTTGGTGTTAACAGACAGCTCCCCAATGACAGTCTATAAGGGGGTCATACCAGAAACCCCAAATACCTCAGGGCTTCCCCATAGAATCCTAAGGGGAGTAATAGTCAGCTGAACCTCCCTGGGAAATCTGGTGAATGGAAACATCCAGTTGAGCGTGACCCCAGACAGGGGTACTACCTGCATAAATTTGTTTTAGCACACAGAGTTGTGAAGGAAACACTTTGTAAACTGTCATGTCAGAGATAATTGTTATTGTTATTGTGAGATATGACCAAAAGAGACAGTGAGATCCCCATGCTGATGAAATCACAGATATTTTGTATTTTATGGTTATTATGTATATTATATACTGTATGCTATGTATATTTATGGTATTATGTATACTGGGAGCAAAGGAAGACCCACTCAAGTATGTTTATGCGCCAGTGAAAAAGGCATGCAATAAGAAGTTTTTTAGTTCACAGGTAGTTTTTTCTTTATTCCAAATTATAAGGGTTGGAATGAATGATCTCTTAGGTCTTTTTCAACTCTGAAGTTCTGTTTGTGAAAAAGAGATTCAATGGCAAAGGAAATGCCTTGTTTTTCTAAATCACGAAGTTATGAATTTTGAGAAAACTCCAAGTTTGATTTGTACCATAGCCAAAAGCTTTGATCACAAAACTCCCAAGACCCCAAAAAACAAATGACTTGTTATTTTGAGTCAAAGTTTAGATTTACCTTGGTGAATAAAATTGTGATTTCTGATTTCTTCATTGTCACACATCTACATCTCAGGGTTCACTTATTGCATTCTAATTTGTAATATCATTATTTCAGTATAGAGTGTCTCCCTGACAGAGCTTCTGGAAGGTAGAAACTGGTACATTCATCTTTGTATTTCCTATCTCGTTGCTATTGCAAATATTTGTTGAATGAAAATGAAGTGAATTCTTTTGTGGCCCCCACTCTGGACTGAAATGTCAGTTTGGGCTCTCTGACTGTTGATAATGCACATTACCCTAGTTTATTTGTTTATAATCTTGGTTGCATTTTGCAGTGGATAGAGAGCTAGGCAGAGTCAGGAAGATATATCAGATTATTTTTCTAATGTCTATTGGCTATATGACCCTAGAGAAATCACTTCATCTCTCAATGCCACTGGTGGGAACAAGGTCCTAAGTCCTCCCCTCAATGGGAGTTAGCCTAGTTTTTCCTTCAAAGGTATTGAAATTATTCTTCTAATTGATTGGCTCAAGAGACTAAAGACTCAGGCTGTTTATATCACTTTTTCATTGCCCAAGCACAAATCAGTCACAAGAAGATCCAGGCCCCCTCTCTGATGCTTGGGCAGTGGAAATTGATGGACAAATCAAGCAGGGGAATTACTCTCAACTTGAGGTATCCTCAATTCTATCGTTGTTGAATATCCTTCTCTGTGATGACTAAGTAAACTTCCTTTTGTTAACTGTTGGATCATCTACAAGCATTTCATTTTGTTCCAACATGAGCTACCTCGGAACTGGCTTCAGTCAAGCCTAGTCTAGCACAGTGCCCCTGTAAGTAAAAGAGTATTGTTGGAGAGAATTTCCTCAGGGTGAGTTTCATATACCAATAAACTCAAAAGTCTTACACTTCTACCCCACACAATCAGAATTTTCAGGTCTGAGTTTGATAAGTCTGAGACTCTACAAGCTTTTTCACTTTCTATCCAGAATAGATTTTGGGAACCCCTCTATCTCCTGCATTTGGGAGTCAGCAGCAGTGACCACAGGTTGGAGACCATTCTCTCATATGCTTATCAATGAAATAACACATATTTAAATGACTATAATAAAGCATTTTCACACATACGATCTCATTTGAGCGTTACAATCATCATGTCAGTTAAATGGTGGAAGGATTATTGTCCATATTTAATAGGTGAGAAAATAGCAATGAGCTTACCCAAGATCATTTTACTAGTAAATGGGAGAGCTGAGATGTGAGCAGTCTTCCAACAGCAAATTCACCTTTCTTTTCCTTCTGCCCCAACATCCCATTGATAATCATTGTTTGCATGTTTCTGTGGTTATTCTTACCTCCTTGGTTGATGATGAAAGTCTTCGGCAAAATAAAATCCTCAAACAAATGCCCTGCCCCCTACCCTTAGCAAATGGCTTTGGGTAACTTTCTGGTCAGGAGTAGAGATTAAAAGAAAAGGAAGGAAGAAGAGGTTTCTCCTTTAAAGATTATGACTCTGGGGTTATGGGGTTTTCTCACTCCCTTTTTCTCAGACAGTAGCCTTTCTTTTCCCCTTCCCATTATAAGCCAACCAGTATATACAGATCAGATTTTCAGAGTATTATGGCCTGCATGAGAGCATCTGGGGAACTGGATGGAGCAGTGAGCAGAATGCCAGACCTGGAGTTGGGAAGACATCTTCCTGAGTTCAAAATTGGCCTCACATCCTGGGCCTGTAAGGCCAAGCAAAGTAGAATCCTTTGCTTTTTTGTTTTACTAAAAATGCCTCTGAATAATGTGATTAAGGAGGATCTTTCCCACCCATTGTGGGGTCTGGGAAAATTTGTAGGAAGGTCTACCTTTTGTTAATGAGGTACTGATTCTCAAGGGATGTAATGCCCTCTGGCTCTAAAAAGTGTATAGGAACTCTGGTGTAGTTTTATTTTGGGACTTACTAATTGGAAGTGGTTGTTTGGCCAGATGAGCACTCTGGGAAGCTGCTAAGGAGGGTCCCCCTGCATTGAAAACCCAGATGTCAGTACTTCCTTCTCTGGTGTTGAATTGCTTATGGTCAGGCAGAAGAAGCCATGTCTATTAATCATTGATTTCTCTTTGTTTCTTTGACGTTTAGAGTGCTGACTCCCCTGAACTAGGTGAATGATACATGTGCTTGGTTAAAGGAATGATACATGTGCTTGATTAAAATGATTGCTAACCCCTCAAAAATGGCCTTTTCTTTTATGAATGCAGATCTAAGAACCTGTGATAGTAAGCCCCACCCTGTGTAAGCTAGGGTGCTTACTGATGCAGCAAGTCACTTAACCCTGTTTGCCTCAGTTTCCTCATAGGCAAAATGAGCTGGAGAAGAGCAAACCACTCCAGTATCTTTGCCAAGAAAACCCCAAATGGGGTCATGAAGAGTTGGGTATTATTGAAAAACAACTGAACAGTAAATGGCATGACAGCATTTTTGTGCACTACGAGAGAGAAGGGGTAGGGAGCACAAATTATATACCTTCAAGAAAAATAACAAAGCCTGTCCCCTTCTGCTAGGTTAGCTTTACCAGTATTTTGAGCATTAAGCCACCCTTTGTACTAACATGTCAGGCCTGTGAAACACATCCTACAGAAGTTTCACTTTTTAGTCATTATTTTCCTTTACAGAAGACATAGCCAAGGGAGTTAAAAGCTATGATGTTTCCAGGGGCAATGACTTCCAATATGAACACTGGTTTGAAGTTTCATATTCGTAGTGAAATATCCCCATCTTTGACACTGTCAAATTTGAAGGAATCTTAACAACATGGAACGTACTGTCTACCTCTACTGCTTTACTCTATTGGAAACTTGTATGGTGCAATCCTAATAAATGTGACGAGATCTTTGTTCACTCAGCCTAGAAATGGAGTATTTTTAAGAGCTTTGGACATAAGGAAAAGCAAACATCAGTGTCAGGAATCACATTTTGGGAGATTCAGCATTTCTGAAGGCTCTGTTCCTACCTACCCTTACTTCAACCTTTTCATCCTCTATATAGCAATTGTACGAACTTATTTCTTTTTGGATGATATGACAAAGTCTAAAAAGGCTCTTCTCAAAAAGAGGAATGCAACACCTTCTGTGGGCTAAAATATCCCTTTCCCTATAATATGATGATTAAAATTTGCATCATCTAGATGTGTCTTGGGTCTTTCATAATGTAATGGCTTTTAGAAATAATGGTCTGAGGCAATGCCCCTGCCAGGTAGTTCAGTATAATGGAAATTAGACTTTTTGCTGTCATTTACAGAGCACTGAAGGTTTGCAAAGTGCTACATAAATGTGATTTCCTTTGGTCTTCACAAATCTGTGAGGTAGGTGCTAAGGAAAACCCAGGAGAGGCAGTAGGTGGTGTAGTAGATTTAGAATCAGAATGACCGGAGTTTGAATCTTGCCTCAAACATTTACTAGTTGGGTGATCATGGTCAAAACACTTAACCTGTCAGCCTCAGCTTCCTCATCTGTAAAATGGAGGAAATACTAGAATCTACCTAGCAACCTATTAGGCTTGCTGAGAAGATCAAAGGAGATTTTATGTGTATGCGTGTGTGTGTGTGTGTGTGTGTGTCTGTGTCTGTGTGTATACTATCATTATTGCTATTAAAGGAGGCAGGGTTGTTTAATCATAGAGAGGTGTCTTAAAGCCAGGAAAACCTTGGTCCAATTCCAGCCTCTGACTCCTACTGACCATGAGACCCTGGTAAGTCATGTACTTTTTAGTATACTAGGTAACTCTCTGTAAGTTGCAATAAAGGTGCAGAGGAATTTTCCTCATCTGAGAATTCTCTATACCAATAAAATCACAGGTTCAGTCCCTATCCATTATGAATACAGTTGTAGCAACTGAGGCTTAGAGAGATGGATGACTTTCCCAGAGTCACACAGTTAGTAAGTGTCTGAAGTGGAATTAGAAGCCAGGTTTTCCTGACTCAACGTCCAAGATTCTATCACACTACATTGCTTCATTGGATGGGGATTTAGGACCCTTGGTTCTCGTCTTCTCTTTGCCATGATAGCTAACTCCCAATTAATGTGAATAAAGAATCCCCTGAAGTGGTCACGGTGTTTGAATTTGTCCTGTTCCATTGGGTTGGAACCAACAACCATCTTTTCATAGCTATAACTTCAAATAGTGCATATTTGAGTACATACAACCATTGCAGAGAATTCACTACTCCTTCTAATCAGGGCCTGGCTATTATTTCCAGGATGACATTAGGTGAAGTCACTTCACCACTTTGGGCCTGAATTTCCTTCTTCGTAAAATGAGGAGATTTTAAATCTATTCCAGCAGATTATCTCTAAGGCTCCTTCTGGCACTAGCATTTGTGATCTCTTTAATTCCTTGGCAGGCCTCCAGACTGTTTGATTCTCTCTCTAGTACTCAGAAGCCCTCTACCTTCCTGAATAGAGCCTGTGAAAACTTTTTCTGAAATTCTAAGAGCATTAGCTTATACCTATGAGTGCATCAGCCAGGAGAGGTTCCTTTTGTTTCATGAATTTAACTTAGAACTAAGAGCTAGTCAGGAATTACAGACAAAGTATTAGTTGTAGAGTCAGAAGACCTAGGGTTGCATCTTGCTAATGACATTTGCAAACTATTCTGACCACAGGCAGGTCAATAAGCCTGATATTCAGTTTCCTTATCTGTGAAATGGTCATTGGGTGAGTTCTTGTCATTACCAACATGACAGGGTCCTTATAAGGAAAGCATTGTAAAAGTTAAATCACTACAAAAATGGGAGGTTTCACTAAGTTCCCAACCAACCTTGCCTTATCCCTTGGAATGGAAAGGAGCATTTTTTCAATAAAGAAAGAGATGTGTTTAAGCTCATAAGCCATGTAAACATATCTATGGGACCTGGTAATAAAACATTTGGAATTGTTGAGTATGTTTAATAGTTTTGATTCATACTTAGTGATTCAAACAACTTCCCTGTTATGTATTAAAAGGTTGAATCGTTTAACTTTTTAAGATGAATGTAGGGAATAGGCTTGGATGAAATAATTTCATGAAGACATAGGATGCTGATCTGCAGGTAAACTGACTGTGTCACCATGGGTCAGTTATTTAACTTCTCTGAGCCTCAGTTTCCTCATCTGTAAAATGGGTTTTTCCATTTGTGCTATTTCCTGCCACAAGGAGGTTGTGAAGAAAATCCCTTGCAAAGCTTAAAGCACTGTACAAATACAAGATGTGTTGTTCTTGTTGGATTTTGAAGACCTTGAGAAAAGTAGCAAAAACAAAATGGAGAAGACAATAGGAAAATGATGCCAGTTGCCTTCGGATAACAGAACTCAGCCATTTGGGGAATAATAGTTTATTGCTTTAGGAAAGGGTTGTGTGTAATGATCTTCATGTAATTTTCAGATCATTTTCCCACAAAAGAGTCCTCACAAATATGAAACCAACCAAGCAAGAAGGATGTTGTCTGTCCCCTGAACAAAGCCAGCTAGCTGTTTGCTTGACTTGCTGGTGTGAATTTGTTTAAATTAGCATAATTAGCTCTACTGTTCTTTATGGCCATTATGCAGAAAGCAGTTTACTCTTCTCTATTCTGGTTGGAGGACAGTGATGTTAGCATCAATGAAGCAGATGTTGTTTCTTTAGATAATAGGTACGTATGTGAAAACCAATTTGGGCCTCCACTGTCTTCAGGCATCAGAGACTTTGTTGTTAAGGGCTTTCAAACAAATCCTTTAGCAGTGCAATGGGCAAATACACAGCCAATGGCGAAAGGAAAAGAGATATAGCCACCTCAGGCTGCCAGAGGCAGTGGATCAGACTGTCAAAGATTTGGGACTGGGAGGGACCTTAGAAGGCTTCTTTTCTTTTACATATAGCAAGGGGATGCTGATAAATGTTTAACACCCGACTCTCCAAAACAACAAACCCAACATACTATTAAGTTTCATATGCAGTAACATTTTCTCCATGACTTTCTGAAGTCTAGGCAATCAACAAGCCGACAAATTAGTAAATCAAGCCCTGATTTGTAGTATTTACCGAATTCCAAGGTCTGAATGCTCACACTGAAAATATGGCAATCAGCTCTTGAGGATCAGTTTGAGCTGGCTCTAGCACACAGAGCCTTTTGGGCTCACTGCGCCAACTCCATTCCGACTGGTAGGCCAGATTCTTGGAACTTGTTGACTACATTTCCGATCAGGGTACTAAGGGTTTGGGGCTTTTGGACTATTGTTTCTGAACCTCAATCTAGTGTATCTCATTAATATCATTCATTATGGTGTCATTTTCCCAGCATCTAAACCAACTGATCTCTCCTCAATATTGATTAACTAGCTAACATCAATTAACTTTTACAAAGGATTGATTATTTCTATCAAAGAGAAAGAAATGATGTGCAAACTTCCCAAACCAATAAATAGCACACTCTCGTTTACTGTCTTAGTTACTTGGGAGATTGCACTCAAATTCAATGTGGTTTCTAGGAACAATCACCCCAAGTTCATTTCTGGGTGTAATATAGTTGATGGATGAATCCCTTCTTTACTTGCAAGATACTTGCGATTTGGCTACTAAGACAATTCATCACTGGACTGAGTCAAACAGGTTAACCTTAAGGTTAGAACCTCATTGGGCTTGGTTATTGCCACAGCCAGTGACTGCTGCACACTCCAGTTGCTGGTCCTGGAATGGATCTTCCAACTTTTGAAATTCACAGTCATGATCTGGTCCATTCTTATCTCCAGTAGGCATTCACTTAAGATCAGGAACGAATAAACACAATAAAGACTTAGGAATGTTGGCACCATATGTTTATGACCACATATCAACCAGATAAGAGAAGAGACCCAAGGCTGCTTGTCCACTTGAACACCCACCACAGTTCTTTTCTTTTTAGCTACCAGGGAAGAGAGAGAGAGATTCTGTTTAAGGCTTCTGAAAGCACATATCATTTTGACTGAGCAGCTAATTAATCAATTTGTCACCAGTAAGTAAATGAGTAGGAAATAGTTAGGATACCTTTATAACCCCTGAATCAGGGGAAGAAAGGTCTTCAAACCATCTATCATGCTTTACCAGAAACAGATTCACCGAGGAGGCTTTACCAAGCCTCTCCATTAATTGTTATAAGACAGAGCATTGTGTATGCTCTAAGGACTGGGTCCCATTGCCAATTTCCCCCTTCCTTCATTATGTACATATGAGAAACTATGGCTCAGAAAGATGACTTGGCTTACACATAGATGATAAACATCAGGGTTGGGATTTGAACACAGGTCCTCCAGACTATTGTGGGTGACACAGGGATAATGGACCTAAGATTATCAGATTTACAGTGGTATTTATTAAGATGGCAGCAACAGAGTTTCACTTGCAAAGGCAGAGATCCCCTAAGGGAACCAAAGGACAAAGCTTTTGGATGCTTAAACCATAAAGTAGGGGAAGGATTCAGGAAAAAAAAGACTGGAGAGGATATTGCAAGAGCTGGCTGATTAGGTACTTACACCTCAATGACCAAACTGATTCCCAAAATCAGGGAACTTTTGAAGTCTCCCTGAATAGATGTTGTCACACAGGTGTTCTAGTGGAGGGGCCTTTGGGGGAGGGAGCTGACAAGGAGTTCCTTTAATTGGTGAGCTAATGCATAACACACATGATGGAGGGAATTGTGTTCAGTTCATCAAGGTAGAGAAAGTTGTGCTCAGGTTATGATCCACATTATAAATTCAACAATCTTTCTTCTGGCTTTTTCATTTTTTTTCCTTTGAAAGAGGCAATTAAAAATAACCATTGTAGAGAAAAAAAATTGATGGAATTAATGCAAAGAAATTTTTCATTTTTTTCTTGTTTTTTTAAGCACATACCTCTATTTCCTAAACAATAAAATTTAAACTCTGGACTCTAGCATTCAAGTTCTTCTACAGAACAGCTATAACCCACTTTTTTTAAAATTTTGTCTTATTTTCTTCCTCTTAAAGTGTTTCCCATTCTAACTAAAATGGTTAGTGGACCACTGTTCTATTTTTAACTCATCTTTTGCTTTTTCCCATCTCTTCATCTCTTTACTTATTCCATCTTCCATTCATGAACTAGATCCTCCCCTGCCATCTTCCCAATTTTGATTTGAAGTCATTTCCCACCCCAAATCAACCCTGTAGAATAAAAGTAATCTCCTCTTCCTAAAATTTCTCATTTTACTTTGGCCAGCTTCCATTTAACCCTTCTATATTCTAATTTCTGTTGTACTTATTCATGTATATCTTATTTCCTGCTCTGTCTCACTCCCACCCTTTGGACTTGAGGGCATAAGGTCTGTCAGTTTTCATCCTTATATACCCAAGAACAGATACTGGTGGCTAATAAGTGTTTTATGAATTAAGTCCTCACCTGTAAGCTTGTAGAAACTATTGCAACAAAGATCAGGGCTCCATTCACATCTGTGCTACTAACTACCTACAGGCATACCTCAAAGTTCCAGACCACCACAATAAAGCAAATATCTCAGTAAAGCAAGTCACATTAATTTTTTGGTTTCCTAGTGCGTATAAAAGTAATGTTTACACTATGCTGTGTCTTCCTTCCTTCCTTCCTTCCTTCCTTCCTTCCTTCCTTCCTTCCTTCCTTCCTTCCTTCCTTCCTTCCTTCCTTCCTCCCTAACCTTAATCGTAAATGCGCCCTAACCCTAACTGTAACCTATAATGTGCTCTAACCCTAACCCTAATTTCCCTCCCTCTCTCTCTCTGCCTCTCTGTCTCTGTCTCTCTGTCTCTGTCTCTGTCTCTCTCTCTCTCTCATTCTCTCTCTCTCTTTCTGTCTCTATCTCTCCACAAAATGACTAATGTGGAAATGTTCTACACAATTGCACACGAATAACCTATATCAGATTGCTTAGGGCATCAGAGAGGGAGGTGGGAAAGAAGAGAATTTAAAACTTAAAATTTAAAAAAAACCCAAATTAAAATTTTTACATAGAATTGAGAAAAATAGAATATTATTAAAAAGGAATAAACAGTCAGCCAATAAATAGTTATTAAGTGCCTACTATATGCCAGGTATTGTGCAAAGTGTTCATATACAGACAAAAGCAAATGGTAGTTCTTCTTCTCAAGGAGCTCACAATCTATTGAGGAGATAATATGAAAATGACTATGTATAGATAAGCTATATGCAGTTTAAACTGGAGATAATCAGCAGGCGGAAGGCGCTAGCATTAAGTAGGGATTTGGAAAGGCTTTTTGTAAAAGATGGGATTTTAACTAAGATTTGAAGGAAACCAGGGAAGTCAGTGGGTGGAGAGGATGAAGAAGAATATTCCAGGCATGGAGGACAGTCCGTGAAAATGTCCAGAGTCTGGAAATGAAAAAGAACATAATCTAGTCTCAGAGTTGACAGAATCACAGAATAAAAGAACTAGAAGGGACCTTAAAAGTCATCTCGTCTAATTCCCTCATTGTACAATGAGAAAAAAGAGGCCCCAAATACCCTTATTCTATTAAGATAGCATTAATATCAAGTTTATGTGGATTATCAAAATTGCCCTACAAGGGTAAGAGAAAACAGAATGTAAGGCAAGATTCAAAGAAATATAAAGTGAAACATATAAGAAGCTTCTCTAAACTGGATTTGTTTTTACTTATCACTTTAAGCCAATGCTGGTTATCCATTTTACTTCATAAAGCAAATTAGTCTTGTTTCAATTTTTTTTTTTCTAAAATACCCTGGGCCATATATCCATGTATGGTATCTGTCTTCCTCTCCATATTCCCACTGTTCATTTAGCCTTGGTCCTTCAAGCCAACGTCAAAGAATTTTAACCTCCTTTATTCATTCCAGTTGATCTAGTAATAAATAGAGAGAAGGCATTAATTTCTTCCTTTCAAACTATCAGTTAGTTCTATCTGGATTCTTCTAACTGTGCATCCAGCCTTTCTAAGAAAGAACTGAACTTTCTTTAGGGATGTGATTTTCTCTGTTTCTTAGCTTTATTGAAAATATTTCCCATCAGTCTTTCTAATTGATTTTCTCATGGCAAAGTAGGAAAACTAAAATGCATGTCACAGGGCAGTTACCTGGTCAATGTCAAATTCCTTTGTAGTCTCTAACATTTGAAAGGTTTCCTTGACAACCACAGTGCAATATCACTCATTCAGATAAACTTTCCTTCCTTTCAGATAGCTATGTTAGCATTTAAAGGGATTTTCTCTACCATATTTATGACCTTTTTTGCTTTAAAACTGTCTTAATACGGAAGCTTTCTTCTTTAAATTTTTGCTTCAGAATATGTTAAAACAGAAGAAACTTTTTTATTTAAAAAAACATAAATATCAGTGGATTTCTCAGACCATATAACTTAGTTGAGGAAGTATAAAGTCTGAAAATAGAACAATCTTGGCCAATATTCGTTGCCATCATACTAAGCCATTCTGCTTGGACATTCCTTCACCCATGCTTGCTGTCTGTGAAGAGCATCCTCTGCTCCATTCCTTTCCTACCAAATTGTTCTTATGGGCTATTCCTAATAAGTCCCTCCACTAGTTCTCATGTGATCTAATAAACTAATTTGAAGTATGGTATTAATGGATACAATGGCTTAATATGCTACCCCTTCAGCAGCAGTTATCTGGAGAATGAAAAAATTTCACTTACACAATGAATTATGATCAGGAATAAGTTTTACTGTAATTGCAAAGGAAAGAGATTCAAGGAGGCCAAAATTTAGAATTAGATTTCTCTCCTTCAAGAGTAAATTTCATGCAGAAGGTTTTATAACTTACACAAGGGAATATCCATTAAGATAATTTATAGTTTGTAGAGAAAGGTCAAATGCAGAGTATCTTAAAGAAATTAAAAATCAAGAAAAGTGCAGATGTTTTTAGTTCTTCAGATTTTTTTTGTTCTTATTATTAGAAAGATTCAGCGTAGTTAGAACAGAGAATCTTTTAAGTTTAAAACAGAAATTTGCTGTAATCACTATTGTTCAGAGAAATGCGAATTTAAACAACTCTGAGGTACCACCTCAGACCTATCAGAGTGGCTAATATGACAAAAGAAGAAAATATTGGACGTTGGAAGGGATGTGGGAAAACTGGGACACTAATGAACTGTTGACAGAGTTGTGAACTACTCCATCCTCTCTGGAGAGCAATTTGGAACTATGGCCAAAGGGCTATAAAACTGTGTATAGCCTTTGATCTGAAATACCACTGCTAAGACTATAAGCCAAGGACATAAAAAAAGGGAAAAGGATCTATTTGTACAAAAATATCTATAGCAGCTTTTTTGTGGTAGCTAAGAACTGGACATCAAAGGGATGCCCATCAATTGGGCAATGGCCAAGCAAGCTTTGGTGTATGATTGTAATGGAATATTATTGTGCTGTAAGAAATGATGATCAGGTGGACTTCAGAAAAGCCTGGAAACACTTACATGAACTGATGTATAATGAAGTAAATAGAATGAGAATATTTATATGCAGTAACAGCAATATTATTTGATGAAGAATTGTCAATGACTTAGCTATTCTCAGAATTACAATGATCCAAGACAATCCCAAAGAACTAATAATAAAGCCTACTATCTGCCACCAGACAAAGAAAATATATTGATTGAATACAGACTAAAGCATGCTATTTTTCACTTTCTTTTTTTCTTTTACTTGAGTCATTTTGTATGACTAATATGGAAATATTTTGCATAGTTGCACATGTATAATGTATATCTGATTGCTTGCCATCTCAGGAAAGGAGGAGGTAAAGGAAGGAAGAAAGGATAAAATTTGGAACTTAAAACTTTAAATAAAAATGTTTAAAAATCGGAAAAAAATTAAATATCATTTTTAATTCTTGAGACCACCTACCTGCTGCCTCTTCAAGATAAAGATTACTACTCAAGAATTAGACTTTTCTATGTCTTTATTAATATGTAGCTCAGGTGTGGCACCAGATTAATTCATATAACTGATATCATTTGCAAATGCGGTATTCAAAATGAAATCCACATCTCTTTTCTCTGTCTTTCTTGGCTCACTTACTCATCTCAACTTCCACTCCTGCTGGCAGCTCTGGGAATTTTCCCAGAGTGCTGAACAGGACAACTATAGTTTGTTGTCCCTTGGCTATAAGTAACACACTCTCCTAGGAGTAAGCCTGATGTATTTGGGTATGAGAGAATACACTACTACTATTGCTCTTGGACCCCAACCAGTATGCTTTTGATTTCTAATCAATCAGTCACCATGTCTGCACTACCTCTAAAACACAGAACATTTAGTCAATGTGGAAATAAAATAATTTACAACCTCAAGATTCATTTATTAGAAAGCAACAGCAGGAATAAAAACATTTACTCAAGAGAAAATTGGAGTAGGAATAATTATAACAGTCCTTCCTTAATATAGGGTCAAACTGTCCCATCAATGTACTGTCTATAGGGAATATGGGCTTTTCAGAAGGGCACAAGAGTGGGAAAGCCCATGTGCCCAGGAGAAGTCGCAGCTCAACATTTCAGGACTTGATTCCCCTCAGAAACAATCTATATCACAGAATATCATTTCACAGCCAACAGCTCCTCTTCTGGTCCTCACTGTTCCCCAATTGGACAAAATCATTCCTCTTCTAACTTTATACCAATGAAGCAGTGACAAACTCTTTTCTTTCTTTTTTTCCCACATTTACCCTTAAGAGGTTGCCAAGAAAAAAAAAAGTTAACCTTCTTAAGCCAGAGAAGAGTCAAGCTCCTCAGATTTGTAAACAGTGGGGTATCTATTTTGTCCAATCAGTTCCATCCCTCTTTTCTCAACAAAGCATAGCAAAAGAGACACAGAGCCTTTGTTTCCTTCTGTGTCTTCTTCTCAAGCTTTAGAGGGCAGGGGAAGGCAACATAGGAACCCAGATAAATTTTCCCTCTCTCCTACTATCGAAAGAATAGAAGAACCATAGGTTCTACGTTTTTCACACATCAGCAGGATTCATCTCTCTTCCATTGAGTTTCTAGCAGCTGCCACAATCTTTCTCCAGCCAATCAGTAAAGTAATGCTTTTCAATCAGCAAGTTCCAACAAAGCAACCTCAGATCTGTCATCTCTGCCAGGATCCTTTCACGCCTTCTGTCTCTGACTTCTTGTAACTCCTCTTATGCTTAGCTTCTTCTCCAGCTTCTTCTCTCTATCTCCTTCTATAGTTCTCACAGCTTTCTTTTCTGACTTCCTATACATCTTTTAATGCCACAAATAAGGGCTGCCTGGTGATTGGTGTCTGATCTTGATCTTATGAGGTAAAGTCCCAGATATCCAACTTTCTATCAGATATGAGCCCAACAAATCTTATGCAGAGTGTTTCCCAAAGTCTTAATGGAGTCTAAAACTCCACTGACTTTGGGGGAACCCTATATGATATTCCTGTCATCCTCAAACAATTATTTATTTTGCAATTTTGTCAATTGGCTTCTTTAAACTCTGTCAAAAACATACAAATAAGTTGATGGGTCAAAATACTGTACATCCATGTTATCTTGGTCACTGTTCTGTCTTCAAACATTGTTCTGTCTCTCAAAACATTCATCTGAGGTAAAGTTCTTTACCTGGTCCTGGCCTCTGGAGGGGTTATTATTGATTTCTCTTGAGTATATTGTAGGTGAGGTGGTACAATGGATAGAGTGTCAGGCCTGGAGTCAGGAAGACTCATCTTCCTGAATTCAAAATCTACTGGGTGTCTGTGTGACCCTGGGTAAGTCACTTGACCTCATTTGTCTCAGTTTCCTCATCTATAAAATGAGGTGGAGAAGGAAATGGCAATCCATTCTAGTATCTTTGCCAAGAAGATCCCAAATGAGTTCTTGAACAGTTGGACATGACTGAAATGACTAAACAAAAAGACTTTATGAAGTTAGAAGAATAGAAAGCCAGGCAGGCAATAAGCATCTATTAAGTGCTAATCATGTGCCAGAAAAAAAACCAACATCTGCTAACTATTGCTCTGAAGAAAAAACATTTCTTGTGGGCAAGGTAATATGAAGATCAGAGTAAAGAAAATTGGAAAAAGGTGACTTTTACTGATGAAGCTCACTTTCATTCCTGACTATACTAAAGTTATTAGAAGTCCAGCTGAGCCTTGGAGATATGGAAATCTTCATCAGGTTGTAAAATATCAACCTCAAAGAAATAGTTATGGGGATTTTTATTTCTTGTGGGTCTGGAAGCTTTGTCCCCAGTAAGGGAATGATGAACTCTGATGCATAAGCTAATATGCTGAAAAGTAAAATTATTTCAGAATTATAGCAGTTCCTAAATGGAGATGATACTGTAATATGACCTTGTGTCATACTTTTTCAAGAGACTAGGACAAAATGCTCTGAGATCTTGCCTGATTTATACTTTATTGAAAATCTATAGATTATAAGACTTTGAAACAAGAATTATTCATAAAAGTTTACTTAATATTCAATGTGATGTGTGGTTTCATGAGAAGAATTCAGGATTTGAATTGTGTCCAGATATTGTGAACTCAATACCAAATCATGCAAAACAACTGGTAGACCCAAAGGAAGTCATATTGTATATTCAAAAAAAAGTCATAAGATTTATTGTGTAAGTCAATAAATTTAACAATTTTATCTTGGTCCAAATAATTAGGACAGAAGAAGGCACTAAATAAATGCTCATTGCTTGATTGTAGATAGGTTTCTTCAGTAAGTACAGGTTGGGCTAGTTAGCCTTTGAGGTGATTTCCAATTATTGGATTCAAGGAGTTTGTTAGCTCTAAACTAGGAGATGGGAGAACTGGGTTCTAGTACCTACTTCTGTGACTCTGTTCATCAGTTAACCTTTATGAGCTTCAATTTCCTCATTTATAAAATGAATGAGTGAAGAGATTTAAGAAAAAGGAAGAGCATCCTTACAAAAATATTTAAAATAGCTTTTTTGTGGTGGTAAAGAATTGGAAACTGAGGGCATGCCTATCAATTGAGGAATGGCTGAACAAGTTATAGTGTATGATTATGATGGAATACTATTGTGCTATAAGAAATGATGAAGAGGATGATGTCAAAAAAACCTGGGAAGACTTACATGAACTGATGCAAAGTGAAATGAGCAGAACCAGAACAATTGACATAGTAACAGCAATACTGTAACAATAATCAACTGTGAAAAATGTAGCAACTCTGATCACTGTAATGATCCATGCCAATTCCAAAGGACTCATGATGAAAAATTCCTCCTCCAAATTGAGAACTTGTGGACTATGAGAGCAGATTGAATCATATTTTTTTCTCTTCTTTAATTTTTCTTGCCCCCTCAACAAGGCTAATGTGGGAATACATTTTGCATAACTTCTAATGTATAATGAATATCATTTTCTTGCTTCTCAAAGGATTGGGGAGGCAGTAGAGGGAGAAGAGAATTTGCAAGTGAAAATAAAAATCAGAAAAAGAGAGAAAAGAACAAAACATAAAGCACTAAAAATGAAAGGATAAGACTATATGACTTCTACCATCTTTGTCAATTCTCTCTCTCCGTATATATATGTCTATATGTAATGATTAAATATGTTAGAACAAGGGGATCTTTTTAGAACCTTTCAAAATGCCCATTTGTTAATGTTTATACATTTCCCTCATCTCCTAAAACAATAACAATTAGTTCACTCAGTCCACAGTCTGTGGGATGTAATCAAAGCTAGCATTTTGCTTTAGCAATGTTCAGATGCAGGTGGTAGCCTTAAAGGAAAACTACAAGTTTATGTTTAGCTAAATTTTGGACCAAATTTTGGGTATAATATTGCATTTAAAAGTGTCCTCTTTCTTAAAAAAATATGAATATGTGGAGGTAATACTAGTAGCAGACATTGCCTCTAGGCAGAGGCAGATAGGATCTTAATGACTCAGAGAGAAATAAAGAAATGCAGACAAATGAAAAATGATTTCATACTTGGTCTGGGGTATTTCTATTCTGCATGTTCAGCTCCTGATGCCTCAGGGAATAAACTGAAAGGATGTCCAAGTTGTGAGTCAGACCCCGGCAATATTATACCCAGCACATAGATCACTGATGAAACCCTTAGGAACATTAAAATGAAAAACACTGAGCTCTCTTGGCCTTTCAAATTGTGTGTTTATTGACTGAAAATAAAGTTGGAATAAAAAAAAAGATAAACATTCTTCTAAAGCTTTGCATTCTCTCTTATTTCAAAAGAGTAAACATTGTCTTTGGAAATGGAGCATCTTTCCCTTGTAACTGTCAAATTGTGTCCCTTAAAACATAACAATTCCACAGAAAAAGCCTTGTGCTACACTGAAAGTTTATAAGGTTCGTGATAGTTCTGTTCTCTCCATATCTTACAATGGGAATAAAGGGAGCTGATTGTGTTTTCTCAGCTTTAGGCAAAGACATGGTAAGGTTTAGTTGAACTACTTTTTGTATTTAAAAAGTGTCCTCAGCACTAACAATGGAAGAAATAATTGCCATTGCCTGACCCTTCCAATGGGCTTGGAAGTTTTGTTCCCTTTTAGGAAGGACAATGTGTGCAAGCAACACACCACTCTGAGGTCCTAGTGGCCTATTTCTTTCCCACTGCTCCCCAAGCAATCTACCCCTTATTCCCTTGGTACTTTTTTTTGGCCTGGTCCATAACTTTCTAGGACCCCATCACCACAATATTTCTGTAAAATAGCAATGATAAGAACAGCTCATGATGAATTGAGCAAAGCTTCTTTCGGTGAGATGACAGAACATTATGTCCTAAGACCAAGATCCCTACATACATAATAGGGCCATGGGTTGAGCTATTATGATAAGTTGGGACGTTGGTGTCCTTGGAATCATGAAAAAAACAAGAAAATGGTTTCTAGGTAGATGGCTCTATGATATTTTGATGGAAAAACACAGATGAGAATCCCATGAGATGGGGCAGCATTAGTAAATGGAATCCTTCCATTGGTGAAATTATGTATTTTTCAGTAAAAAAGCTCCCAGTTAATGGCAGTTTTTGTTCATTACCTCATTTAATTCCAATGTAGTTCTAAGAGCTAAGTAAGAGAACAAATATCACCCCTATGCTCTAGAGCAAAAGACAGGATTGTACGATAAAAAGATCTTCCTAAGATCGTATATCTAGGACTCCCGTTAGCTCCTACCTTGACTCTCTAACTCAATCTCTGACTGGGATGGCACTTTGCACACTTAGGGCCAGATAGAATGAGCAGCTTTCCACAAAAAAATGTGCGAAGCACTGCTGAAAGGTTCCATCTGTCCTGGAGTCTCTCTCCTCTTGTACTTAGTAAGGTGCCAACCATCCCGGGAAGGGAATTTGGAAATTTTTGCAACCCCTTCATTTTACACATGAGAAGATGGACTCAGAGAGGTTACATATCTTGTCCAAAGTCACACAAGTAATAAACTGTCAAGGGCATATTTTTTTTTTACCCTCTGGCCTCCTTGATGATTCTCAATGGATTTAAAAACTAGGCCAATAACATCAAACAGACACTTTGGTTATAAGAACATAGTTGGGTAGTTGCCTTTATAAGAATTAAAGATGGGAGGGGGTACCTAGGTGGTGCAATGAGTACAGCACCAGCCCTGGAGTCAGAAGGATCTGAGTTCAGACCTGGCCTCAGACATTTAACATACTTGCTAGTTGTGTGATCTTGGGCAAGTCACCTAACCCCAAATGCCTTGCCTTCCCCACTCCAAAAAAAAAAAAATTGAGGATGGGTCTGGTCCTGACATGGGCATGAGAACGGTGAGAGTGATAGCAGGGACAATAGAGGTGGGTAATGACCTTTTTTTTCCACTAGGAGGCCAAAGATGAGAGACAGAGACAGAGAGATAGAGACAGACAGACACAAAACACACACACAGTGGTGGATCTGCCCATTTCAATAAAAGTTTCCCTTTTTTAGAATCTGTTGAAAAGTTTTAATGATCAAATGGAAAAAGGTGACAGGAGGATTGTTACCGACAATAGGGAAGGTGGAAGAATGTAAAGTACACGGACTATGGATTCAGAAGCTTTGGATGTGAATCCTAGCTCTCCCACTTCCTTGCTTTATGACCAAGTGGGCTAGTTAGTTCCTTGACTTATATGAATCAGAGAGTCCTTATTTGTACAAATGATTTCACAGTACTCAAAGTACATGCCTTTCAAGGTTGTTATGATAAAAGCATTTTGTAAAGTGTTACATAAACTGTTCAACCATCATGCGTTGTAAAGTGTTTCATGAGTGTAGGCTATTGTGGAAAGTTAGGTGGTACAATGGATAGAGCACTGGACTTAGGATCAGGAAGATCTAAGTTCAAATCTAGCTTTAGACATTTACTAGCTTTGTGACCCTGAGTAAGTCACTTAACCTCTATCTCAGTTTCCACATCTTTAAAATAGAAATAATAATAACACCTATCTCTCAATGTTGTTGTAAGGTTAAAGTGAGGTAATATTTGTAAAACTCTCTGTAAACTCTAACGTGATATATAAATGCTACTTTTAAAAAATTAATTAACTTTTAGTTTTCAGCATTCACTTTCATAAGATTTTGAGTTCTAAATATTTCCCCGCCCCAAGATGGCAAGATCTGATATAGGCTACATATGCACAATTATATTAAACACTTTTCCACATTAGCCATATTGTGAAAGCAGAATCTGAGCAAAAAGAAAAAACATGAGAAAGAAAAAATGAAAAAAGAGAGAAAACAATATGCTTTGATCTAAATTCAGACTCCATAGCCCTTTCTCTGGAAGTGAATACCATTTTCCATCATGAGTCTTTCGGAATTGTCTTAGGTAATTGCATTGCTGGGGAGAGCTAAGTCTATGATCACATAATGTGGCTGTTATTATGTACAATGTTCTCCTAGTGCTGCTCATTTCACTCAGCTTCAATTCATACAAATCTTTCTAAGTTTTCCTGAAGTCCATCTGCTCATCATTTCTTATGGCACAATAGTATTCCATTACATTCATGTACCACAGGAATGTTCAGTCATTCCCTAATAGACTGACATCCTTTCAATTTCCAATTCTTCAGCACCACAAAAAGAGCTACTATAAATATTTTTGTACATGTAGGTCCTTTTCCCTTTTTATGATCTCTTTGGAATACAGACTTAGAAGTAGTATTCCTGGATCAAAGAGTATGCACATTTTTATAATCCTTTGGATGTAGTTCCAAAATGCTCTCCAGAATGGTTGGATCAATTCACAACTCCACCAACAATGCATTGATGTTCCAGTTTTTCCCACATCTTCTCCAACATTTATAATTTTCCTGTTTTTTCATGCTAATTGCTACTTATTTTTATTATTGTGATTTGAACCAGGGAAAATAAATTACAGAAATTTTTCTGTAGCTCACAAAATCGTAAGCTCATTTTCCTACTAACCTGTCTCTATCCTTCTTCCACCTATTATTTCTTCCTTTATTTCCCCTAACTTGACCACATTTTGTCTGATCAATTCAATCACACTGAATTTTAGTAACTTTTAATATCTAAAATCTAATCTCTCAGATGTCTTTGCATTTTAAAAGGGAAAGTGGGAGAGAGTAAAGTTTAACTGAAAGGTAGAGTTTCAGGTACTTGGGAACTGGGTTGAGGAGACCTTTTGTGTTTGGTAGTTAGAGGGATGGAGAAGGCTGTCAGTAAGCAATGTGGTATAATGGGCAGAGCCTTGCTTCTGGAGTCACAGAATCTGAGTTCAAATTACCACTCTGACACATATTTCTTCTGTGATCTTGGAGAAACCACTTTAATCAACTCAGGCTTCAGTTTCCTTATCTATAAATGTTCAGCTGGATGGATTCAGTTTTTTTTCCCCAGCTTTAAATCTATGATCCTTTATTATTATGGGGGTCGGAAAAATTAAAAAGCAAAAAATATGTGACATGTCCATGTGCAATCTAGGTGTTGGGAGTGGGGCATTGTTGTATAAATCATTTGGGGGATAGGAAATAGCTTTAAAAGGATTGGGGGAGGAGTTAATTGAACTCACTATTCTTGAGCCCTCCTTTCATATGACAGATACCGGGGAACTGCTTTAGGGACCTAAAGGTGAGATCACCCACTTCTTCCCATCTCACCCCCCCAAAACTCTTCTCTCCAATTCTTTTGCCTTCCCAGTTCTTGTATAGTACTTGGACCCAAAAGGCTTCCCATTGATGAGGGAGCCATCACATGGGCCTTTCTCCAGAGCAAATGTTTCCTGCTTCCAAGCAGGGAAGACTTTGTGTTTGCTTGGGGTTGTGCCTGCTTTTCTCTCTCTCTCTCCTAGTGTTCAATGTTCCCAAGGACTCTATAGCTACTTCCAACCTTATTTATCATCATTCCATAAAGTTCCACTCTCTCAGCAACAAGACAGATCCATTTGCTCCAAATATTCCAATTCCTCTTGATCTCTCCTTTTTTCCATCCAGACGCTTGTTGCCTCTCGGAGACTTTTCCTAGCTCTGTCCTTCTCAACCTCTCAAAGACTCAACCTTTGCTAATATCCCAGGATGGAAACTGCTCAAGCCAGAAGGGATTGTAGAGGTCATTTTATCTCACTCCCTGTGCTTATAGTTTGGGAAATTGATTTTCAGTTCTTGTCACCTTGACAATATTAAAAATAGGTTTACTGCTAAATACGGTCAAAGGAAAAGAGGAAAGGAACTGGTCCTGCAATTTCATTGGTATAGGAAAATTCCAGCTTAAGAAACTCTCTCCACTAATACAGGTTGGTGGGTTCCTTCTCTGCAACCTTTACTTGCCTAGAACACTGAGAGATTAAGTGATTTCCTTAGGGTCAAACAGCCAGTAGGTGTCAAGGCACATAATGGCATATGTCATCCAATATTTTCCATTTCCTCTTTTCATATCAGCAAAGAAGTATCCTCATTAGTATTCTGGGATATGAAAGAACTTCATGAAACAGCTTCTAAATGAAAAATGTACCCTCACAGGGTACTTATGATAGGTAAGAAGTGTCCTTATGAGTAGCTTGGGATAGGAAATAGCTTCATGAAATAGTCTTTAAGTAAAAAATATATGCTCACTGGGATCTTATTACAGTGGGATTTTACCTGTAGGGTCTTACCAAATTTTCAACTATTACATATGCTTCTTCTCCTTTCTCCCATGTTGTTGCTTCTTAGTCTCTAGATATCCAGCTCAGTTTAGAAAGATACCTTAGGAGGACTTTTAGTTCTGTGCCCAGGCAATTAGAAAGTATTAAAATGCCAGATTCAGGTTCACAATGTCCTAATAGGAGAAATCTGCATCTGAGGGCTGAGGCATAGATGAGTCTCTCTCCAAATTTAGTTAATAAAATCTAACTGGTAGGTATGAGTGGACTCAGTTAATGAGGATATGCAGAAGGCATAAAGGAGTGAATAATAAATAAGTAAAAGGTTGAAATGATAAAGTGGGAAGAGGTGCTGCTCTTTTGCTTTAAATTTATTATTTGTATGTTGGCCAAGGAGCCAATCTCAAAGCCAGAAAGACTGGCGTTCAAGTCTTACCTCTAACACAGACTGTCTGTTGACCTCAGGCAAATCACTTAATATTTCAGAGGCCCCAGGCAACACTCTAAGATTCTAAGGGCAAAGAAGCACCCTGTATTGATAGAGAGAATTTTCTCACCTGAAAGTTCCCTAAACCAATTAGATCACAGGTCTTTGTTTGCTTTAGATTAACATTTCCTGAACAGGAGAATAAAATTCCTAGTATCTGCCTTAAGAAAAATCTTTATTAGTGTTTCTGTATCTAGCAAACTTTGCTCTGGGCCTTTGTTTAGCTATATATTTAGTCACATTCTATGTGTCCCTAGAATTGGGTTAGGTGTGTATTTTTTCATCTTACTAGTTAGGATGATATCTTTTACTTCTATATCCCCCATGACTCCTGGCATTTTGTTTAATAATTACATGTCATAGATATATAAAAGTCAGAGCTAGTATCCTTATGAAAAAGGAAACAGAAGTCCAGAGAGGGGAACTTGCTTGACCAAACTCATATAGGTAGTTAGTGTTAGGGACAGAATTTTGAATCCAGGTCTCTTGTCTCCCAGTCTAGTCTTTGATTATTGAATAAATGAATGAAAATGCACAAGTGCTGATCAGAATATTGGGTTTGCTCTCTTGGAGCTCAAACCTTTTTGGGCTCATGTGGTGAAATGGGTTTAGTAGAGTTTAATCTCTCCTAATTGAGTAGCTGATATACCACTTGGTAAATGGTGGGATTTGTTCTTCATTGCAGGGTTGTCATTCATCACCAGAATAATTATTCATTTATCTTAGTTATTCAGTTCATAGCTATCTTATCCAGCATGTGCTTTCATAATATTTTCATTCATTAGTTGACATCTGTAGTGGGAAAGAGCAAGGCAAAAGTTATGCTTGGAATGTCACAGTGTCTTAATGCCTTCCCCAACATTAACAAAAAGTCACTGAGAAGAATGACTCTATCTTTGGTATCTAGGTTATTAGAATGGCTTTAATCTTTAGAGAACTACTCACATGACTGAAAGAGGAGAAATCAATATTTATTAGTAATTGAGCCTTGGTTAAAATGATGAGGCTGGACGAGCTGATGTCCAAATCCCTTACTTACTCTAAAACATGATCAACAAAAGTAGAAGGTCATGCTTGTAATCCCTGCTACTGAGAGGAGATGGAGGGTGGTAGATCATTTTGAGCCTTGAAGTTCAGAAAGGCAGAAAGGCTAAAGTTAATTGGGTATGAACACTAAGACTGGCAGCAAAATGCTAAGAGTTCAAGAGTAGAAGTCCACAAGATTGTCTAAGAAGGGGTGAATTGGGTCAGGTGAGAAACAGAGCCAGTCAAAGTTTCCATGATAATCAGTAGTGAATGTGTGCTGCACTTCCAAACTGGGTGACATAGGGAGATCCAATCTCAACAAACAAGCAAATAAACTAAAAGACAAATAAGTGAATGAATGGATGGATAGATGAATACATAGATAAACCAGACAAATAGATGAAGGAATGAGAAAATGGATAATATAAATAAAGAGATAAATGAAGGAATGGATAGATAAATATATAAATTATCAAATGGATGAATGAATAAATAAATTTTAAGAAATTTTACAATCATATGAAATAAGACATGGATAATGGGTGTTGAGCGACAGTCAGAAGGAATAGCATAGTTTTTACTTCCTTAGTAATCAGTTCTTTGGCCTTAGAAAAGAGTCAGTTTACCATTCTGGGTCTTCATTTCTTCATTATAACATAATTGAGTTGGGTAAAATGATCTCCAAGGTTACTTCAAGGTTATCATCTCTAATCCTATGAGGAGAATCATATTTTAAATATAAAACTGAAAAAGAAAGTTAAAGTAAGTAGGGATGTTTAGTTGGGAAAAGAGAAGACTTGTGGAACAAATGATAAATTTATTTTGAGTATATGAGGACATTTTATATAAGGAGGTACCTAATCTCTGCTCCCCATCATTAGTAAAGACTAAATGAAAAGACATTGCAGCAAAGCAGATACAAGTTTGACTGCAAAGAAGTGGGGTTTCTCTCTCTCCACTCTTGGAAGTCTAAGAGAATAATTAGGGGATTATGAGAGATTCTATATTTAGGAGGAACCACCTAGTACAATTTGCTCTTTTTAGGAATGAACAAACAGAGGCCAAGAGAAGTTGCTCAATATCAGATGGGTAATAAGTAGCACAATCAGGATTTGAAGTCAAGGTCATGTGATATTTACTCTTCTAAGAGGCTTTCCCTGAATCCTGAAACCACTAATGATCTCTTCCATCTCCAAACTTATAACATATTTAACTTCCCATATCCTAATAATATTCTCATCTAATAGTATATATGCAGATGAATATAATATAAACTTATAAGTTATTAGTATATAGAGAAATGCAAAATTTTGTGGATTCAGAGGAAGGAGAAAAAATTGGTTAAGATGATGAAGGCAGGTTTCATGGTGTGTTGTTTCTCCTAAGAGCAAAGTTGGGCCAGTGGTGGAACTAGTTAGAAATCTGTAGCCAAGAGCCCTCCTCGGTGAAGGTAATGATCTGAGAACTCTGGTCAGGTCAGGGTAGGAAAATATATAGCAGTCATCTAAATCCAGGAGGGACTAGACGTAAGGGAAGGGACAAAGAAAAAACTAAGTTGCTAAAGGAGGTAAAATTCCAAAAATAATGTCTTTGGGAAAAGGATACTTGACACACGAAGTTTATCTGGAGTCTGGAAAAATAGATTGATGGTATAATAGTAGAAAGATCCTGGGGGATAAGTAGAAAAACAATCCTAGAATGGGGACTGAGATGTCAATGAAGCAAGGTGTCCAAACATAGTAGCTTTGAGTTTGAACAAAAGGTTTCTCCGTGGTGAATGTTGAATGTCCTAGTGAATAACTGGTATATTTACTCTATGGAGCAGTGAAATTGATCAACATCAGCTCTCCCAGTGGATCAGAATAGATCACATAACTGAATCTGAGAAGAATTTTTAGAGATGAGAACAGGAGAGCAATTAAATAGGTTCTAGAGGTAAAAAACAAACAACGAAACACAAAGCTGAGGGTCTACCTCGTGGGTTCCTGTTTTGAGGAGCTGACTGGAGGAAGAAAAGGAGACACTTGCTGCTTCTAACTGCACTAAACTTAGAACTCAAAGAAGAGTTGAGCCAAGTTGAGCCAAGGGCTCAGAAAAGCTGAGTTAAGAATGGAGCTATCAATTACAAAACATTTTTCACACAAATAAAGTCAGATCTAACAACTGGAAAAACTGACTGTGGATAGGTCAAGTCAATGTAATAAAAAAAAGACAATTCTACCCAAATTAATATATTCAGTGCCATGCCAAACTGCCAAAAAAAAATATCTTATAGAGCTAGAAAAAAACAAAATTCATCTAGAAGAACAAACAAGAATATCAATGGAATCAATGAAAAAAAAATGTGAAGAAAGGTGGCCTAGCCATACCGGTTCTCAAACTGCATTATAAAGTAGCAATCATCAGAACAATCTGGTACTGCTTAAGAAAAACAATGATGGAGCAGTGGAATAGATTAGGTACACAATACATTGTCGTAAATAACCATAGCAATTTAATGTTTGATAAACCCAAAGATCCAAACTTTTGAGACAAGAATTCATTTTGACAAAGTCATATGAAAAATGCTCTAAGTTACTATTGATTAGAGAAATGCAAATTAAAACAACTCTGAGGCACCACCTCACACCTATCAGATTGGATAATATCACAAAAAAAGAAAATGATAAATGTTGAAGATGTGGGAAAATTGGGACACTAATGTACAGCTGGTGGAGTTGTGAACTGATTCAGCCATTCTGGAGAGCAATTTGGATTTATGATCAAAGGACTATAAAACTGCATATATCCTTTATTCCAGCAATACTACTACCAGGGAAGTCAACTCCAGTATCTGACCTTTGTCTTGCCAGAGGACATTGATGATTCTGGAGAAGCTTCCTGCACTCTTCACCTTGGTGCTTTAGTTGCTTTCTCATCCTGGAACTTTGTTCAGAGAGTGGGATCTTCTCATGCTAAAATAGCTTTTTGGCAGGCTGACCCCCTTCTTTCATTGGTGAGTTCCTTTCAGGGCCTCTATTTTGGGGAGGGGCCCAAGCCAACTCTGCTTTTTTCTCCTCTTGAATGTGCTTCTGATGCTCAGGACTATACCACTATGCTCTCACATGGGTACCACCTCTCTCTCTTTTTCCATTTTATATGCTGTCCTCCCCATTAGAGTACAAGACCCTTGGGGAAAGAGATTGTCTTTCTTTCCACTTGTGTTTGTATTCCTAGGACTTAATTGTCTAGCACTTAGTAAGCACTTAATAAATACTATTCTGCCTGCCTGGACTAAAAGAACTTCTAGGCAGACCCAAGATCAATCAGATGTTTTCAACACTTGTCATGATTTGAGCACCTAACACATTCTTTTTAAGCCAAAATATATGAGGCTAGGCACAGCCTCCCTGCTCATCTGTCTGAACAGTAGCTACAGACAGACCTCAGGTGCTGCTATAACCTAGACTAGTTGATTTCTAGTTGTGTGACCTTGAAGGAAGGCTTTGGGAGGAGTTTATTGCTCAGCCTTAAGGGCTCCAGTTAAAGAAGAGAGGCAAACGGCTTAAAACAGCTCCATAGAATTTATCTGCTAAATCATGAATTGGATTGCAATCCACATTTGGTAGGAGTTTCCCATCCAAGTTTCCCACAGTGGTTAAATCACACAAATTTTATGTATTCTGTATGCCATCATCCATTTGCTTGTCTGCAAAGATATCATGAGAGATTTTGTCAAGTGCCTTGGTGAAATTCAGTTTCACTGTGTCAATAGCATTATCTTGACTTGAGAACCTAATAACTGTCAAAAAGGGGAAATGAGGTTTACTTGATATGACTGTTCTTGGTGTAGACCAGTAGTTTCAAACCCAGAAAGAAAAAGGGGCCACTAAAGCATATATAAGGATCATTAGAAAACCAAAAGTGCTATGTAACGATACACATAGATACACACATATCTATACACCCATATATACACATATGTGAATATATACGTATGCACACATATTAATACATCAACATATCAAAATCAGATAGGAACAACATTTTAATCCGGTTCAGCCTACATTCAGGAATAGCCCACTGGCCATGGATTGCCCCTTTTGCCCATGTGCTAGGTGACTGGGTACTATTATCTTCATGTTACAGGAAAGGAAACTGAACTTCAACAGGTGTGGAAACAGTGATTAAACCAGAGCAGTAACTAGGGCAGGACATCTAAGATTTTGCCCCAGGTTTCTGACAACACTTTCAGTCCTTTAGCAGGTAGAGAAAACAATCTCAACATCAAGTCAGCATTAATAATGGGGTAAAGTAAGAAGATGCCCAATTTTTATCTGGGGCAACTCTTTCCCCTGCTCCCTTTCCACCATCCCACTCCACAAGTTTGCCCCTTGGCCTGGGGATGGTTTATTGCATTTGTTTTAGGTGAAAACATTCTTCATTATGGCTTTGACTTGAACACAGGTTTTCTGACTCCCCAAATACCCTAAATAACTTTATTCATCCGTTTCCCCAAATGAATAAATGACTATTGGTTCTTAAGCTCATTTATGTATCTGTTTATTTATGTATCTATTTATTTAAAGAAACCTGTGCTACTATGTATATGTACCAGTTGCTGGTGGTGTTGACCTCTGCTGAATTGTAGCATGTCACATTCAAAGACTCCAGCAGCTGCTTCATTGGCAGGGGGCCAGGTAAAGCTGAAAAATTGTATACTTTGAGCCTTGACAGTGAATGAAATGCATTCTGAATTGTGCCAGATTCAAATCTGTGCTCTGCAAGAGGGCTGGAAAGAGGAGGTGTTCTCAGCTGTGATCTGAGTTAACAATCCTGGCCGGCCCTGCCTCTTTCTCTCCACCTTCAATACGTGCCTCCAAAGCTTTTGCTTCTGCCAGCGGCCACACAGAAAGGCCTTGGCTCATAGGGCAATTTCCCACTGACAGAAATCCAGAAACATTGGCCCTCTCTCAGCCCCTGATGCTTTCTCTCCAAACACCAATCCTATGTTTTCCATTTTTATCACTCCACTGAATTAATCAGTCTCCCTAAATCAATGGCAGTGCCTGGGTTTTCCAGCGGGTCTTCATCCTTTCAATAAAGATCTGAAGTTCAAGCCTAATTGTGCTTTTGATAGCCTTTTCTGATGATTTGGCATGGGGGTGGTAAAAAATGAAGACAGACCACAGAAATCCTTTCTCCCTGACTTCTATCCATCTCCACTTCGAATTGGGATCTTTACTCATAGTTCCCATTTGAGAAATGGATAATTCATCTAATGTACTGGTTGCATGGGTATCAGGAACTTCAACGTCATAGTTCAATCCATTGTACAGAGCATAACTAGCAATAGCTAGTCAGTTATGAAGAAGGAAAAAAAATCCCTTCTTTCCTCTTCATTGGGAACTAGGAAAGCATTAGCTTATCTGGAAATTCCAGTGTACTACACTTTTATCCCAGGAGTGTAACACCTGTGTTTTTGATTCTCCACTTTTCAAAATATTTTCCTTTTCAGCTTCATAAGCAGTATGTCATTTACAAAAACTCCTTGTTTCAAAAGAACAGAATTTAAGGCAAATAAACTTTAAATTTACCAAAAAGAGCAATGCAACCTTCGACAGTGGGTGTATACATTGCATTGCACTTTCTCTATTAGAGGAGGGAGGGGCCGTAGTTGGAAATATCCTGTCTGGTCTTATTTTACAAGTCCACCCTCCTTTTAGTTCTCCCTTCCCCACTTTTTCCCGTTTTCCTCTTAATGTTTTATTGAATGAAATGTATTTCTGTACCCAACTAGGGGTGTGTGTGTGTGTGTGTGTGTGTGTGTGTGTGTGTGTGTATGTTCTTCGTCTTTGTGACCATTTCAGATGACAGTGAGGTTCAAGTATCAGCCACTCTCCAACATTCACCTTATTTGTGTAAATGTCTGCTTGTGCTATGTGAGATCATTTCCCCTAACTCTCCTTTCCTTTCCTCCACAGTGTATTCCTCTTCCCTTCTCTTTCCATTTTTAAAAAATGATCATCAAGATATTACAACCACTGCCAGGACTTCTGTAATTAGAGTCACTCTATGAACTCTAATGAAGAACGAGATGAGAACAGATGTTATCACATCCCTGTAATTGAATATAAGCAATTTATTCTTCTTTAACCCTTTCTCATTGTTCATTCATGTTTATGTTTTTATGTTTCTTTTCACTCATGTTTGAACTTGAAAGTTTCTATGCAGCTCTTGTCTTCATCAGGTATTCTTGAAAGTCCTCTATTTCAATAAAAATCCACTTTTCCCTCTGTGGTTAATTATTTAATTACTTAATTATTCTTGGCTGTAAGTTCTTTGCTTTCTGGAATATCATATTCCAAGCTCTTTGCTCCTTTACAGATGTGGCAAGAAAAATGTATGGGATCCTGATTTTGTGTTCTTGATACTTGAAGACTTTCTTTCTGGCTGCTTGAAATATTTCATTGAAGTATGCAATATCTAGATTTTGGCTATGATATTCCTGGGAAATTTTCATTTGGGTTTTTTTTTCAGGAGGTGACTGGCAAATTGTTTCTGTTTTCTCCATGTTTTATGGTTTTTAGACGTCTGGGCAGTTTCCTTTCAAGGTTTCTTGACATATGATGTGTAAGCTCTTTTTTTGGTCATGGTATTCAGATAGTCCAATGATTTAAAACAGAATTTTCTCTTTGATGTTTCCCCCATCATTGATTTTTCAATGAGTTATCATATATTTTCTTGTACCTTTTTTAGCCTTTTGACTCTGTTTTAATATTTCTTATTCAACATTTCTTTGGTACCTTTTGTGCCAAGCTGTTAATTCTCTTTCAAATTCCATCTTTCATAATCCTTACTGTTTTCACAATTTTTTCCAAAAGCACTCTCATTCTACTTATGAAAAAATTATTTTTTTTCTGAACTTTTGCTTCATCTCTTTGTAATGGTAAGTGTAATGCCAAGTAAAGTAGGGTATTTTGCTGTTTTTGTTTTAGTATCAAGTGTCTCTGATTGAATCTTGCCTTGATCAACCAAGAGTCTTTATTAGAAATAAAGTACGGAAACAAGTTTCTTTAACTGGAAACAGTGTATGTATTTATATTGTTAATGTGATTAAAGGTCTTCCCCACCTATTAATGGATCTGCCCATTAAAGGAGTTTGATTAGGGAAGATTTAGAGGAAGGCCCTCATCTTTTGTTAACGAATCACTGGTTCTCAAGGATTAGGGTGCCATCTGGCTCTAAAAAATGTATAAATACTCTGAGGGTGAGGTTTTTCTTTGGGGCTTAGTTTTTGGAAGAAGGTTTGTGTGCCAGTTGAAACTCTGGGAAGCTGCTAAGGATCCCCCACCCTTTGAAAATCCAGATGTTGGTGCTTCCCTCTCTGGCAACTATGGTCAGACAGTTGGACCTGTCTGTTGATTGGTGATATATGTATTGCTTATGTCAGGCAGTTTGGAAGCACTTTCTGTTCATTTCCTGAACTAAGTGAAGGATATATGTGCTTGGTTAAAGGAGATTGTTAACCTCCGCAAAAGTTGTCTTTTCTTTTAGAAAAGCAGATCAAAGAACTTGTGATAGCAGGCTCCCCTGTATATGTTGAGGTGCTTACTGATACACTATTCCAGGAATTCTCATTGAGTTTGTGCCCAAGATATGTTTTTCTATTAGGCTGTGTCTATGGACATTTTGGAGTAATTTTCTTCTTCCACATGTGTGTCTTGAGAATCCTACAACCACAATAGTCCATTAGCATGAGGTTCTTTTTCTATTTTTCCAACCTACTTCCTGATTTTGAACTTGATGTTGGGATTGGGCTATGTCACTGTTCTGGAGGGAAGCTACTCGTATTGCTGCTTTCTTTGGATATTTAATGCTCTGCTATTCCATGATCTCAAGAACAGGCTGGGAATGCGCACAATTTTAGCACTCCCAAAGTGATCTGACCTAGGGAAAAGTCTGATTTTTGCCCTTCCCTTTTCTGAGCTCTAAGAGTTCCTCACCTGACTTTGGGTCTGAGAAAGAGTAGACTTCTGTTGGACTCTTACTTGTGTCAGACAGCTGAAAATATCTGTTGGCTCGGAGAGGCAGAATTCTAGGCTCCCCTTTGGTCCAGGATTTCTATCCTTGTTATTCCTCTGCAGATTGAGTTAGATGCTAGAGGTGAGACCTTTATTTTTTGTCTGAGATCTGAGCCACATTGCTGCTGCTGCTTCTAACTTCAGAACTTCTTCTTTTCTCCACACATAGCCCAAGGTCACCAGAGAATGTGACTCCCATACAAAGGTTCTCTTCTCACTCTACCTTAGATCCGTAAACCCAAACTGGGAAGTGAGCAGCAAAGGTTCCAGTTCATAATAGTATCACAGTGGATTACCCAGTATGGGTCTGGGGTGGCCTGGTTTAGGTCTGGCCCTCTTCTTGTCCTGGCACACAGACTCTCACTGAGCACTAGTGCATCCTGTGCAACTTGTGCTCCTCACCTGACCTGTCCTGAGTCTCTACAGACCTCTCTCTCTGTCTCCCCAGGCCAACTTTTACTGTACAAATGACTTAATTTGCCTTTTTTCTGGATTTCCCCATGAAGATTGAGCATGGGGTATTTTATAGATCTATTGGGAAAAGTTTTGGGAGGGAAACTCAGCTGTACTGCTTTCTTTCACTGTACCATTTGGGCTCCACCTGACATCTTTTTTTCTTATTTATTTGGGTGCCTTGACCTTAATCTGAGGATAATGATAACACAATATTGCAGACTATTTGGGTAGTGTGTAGGCAAAAGCATGGATTGATTAGTTTGAACATGGCTTATTATTTTTTTCCTTCTTCCAATTCCAACTTGGTCCCTGTCCTCACTGGCTTCATGGTTTGGGAGGTAGATACAATGAGATTCAATAATGAGGAGCAATAAAGGAGTAGGGGAATTTGAGTTAATAATTTAGTTGCTAAGGAGAGTTTTCTAATTGGAAAGAAATCTTCACAGATTTGTTCAGACATTATACAGATTATGGGGGGTGGGTAAGGGGGAAAATTGAATGATCCTCCCTCCATTTCTCTGTTCCTTGCTTGTGTAATATTTGTATCTGTCTGGGTGTGAAAATGTGATTGGAGCTGAAAGGAAAAAAAAAACAAACTTAATCCCTCCCCTGGAATGTGGCTGTTGCTAGTGGGTGCTAGCTACATCTTTTTATCCTCCCATCGGACAATTCCTTGTCCTTAGTCATTGCCTTCAATTCAACCCCTGCAGAAAACTTCCTCTGGAGAAGGAAGAAGGATGAATTGATAGAGTCACGTGACCTCACAACCCAATTCCGTTCCAGATGGCAAAGTGGCATTTTGGTTCATTTTAGCCTGAAGGAAGAAGGAAAATCCCAGATTCAGCTTAGTCTTGGGGTTTGTGTGGTTTAATCAAAGTCAATACATCAAAACCATCATATTCTCTCTTAATTTGGCTCAATCTTTCAAGGAGAAAACCTGCCGCTTCAGGAGCAGAGCTTAAACCTTCATCTGTTCTACCTTTCTAATTATAATAGAAACAAACACTGTTCCTTCCTTCTTCAACACCTGTTCAAAATTAAGAAACTACATGACTTAAAAATAGTTAAATTTTGTCTGTAGTTAGTTGACTTTTAAAAACAATACTTAAAATAATACTCCTGCCCTCACAGAAAGAGAAGGGGAGAAGGGAGAAAGCAGATGAATTAATTGCCAAGATTCTTGCGCAGAATAAATTTTACAATCAATCAGACACTCCTTATGGTCTGGTCACAGTTGTCACATCTATTTGGCATTAACCTCCCTGAAGATACTTTTTCTACATTGAATTCATGTCTAATGAATAAAGAATGATAATAAATTATATTGTTTTAATGTAATTTTACTTTTATTGAAAAATCTGACATAAGTTTTATATCAAATGTCCCAGTAATTTCCTGTGTATGGTAAAACCATTGAGCCTATCCAAACAAATCTGAAGTATCACAATTGTCCTTGTGTCAAAGATCCAGACAAATTCACATGAAATCAATAAGTGATTTTAATTCTGGCAATGAGACAGGCATTGTGCCTAGGCCTGCAGGCACATTTTCCAGAAGGAAATATTCTTTTGAAGGTGGGCATTTGTAACAGGAAGCACTGCAACATACACAGGGGGGAGCCTGCTAGATCATGCATAAAAAGAAAGACAATTTTTAGGGGTTAACAATGACTTTAATCAAGCACATGTATCACTCCTTTAATTCCTTTAATCAAGTACATTTATCATTCACCTAATTCAAGGGAGTCAGCACCTTGAACTTCAAAGAAAATAAAGAGAAATTAAAGGTCAACAGACATGGCTTCCTCTGCTGAATTCAACAGACAAGTACAACTGTCTGACCATAGTCGTCAGAGAGAGAAGCACTGACATCTGGGTTTTAAAAGTCAGGAGCTCCTTAAAGTGGCTTCCCAGAGTCCTCATCTGGCACTCAAACTTTCTTACAACAACTAAGCCCCTGAGTAAAACCTCACCTTGAGTATTTATACACTTTTTAGAGTCAGAGGGCATAACCCTATGACCCAGTGCCTCAGTAGAAAAAATAAGTCCCCTAATCAAGCTTCCAACAATGGACAGGTCCATCAAAGGGTAGGAAAGATCTTTTTAATCACATTATTCAATCAGAGGAACTTATATTAAAACAAAAACAGCAAAAGATACTAATTTGATTACCATCACAGCACCATATTTACATGCCTATTGGGTGTACCTAATGACAAAATTTATTTTAAAAGGGGTTTTTATCTGAGAAACTTGGAGTAAAAATAGTAAAAGCACTATTTCTCCAACTATTTACTGGGTAATTAATTGATTGCTGCCCAGTTAATGGTCATGTGGTCATGTTATATCTCCTGCATCAACAAGCTATATTAGATGTAACTTTTTTTTCCCTATGGAAAAATTAGATCCACTCTTTGATTCTCAACTTTACAATATTTTCCAGGAATTATGATGAAAAATGGAAGCCATATTTCTAAAATATATGACATTCTACTCTAAGGTTCTCTTCAAAGTTCTATGACTCTATGTGTATATTCATCTTAAAAGAAGGCTTGGAAAATAATTTCACTATTTTAAATTAATGTAAGAGTCTATAACACACTTTTGCTTTCACCTCTCTTTCAAAAGGGGGTAATATCTGTACTATTTCAAAGGGTTACCATGAAGAGCTTTATAAACTTCATGGTATGATTAAATGAGTTTTTATTGCTTTTCTTCTTAGTAATATTACTGTTAACACACAGTCAAATCTAAGTAAATTTTTTAATGCCCTTGGTCATGAAAGTAACCCCTTAGCTATAACTTCTTCTCTTTCCTGTGGGAAAATAATATCCACTCTATGATTCTGTGTTTTACAATATTTTCCAGGAATTTTGGCAAAAATGGAAGCTATATTTCTAAAATACATGGCAACAATTAAAACAAACTATAAGCATATTAATTTGGCAAGAGACACAAAGCTATGAATGCTTTTTGGATAGAGTGTTGGATCTGTGATCAGGAAGCCCTGAGTTCAAACCCAGCTTCAAACACTTACCAGTTATGTGACTTTGGGCAAGCCACTTAACCTGTGTCTATCTCAATTTCCTCACCTGTAAAATGGGGAGACTAACAGTATTTGCCTCTCAGGATTATAGAGAGGATAAGAAAATGTTTGTACAGTACTTTTCAAACCTTAAAAACAATACCAGTGCTAGCTATTATTAACTATGTTTTACTATTATAATAACATAAAATGCAAAGTATTATTGACTTATAACCAAGCACAGAGCAATAAAGGGTATTTAGATTGCTCAGGCTTTTCCACTCTAATAATAAAGTATCTTCTCTATATAATTCATCTGAATCCTAATATTCAGCATCTCTAGTGAGATTCATTCTCATTGATATCTTTTCCATCTTTTGTTGGCCATGTGATCCCTGTGGACAAAAGGAGAAAGAAGCAACTTAGGCTGGCAGAAAAAATGGATAATGTGAACACCAATTTGCCTGCTAACAGACTACATGACCTCATGCCTTTAACTTCCCTATGTTTCTTCCTGCTCTGTATGATGGGGGAATTAGAGTAGATAATCTAGAAGGCACCTTCTACTTTGATGTTCTAGGATTCTGTGGCTATGAAATAAAATCCTCTTGGTGGAAGTGAAACTAGGTATTTTTTAAGGAACAATAAAAGTCTCCATTCATGTTAAATGGAGTTCAGCAGCCACTGAAAGAGCAGGATTATTGGAATAGATACTCGAGCATTTGTACAGATGTGTGAAAGTTTACTTTACTAAAATACTCAGGAGGTAACATCCTATCACAGATTACCTCAGATAGTATTAGTTTTCTGTAGTTGAATTCAATTAGCACATACAAAAGGGTCATCATATTTTAACTAATGATATGCAGGATCTTAGTTTACTATGGAATAATTGGTTATTAAAAAATTAATGACCAAAAATTGAAGAAAGGTAGTACACTATGTGAGAGGAATGGAGCAAGATGTTTGTTATTAGCAAGAAAGCAGTACAGCTACAATACCTTTAAATTCCTGGAATTTTTATTTTCCCTTTTGTTACCGAGTGTTATTCTCCAACCCTTCCAACCCTCCAAGTCTTAGGCTCATGGAAACCAGCTTCAATCTTGAGGGAGAGCCAAATAACCATTTGTTTTTCAGTTACTCTTCCCTCACAGAATTTACTCTGAGAAAATCTGTAGCTTATGTATATCTCATATCTAGCTGTCAAAGAAGCAATAATAGGGTCCCCAGATCCCACCTAAGCATTCAAGGTAACGTGGTTTTAAATATTAGCTTCTCCTCCCTCTTTTACTGTTGAAGTCACCATCATCCTCCTAGTCCCCCAGTCTCATAACCTAGGTGTCATCCTTGACTTTGTACTATCTCCTACCCCTCCAGCTCCCCATAGCTAAGCAACCAATACCTGTTGGTTTCATTTTTGTAATACTTCTTAAATATACCCCCATTTGTCCTCTGATACTTCCATAACCCTGGTACAGACAATAGCAAAAACCTTTCTCAAGTCTGTGTCCATTCCAGTCCAACCTACATTCAGCCACCAAAATGATTTTCCTAAAGCAAAGGTCTGAACTCACCACTTCAATAAACTCCAGTGGCTCCCTACCACTTTTGGAATCAAATATAAATTCCTTCCTTCATAATGTAGCCCCCTCATACCTTTCCAACCCTTTTTATACCTTACAATTCCCTCTCACTATACTCCCTCCTCCAAAGATTGCATATTCTTCAATCCAATGGCACTGGCCTCCTTGCTGTTCCTTTGAACAATTCCCACCTTATCTTGGTTCCAGGGAATTTTACTGACTATTCCCCATGCTTAGAATTCTCTTTCTTCCCAATTCTGCTTTCTTCCTTCAAATTCTAGCTAAAAGAATTAAAATTTAATCTTCTACATGAAGCCTTTCCCAATCTCTCAATTTTATATCTTTCCTCTGTTGCTTATTCCTGTCTGTCCTGTATATAGCTTGTTTGCACACAGTTGTTTGCAGATTGTCTTCCCCATTATATTGTGAGTTCCTTGAAGGCAAGAACCATTTTTTGGCCTTTCTTTATGTCCCCAAACCTTGGCCTTATGCATGGGGCATAGTGGGTGCTTGATAAATGCTTATTGACTGGCTGACAGCTAGAGGACAACCTTTATTTTGCTCCACAGAAAATGTAGAAGACTCAAAGGAGCGCATAAGCAAAAGCAATATAGAAAGAACACTGACTCTGGAGTCATAAAACCCGGATGCAAATACTGACTTTAGTAGTTACTAGCTGTGTGATCTTGGACAAGAAATCTGAACTCTCTAACTTAGTTTCCTCATCAGTAAGATGGAAGAGTTGGAACAGATGGCTTCTGAAATCCCTCCCATTCTAAATCTGAAACTATGAAATTCACAAAACAAATAAGGACTCTCACAATAATCTAAAAACAACCAAAATATCTCCTCCTTCTCTTGTAGGTCACAATTTTCCACCAGGTTCCTAATGTCTTTCTAACTGAGCACCAACCCAGGCAGATGTCTAGGGGAATTAATGTTGATGCAATTCAAGGGCTAACTCAGGTCAATATCAACCATATGATCTGTGTTTTAGGTGACTAGCTAGAAGATGTTACAGTGTCAGTTTATGGTGTTACAAAATAATTTGGTTAAAATGAATAAATAAATAGAAAATTATTCACTAAGTGCTATGTGCCAGGTTCTGGGCTAAGAGCAATGGATACAAATACAAAAGCTATAAAATTGACTTCAAGGTGTTTAACATTCTATTAGGGGATGGCGAAGGTGAGATGAGTCAAGAATAGGATGTTTTGTTCTGAGACATCAAAGGGATTGTGAGAGGAGTATTAGAGTAGCCAGTTGAAACTTCCTTTCAAGAAGTAATAATATTGGTTTTATTACAGTTGCCAGAGCCAGAGATAAAAAGGGGGAGATTCAAAGATCCTTCAAAGTATGGTCTTTGGAGGTCCAGTAGGAGGGTAGAGCAGTAGCAACAGAAGGTTAGAAAATGACTAGGACCAAAGGTTTTTAGTTTTTCTTTTCCTTCTAACTCCTGGGAGACACTGAGTAACTCATTTTTCTGCCTGGGGTTTCTCAGCTTCTTCATATCTGAGCCAGTATGTTTAATAGGAATGTATATGTAGAACCTCTATCAGACTGTATGCTGTCATGGCAAGGGGGGAGGAGAAAGAGAGAAAATTTAAAAGTTATGAAAGTAAGTGATGAAAACTAAAAATAAATTAAATTTATAAAACTAAAGAGAATATATGAATACATAGTTCAAATGGATTATGTTCTTAAAAAACAATCATTTTTATAATTTTAATACATAATATAAAGCAATTTGAATCATTTATAAATAACCTTTGCACTTTTAGTGATCAGTCATCGATCACCACCTGAAAGAGATCCAAAAAGAGAAACTCCTAGGAACATTGTGGCCAAATTCCAGAACTCCCAGGTCAAAGAGAAAATCTTGCAAGCAGCTAGAAAGAAACAATTCCAGTACTGTGGAAATACAATCAGGATAACTCAAGATCTAGCAGCTTCTACATTAAGGGATCGAAGGGCCTGGAATAGGATATTCCAGAAGGCAAAGGAACTAGGACTCAAACCAAGAATCACCTACCCAGCTAAACTGAGTATAATACTTCAGGGGAAAATATGGTCTTTCAATGAAACAGAGGACTTTCAAGCATTCTTGATGAAAAGACCAGAGCTGAAAAGAAAATTTGACTTTCAAACACAGGAAAGAGAAGAAGCATGAAAAAGTAAACAGAAAAGAGAAGTCTTGAGGGACTTACCAGAAGTGAACTGTTTACATTCCCGCATGGAAAGACAATATTTGTAACTCTTAAAACTTTTCAGTATCTGGGTAGTTGGTGGGATCACACACACATGTACACGCATGCACGCACACACACATACACACATGCACACACATACAGAGACAGAGAGCACAGAGTGAATTGAATAGGATGGGACCATAGCTGAAAAGAAATTAAGGTAAATGGTGAGAGAGAAATGTAGTGGGAGGAAAGAGGGTGAAATGGAATGGGATAATTATATGTCATTTAAGAGGCAAGTAGGAGACTTTTTAGTGGAGGGAAAAAGAGGAGAGCTGAGAAAAAAAAACAAAACCAAGAAGTTTACCCTCATCACATTTGACTAAAGGAAGGAATAAAATGCACACTCATTTTGGTATGAAAACCTATCTTACAGTATAGGAAGTGGGGGAGAAGGAGATAAGCAAGGTGGGGGATGATGGAAGGGAGGGCAAAGGGAGGAGGGAGCAATTTGAAGTCAACACTTGGGGAGGGACAGGATCAAAAGACAGAAGAGAAACAATGAGGGGCAGGGTAGGATGGAGGGTAATTCTGTTAGTCTTATACAACACGACTATCAGGGAAGTCATTTGCAAAACTACACAGATATGGCCTATATTGAATTGCCTGCCTTCCCAAAGGGAATGGGTGGGGAGGGAGGGATGGGGGAGAATTTGGAACTAAAAGTTTTAGGAACAACTGTTTAGTTTTGTGTTGCTACTAGAAAAGAAGACATACAGTTAATGAGGAATAGAAAGTCATCTGGCCCTACAGGAGAAAAGAGAAGATGGAGACAAGAGAAGGGAGGGATGACAGAAGAGAGGGCAGATTGGAGACAGGGAAAATTAGATTGCTTGGGGTATTGGGGTGGGGGGAGGGGATAAAAGGAGGAAAAAATTTGGAACCCAAAATTTTGTGAAAATGAATGTAAAAAGTTAAATAAATAAATAAATTAATTATAAAAAAACCAAAAAAACAAAAATAACTGATAATGATGTAATAATAACAAAAAAAGAATCACTATTGTCCTTTTGTTTACTGTTTGAGCTAAGCAGACTCTTCCTACAAGTTCTATTCAGGATTTATTCTTTGTGTGACCTGGGAAAGACCTTAGCTTCAAAAAGTTAAAGTCTCCCACTGCATCTGGGACCATCTTCAGTTATCCTGAGCTATATCTTACCATGGGGCTCAGATGGTTCCAGAGGAGAAAGTGAGGCTGTTGATTTGCACAGCCATCTCTCACGTAAATCCAAATTCACTTGCAAGTCAAGGCATCACCTTCCTGATACTGTGGTCCTCTTTGAGAAGGAAGGATAAACAAAACCAATAACAGGTAAGAGTAGAACAAGAGGCATGTAAAAGCTTAGGGACAATAGCTGAGTGGATTCTTAATTAAAACAAGATTATTCTAAATTCAGTGACAGGTGGAATTGTTCCCATCATGGAACAGTGATATCATGAAGGACAAAACCTCATCTAGATTCTGACATAACAATTCAGATGCATCTGAACACATCACTTGGTCCCATTGGACATGCTGAGCCTCAGTCATCAATCAATGGTGCCCATCTTGACAGGTCTCTGGCTGGCAAGGCCAGACCTTAAATTGGAATTTTTGTTCCTTCAAACATTATCTGTGTCTGAGATTCACTGCCTGTCTGAAACAGTTTTGTTGCTGAACTTACTGTAGCTTAAACCTTAGCTCTGGATTTAAGTCTAATAGAGAACGACACTGCTATTTGTTCTTTCTTGTACACATTTATTCAACAGCCATTTGTTAAATATCAGTATGTTCATGGCAAAAAGGGACATAAAGACCAAGCAAAAGAAAGAGTGTACAATGCACTATGCAGGAGATAGAAATGTAGTGAAGGTACAATTGTCTGCCTCATTTCATCATCATGGTCTTCTGATTCCTTCTCTTATGCACCTCACACCTGCTAGTCTGAATTACACTTTAACAATGCGGGTGGTCTAAAGATCAGCACAAGCACCTGAGGAGGAAGAATATTTCAGAAGTTGTGTTTTGTACTTCAAGAACAATTGTCATTGACCTTGAAATAGAATTAATACCACTAAATCCTGCAGCAGTTCTTGTGATGAAGATTTTGGGCTTCTCAGTGGCATAGGCAACATAGGAAAACAGAAACAAAGACACAGGAAAAGTCATCCAAAGACATCATTTTCCAATCTATCCCCATAGTCACGCTGCTCTAAAAGGAAGAGCTCTCCTTTGGCTATCTGTCCCTCCTTCCAAGATAATTAGCTCTATAAAAACAACATGTTGGGCTAGGTTTTTCCAAGTTAGGTGCTATTTCAATTACACCATGCTAAGGTGATAGGTTCTTACCACATTAGCTTTAAAAGTTTTTTCACTTCTCCACACAAGGAGAGACCTTAGTATTCATTGGAGATAAAGGGAATTTTCATACTGGGAGAAGTCTAAGGAAAGACTACTTCAAGACACTTCCTGGGATGATGCCCAATCTCTTCCCCATTTTGGTTCTGAGCAAGAACTTTTAAGACATCAGTGATTAGAAGCAGTTGACATATTGGATAGAATATTGGAACTGGAATCAGGAGACTTGCATTCAAATCCTGCCTTTATCATGGCTAAGTCATTTAGCTTTTCAGTACTTCCATTTCCTCATCTGTAAAATGGGGATCTGAATAGCACCCACATCATCGGGTTGTTGAAAGGGGGAAATGAGATAATATATGTCAAAGCACTTTGTAAACCTAGTGACATAGAATCTCAGTATTTTAGAACTTGAAGGGACCACAGCAACCCACTGGTCCAACCTTGAGAAAAGAATCTTCCCAATAAAATTCTTAAGAAGTAATCATTCAGCTTCCTCTTACAGTGTTCTATAAAGGTGAGCTGTTATTCCTAATAATGAGGGTCAACCGGTAAAATGATTGGGAGAAAATCAGAAGCAATTACTGGGCTTAATAAGACCCTAATAAGCCAGCTATTGGGGTAAAGGGTATCAGGAACAGTGAAGGATTCAGCTATGGTCCAAGTGAACCCTGAGCTAAAGGTGAACACAAATACAAAATGCAAAGCAAAGTAGTACCTATAGTCAACTATTTGGGTAAGATGGCACTGGAAAGAAGTCTGGCAGGTAGGAAGAAAATAGTCATACAATGTCAAAAGGAGTTGCAAGTTATACATAATAGATTTGCAGTTTCATGTGCGATCACCTTTTTAAAAAAATATACTGTGTTTGGAAATGCTAGTTTTATTCCATAAATTAAAAATAAAATACATAGAATAAATAAGATATAAAGTCATAGATTTACTTAGGGATGGAACAGGCTTTAGAAGCCATCTAGTCTAACCCTTTCCTTTTATAAAAGCCCTACCTTGCATGGCTGTTTCAAGGATCAAGTAATATATGCAAATACTTTGCAAGCCTTAAAGTTCTTTATACACTAGCTATTATTGATATAGTTGCAGCATTTAACTCTGACTCTAGCATTCAGGATCAAGCCAGGAGCTAATACATTTCTAAGAGTGTTAAAGCCAGAATCAGGAAGAGCCAGGGTCAGGGTCAAAGAGCAAGGCAAAGTTTGAATGCAGGATGAAGGAAAAAAGAGAAAATAGAATGAGTGGTTGATAAAATTCCTTCTACTAAGAGAGACTGCCTTCTTTCATAATGGTGCTCATAGCAGGCTATGACCATTACTAGATATCACTGAAAGAGTCCTTGACCTGGGGAGCATAGGAGTGCCTGATAATTCCTAAGCAGAAGAGGGCAGTCTCTTCTGGCCTGACTGAAAGAGGAGGAGCTAAGGTTGTTGTCTTGGGAAGGAAGTAAGGTCGATTCTCAACATCAACAGATAAATTGTTCTTATTTCCAACTGATGTTTTTAGTTGCCTACCGCTGCTAGGAACATTTGTACCTATTTTAATGCCTTTCTTTCCATCTTGTACAGCTTCTCCAACCTATCCCAAGAATGGATTAGGGAATTTTCTATGTTCAGAAGCTTGCAGCCCTCATCTGTTCATTTATGCTATAGACTTGAAGATATTGGTGGGAATACTAAACTTTTGAAGATATATATATATATATATATATATATATATATATATATATATATATATATATATATATATATATAATGTTGTAGAGACTCTAGGCCACCCAAGCTATAGGCAGAAATATAATGGAGGGTCAACTTTAAAGTTCATCAATAGAAAATATTCATTGGATTCCAACAAAGGGCTTCATCTTGATTAAATGTCTATATCTTCCCTTTCTCTGGGAAGAAGGAGTTCTGTGCCTGATAGTAAATCAATATTGCTCACCATGTATACCAGTAAAAACATACTTCTTTTCTGGAACGCTTGTTCTTTGTGACTTAAGTGGCATGATAAATAGCTAAGGGAAAACCATAGTTCATTCATTCAGTGGGTTTTTCATTTATGACATCTGTTACTCAGTTGAGGGAAATAAAACATCTGAACAAACAAAAATGTTCTCTCTGACTAAAATCATTATTTAGGGGGGCTATATTTGTGTCTCTGACAATATCTACATGCAATGACTCCTGGTGGTCCTGACACAAAGCTTGATTTGCCTGCTTTCTACTACAGAATACTGTTTTATGCACTTAAACCCTCAAATGTATGAAAGCCATTATTTTTTGAAGTTCATCCAGTACTTCAAATTGTATTCTTTTGGTGTTGAAAACATTGCTAAATAAGTGGAATATTGTTTGGTGTCTTCTGTTTTTGACAACCATCTTTAAGTTAAACCAATAGATTTTTTGTTAAAACAATAAATTTATTGACCTCTCTTTTTTTAAAATGCATTTTTCATTTTACTACCCATGCCTCCTCTTTTTTCCATCTCTTTCCCTATTAATCATCTTTCTCTACTCCAGCTGACAATCTCATAAGTGTCAATATGATATAGTGGGAAGAACATTAGACTTAGAAATCAAAAGACATGGGTTCAAGTCATTATTCTACCAGTTACCTAACTGTAACACTGGACAAGTTACTTCTAAGAACCTTAATTTTTCTTTAAAATAAGAATAGTGATTCTTGTTCTGCCCACCTAAAGGAGTATTGGGAGAATATTAGATCTTGTATATGAAAATGTTTTGTGTCTTGATGTATATTATCTCTTTGTTCCTCCTCAAAAGAATCAGGCATCTCAGGGCACAGTTGTTAGAGTCCTGGAATCAGAAAGGATTTCTTATCAGCTGTGTGACCCTGGACAAGTCACTTAATCTCTCTTTGCCTCAGCTTCCTCCACTGTAAAATGGGGATAATAATAGTTCCCACTTTGCAGGGATTTTTTGAGGATTAAATTAGATGTTTGTGAAAATAAATACTAAGCACCATGTCTCATAGTAGGTGTTGTATATCACATACACACATACTCATACACATGTTCCCTTTCTTCTTCTCAAATACTCCCTTTTTCCTTCCTTGCCTGAATCACAGCCATTTTGAGGTTGCAATTATGATAAAATTTATGATAAAATAATTTGTTACAAGACATGTAAGGTAAGGTTCTGTCAGTTGGTGGTAGAAATGTCTCTGTGGTTTTGTCCTTAGCTCTACAGATTAAAAAATGTTATCAGTCCAACCAGAGGAGAATGAACTTAGGGGAATTGATTTATGTTAAGCAAACATACAAGAGACTGAATTTTAAATGAGACTGCCAATGTATTAATTTGCCCTGGGTGAGAGCCAAGCTAAGGCATTTGTGCACCCTAGGCAAGGTTTAAAAATCGAACGCCTCTGTGTTACTATCCACCAGAGGCTACAATTTTGCTGCTTAGAGATGGCTGTTTTCTTAGTTAACTGCAGCAGAGGCAGGAGCTGTCCAGCAAGCTGTAACCAGTGGGAGATAGAAAAAGCAGAGCCTATCTCAGGAATCAAGCTGATCATAAAAACACATTAGAATGAATATGGCAAAGTGGGTGATTTTTTTTCATGGAACTTAGACTCTTTTATTCTTGTATTGAATACAAGAATGCCCTCTGACTCCCAGAACATGTTTGCTTTCTGACTCCCCAAACTCCATTTGGTCAATTTCCCTTTCCTCCCTGCTTCCTTCCTTCCTTCCTTCCTTCCTTCCTTCCTTCCTTCCTTCCTTCCTTCCTTCCTTCCTTCCTTCCTTCCTTCCTTCCTTCCTTCCTTCCTTCCTTCCTTCCTTCCTTCTTCCTCCCTCCTCCTCCTCCTCCTCCTCCTCCTCCTCCTTCTTCTCTTCTTCTTCTTCTTCTTCTTCTTCTTCTTCTTCTTCTTCTTCTTCTTCTTCTTCTTCTTCTCTCTCTCTCTCTCTCTCTCTCTCTCTCTCTCTCTCTCTCTCTCTCTCTCTCTCTCTCTCTCTCTCTCTCTCTCTCTCTCTCTCTCTCTCTCTCTGTCTCTCCCCAGAGCCTCACTTTTTCATGGTCAGTTGCAGTCATCACCACATTCAGCCTCTGACCCATGTTCAGTGTTACAGTGCTCTTTCAGTTAAAGTTCTCCAATGCTCTTTAGTTAGAATTTTACAGTGTTCATTTTAGCCAAGAACCAGCAGAAGTCTCTTCTCCTTCACTACCACAATCTTCCAGGCAGGATGTGGAGAGATATTACTTCTCCTTTTCTAATATTCCTTCTGAGTGTTGAACCCATGTCCCAGTCCAAGGCAGAGGCTGCTACAGGATAAGACCAGAAAGAATCGACAATTTGAGATGCCACTGTAACATATGAGACTTGACTTATCATAAAAGAAATACCTATGTGCCAGAGAGAGTAGAATTGTCTAGTATTAAATATATCCTTTTATCAAAAATAATAATTAAAAGAGAAGTTTCTGTCTATGAAAGTTATTATATAGATTACATTAAACCTCAGAAAGTGACAGGGCCTTTTCAATATGATCCATAATTATACAGAAGACATCATCTAATAATCTGTATGGGAAATACTAAATGGATGAAAAATACCTAACATTCAGACAATGGCATGTAGTTCATCAGTTAGTTTAGTAATACATACATACACATATATTTATATATATTTTAGGCACTCTGCTTACATCTGACAGGTGTCTTAGAAGAGAGCCTTTATCTTTTCTTAAATTATTTCGTTTTTGGCCAGGACTTTCCCAAGGCTCAAACAAGCCTTAATGTAATTTGCATAACCTAGTCTAGCTGTTGCACAGGAATATGGTAAATGAAAGGATTAATGGAAAAGGAATAAATATTTTTCTGAATTTCTAAAAGACTGAGAGGTACTAATTCAGTATAAGGTATACTTCCCTGGTTATAAAAAATAAGAAATGAAAAGAATTAATTTATTTTATGTCAGCTAGAGTGGAAAACGGGAAACTTTGTTAGGAATAGTAAGTAGTAAAAATTCTATATTCCCCATCACCAAGAGCTCTTTTATTTGTAGGATATATCTTAGAACCTGATGTTGATGTGCAAAAAGAAGCAAAAAGTATGGAGCCATTCTGAGCCTGTGTATAATACAATATCATATAATAAGTACCTACTATGTGCCAAGAACTTCACTAAGTACTAGGCATACAAATAAGTAAAAGAAAAACCATCACTGTCTTCAAAAAACTTATAATCAAATGGAGGAAGAAAACTCACAAATGGAAGCCGAAAAGTAGAGGGTAAGGGAAGAAGGTAATTAGCAGAGGTCAATAATGATGATGGAGTTAAAACCAAGCAGAATTACTGGTAGGAAATGTTGAGTTGGCTGAGTTCCTAAGCCCTCCTTAAAGTGAGACTTTGGGAGGAGTTTGATGCAACACTCTCCAGGGCACAAATCTGAGAAACAGACACAACCAAAAGTACTGATATGGTATGAGTATAAACTTAAAAGTGGTCTCTTGGTTATGAGTTTATTGGTAAATGAACTTACCCTAGAGGAGGAAGGGAAGAGGGGAGCGCATTTAGGGTTAGGGTTAAATATGATATTGATGGAATAAAAAGCAAGCAGTGTACCTGGTCAGAAATGAAGTGTTGGCTATAAGGACTATGATGTTATTTGCTCCTCCCTGCTTTAGCACTTGGAGAACTGGTACCATTTCCTTTGGAGATATAGTGGTTGCATCTGTAAAAGTAGATCTAAGCAGGAGTAAATGACCGGAAGGCAGATACACATCATGGAACAATAAGAGATGTCCCATCAGCAGTGAATCACCAATCCTGTCCCTAACTAAGGCCTTGTTTGAGAATGGTATTTTGAGTCACAAGATTGGTGCAAGTCTATACTTCAAAGATTTCCTATTCTCATTATTCTTCTTCAAAAGAATGCTTTTGCTTCTTTGTCCATTCATGTATGTGTGTTTTCTGTGTTCTTTGTTGTGTAAATAAAACTTGCTCTGAATTTGAAAAAAAATATGCATGTGTGTGTATCTATATGTATGGCATATACACACATATGTATATGTATGTATGTGTGTGTGTATTTGGGATGGCCATTGCAGATGTCCACTGAGTTTTACTCAGAGGTAATTAGTAGAAAAGAATAGGTTGGGTTGCAGTTGAGAAACTGAATAGGAATTATTATCTTATAATACTCTCCAACATAAAAAGAAATTATCTTTTAAGACTAATATTCTTTTTTTTTAGTTTTCAACACTCACTTTTATAAGATTTTGAGTTCCAATTTTTTTCCTCCCTCACCAAGGCAGCAGGCAATCTTATATAGGCTATACATGTGTAATCATATTAAGTATGCTTCTACATTAGTCATGAGTGAAAGAAGAAGGAGAACAAAAGGTAAAAATTATGAGAAATAAAAAATTTAAAAAAGAGAAAATAACATACTTCTATCTGCATTCAAACTCTATGGTTATTTTTCTGGATGTGGATAACATTTTCTGTCATGAGTTTTTTGGAATTGCCTTAGATCTAAGACAAATATTCTTTTAGCAATATTGTTTGGTTGTGAATCTTGCAACACTATAATCTCTGAAGAATTAAAGTTGTAGGGTATCCACTGAGAAGCAAGTGGTGGGCTCCTAAATAGACTTTTGCATACGTTTGATGACAACCACTGTGCAAAAAAGAGATATAAAGGAAATAATTAAGTAAAGAGAAATAGAAATGAATCTGTGGTTTTATTAGTAGGAGGAATTTCCAGTGGGGAAAATTCATCCATCTTGCAGGTATAAAACTTTTCTGAAACAAAGTTTTAAAGAGTTGCCTAGAGTAATTGAGAGGTAAAGTAACTTACCCATGATCACACAACCATTATCTGCCTTTCTGGCTTCAAGGCCAACTTTCTATCCATTATGCCATTCTGCCTTTCTATTGAGGAGCTGTAGGATGAGAAAAAAAAGATATGTAGCCAAAATAAAGCATGTCAGATGGACAAATGAGTGCTACAGTGCAGCCAACAGGGAGATTTGGGGATACCTTTCAAGTTCATTTGCCATACTGACTCTAGGTTCAACAGGATTTTGTGAGAGTTTCTGGGTTGCTTTTCAGATCACAATGCAACAAAATTTACATTTAATAAAGGACCATGGAAGCATAGATTAAAAGTTAATTGGAAATTAAGCAATCTAATCCTAAAGAATGAATAAATCAAATAATAAATCATAGAAACAATCAATAATTTCATTAAAGAGAATCATAACAATGAGACAACGTTCCAAAATTGTGGGATGCAGCCAAAGGAGTACTTAGGGGAAATTTTCTATCTCTAAATGTGTATATCAATAAAAGAAAGAGCAACTCAGTGACTTGGGAATGCAACTAAAAGAACTAGACAAAAAAATTAATACTCTGAATTAAATGCCAAAAAGGAAATTCTGAAAATGAAAGGAAAATTTAATAAAATTGATCTAATTGATCTAATAAATAAAACTGGGAGCTGGTTTTATGAGGAAAACCCCAACAAAGGAAACCATTGACTAATTTGAGTTAAAAAAAATGAAAGAAGAAAACCAAATTACCAGTATTAAAAATGAAAAGGGTGAATACGTCACCAAAGAAGATGAAATTAAAGCAATTATTAAGTTATTTTTGCCCAATTATATGCCAATAAAACTGATAACATAAGTGAAATGGATGAATACTGACAAATATAAACTTCCCAGATTAATAGAAGAGGAAAAAAATACTTAAATAACCCTATTTGAGAAAAAAGTAATTGATCAAGCTGTTAATGAGCTGCCTAAAAAAAAATTTCCAGAACCAGATAGATTTACAAGTTAAATATATTAAATGTTTAAGGAATGATTAATTCCAAAGCCATATAAACTATTTTAAAAAAAAATAAGTAAAAAAGGACTCCTACCATATTCCTTTCATGACACAAATATGGTTTTGATTCCTAAGTCAGAAAGAGCAAAAAGATGAGAAACCAAACTATAGAGTAATTTTAATTCAAATTGATGCAAAGATGATAAATAAAATACTAACAATAACATTATAGTATTTACATTACAGATATTATACACTATTATCAGATGGGATTTAAATCAGGAATGCAGGACTGGTTAAACATTAGGAAAACTGTAATCATGATTGACCATATCAGTAACAGAACCAAAAGAAATCATAAGACTATTTCAATAGATGCAGCAAAACCCTTGGATAAAATGCAATATTCATTCTTATTAAAAGACACTAGAAAGGATAGCACTTAATGGAGTCTTTCTTAGAAATACGAGTAGTACTTATTTAAAACTAAGAGCAAGCACTATCTATAATGGAGATAAACTTGATTCCTTCTCAATAAGACCAGGAGTGAAGCAAAGGGGTCAATTATCATCACTATTATTCAATACTATATACTAGAAATGCTAGCTATATAAATAAGACAAGGAAAAGAAACTGAAAGAATAAACATAGACAATGAAGAAACAAAACTATCACTCTTTGCAAATGACAAGATGGCATACTGAGAGAATAAACTTTAAAAATTAGTTGAAACAATTGACAACTTCAGGGAGGAGCTAAGATGGTGGAGTAGAAAGATTCACATATGCTAGCTCCGAACCCACAGCCCATAAATTACCTATAAAAAAAACGCCCAATGAGTTCTGGAGCAGTGGAAACCATGTAGCAACGGAGTGAAGGAGATTTCTGTTCCAGAGAGCCCTGAAAAACCGACCCCAAAGGTCCATCATGCACTGGACCTAGAGCAGAGCTCAGCCGTGCCCTGGCCCTGAAGCTCTGAGAGGAGCAGATCTAAGCAGGCTTCAGGGACGGAATCTCTGGTGGCTGCGAAGGTCCCTCCACCCACAGGCACTACAGGTCAGTGAGAGACCTTATCTGGCCGGCTGAGAGGGTGTTTCCATAACTCAGGCCTCCTTTGGAGGAAGTGGTGGGGGAAGCAGTGGCCAGGAGCTCCCAAAGCAGACAGGACCTCAGTTCCATTGTTGAAGATCTCCACATAAACCTCCTGAGGGAACTGAGCCTGGGAGGTGGTCCTGCCCCCACCTGAGAACCTGAACTTAATCTCTCACACTGAATAGCAGCCCCACCCCCCCCCACTGAAATCCCTGAGGCTGGGAAGCAGCATTTGAAATCTCAGACCCCAGGCACTAGTGAGGCGGGGGGGGGGGGGGGGGTGGAGAGGAATCTCAGAAGTCAAGTAACTGGCTGGGAAAATGCCCAGAAAAGGAAAAAATTCTTGGTGAACAGATGTTTCCTCCTTTCCTTTCTGATGAGGAACAACAATGCTTATCATCAAGGAAAGACATAGAAGTCAAGGCCTCTGTATCCCAAACATCTGAAATAGATATCCAATGGGCTCAGGACATGGAAGAGCTCAAAAAGGATTTTGAAAATCAAGTTAGACAGGTGGAGGAAAAACTGGGAAGAGAAATGAGAAAGATGCAAGAAAAGCATGAATACCTTGCTAAAGGAGACCTGAAAAAATGCTGAAGAAAATAACACCTTGTGTCTCTCCTAATTCTAGTATCCATTAGGCACTTCAAACTAGATGTTCTAGAGTAGCCTCAAACTTAATATATACAAAAACAACTCTTACTTTCCCCTCAAACCTAACCCTTTTTCAGACTACTGAAAGGGGATGCTCATCAATTGGGGAATGGCTGAGCAAGTTGTATATAATTGTTGTGGAATACTATTGTGCTATAAGAAATGACTATCAGGATGGTTTCAGAAAAACTTGGAAAGACTTGCATGAACTGATGCTGAATGAAGTATGCAGTACTAGGAGATTGTTGTACACATTATTGTGAGGATGATCAATTGTGAAAGACAGTTGCAAGACAATGATCCAAGTCAATTCTGAAGGACTCATGACAAAACCTTCAATCTACCTTCAGAGAGAGAACTGATAAAATCTAATGCAGATTGAAGTATACTTTTAAAATTTTTTAAAATTTTTGTTCTGTTTTGTTTTCCAACATGGCTAATAAGGAAATATATTTTGCATAACTTTAAATGTATAATTCAAATCAAATTGCTTGATGTCTCAAGGAGGGGTGAGGCAAAGGAGGTAGGGAGAGAGTTTGGAAATATTTAATGAAATGAAGTATTTTTTAAAAAGAATCTCTGGGTTCTGGGAAGACATTGCAGATTTATTCACTGGCCCCTCTTCTTTTCTCTTTCCTTTCTTCTCCCAAAGTCCCCTCCTTTCCATTCTAGCTTCTTCTCTTTGGCTGGGAAGAAGGTTAGACTGCTGTCTTCAAAACTCCTTTCCTTGGTTTCCTTTTTCAGACCAGAAGAAAACTTCTAATAACATTTTAAGTGGCTCAGTAAATATGTTAAATAAAATAATATAGTCACAGAGAGAGGCTTATTATAGAATCTGTCTTTTGAGAAAAACTGAAACCAGATTAGGAATCATTGACATATTCACTCATTGCTTAGTATGCAACTTGAAACAGTTGATGTGCTCCAAGAACCATATTAACTGTTAAGCAAATTCACAGCTCAGATGTTCAGTTCTGAGTTCAGAGTGCACTAAGTAGATCTTATTTGTCTGTGCACATACTAATCCATCAATCAAAAAGAATTTGTTATTTCTTTTCCATGGGTCACTTAATGTGCCAAGCATTGGGAATATAGAGGAAAAGAAAGAAAATACAAAAAAAATTAAACACCTGCCCCTGCCCTCAAGGAGTTTACATCCTAATGTGAGAGATAATATATATGCATATAATTAAATAGTGAACAAATACAAAATGAATGCAAGATGTTCTTGGGGGGGGGGGATTGTGAGCAGCTGTGGCAATCAACAATGTTTTTTATGGTGAGTTGGATTTTATGGTGGAGATGAGTAGGGAATACAGGCCTGAGGGACAGCCAAGGCAGAGGCAAGGGAATGGAGGTGCTAAATGGATAAGATGTTAATTAAGCCAGAATGACTGGATCTCAGAGTACAAGGAAGGGAGTAAAACCTAAGAAGACTGGAAAGGTAGGAAGAGATGAAATTGAAAGACTGAAATAGCAGAGTCATTTATATTTGATCTTTGAGACAATAGGGAACCACTGAACTTCATTGAGCAGATGGATGACAGATTTATGTTTTAGGAATATCATTTTTGTAGCTGTGTGAAAATTGGAACTTGAGTGGGAAGGGGTTAGAATCAGAGAGATAAAATAGGAGGCTATTTTAATGGTGTAGGAGAGAGGCTATGAGGGTTTGAAATAGGGTGGTGATTGTTTGAGGAAAGAAGAGGAGAATTGTGTGAAATATGTTGTAGAGCTCAAAAAAATAAGATTTGGACACAGATAGGAAATATGTGGTGAATAAGAGGAAAAAGTCAAACATAAAATAGACTGACTGACTGGAAGGAGAGTAGTGCTTTCAGTAGTCTGAAAAAGGGTTAGGTTTGAGGGGAAAGTAAGAGTTGTTTTTGTATATATTAAGTTTGAGGCTGCTCTAGAACATCTAGTTTGAAGTGCCTAATGGATACTAGAATTAGGAGAGACACAAGGTGTGGAAGTTATTTTCATAGAGAAGGAAATTGAACCTATGGCAGCTGATGAGGTAAACAAGATACAGTATAGAGAAGAGAAAAGGGTCCAGGATAGAGACTTGGGGGATACTTGCAGTGTGAGTGTGTGTGTGTGTGTGTGTGTGTGTGTGATGCATGACGAATCGCTAAATGATGCTGAAAAGTCAGATAGGTAGAGAAGAGAACCATGTCATGAAAAGCCAGAGAGGGGAGAATGTCCATGAGAAGGTGGTCATCAGAGTCAAATGTTGCAGAGAAGTCAAAGAGAATGAGATTAAGAAGAAGTAATTACATTTGGCAACTAGGAGTTTATAACTTTGAAGAGATCAATTTTCAGATAAGTTATTACCTTAGAAATCAGACTTAAGGAGGTTAAAAGAATGAAATGCTAGGAGGTAGGATCATTGAGTATAGGTGAGTTTTTCAAGGAGTGTAGCTAAGAAAGGAAGGAGAGAAATATAGGTTGATATCTAGTGAGAGTTTTTTCAGGATTGGGGGTTACTTAGATGTATTTGTAGGCAATAGGAAAGGAATAAGTAGATAGTGAGAAGCTGAAGGGAAGGTTAGAGAGGATAAGAAGGGATTATTGTTAGAGAAGATGGGAGGGGACGGAGTTTGGGTTACATGTAAAAAGTGTAGCATTGTTTAGAAGGTCCATCTCTCCACCAGAGCCTGAACTGAAGAGGAAATGGCAAGAGATGATGTCAAAGAGTTCTATGACAACAAAGAGGTGTTGTCAAATAAAGAAGACCACAGAGAGAGAAGTTTTCAGTGCATAGCCTGGGTGTCTTTTTTTCCAGCAAAGGTATAGAAAATAATAATCCAGCTGAATTATTGATCTGAAGAATAAAAAAAATGATGTTTAGTTAAATAATGAAGAAACTACAGCAAATATTAGAACTATAGACTATTAAATCTTTGTTGAGAGTTTAAAATTCTCTAGTACATAACTGGATGGAGTAATTAGATTCTGTGTTGAATACAGTGAATCAAATCCTGTTACTTTATCTGATGCTTGTCATATGCCTAGAACTTGTATACTGGGAAATTGGGTGAAAACTCTAAATAATCTCAACTATTGATTTATGCAAAAGATGGGTGTCCGTATGTGTGTGTGTGTGTGTGTGTGTGTGTGTGTGTGTGTGTGTGTGTGTATGTGTTTCTTGGCAAATGGCTTTCAGGGAGGAATCCAAAGACATCTTTCAGAACATCTGATAGAGTGTTTGAGTGTAATATTTTACTTCCTCAGTCTAAAAGCTGAGGAATTCACTTACTTCTTTCCAACAATTTTCAATGTGTTAGGAAGCAGGCGAGAGCCTTTACCATAGCTTACTTAGGTGGCATAGCTAGTTTAGCCAACATGTAGCTGGACATCTGTGGTGCACTCATTTAGTGCTAGTTGTAGCTTAATGTAAAAAAAAATGACAGTTTGGATGTGTAATATGCAAATACCCAAGACACTGTAATAACCATCTCTTGCCCTATTGAGAAACCATTCCCAGTAGTCCATATGTTGTTCTGCTTCATCCTTCATTTTCAAAGAGGACCAATGACATCATGGGGGTGGTCTTGAGTTGTTTATGATTTGGATTTGTGAGGCAGAATTGCACAAAGTTGTTAGCTTCACTCTTTCTTCGAGTCACCAAAAATTAAGATGTTTGGTGATGATCCAGGATACAGTGGATGATCTTAGCATCTTTAATGTCTGACCAAATCTAAGCACTCCACAGTGTCTGCTTTAGCCACCTTCATGTTCATCAGAACAAATTGTTTTCATCTATCCATTCTGCTGAAGAAAGACTTCACATGCGTGTGTTAGGCATCCCCCTAACTCACCAAAGTTTCTGTGGACTGTTGGTTACCCTCAACCTAGTTTAGCCCATCGGCTGAGATAGTCTTGCCAGATTATGGTTGCTGCATGTGCTATAGCTTCTTGGAACCACAGGTGAGAATTGAGTGACAGTCACAATGCTGATAATTATAAAAATAATTACTTTTATATGTTCTTTAAAATTTACAAAATACATGTCATATGTTATGCACATACACATATGTATTATCCTGTATTAGCCTTTCAACAACTTTGTAAGTCACAGAAAACTATTTCTTTTTTGGGAGGGGTTTTAATCAATACCATTTTATTTTATTGTAACTTATGGTAGTTTTTCTCTCTCTTTTTAAATGTTTGTATAATTATTTTTAGTTTTCAATATTCATTTCCACAAAATTTTGAGTTCCAAATTTTCTCCCCATCTCTCCTCTCCCCCCACCCTATAATACCTTGCATTCTGATTACTCCTTCCTCCAATTTGCCCTCCCTTCTACCACACCCCTCCTTTCCCTTATCCTCATCTTCTCTCTTTTCTTGTAGGGCAAGATTAATTTCTATATCCCATTACCTATTTCTTAGTTGTACACAAAAACAATTCTCGACATTCGTTTCTAATACTTTGGATTCCAACTTCTCTCCCTTCCTCCTTCCCCACTTATTCCCACTGAGAAGACAAGCAATTCAATATAGGCTGTATATGTGTAGTTTTGCAAAAGACTTCCATGACAGTCATGTTGTGTAAGACTAACTATATTTCCCTCCATCCTATCCTGCCCCCCATTTATTCTATTCTCCCTTTTGACCTTGTCCCTCCCCAAAAATATTTACTTCTAGTTGCTTTCTTTCCCCTTTTGCTCTCCCTTCTATCATCCCCCTCACACCACTTGTCCCCTTCTCCCCTACTTTCCTGTAGTGTAAGAAAGATTTTCCTACCAAATTGAGGGAGCATATTTTTCTCTTCTTAAGTCAAATGTGAAGAGAGAAAGCTTCACTTTTTCCCTCTCACCTCTTCCCTTTTCTCCTCCATTGAAAAAGCTTTTCTTGCCTCTTTTATGAGTGATAATTTGTCCCATTCCATTTCCCCCTTTCTCCTCTCAATATATTCCTCTCACCCCTTAATTTTATTTTTTTAGGTATCATCAGTTCTTATTCAAATCACCCTATGCTCTCTGTCTGTGTGTGTGTGTGTGTGTGTGTGTGTGCATAATCCCTCCAACTACCCAAATACTGAGAAAAATCTCAAGAGTTACAAGTATTATCTTTCCAAGTAGCAATGTAAACAATTCAACTTAAATAAGTGCCTTATGATTTTTCTTTGCTGTTTAACCTTTTCATGTTTTTCTTGATTGTTGTGTTTGAAAGTCAGATTTTATATTCAGTACTGGTCTTTTCATCAAGAACACTTGAAAGTCATCTATTTCTTTGAATGGGCATTTTTTCTCCTGAAGTATTATACTCAGTTTTGCTGGGTAGGTGATTCTTGATTTTAATTCTAGTTCCTTTGACTTCTGGAATATCATATTCCAAGCCTCTTGATGCCTTAATAGAGAACCTGCTAGATCTTTTGTTATCCTGATTGTATTTCCACAATACTTGAATTGTTTCTTTCTGGCTGCTTGCAAGATTTTCTCCTTGACCTGGGAACTCTGGAATTCAGCTACAACATTCCTAGGAGTTTCTCTTTTTGGATCTCTTTCAGGAGGATATTGACAAATTCTTTTCATTTCTGTTTTACACTCTGATTCTAGAATATCAGAGCAGTTTTCCTTGATAATTTCATGAAAGATGACATCTAAGCTCTTTTTTTGATCATGGCTTTCAGGTAATTTTTAAATTGTCTCTCCTGGATTTATTTTCCAGGTCAGTTATTTTTCCAATGAGATATTTCATATTATCTTTTCATTTTTTTTGGTTTTGTTTTGTAATTTTTTTGGTTTCTCATAAAGTCATTAACTTCCATCTGCTCCATTGTAATTTTTAAAGAACTATTTTCTTCAATGAATTTTTGAACCTCCTTTTCCATTTGGTTAAATCTTCTTTTTAAAGCATTCTTCTCCTCATTGACTTTTTGGACCTCTTTTCCCAATTGATTTAGCCTCTTTTTAAAGGTGTTATTTTCTTCAGCATTTTTTGGGTGTCCTTTAGCAAGCTGTTGACTTGCTTTTCATGATTTTCTTGAATTGCTCTCATTTCTCTTCTCAATTTTTCCTCCTCCTCTCTTACTTGATTTTCAAAATCCTTTTTGAGCTCTTACATGGCCTCAGATCATTGCATATTTATTTTGGAGGTTTTAGATGCAGAAGGCTTGATTTCCTTTGATGTTATGCTTTGTTCTTCCTCATCTGAAAGGATGGAAGAAAATACCTACTCACCAAGAAAGTAACCTTCTATAGTCTTATTTCTTCTCCCATTTTTGGGCATTTTCCTCAACCTTTTACTTGACTTTTGAGTCCTTTGTCAAGTGGAGGGTATACTCTGGGCATTTGTAAGTTTTTGGTTCCTCCAAGGTGGCACAAGCAAGGGAGAGGAACTTACTCCTCCTGGTATGCACACTGATCTGGGAGTAACCAAAAACTTTCCTGCCCAGAATCTGCGCTTAGAATTCCCTCACTGCTATTGCCTCCAGCTCCACCACACCAGAGCTTCTCCTCACCCCAGGGCCAAGCTCAGGGCTGAGATTCAGATCATCTGCTCAATTCTCCCAGGGGCTCTAGGAAGAGGGCTCTAAAAATGGAAGATGCTGATGCAGCTCCTGCTGCAGGTGCTCCCCTCTCCTGGGTGAAGGAGCCCTCCCACTGACCTTTGAAGATGTCTGTGATATTTGTGGGTTGAGCAATCTGAGAACTTCTGCTGCTGGTAGCTCCCTGAAGCCTGTTCTGGGTTCTGTCCCTGCTGGGCTGCACTCTAGGCTGGGCTACACTCTACATACTGAGCTGTGCTCCACACACAAGGAAAACTGTTTCTCAGGGAAACAACTATACAGGGCTTCAGCTGTTCATGTAGAAGGCTGTGCGGCAGTATAACATACTTGCCAAGGGCAAAGTATATGGACATGAGAGACAAGATAATGTGATGGACTTGTAGTCAGGACAGAATTAAATGTGATAATGTGCAAGTATTATTTCTCATCCAGTCACCTTCACTAAAAAGCTAGTCCACACTTGATGTACTCATAGGATTCTTCCCCCACAGCATTATAAGCACACGGTCATGTCTTTCTTTATTTTAATGCTTCTTTAGTTTCCCTTTCTCCTCATTCCTCCAGCTTATTAGTTCAGCTCAATTTTTTTCCATTTCCTTGGCAGAAGCCTTTTTTCTCCAGTCTTCTCCAGTGCCACTACCTCATGCCACCTACTCTGATTCTTTTTGCAATTGATCCCTCTCCATTGAAGTCTGTCTCACTGAAGATTGCTTCTCTGACTTTTTAGAAACCACTCTTATGAACTTCTAAAAAGCACAATGTTTTGCTCTTGGACACTCTCTCAGATCAGGATATCATAAAGTGTCCTCACTTTCTTTGGTGGTGTCAGAGTTAACAGCTGATTCCTTTTGGTTATTTGAATGGTGATGGAAGTCCCAAAAGAATCATAGAGACTAGACAGAGAAGGTTGCTTTATGGCCACTTAATCAGTTAATCTCCCCTCCTATAAACCTCATATGACATACAGGCAAAGCTTTTAATGTATGTAAACATAGCCTCATTCTAAGAGGCAGAATGGAGGGGACATATGACAAAGACTGTGGCCTAGTTTGAAAAGAAGTATTAGCTAGTGCTTATGGGATTTTGTTCTTGACCTAGCCTTTGTCTCTTTCTTCTCTGGCTGCTCCAGAGGCAATAACGGTTTTTCTTTCTTTTCTTCTGGCTGTGGATGAGGCTGGAACTGTTTAGGGCCTTTTTCTTTCTATGAAAGTAGCAGAGACCTAGTTTTATTTTTTCTTCTTCTGTCTTTCTCCTGAGAAAGTTTTCATAGAATCATTTCTATGCCTTTTATAGTAAGATAGAATCAAAATTCTCAAAGGCTGAGCACCCTGTAAGCTTACCAAGGTCAAATAATCAAGGTTAATCCTTTTATCAGCTCCCTTACATGTGCAAATCATTACCTATAGATTTCTCTGTTGTTGAGATAATGATTCCTTGGATGGTCCAAGTTTACTAGTTTGGCATGTTCAATATTGAACTAAGGAATTCTCTAGAGTATGTACTCTAATGTGCTCTGTTAAATACATCTCTCTACAGCAAAACTGTGTAGTAATTTATGAAGTTCAATTTTGTTGGAGTTGGAAGACCAATACCCCAAGTTCCCTGAAAAGTCTTGGGATTTCAATAGATTTTAGGATACAACTGGTGAAATCTTGTGAAAATTGGGATGTTTCCCCTTTTCCAGTAACCCTTTTTAATACCAGATTTTGACAAGAGTCCTTCGTTAGACAGAGGTGCAAGCTCCATGATTCTCCCTCTAGCCTCAGCTCTGCCTCCAACCTATTTAGCTGTTGGGTCTCTGAGTTACTCTTTCTTTTCCCTACAACCCCTCCCTGTCACTGACAGTTTATTTACTGTAATTATTCTGGATTTAAACTCTTGTTATTGTAGATCATTGATTTTTTACCTTTTCTGTTTCATGGTAGACTCCCCTTTGGCAGTCTGGTAAAGGCTATGGATCCCTTCTCAGAATAAATTTTTTGATGCAGAAAATAAACCACATAGGATTACAAAAGAAACCAATTATATTAAATATAATAATTTATATTATAAATTATATTTATAAATTATAAAATATTTTTAAAAACCAAGTTCATGAGTACCTTTGTTAAAGAAATCACAGGGGTCATCTTAGTCTTACCATCTGTGAGCCCTATGCAGGCAAGAAATTTTCCAGATTTTTCATTAAAGTGAGGAATGAACTGTCTGCACCAATCAGTAAATTGTCCTGTGCCTCTAAATTAAAAAAAAAAAATGACAACAGGGGCCTGGGCTAGCCCCAAACAAATGCATTCTTGAAATTTGACAACTTGTTCTAGCCCCTACTGGTCATTTTCACCATTCTCATTCCCTATCCAGAAGTCAATCCCCAAAGCACTTGGCATAACAAGTGATCTGTGGTTCCATACCAGTAACAACCAGTTATTAAATGTGCTATACTTCCTGTGATGAAGTGCCTACCTTGTCAGGTGACCCTGAGCTCCATGAGTTCTGGACCAGACCAACCCCTATAATCTCCCACTTCTTTAAGAGCACCTATCTAGACATAATAACTGACATTTATAAAGCACTTTGAGGTTCACAACATTATTACTTGGAACATTATAATTGGGTTTTCTCTATGTGCTTCTATAGTTTATTTATTCCCACAAGCCCTGGAGAATACTGAGAGGAGAGAAAAAAGAGTGGCATACTGATACTGAGAGGGCTAATAGCTATTTTGTTATTTACCCTCAGTCTAGAAAAGATTGCTTAGGATGTTTTCCTGAAATTTATAATCAGCAGATTGGATATGACCAAGACATATGGTCCTGATTGTTTATTATATGTGTTGAGATATATTAGGTTTATACTTGTGAACTGACATGGTTGTAAATGATGACAGTGTGATTCTATGATGAGATATTTTGGTTAGAGGGCTCTGTGAGAGTGTGGAAACTTTTAGTTGAAGCTGTTTGTGGCTATATGGTAGTGTAGATCTGTGACAATTTTGGGTAAGTCTAAGTATGATTTGCCACTAGAGGAATTGAATGAAGGAACAAGGGCAAAGTGAAGATTCAAGTGCTGGTATAATAGACATTGTCATTTTATAAAATATCTCCAGATAATGGCTGATGCCTTACAAAGGCAATGCATTGCTACCTACTCCCTACAGGGGCATTCATTGAATTTGTGGTGATCAGGAGGACAAGATGAAAACTTGCCAAATGTCCAAGAATATATTATATACCTGTGTATGTACTGTGTATTTAGTCTAATTATCTGTAATTATGTTAATGTCAATTAATGAATGATTGTGGTATACGCTGACAAATTACTTGGATACCAGATATGATTTACATGGATTATAAAGTTTTTATTTGGGAGAGCTAAATAATTTCTTTGTAACTTCAAGAATGCAGAATTAGTCACTGGCTCCACTTTTACCCCTTCTGGTATTAAATAAAGTTCTAGAGTAATCTTTTTGGCCCTGGAATAAGCTTCTAGGAACATGGTGGGTGTTGATATAAATTTACTCATTCTAACCTAAGTATCAAATGTTCATGAGATAGTTCTCACTGAAGAGGAAGCAAGCAGAGTACTCAAAATAGATTTGACCAAGAGACATTTGCTGTGCTGAGCGGGTGTGGCTGTGGGTCTGAATCGCAAAATATCACACCACCTAAAATAAATCCTGAGGCTATGGGCTGGCTCACAAATGGGCTATTAATCCTTCCTATAGAAAAAAAAAATCTGCTAAGTAGGTACAATTCAGTGCAGAAATAGCAGATGGCAGTACCAGCTCTTTGGAGGAGCAGCCTACACCAATTCGACAGAGAAGCAGCAAATAGTGGTAGCAGTCCAACAGATGACATGAAGAGCTCTACAGTGAAACAGTAAGCAATATGAGTATAAGTTGTTGGGCTATAGGAACTCTGTTTTCATTAGTGGTGTGGGGATTTGTGGGAAAGTATACCCATGTATTTATGGGGTATTTATAGGAGTGATAGGGAATTTCCTTGTTATTTGTCTTACTATTCTGTTCTAATAATGTCTTATTGATGATATTATATATCAAATCTGAGTTGGTTTGCAAAAGAGTACGCTGGTTTTGAAATTAGATGTGAGATTTTTGAATAAATATTAGCCCCAAAAGTACCTTGGATTAGAGTACAACTTTTAGGGGCTACACTGGAGGAGAACCAGACTCCATTTCAACTAATTCAGCATAAAATAGCATTTTTTTCATGTTACACTATTCCTTTACATTGACCTTGTAGTTCACCAAAATTCAGGGCTTCTATCATCTTAACTGCTGTCTAGCCATGTCTTATCTATCCTCTATTTATACAGTAGTATTTTAAAATGTAAGATTTTACATTTATTCTTATTAGATTTAGCCCAACATTCTAGCATTTAGTCACATTTCTGTTTGTTTTTTAATAGAGTTAATTTGGGGAAGTGGGAAGCAAAAACCAGTTAACTGTGATTACTAGATGTTTACTTGTCTGATCCAGTTTAAAGAGGCAACTTTGTTCATAAGATTTGCATTGAGCCTACATTTTTTTCAGCTATGAAATAGAGATAAATCCTTTTCTTTCTTTCTTCACAGGGGTCTTGTGAGTGTGCTCATAGAGGTAGAGAGAGTACTAGATTTTCCTTTCCTTGACATGAATAACATCATCTTAAAATGTCTCTATTTCAATATAAAAGTGCAGTCACATCTAACCCCTAATGCTAAGCTTTCCTTTAACCCAGTTCTTACATAAGGCCAACCAGAAGACAAATACAATTCTCCATCTTCCTTCTCAGGAATAGCAGGTTTAGAAGTCTCTCTCTTTTGTTCTCTATGATCAGTGACTGTAAATCCAGAATTGTTAGTATTTTCTATATATCTGTGGAAGGTGAGTCATATCCAGAAACCCATTTGCCCCATAGAGACATCCTTTTCTTGTCCCATAAAGTTTCTTCCATAGAAGTATCTCCTTGTATTAGTTTGTAATGAGATATACTTTTTATTGTAGAGGTTTGTATTCTAAATTGTAATTGATTAGATTTTCTTTCCTCAACATGAAGAAAGAGCTTTTTAACATTAAAATGCTATAGAAATGTAAATTGCTATGTGATTGATATCCCTAATAAGAAAATAGCTAAATTGACTAAGGATTACCTTGAAGGAGGTGAAAAAAGTACTTAGGTTTTGGAATTTTGTGAGATGTTTCTGAGTAGTGTCCCAGATAGATTCAATCCTTGATAGTAACAGCAAAAATTTAGACCTATTAGAGTAATATTAATAATTATCATTTACCTGTACTCTTACTATTTATGCCTAAGTAGCACATAGTATAATACAATTTCATGCATTAAATCCATGAACTATGTATTGAGTAGCTGAGAGCATACTCATGGTTTTATCATTGACTTGTCTACCCTGCCAACCCATATCTTGCCATTTCTGCCTTCACAGAGTCTCTCACAATCTGACCCCTTTTCTCTACTCACAGAGCTAATATGTAGATCAGACACTGATTACCTCTCAACCAGACTATTATAACAAGCTTCTAATTGTTCTTCTTGTTTCAAATTTCTCACCATCCCAGTCCATTGTCTACACTGTTGCTAAAGTAGTTTCCCATGAATAGAAGCTTGCCCACGTGATTCCCCACTCAAATGACTTCCTATGGCTTCTAGGATAAAATATAGATTCCTCTGTTTAGCTTTTGAGGTTTTAGGCAACTTTGCCCCAACCTATCATTTCAACCTCATTATGTATTACTCTCCCATCTGTCCTCTGCAAGCAAACCAAGCGGTCCTTGCCTCTATTCCCAGCACACAAAGGTCTGTATCTTATTCCTGTGCCTTTAACACTGGCTTAGAATCCAGTCCCTCCTTACCTCTGTATCACAGAGCTTTAGCTCTTCTCCCTTCCTCTAAGATGTATGTAACTTAGGTCCCATCTTCTGCATGAAGCCTGTTTCCAATCCTTCTACTGGACTCTGCGAAAAGAGGCATATTGATTTGTCGTTGGTGGACCTATAAATGAGTCAAATCCAGAAGTAGGGAACATGCAGCCTCCAGGCCACATGTAGCCCTTTAGGTTCTCAAATGAAGCCCTTTGACCGAATCCACATTTCACAAACTTGACTTCCAAGAAACAGCCTTCAGTCTTGGGTCCTTTCTTTGTTCTTTTCTGTTTGAGGTGCCAGAAGCAGAGTATTCCATTTGGTGAGGGAATTGAGTCACAGGAATCCTGGAGTCAGATTCCATTTTTGGTATTGCTTCCAGCTGAACACCAATGCCTTCAGAAGAAAGGAGTGATCTTTGATCCCACCAAGTTTATATTATCAAAATTTTATTATTACAGTATAACTGCTGCTGCTGCTACTATGACTACTACTGTTGCTACTGCTGCTACTGTTATTGCTGCACTACTGTGCTGCTGTTTATGCTACTACTACTATAGCAACTCCTATAGGTAATCTAGTGCTTTTAAATGGTCTCGATAGTGTGTTAAGATCACTTAATCATTGATACACTGAACTCTGTCACTTAAGATGGCAAGAAACACAGAGCTAACCTGTAAACAATCCATTGAATAATTTTATATAGAGAATATTGCAAATCATATATTTGTTACCACTCTTGAGTAGACATTTGCTCAGTCATTGTCTGATGGATCAATGTTATATATGAGCTTATTTCTAAACTTTTCCACTAAAATCTATTTCTTCCCCTTGGGTCTGCCATTTTTTTGAGTGAAGAAATTCAACATGAGTTCATCAGGAAGCCACACAAGAGGGTTTTCTTCACTATTATTTGCAGATGCTAAAGGATTAATTTTCTTGTTGCCCTCATTTTCACTCCTGTATCTATTGGCTTGCTCTTGAAAGTTTCCTCACAAAAAACATTTGATTTCAAGGCAGAAATCCAGATAAGATCATTAGTGAGGATTTTTGATCTCACATTTCAAGTGAATTGACCCATAACCAGAGGATGATATTGGGAATATTTGTGTGTGTACGTGTGTGTGTGTGTGTATGTATGTGTGTGTGTGTGTCTGTGTGTGTGTGTGTGTGTGTGTGTGAGAGAGAGAGAGAGAGAGAGAGAGAGAGAGAGAGAGAGAGAGAGAGAGAGACTTTATTGCTGTTAAGAATGGATCCTAGTTTTCTTCCCTAGAGAGGAAAGCAAATAGAAGAGGGAGACTCCTGTATAATCTTGCTCATTCCTTTTTCATGGAAACACAAACTGGTCCCACACAACAAAATACTTCATGTTTGCACTCCTGTGCTCTGAAAAAGCATCATTTTTAAAGTTTGGTTTAAATTTTGAAAATTAACTTCAAAATCAAGAGAGAATAAACACCATGTTGACAACATATTGTGAAACAATTCTTCATCCAGAAAATCTTCTATGTTGGATTTTTTTTAGAACTTTGGGGATTTTGTATCAATGATACATTTTCTGAAAATAAACTAGAGACTGATGCCTTCAAGTTTGTATACGAACTGTTTACCTTAACATATGCTTTTTGAATAAATCCTAAAGAATTTGTGAGCTGTTACATAAAATTGCATAAAAGGCAGACTTTCATTGGAAATTTAATGATTCAGACAAAAATGAACATCACACATCACTAACAAAACCTGACAAATATCTAGCAACCTCAGAGATATGATACTTATCATCCTGCTGTAGCCCTTCTCATAGAATCATAACATCAACACTGGAAAGGACCTCAGAAACCATCCAGTCCACTTTGTACCTGAACAAAATTCCAATAACATTCCCCAAGAGCTGATTATTCTTCCTTCAGCTAAAGACCTTCTGAAGCTCAGAAAAGAAAAGCAGTTCCATCTGACCCACTCTTGGACTTCTCTGAGGGTGCTGAACTTACAACAATGCTCCATCCACCTTTAGAAAAGTACTTGGAATAACAATGTGACTCTCCTATAATTGCACATGGGAATATATGTGGATATGAGGATGTCTATGGCATCATGAACTTTTAAAGGGATTAGGTAAATAGCTTCCTGAGGAGGGAAATGTGAGACATGATACATCAATGTGAGTAGACCTTGCAAATGTGGAGTGCAGTCATAAGCACTGACCCAGGAAGTGTTTAAGTAGAGCCAGAAGGGCACCAATAATAAGAGGAAGAAGAATTTCCAAATTAATTTGAAATGTAGGAAGGTTTTTTCTTAGTCTGTAATAACTATAAAATTTAAGTGGCTTTAGCCATTCTTTTGGGGGTGTATCTCTGCTCTAAACATAACCTCTCCTTTTGCCTCATACGTCTGAAACCCTTCCCCAATTTCTAAAAAATTTCTTTCTGGAAACTCCAAGTCTGTTAGTTATTTGGCACCTTCTCATGACATGAGATGTGGGTAACCAATTTGACATGCTTACATGAAACAATACTCCTCCCTATATAACAAAATAAGACAAAATCTAGCCCTCTTCACCTTCACTGTTTTGTGGAAGGAAGCTCAGATCTGTTGATATCAGTATAAGGACAATGACCTAATATGAATTCTAGGCCAACGGCATAATTTTCTTCCTGTATCACTGATCCCATCCCTCCTTGGACTAGGATCTGAAGTTGATCTCTTCCAGACCCAGTTCTTTCCCCATCTTCTTATCTCCTCTCTGCATTGGCTGCTGTGCCAATATGCCCCCTCTCTGGAGTTATAGACGTAGTTTTGTCTCTCTGGTGAGTGCAATCTGGAGCGATCTTTGTATCCTTGTCCCCTTCCTCATAGGTATCTTAGATCAAGACACTTTTATATTAGTTAAAATGCACCCTGCCACTTTTGAGAAAGTGAACCACTTTTCTTCTTCTATGGAAACCTCAAAGCCTCAAGAAAGTAGTTATAATGAGTTGGTATACTCCCAGCGCAAATGGTGACTGGGCACTTTTGGGCTAGGTGCAAAGCTTGGTAAACAGAAGTGGCCTATTTAGTCTTTATGTAGGCTTGGGGTATGCTAGGATGAGACTCTTATACTCTGTAACTGGATATTTCTGTTCTGCAAGTTTGCTTTTTAAAGATCTTTTTTTAATATATTAAATCATCATGAAGTCCTCTTGAAAGAAGCCAGCTTCTGTTGCTGCTGGAGTCTGACCTAAGAATAAAATAGCTTTCATCCAAACCTGATGAGATAAAGATGGCAGAAGTAGCAGGGAGATGCAGGGTGCTAGTACATAGACTAAGCAAAGGGGAGATGGAAACTTCTTTAGGTCTGATTAATATGGTTGGTTTTCTTTTCTCCTCTCTCTGCACAGGCAGCTGCTTCAGTGATCATATATAGAAAGTGAATTTTCATAGATGATAAAGAAAAAAGTGAGGAAATAGATGATCACTAACTTGGGGAAAGCAGACATTAAAAAGAGGTAAGTATTCACCCAGAATCTTTCCAAGGAGGCAGTGGGGGACTTCCCTTCATTATTGTAAAGCTGAAAGCATACTTAAAAACAGGTGTTGTGAGCCAAGGATGTGAATGGTTAACATGTAATATTACAACCAACAAACTTATAAATATATTCGGTGTGTCAAAATATTATGACAATCTGTGAGCAGGACTGTTGGGCTGTGAGAGAAGCTGCAATCAATAGCCTTACAAGGACATCAACCTTTCTTTCCTCCTCTGTAGGCAGCTTATCATAAAAAAGAAACAATTAACTCTTGTATTGTGGCTGTACAACTGAGTGTAACAGGTTAGACTGAGAACAAGATAGCCAGGAAATGATAGTCTGGTTCAGGGAAGTCTGGAGACCTCTATGGCTTTCCCCTGTATGTCTTTGATTCTCTTCCTCTACAGTGTGTGTGTGTGTGTGTGTGTGTGTGTGTTTCCATGGAAAATTACTCTGCTCTGGGATGTCTTGTAAGCTGTCTGAGTCCTTAGTCCTTTCAGTCCTTAGGACTAAAGAATGATCATCCCGCATCACAAGGTCAGAAGTAGTTGGATCCTTAATGACTTTGGAGTACTTCCTCTCTGCTGTCCCTACACCAGAAGTCATGGAATCTGACAAGCAGTGCTTGTAACACTCTAACACTCTAGAATTGTCTAAAGGAGTAGATTACTGGTCATCTACCTATTCATGAAACCATATTTTCAATTTATTAAGTTCTTATATTCTTAAGCTGTAGGTGCATGACACTAGGTCTCTAGAGCTTGATAAAAGTCTTCTTAAGATCATTCAGAACACTTTAACTTGTTTTGTTTTTCATTCTTTTTGGAAAAGGACCAATGACATCTGGAGGGTGATGTCTTAACTTGTATGTAAATTGGATTTAAATGAGACAGAGCTGCTCAGAGTCATCACCTTCAGGTTCTCCTTAAGATTTATTGAAGTCCTACAGCAAGACAAAAGTCAAAATGACTGGTGGTATCCCAGGATGAAGTGGGTGATCTTGGACTTTCTAAATTAAGGTCTTTGCCAGTGCTCCAGTTTGTCTGAGGCAAAAACCACTCAATGACCAAGACTCTAATTTAGATGTGTGTTGGAAACAGCTCGAACCAGTTTGGAGAGAGTTAAATTTTCAGTGTGAGCATTTTCACCTCAGAAATCAACACTAAAATTAGGGCTTCCTTAATTGTTTTTTAAATTATATCGAGACTTTAAAAAGCATTAATAATTGAGATTATACTTAAAAGTGTGTGTGTAATACATTTTTCCCCTGGAACAGTTTAACATTTTCCATGATACTTCATATTGCTCCATATAGTTTGAGCACATCAAGAATGCAGTAGAAGACTCAGGGAATTACTACCATTGCTCTAACTACTAATTACTACTACTACTATTATTACTACTACCACTACTACCACTACTACTATTACTACTACCACTACTACTATTATTACTACTCCTACTACTACTACTACTACTACTACCACTACTACTACTACTACTATTAAAACTAGAATTACTACCTGACATTTCTGTGGTGCTCTTAAGCTTTGTATTATTCATATTCATTTTCTCCTTTTCCCTGACAACATCTCTGCTCTAATTTCATATTCACCAATTAAATTTTTGATACTTCTTTGGATTTCTAAAACATTTACTTGTTGGGAAAATGGATCAGGGTTAGGCTATGCTTAAAAGTTGTATTTTTTACTGTGAATAACTTGGTTTTCTGGTTTGAAAATTGGTCTAGTGTGACTTAAAGTTACATAAGCTAGTTTTCCCTATAGCTTGCTTTGACATAAAATGACTTGCTAGAGGCATTCAGAAGAAACTAAGCCCCAAGGTGGAACAGAGCCAACAAATTCTGAAGCCAAGTACAACATAATTGTTAAAACATGAACTATAATTACAGGAAAAGCACCTTCCTGCCCTATCTGGGCACTGATTTTCAGCTCTTATAAAAGTTTTTTAGGAGACTGAGGAAGTAATAAATTAGAAGTGCTAGGCAATATACCCCAGTGACTGTGGGCCTTTTATCCACATCCATACCTGAAACTGAGATATGGCATCTGCGAGTGGAATGATAAAATTCAGGGCATCATCAATAAAGGAGAAATTAATGAATGAATACATGAAAAATCAGTAGTTTCTTTATTGTGATTATTTAAGAGTTCATCCATGTGGGCTGATTATAACATCATCTGACTTAAATGGAAGTTGTTATGGCCAAAAAATAAAAAAAAATATTACTGAGAACTGTAGTCAGGTGTAAAATAAGAAAGAAATATAAAATGTCCTCCTACAGAAAGTCCAAACAAAAGAAATTCCCCATTGATGGAAAAGTTCTCCAAATATTCTTATATGAAGAAGATATCATGTTAATTGCGTAGAGCCCCAGGAAAATACCAACCTTCAGGGAAATTCCCTGAAATGTATAAGGAATTGGTCTAACCATCTGTGATAGGATCCATATTCGCCAGGGTTCCTACTAAACAGTGCCGTGTAGTCCAGGGAGCCATTTCAAGGACTTGACTGACCCAGGGCCCTCAGGTTCATTCCTCTCCCTTATTGTTGATATAGCTTCCTCATATCCTGAAGTCATGTTGATGCGCTTTTTGTTTACCTAAGGGTACAAAAACACATATTCACATGGAACTGAGGTCTTTCATACTTGGTAGATGTCCCAAGGCTGCTATTAGTCATCTGATCCAGACTTGCTAACCATATTTGTTTTCATATGGTAGCAGGAGGGGCTATTTTAAATTGAGCTAGGTCATATCCTTAATGGATATCTTTTTTTATGTTTTGAAAAGTAAAACTTCCCTCTGTTGAGTGTCTCCTTTAATTCCAACATAAGACTGAAATTGTCAGGGGGCTAACCTAAGTCAGGCTCAACTACATTACCTTCCATATGATATAAAGTGGATGAAGAACATATATTGCACAGATTTTGCAAAATAGGTTGTGTGTATGTAGTCAGATTATTGACATGTTATAGAAAAGTTCAAAGTTGCTGCTAAACTGGAAAAAAAGGATAACAATGAGATCCTGTGGGTAATTACAATAGCTCTAGTATGAAGTAAACTGTTGACTACGAAAAACTGCATATAAAGACACTGTTCCAGGTTATCACCATTTATTAGGGAAATTTAATTGATATGAAAGCCACCAAAATGAGGAACCAGTAGAGCCCAGGAAACATCTTAGCCACTTGATCTCTTTGTCAGACATAGCAATATGGCAGCCCAGGGTAGCCCCATTTTAATGTACAAGTTCATTTACAAAACATTATGAAAGAAAATGATGAAAAATTATAAACAGTATCACATGAAAAGAAAAGAAAACAAAACAAACACACCAGTGGAGGTAAAATCAACTTGCAAGAAATCTTGGTCTATGAATTAACTAAATAAGATAATTGGAAGATAAAAATGAAAGGGCAACAAATAACCATAGGCAGGGGAAATTTGTTTGAGTTTCTATACCAACCTATTCTCATGACTGATGAAGATTTCCACTTTTGGATTCTGACACAATATCTGATCTACTATATAAAGAGGATGAGATACCATTTAAGTAAATAAAGACTAAAAGAGAACCTCTACTGGACCAAATGTGCACAGAAGAAATCCCTGTAAGAGAAGATCTGATTTTAAAAACACCGAGACACTTTTTGTAAAGCCAAATATTTTTAAGTTTCTGTCAAATGTTCCCATTTTTCCATAATGTATAAACATGATGTACACTAAGGTGAAAGGGGCTAATGGAAAGAAGGTAGGAAAAATGTTTGAACTTGGAACTTATTTTCACCCTCATCAATAAAAAATAGTCATGGAGATCTTGGAATCTCTGTATGGAAGGTGAGGAGACCTGTTCCGGATTCCAGTCTTAGTAGCCCAGCTCTATCCACTTCTTGGAAGGAAGGGGGTCCTCCACTCCTGAGATATCTCTTACTCTTCATCCATCCCACTTAGGAACCTAGATTCCTTCCCTTAAGAAATGGAAGGTCTCCCTATATTATGATGTTACTTTCTATCTGAAAGACTGAAAACAACCTTAGAAGGGAGAGAAGAATGAGACGTCTCATATCTTGATTTCAGACCACAAATGAATCATTGAGGAAGGTGTGGAAAGCCAGCATCAGTGGTAGCAGCACTAGCTTCTTCTCCAATTTGTGCCCATCATTGAGATACTGTCAATGGAACACATATTTAAAGAATAATTTGCTCTTAGATAAGTCTAAAAGAGATAGCAGAACCCTTGATTTGTATGCTAAACCTAATTTACAGCCTCACTTGAAGCTTGTCAATAGATTTATGGTAATATGTGGTACAGGTCATGGGCCCCAGTCCAGCCAGGCAGGCTAGGCTGACCCATTAGCAGCTGTGTACTTCCCTGCCAGAGATGGGAGCTATCCCTTCTTTTCTTGGCCTGCAGTGATAAACCAGCTCCAACCTCCTTTCTTCTCCAAATCTAAGCCTAGAATGATGCTCTGAAGGTAGGTCCCAGAGTTGGGAACTGATTTTATCATTAAAATCTTTAAAAAAAGAAGGATACTTAAGAAATGTGAAAGGTCTCAGATGGTATCATGATCCAAAAAATACCAACTATAAAGCTAGCAACTGTCAATCATATTTCTCAACTCAATGAAATCTCTATAAGAATTGATTAAGTACATATTAATGAAATGCCTATGAGAATGAAAATAGAAGATAATAGGCAAATATTTCCTAGACAGTTTTCCACAAAAGATGTGTTTACAGTCATATAATAGACTTTGAAGCACAAAGATTCTAAGATCCCCAGTGACTATTGTTTATTGATTAGGTGGAAAATAATTAGATTTGATAGAACAAAGCAGTCTTAAATGTTTTTCTCCAACAGTATGATCCCTATGCAATATGCTAAGATTATATAAGATTACTTGATAAATTTAACCATGGAGATAACTTAATTTAGCAATCCTTTGATTATCAATGTAAAGTGAGATACAAAATGGGGAGTCACATATTTACCAAAGGTGGTTGACAGGGTTAAGGAAAATATCTTGCACTGAGTTAAAGTGGAAGCAGGATTTTCTGTAATGGAACATTTCCAAAGACTTTATTTGAGAGTTCCATTTCAAAACTCTCATTGGAGAGCATTGTTTTGTTTAAATAAAACAAAAAAAAACCATTACAAGCCTTTCTCTAAGATCCAAAGCCACTCAAAAGAGATTGGTCTGATCATCTACACAGGAAAAAAAAACAAGTGGATAAGAAAGCATGTTGTCCAGATTTGACATGAACTTTGTTGGTCAGGTCATTGAGTTGGTTCATCAGTATCATGGACAGACACTTCAGGTGGGTATTTAATTGAGTAAAAGGAAAAGAGTAGTGGAAGTTGTAGTTGGAAAATTGCTTGACCCCTGCATGATTCCTTATACAAAAACCCATCTATTCAACAACAATATTCTCCCAATGATGCTCTATGGCTTTAAATTATGGAACACCATGTTTCATGATGAACCAAAACTGAAGATGACCTAAAGGAGACTATAGAGAGTTATATAGTAGTGAATTGACTACAGTTTATTACTAATGATAACTTATACACAAGAAGAAGAAAAAAGATATTAAAAACCCATATAATGGGAGGGGGCAGAACCAAGATGGCAGAACAAAAGGAGAATTCTGACCAAACTTTCCCTATAGTCTCCTCTAAACAACTTTAAAATAGTGCATCAAATTGAATTCTAAAGCATCATACCAAAAAACAAATCCCTGGACTGAGACATTTTTCTAACCCAGGACAATTTAGGACAGAAGTAATATGTGGTGCTGGAATTGGGCTGGCTGGGAGCATAGCATTGCAGTAACACAAGGAGTGGTTCTTGGAGGCTCTATGCAGTAGGAGCAGTAGCAGCAGAGGCAGTCACAGTCATACCAGGAGCTCTCATTGCCCAGAAATGGCAAAGGGATTGAATACTTGGTCAGAAAGAGATTCTAGGAAACCCTGTGCTAGCACTGGACTCAGTTTCATTTTCAACTCTATTGCCCATTACTCACTTATAGGTTGCAGTACTAGGGTGGAAAGAAGTGCTGGTGGTGATTACAAGGGAAAAATGGGTCTACCTGGGTATTGATTGCAGTTCTGGGGAGGAGAGATATTGGGGTAAAGAGAGAGCAGTAGGCATACCTGGGTAAGGAAGAGTTCAAACCAGGAGAACAGTAAGCACACCTCTCTCCAGATCACACCGCCCTTGGACCATTGAAACCTCACAGGTCTCTAGAACTAGCTACAAAAATAGGAGTCTAAAGTTTAGCACAGCAATCCTTACCTCCACCACAACCCCAAAGGTAAGTGAAGTCCAAAGTCAAGAAATAGATGGAGAAAAGGAACAAACAACAGCAACAATAACAAAAATAAAAACTACTATGATGACAGGGAAGCTTGAGACATAAACGCAGAAGAATACAATGTCATGAAAACAGATACAAGCAAAACTTCAAAGAAAAATACAGATTCAACACAAATCCAACAGGAATTTCTAGAAGAGCTAAAAAAGTGATTTAAAAAGCAAAAAAACTCAATTATTTTAAAACCAAATAAGAGTTCTGGAAGAAAAACTGGGAAAGAAATGAGAGCAATGCAGGAAAATTATAAAAAGTGCCCATGCTGTGGAAGGTGGGTGGAAAATAGATAAAACTAACAGAGGATGAGAAGGTGCTGATGGACTGACAATTTGTACTGCTGGAGGGAACACCCATTGACAAGGTCACAAATTAATTGAAATATTTAAACTGCAATTCAAATTTCAAAAAATGTTTTCTTTCCAACAAGTCTATGCAGTAGGCAGTTAAGTGGCACAGAAGCTATAGTATAGGATTTTGAAGTAGGAAGACTCAAATTCTAATTCTACCTCAATAAGTCATTTAACCTCTGTCTCAGTTTTCTTATCTGTAAAATGGGGATAATACTAAACACCTACTGCACAAGATTATTGTGAAGATCAAATGAGATATTGTTTATAAAGTGCCTTGAAAATTTTAAAGAACCATCTAAATGTTAGCTATTATTATTTTTATTATTATTATACTGATTACATTTACCAATAAAGGAATCAAAGTTTAAGGGGACTTGCTTAAGTTGACTCAACAAGTTGTGCCTGTCAAAGCCAGGATCATGACTTGAGAAATGGGTGGCATCTTAGAAACCACCTAGTCCAGCTCCATTATGTTACAGATGAGAAAACTGAAGTCTAGAAATATTTAGTGCTATGACCAAGTCCACACCACTTGCAACAGGATTTGAACTCTTACCCTGAGTCCAATTTGCATCTGCCTGCATGTTTTATAGGGAGAATATACATGCGGGAGGAACCCCTGGGCAAAATTTTGTCTTTGCCAAGCTCCACCTCTCCTGGCTAACATTTAGAAATGGAAAATTTGGGTGGATGAAAAAGTCCAAACCCAGCAGCGATGTAGTTCTACAGAGTTTAATAACATCAGAGTCATAACTTACACAATAGGGAGCATGAAACAATTACTGCAGTCTGTATTATCCTAACAAAAATCTGTTTGAAAAGGAGTCATCCGGTGGATAATACAGATTTTACTATAATAGGCAGAGGATTTTGGTCAAATGGGCATCAGAGGAAGGCCATTAGCATTCTCTCTAAAAACACAACAGACATGCAGGCTCCTTCCTCTCCCCCTTTTCTCTCTCTTCTTCTATACACAAAGACAAAAATTCCTACATTCAATCATATATAAATAAACACAGCAGGAGAAAGCTCTACCTTACCTGCAGGTGATTCCTTCTCTTGGGGCCAACTCTGTCTTTTGCTTTACCCAGTTCTTCAGTGCATATTCTCCAGCCATGGCTGTGGTGCTGTCCATGAAAGTGAAGTGGCATAGAAAGCAAATTGGACTCAGGGTAAGAGTTCAAATCCTGTTGCAAGTGGTGTGGACTTGGTCATAGCACTAAATATTTCTAGACTTCAGTTTTCTCATCTGTAACATAATGGAGCTGGACTAGGTGGTTTCTAAGATGCCACCCATTTCTCAAGTCATGATCCTGGCTTTGACAGGCACAACTTGTTGAGTCAACTTAAGCAAGTCCCCTTAAACTTTGATTCCTTTATTGGTAAATGTAATCAGTATAATAATAATAAAAATAATAATAGCTAACATTTAGATGGTTCTTTAAAATTTTCAAGGCACTTTATAAACAATATCTCATTTGATCTTCACAATAATCTTGTGCAGTAGGTGTTTAGTATTATCCCCATTTTACAGATAAGAAAACTGAGACAGAGGTTAAATGACTTATTGAGGTAGAATTAGAATTTGAGTCTTCCTACTTCAAAATCCTATACTATAGCTTCTGTGCCACTTAACTGCCTACTGCATAGACTTGTTGGAAAGAAAACATTTTTTGAAATTTGAATTGCAGTTTAAATATTTCAATTAATTTGTGACCTTGTCAATGGGTGTTCCCTCCAGCAGTACAAATTGTCAGTCCATCAGCACCTTCTCATCCTCTGTTAGTTTTATCTATTTTCCACCCACCTTCCGCAGCATGGGCACCAGTTTTCAGCCCTTGGACCATTGTGACTTCTGACTACATAACTTACCAAATTTCAATGATAATGATAGTAATATTTAACATTTATATAGCACTTAGGTGCCAGGCACTGTCACAAGGACTTTACAATTATCATCTCATTTGATTCTCACAACAACCCTGCAAGGCAGATGTTTTTATTATCTTACTATTTCACAGATGAAGTCACTGAAGTAAACAGCAGTTAAGTGACTTTCCCAGGGTCACACAAGAAGTGTCTGAGGTCAAATTTGAACTCATATTTGCCTTACTACAGGTCCTTTTCTAATCATTGAACTACCTAGCTACTCCTTGAAGAATATCCTTTATATTATTTATTGTATGCAGTCACTGTTGGAAATGGGCTATTTATTACTTGTATTCATCATGCTTCTCTCTATTAACATTTGAAGCATTTGGACTTTGGAATTTTCAGAAATTGCAGTATTAAATAAGAAAATTCACAACTCTACAGCCTCCCTGGGAGTCCAGTGGAATTGATAAAAGATGAGATTTGTGCTGAAGCATAGCTTTGGGATCATAACAAATACTGTATAAATGTGACTTGATTTATTATTATTTGATTATTAATATCAATATAATTTTATCATATATAATTATTAGTATTAATATAATTGCTATTATTATTATTATTATCAACAAGTCATTGGGAATAACATCTGGAATCAGGCAGAATAATGTCTGTGTTCGTATTTTTTCCTAGCAATTTTCCCAGGGGGCAACTAGGAGAATCAAATCAAAGGGGTGAAATTGAAAAATTTTCTTCCTTCTGTGAATTTGTTGCTATCACTGTTTAATATATCTGATTCTTTGTGATCCATGGACCAGAGCACACCAGGTCTTTCTGTTCAGTATTATGTCCTGACGTCTGTCCAACCTCATGTTCATTGCTTATTGCTTCTGTGACATTCTATCCATCTCATCCTCTGCAATCCCCTTTTTTCTTTTCTCCTTCAATCTTTTCCAGTGAGTCCTGTCTTCCCATTATATGGCTAAAGTATTTAAATTCAACTTTAATATTTGACCTTCCAATAAATAGCCTGAATGAATTTCTTTAAACTGATTTGATCTCTTTGCTATCTAAATGACTCTCAAAAGTCGCTTCTAATGCCACAGTTCAAAAGTATCAGTTCTGGTGCTCAGCTTTCCTTATGTAGTCCAGTTCTCACAAGCATACATTACTACTGAAAAACCATAGCTTTGACTATATAGACCTTTGTTGACAAGGTGACATCTCTTCTTTTTAGTATGATATCCAGATTTACCATGGTTGCAAGTATTTTCTGCAGTGATCTTTGAGCATAAAAATATAAAATCTGACCCTGCTTTCATTTCTTTTCCCTCTATTTGCCAGGAAGTGATGGGATAAGTTGCCAAGATCTTAGTTTTTTTTTTTTAATGTTAAGCTTCAAGCCAGGTCTCCTCATTCAACCTCATCAAGAGGCTATTTAATTGTTCTTCACTTTCTTCTATTAGAGTGATATGTCAGAGATTGTTGATATTTCTCCTGGCAACCTTCATTCCAGTTCTCAATTTGTTCAGTCTGGCATTTTGCATGGTATATTCTGCATATAAGTTAAATAAATAAGGTGACAACATACAGCCATCACCCATTTTTTTCAGCTATTCATTTGAGAGTCAGTATTCCTTACTGTTGGATTTGGTACAACATATGGTGGCAAAGCCCTGACAGCAGACTTAAGTACACTTTGGGTTTTTCTTCAGCATTTGCAGGCACCAACTGTGGGTCTCAATTCCAAGGGAGATAGTGTGAACAGCTGCTTTCTTTGGGTAGACTCCAGAACACACACACCCACATGCATATATATACATGCACACACAAAAAAAACAAATAGCAAAGAAAGAAAACTAGAACATAAATTTGTCATAAAATGGCCTTTGATGCTGCTTCCTTTGATTCAGGAGAGTTTAACTTGAAATAGTGCTTACCATAAGAAAACAATTTTAAAAACCAAAGTTAGGATTCCATACCCAGATACATACAAGGTTAGGATTACATTACATTACATGAAGTAAGAAACTGTGAGAGTGTACTGCATAGACATAGAAACTTGATAATCCTGGTGTAAATTTTAATTTTTCTTCAATTATCTGGAGAGAATCCTGAATTGTCCAGTTTAATTGTTTGAGGCACCTGAATTTGCTACATAACTATTAACTTGTGACTTTACTTCATACTATGTAGACCTGGACTATACTAGTAGCAAAAATAAAGGTTTCAGTTCTCCCTTAAATGGCACATATATTAAATTTAGAATGACATGGAAAAGATTAGCATATTTCTGCACAATAAATAATAGTTTTGGAATCTTCATATTCGAATGAAGGCTGTGACAGTTCATGTCAAATACAGAAATTGTGATTTGCAGATACTGATCAAGATGTTTTGTTACCTTATGATGGCAAGGAAGAAAATATTGGCCTGGAGTCTTGTGGATATGATTGAGAGATTTTTAACCTGAAAGTGGAGAGGGAGATAGAGTTCATTTATAATTTCTGAGGTAAGTCAGTTATATTCGCTAGTTTTAGTTCTGGTAATTTATGTTGTATTTTTCTAATATTGATTCATTTCATTTAAATGATCAATTTTTGACACGTAGTTGGTCAAAACAGTTCCTACTATTTTTATTTCCTCTTCATTTGTTCTATATTTTCTTTTTAATTTTATGTAAACAATTTGGTTTTTCTCTCTTTTTAATCCTATTAGTTATTTATTTATCTTTCTTCTTCTCCTCTCAACCTTCTAAAAAATAGCTCCTAGTTTTAGTGATCAATGTGATTCTTTTCCTTTCAGTTTTGTTACTCTTCTCTGGTTTAAAAAATTTCTATTTTTGCTTAGTTCTGATTTTTTATTTGTCAATTTTCTAGGCTTTTTATGGATATAGTGACTAAGAAAATTTATTTAGTTTATCAGTGTGCCCATTCCTAGAGACTATACAAGTGAGAGAAATTCAAGGAAATTGAAAAAGTGTTAATGGTACATTCGTTGGAACTTAAGACATAGAGGGTTTATGGCTTCTGTCAAGGATTGCTCAAGCAAGCAACCAATCAACAGGCCTTGGTTAATTGCCTCCTGTTTGCCAGGCCCTAGGTTAGGCACTGGGCACTGGGAGAGGAGACAAAGAGAGAAATGAAACAATCCCTACTTTCAAGGAGCTTACGTTCCACCCATGAAAACAACTCAGATACATATAAACATGTACAAAATGTCTTGAAAGGAAATTCAAGGGATAGAAAGTAATACAGGGACTTACTATGTGCCAGGTACTGTGCTAAACTCGGGAGTTACAAGGAAAGGCAAACATAGTTCCTGTCCTCAAGGAGCTCCTCCAGGAGTGGGAAACCTTTGACATTGAGGTTGGTCACATGGTTCTCCGTGTCCTTGGTTGAAATCTTTTGACTGAGTCCAAGTTTTATAGAACAAATCCTTTTATTAAGGGGATTTGCTCTGCAAAGTTTGGATTCATATATCTATATGATCCATAAAGAATAGATAGAAAGATAATAGATAGATATTAAGCACTATATGCCTAACACTGTGCTAAACACTTTACAAATGTTATCTAATTTACTCCTCACAACAACCCTTTGAGAGAAGTGCTATCATTATTTCCATTTTACAGAGAAGGAAACTTGATTTGCACAGTCATGAAGCTAGCCTGTATCTGAGGCCAAATTTGAACCCAGACCTTCCTGACTTCAGGCCCAGTGCTCTATCTATTATGCCACTTAGCTGTCTATGGAAGCTCTATAGAAATAATGGCCTTAGAGGGGAAGGCAGAACCTGGGGTGGACCCTTCTGTTGGCCATGGATCATGGGCTGTCATGGATAGGTTGCAATTTACATTGTTGGAAGAAATTCCATGGAATTCTGGGTCCATTTGTATATTTTGAAAGTAGTTACAGAGGAGTATGGAAAAGTCAACAGAAAAGTGGTGAGATATCTTTTGTTTTTCATCCCCTTCCTTCTTCTCTCTCTCTTCCCCTCTGAAGTTATCATTTAGTATATCTGCTATGTGTCAACAGCACATGCTAAATAAATAGTTAGTGATTGATTGACTGAAAAGAAAGAGAAAAGATACAATTAAGCAAAGGTAATTAATATGTTAAACAAATCTAATAACCTAAATAATTTTCAGCACCCATTGTTACATACTTCTGCAAGAAAGGAATATATGCTTATACCTCTCCTTTGGGGCCAAGCTTGGTCATTATCATTACAGCATCCAGTTCTGATTTTTGTTCTTTCTATTTATATTGTTGTGGTCATAGTGTGTATTATTTTCCTGATTCTTTTCACTTCACTTTGCATCAATTCTTGTCAATCTTTCCATAGTTCTCTGTGTTCTTCATATTCATTGATTCTTAGAAGTCAGTTAAACATCGTCATTTTCCAGTGCCTTTATAGACTCCCTAAGTTTCAGGCAGAGGTCCTGACTTGCAGTGGAGGGTAAATAGTCAGATATTTCCAGTCTTGGCTGGAAAATCTGAGATTAGCAGTGTTTCCTGATCAGGGAACCATAATGCTGAGGTTTGGTGGTGCTTAAGACCCCAAAATACAGACACCCTGGGTTCTGGTGAATGAATTCGACTCAACTTCTTTCAGCTAAAGTAAAACAAAGTTTATTAAAGGTTCATCATATTGGATTCACTCTTAAGGAGACAAAGCATTTGTGACACTTGTATTGACAAGTGAGTCAGTAGAATCTCAAACTAGATAGAATCAGAGCTGGATCAAATTTGAGCCAGTTTTCTAGGTATTTAAAAAAATTATGTTCAATTCATTGATCCATTCCTTTTTGGTTGTTGACAAAAGGGTTTAGAATTGTACATGTTTCCCTAAAGACTGATGTGTCTATATTCCAAAGGTTTTGGTACATTGTTGTATTATTGTCATTTTTTAATGGAATTATCTATTGTTTCTATGATTTGTTTTTTGACCCACCAATTCTTTAAATTGAGTCATTTAGTTCCCATTTAGGTTTAGATCTTCTGTTCAATGACCTTTTATTGATTGTAATTTTATTACATTGTGTTTAGTATTTCTATTTTTCTGAATTTTGTTCCAAAGTTGTCCTTTGGGGCATCTAGGTGGAACACTAAATAGAGCAGTGGCCCTGGAATCAAGAGGATCTGAGTTCAAATTTGGCTTGAGACACTTGACACTAGCTGTGTGACCTTGAGCAAATCACTTAACCCCAATTGCTTTACCTACCCCCCTCCAGAAAAAAAGGTGTCCCCTAACACATGGTCAATTTTTGAAAAGGTTTCATGTATATCTAGAAATATATATATTCTTATTCATTAATCAACATACATCAATCCTATCTAACTTTTCTAAATTTCTATTTTTGTCCTCAACTTCTTTTTAGTTTATTTTTAGATTTATCTAGATCTAAAAGAGACACATCATGGTTCCCAGCTATTACGGTGTTGCTATATATTTCTTTCTGTGATTTGATTAACATTTTCTTTAAGTATTTAGATACTTTCCCATTATATGCATCTCTCTCATTTATATGCATATCTCTATGTACATTTATAGTATTGACTGTTTACCTAAGGTGACTTGAAGTACAGTGCAGTTTTGTCGTTGATGTCTTCAACTATGTCTGTTTTTACTATTGCTTTGTCTGAGATCATGATGGCTACATTTTGACTTTTTAGTCCAACTAATGCATAATAAATTCTGCTCCACCTCTCATTTTGTCTCTCTGTGAATTTTTTTGTTTCAAATATGTTTCTTGTAAATAACAGATTGTTGAATGTTATTCTCTTTTTCTATGGGTCACTTCATAGTATTAATGTTCACAGATATCTATTGTTAATTGTGTATTTCCCTCCATCTTATCTTCTTTTACTTTTTTGTTTCTTCTTTGTTTCTCTTTATTTTTTGCACAAAAAAGAAGGTGGTGAAAGAGAAACAATGTGATGAATTCTAGTGATCCAAAACTGAAGTACTATTTCTTCACTTCACTGTCCTTCTCTTCCCATTGCTCAGATTCTGATCATTGTCTTTTACTTTTGTTTTTCTTTCCTTTTGATTTTTTTTGGTGACCTACTTTCTAAAAGGGATTTGTTTTGATTATGTTTATTCCTTCTTATTTTGTTCTTTTTCTGACTTTACTTTCAATCTTAATCCCCTCCCTGTTTTTGCCCTTTTTCTTGTTGAAGTTAGTGATTTTCTACATCAAACTCTGTGTTCAAACCACTTTTATCTGGTTCTAAGAGTAAAATCCATGTAATATTGGCCCCACACTCCTTCTTCTCTGTTTTTATGCTAATGTACAAATACGAGAAATAGTAAGTTTCTTCTCTTCTTCATTCTTCCCTAGTATATTCCCCCCCACCTTCTCCTATATTCCTTTTTCTCTTCTTAAGGCCATCAAGACAAGACAGAAACACTTTCCACATCCAACTAATTCTCTTTATTTTATTTCATTTCCTCTGTCACTTTTGAAGATATCAGGGCCATTGCTATTAGAATATAAGTAAATTGTCCTTCCCTATCCTCTTCCAATTATTTAAAGGAATTTTCCTTTTTACATTCTCATAATTCCTGTATCTGAATTTTAGACGTTCTACTCAGCTCTGGTTTTTTCATCAGAAATGATTGAAAGTTTTCTCCTCAATAAATATATACTTTTTCTTCTGAGGAATTATAATTAGTTTTGTGGAAATAAATTATTCTTGGTTATATCTTTATATTTTGCCTTCTTGACTATTATATTCTGAAATTTACTTTACGTATGCCAATTCGTATGTTTCTAACTTGGTAATTGAATTCTCTCTGTGTACCTTCTTTTTCTTTTCTTTTACTTGGAAGCTCTAAATTTTGGTTATGGCTTTTCTAAAAGCTTTCAGTTAGGGGTTCCTTTAAGAAGGTGAATGTGGTTCTTTTTATTTTTGCTTTGCCTTCTGGTTTTGATATATCTGGGCAGTTTTACGTATGATTTCTTGATATATGGCTTCTTTGTTTTATTGTTATTATTATTGCTGATATAACTTTCAATTGGATGATTCTTAAGTAATCTCTCTTTTCTATGTTATTTCTTTCTGATAGTACGTGCTTTATTTTTTCCTAGTTTTTCAATCTTCTGATTTTGTTTCACCATTTTTATCTCATGGAGTCTTCAGTAGTATTTATTCTTTTCTAATTTTTGAGGAGTCTGTCATTTGAATAGGATTTTTACCTTCAGTTGCAAGCTACTTATTCTCTTTCCAGTGCTTTATTACAGAATTATTCTTTTCTTTATCATTTCATTTGTATCTCTTACTTTATTTCTTCCAATAACTTATTTAGTTCTTGTTGCCAAACCATTTTTTCTTCTGGACTTTTGCTAATAGATGATATGATGTTATTCTCTTCTTCTGAATTTACCTCTTGAGCATCTCTTGTCCTTATATATTTCTTCATAGTATTTGGTATGTTTTGTTTAGACCCATCTGTAGCCTCATTTCTTGATTTATGACACTCTCAGGCTCTGCTCTCCAAGTCTTAGATGTGGAGATCAGGCCTTTCTTTTCTATGTTCCTGCTGCTGACTTCCATTTCCACTGGTGTATCTGAACTCAGAGTTCTAGCAAGTTATCGTTCCATCCACCCCACCATGGGATTGTCATTGGTTAGAGTACTGTCATCTTCATGCTCCTCTAGAGTATCTCATATCAAAGTATTGTATATTTCTGACCCCCTTGAAGTATCCCATTCAGAATACTGTAGGTTTCAGCCACCCCCTTGGAGTTTTCCTATTTGAACACTTTAGGCTTCCTACTTCCTGGAAACATTAAAAGAAAGGAAAAGAAAAGGAAAGGAAAAACAAAAAAAACCCTTATAACAAATATTCATGGTTAACCCCCCAAAAAATTTCATATTACCCATGTCAATGTATATATGTCTACATATATCTATGTGTGTGTGTGTATGTGTGTGTGTGGAGAGGAAGAGAGAGACAGAGACAGAGACACAGAGAGAGACAGAGAGGCAGAGAGAGAGAGAGGCAGAGAGACAGAGACAGAGAGAGAGCTGAGTCCATCTTTGATCCTATAGAACGGTCACTAAGTTCAGACTTTTTAAATCTTGCCAAGTTGCTTATCTTTACAATATCGTTATTGTTCAAACTGTTCTGGTTCTGCTCATTTTTCCTCTGCACCAGTTCATGCAAGTCTTCCTAAATTTCACTGAAAGCATCCCTTTAATTATTTTTTATGGCATAGTAGTATTTGATTACATTCATATACCAAAATTTGATCACCTTCATATACCAAAATTTCATCATTCATTCCCCAACTGATGAGAATCACCTTAATTTTGGGTTCCTTGCTATTTAAAATAGTTTCTTTAAATATATTCTGTATATGTGTCTTTTTCTTCTTTCTTTACTCTCTGAGATATAAGCCTAGTAGTGATATTGCTCAGTAAAATACTATGTACAGTGTAATGACTGTTTGGACATAGTTCTAAGTTGCTTTCCAAAATGGCTTCAATGATAAAGATTTTTGATGATTACTGTTTTTTTGAACATAGTATGATTTCTGAAAATCATTTGCCCCATTAATTTCTACTTTTTAGAATTATTTCATTTGGAATTGTTTTCCTTTTGCTCCTTCAAATGAAATCTATTATATTTGTCCAGTTTTATAAAGTAATTAGAGGTCTGATTAGTAAGCACTAAGTCTGTAAATTTATTTAGATAATATCATCATTTTCACTATATTAGCATGCCTCAACCACCATGATGAGTTCTTCCTTTACTTCTGCAAATGTTGTTTTGTAATACTAATTACATAACTCTTGAGTGTGTATAAGGGATTAACTTCCAGATATGTTCCAGAAAATATTATATATTTAATTTTTTGTGTAATTATTATATAATACAATATATTATGTAACAACATATTATAATATAATGTTATTATATGACAATAACAATATAATATCTAATTCATTTTATATACAAGGAATTATATAATTAATATGTTTTAAAAAACAACTTTTTAGTTCTTTTAATAAAATTTCTCTTTTAATCTTTTCATATAGAGGTTTGTAAGAAAGATTATTTGAAAGCTGGATGATTTTAGTGGGATTGTTTTCTATCCTATTGCTGTACTGATGTTAATTATTCAAATTAGTATTTTCATTTAATCTCTAAAGTTCTATAAGTGAAGTATCAGCTCACCTTTAAATAAAAACAATATTGTCTGAATTTTTTTTAATCCTTGGTGTACCAGTTTCTTTTTCTTGACTTATTGTTATAGCTAAAATTTCTAGAACTACACCAAATAAACAGTAAGGCAATTATATCTTACCTTTATGCTTGATATTGTTGAGAAAGCTTCTGTAGTTTCTCATTTACCAATAAAGATAGCTATTGGAAATACATGCACATGTACACATATAATGTATTAAGATAGACTTCTTTTATTATTGTGTTTATTGTTTTAAATATAAACGAATGTCATATTTTGTCAAAGGCTTTTCCTGCAACTTCACATACTCATTTCATTAAATTTTTATTCATATTATTTACTACTTATTTTTTTCTAATATTGAAAAATTTCTTCATTCTCCATGTAAATAAAATTTGGTAATATTGATTCTGAGGGATATATGTTGTTGTAGCTCCTTTGCTGGTATTTATTCAATATGTCTGTATCAATATTCATTAAGGATATTTCTCTGTCATTTCTCTGTCTGCTTTATTACTCCATGAATTCGGTTATAGAGTTATATTGTTTCACCACAAGAATTTGAGGAAGTGTCTATTTTTTTCCCAGCAGTTTATCTAGCATTGGTTCTAATAGTTCTTTTAAAATCTTTTGAATTTACATATGCATTCATGTGGACCTAGGGTGTGTGTGTGTGTGTGTGTGTGTGTGTGTGTGTGTGTGTGTGTGTGTGTGTGCGTGTGTGAGAGAGAGAGATTTATGAGTTTCTCAGTTTCTTTCCCTGATATAAAGGGATTTTAACTTCTTTATCTCCTATTCTTTTAATTAAGGCATTTTTTAAATTTTTGTAAACATTCATTCATTTAATTTTTCAATTGTGTCAGCATTTAATTTGGTATAATAGTTTTAAATACAATTTCCTTTGTGTTTTTTATAGTTACTTTACATTTATTTGATATTCCCTTTCTCATTTTCTTTTTATTTTAATAACTTTTCAGTCTTCCTCTCTTCACCTCTGTCAAATTAGCTAATATGTTCCCTATTTTATTAGTTTTTTTCTAAGAAATACCCCTCAGTTTTATCTACCATATTTCTATTTTCCATTTTCTCAATCTCTTCCATGATTTTCAGGATTCCTATTTTTGTGCTTATTTGGGGTTTATTAATTTGGATAAATTCATGACTTTCATGTTCACAGATTTGTCATTTATATTTCCCTCCATCAGAATCTGTTATAATTTTTTCTCTTTTTCCCAAACCTCTACTTTAGGGGGAAAAATAGACGCAGAAATAATGGAATAAAATCAGCACTGGAATCTGTAGTTTATATTACATGGAGCAATCTACAATCAGCCTTATCCCTCCCTCTTTTTCACAGCCTAGAAGCAAATTGTTGGGTCATGATTCTCCCATCCCGTTTTTGTGGGGAGATCATCCCTCATAATTTCCACTTTTTCTCCTATCCCAACCGAGTCCCTTGTTCCTCTTACTGTATTTCAATCACAGTTCTTTTCAAAAACAACAAGAACAAACTTCCTTTGCCTGGCTCAGATAACAGTGAAATTCAAGAGGTACCAATTTTTTCCACTTCTCTCTCAAAGCTGAATAATATATGGTGCCTACAGTTAATAATAATCTCTTTTCTCCTCCCCACTCTTTCCCTTGCATCTTTCTAGCCTCTAAACTGTTTTTCTCCTTGTTCTCTTACTAATATCTAGAAATGGTGAGATTCTTAGAGTACATAAGGTATATTCTCTTTTCTGGATTTTGCCATTTGGTCATAACTTTCCTCTTTCCAGTTATTCAAACTTTTTCACTTTTTTAAGGTTTCTGTTACATTGTGCTGGTCCTTCAGAGCAAACTTAACTGTGTGGAGGTTAATTGTGGTTTTCTAGATGGGCCTGCTCCAAAAAAATTCCCCTCCACACACTAGATTATTACACTTAGTAGGCCAAGATAAGTTGATTAATTCACAGTGGCAAATTGATAATTTTTCCTAAAATCACTGTGGTTTAGGTAAATAGAAAAGTTCCACTAGATCACCTTGTTGATGTAGTAACCATTTTATACACACACACACACACACACACACACACACACACAGATAGATATATGTATGTATATAAGGTATACATTACATATATATTCTTTTTCTTTCAGTGCATCGTATTCTGATATTTCTCATATTAGATCATAGCAATATATGATTCCAATTGATATCAATATCAGAATCAGCATATTATCTATCTCTTTTTGGACATCTGAAGTATTTTTTTCTTTGAACTGGCAGTTTTGAAATTTTACAATAAATTGAGGTATACTAAATTTGGATTTTGTCATGAAATGATCTAGAAACTCTATTTTTACTTTTCTTTCTGCTACCCAAATGTTTCAAATTTTTTTATGATTATTTATTTTTAGCTTTCAACGTTAATTTCCACAAAATTATGAGTTCCCAATTTTCTCCCCATCTCTGCCAACCCCAAAACAACATGCATTCTGATTACCCATTCCCCCAATTTGCCCTCCCTTCTATCACATCCCTCCCTTCTCTTATCCCCATCTTCTTTCTTTTCTTGTAGGGCACCATAGATTTCTTTACCCCATTGCCTGTATTTCTTATTTCTAGGTTGCATACAAAAACAATTCTCAACCTTTGTTCCTAAAACTTTGAGTTCCAGCTTCTCTCCTTTCCTCCTGCCCTACTCATCCCCACTGAAAAGGCAAACAATGCAATATAGGCCATATACACATAATTTTGCAAAATGCTTCCATAATAGTCATGTTGTGTAAGACTAACTATATTTCCTTCCATCCTATCCTGCTCCCCATTTATTATATTCTCTCTTTTGACCTTGTCCCTCCCAAAAAGTGTCATCTTCTAATTACTCCTTCCTCCCATTTGCTCTCCCTTCTATCATCCCCTTACACTGCACTTATTCCCTTTGCCCCTACTTTCCTGTAGTGTAAGATAAATTTTCATACCAAATTGAGTGTGCATGTCATTCCCTCCTTAAACCAAATGTGCTGAGAGTTAGATTGACTTTTTCCCTCTCATCTCCCCTTTCTTCCTCCTCCATTGAAAAGGTTTTTCTTGTTTCTTTCATGAGAGATAACTAGCCCCATTCCATTTCACCATTTCTCCTCCAAATATATTCCTCTCTTACCTCTTGATTTTATTTTTTTAGATATTATCTCTTCTTATTCAACTTACCCTGTGCTCTCTGTCTATATGAGTGTGTGTGTGTATAATCCTTCCAACTACCCAAATGCTGAAAAAAGTTTCAAGAGTTACAAATATTATCTTTCCATGCAAGAATGTAAATAGTTCAACTTTAGTAAGTTCCTTATGATTTCTCTTTCCTATTCACCCTTTCATGCTTTTTTTGATTCTTGTATTCGAAAGTCAAATTTTCTATTCAGCTCTGGTCTTTTCATCAAGAAAGTTTGAAAGTCCTTTATTTCATTGAATGATCATTTTTCCCCTGAAATATTATACTCAGTTTTGCTGGGTACATGATTCTTGGTTTTAATCTTAGTTCGTTTGACTTCTGGAATATCATATTCCAAGCCCTTTCATCCCTTAATGTAGAAGCTGCTAGGTCTTGTGTTATCCTGATTGTATTTTCACAATACTTGAATTGATTCTTTCTGGCTGCTTGCAATATCTTTTCCTTGACCTGGGAACTCCGGAATTCAGCTACAATATTCCTAGGAGTTTGTCTTTTTGGATCACTTTCAGGAGATGATCAGTGGATTTTTTCAATGTTTATTTTACCCTCTGGTTCTAGAATATCAGGGCAGTTTTCCTTGATGATTTCATGAAAGATGATGTCTAGGCTCTTTTTTTGATCATGGCTTTCAGGTAGTCCCAAATTTTTAAATTGTCTCTCCTGGATATATTTTTCAGTTCAGTTGTTTTTCCAATGAGATATTTCACATTATTTTCTACTTTTTCATTCTTTTGGTTTTGTTTTGTAATTTCTTGGTTTCTCATAAAGTCATTAGCCTCCATCTACTCCATTCTAATTTTTAAATAACTATTTTCTTCAGTGAACTTTTGAACCTCCTTTTTCATTTGACTAATTCTGCTTTTTAAAGGATTTTTCTCCTCATTGGCTTTTTGGTCTTCTTTTGCCAATTGAGTTAACCTATTTTTAAAGGTGTTATTTTCTTCACCATTTTTTTGGGTCTCCTTTAGCAAGCTGTTGACTTGCTTTTCATGATTTTCTTGCATCTCTCTCATTTCTCTTCCCAATTTTTCCTTCACCTCTCTTACTTTATTTTCAAAATTGTTTTTGAACTCTTCCATGGCCTGAGAGCATTGCATATTTATTTTGGAAGTTTTGAATGCAGAAGCCTTGAGTTTTAGGTCTTCCTCTGATGGTATGCATTGTTCTTTCTCCTCTGAAATGATGGAAGAAAATACCTGTTCACCAAGAAAGTAGACTTCTATAGTCTTATTCCCTCCCCCCCCTTTTTTTTGCATTTTCCCAGCCAATTACTTGACTTTTGAGTCCTTTGTCAACAGGAGGATGTACACCGGGGACCTGTAAGTTCTTAGTTCCTGCAAGGTGGCTCAATCAAGTGGAAGGACTTTACTCCTCTCCTGGCTTGTACTCTTTTCTGTGACCAACAACAAGCACTCTGGTCTGCCCAGGATCTATGAGTACAATTCCCTCTCCACAACTGCCTCCAATTCCACCATGCCACCACTCTTCCTCAACCCAGGAGAGCCACTCAGGGTTGAGATTCAGATGGGCAGTTCAATTCCCCTCATGGCTTTAGGACAAGGGCTCCAAAAATGGATGGTACTGCTGTAGCTGCTGCCAGCAGGACCACACCCTGTTCCCCTCTCACACAGGTGAATGAACTTTCTCACTGACCTCAGAAGCTTTCTTTGACATTTGTGGGTTGAGCAAACTAGGATCCGCAGCTGCTGCCAGGGATTCTGCTCCCTAAAGCCTGTTCTGGTCCTGTCCCTGCTGTGGCCAAAGCTGTGCTGTGCTCTGCTCCACACCTGGTGGAATAGACCTTTCCTGTCAACCTTCCAGGCTGTCTTGGGCTGGAAATCTCTTTTACTCTGTCATTTTGTGGCTCTTGCTGCTCTAGAATTTGTTTAGAGTCATGTTTTACAGGTATTTTATGGTCTATGGAAGGAAACTTCTTCAGGTCCCTCCTTCTACTCTTCCATCTTGGCTCTGCACCCCTCAAATGTTTTCTTTAATGATTTTTCAGATATGGTTTCCAAGTGTTGTTGTTATTTCATCATTTTCTTTTCTGGGAATTTCTAAATCAATCATTTTTTTAAATAGATAATGTACATGCTTTTCTAATTTTGCAACTTTCTAACTGTTCTGATAGTTTTTGCTTATGTTTCTTCCATTTTTCTTTCCTAAGTGCCTACTACTTTGTTAACTTATTCCAGCTTCTATTCCAAAATAGTTTTTCCCTTTTAAGTCTATTTTCAAGATTTCTAATATTATTCCATATCTCTTCATTCATTTCTACTATGGGATTTCCCAACCATTCTCAGAGTTCTTAGGACCAATTAATTTTCCTTTCAAGGGTGTTACTTTTAGTTATAAGAGAAAAACAGTCTCTTTTTTATGAAATTTTACCTTGGGATTCTATAAAGTCATAGAAGGTAAAATTTCATATGAGTGTTCCTGTGCTGCTTATTTTTTTATCTTTCCTATTAATTTCATATCTTTTTCTTATGAACTCTTCATTTTCCTAATTTCTTTCTCATGTCTTATTGTTGTAACTATAATTTCCTGTTTTATTTCAAATAATAGTGGAGAGAAGAATACTTGACTCTTGAAGTCAAAAGAAAGTTTCTACTATTTCTCCTATACAAATAGAATTAGCTACAGGATCCAGCTAGGGACAACTATGTAATACAGTGGATAGAGTGATGGGCTTGGAATCAAGAAGACTCATCTTCATGAATTCAGATCTGGTCTCAGACACTTACTGGCCATGTGACCCTGGGCAAGTCACTTAATCCTGTTTGCATCAGTTTTGTCATCTGTAAAATTAGCTGGAAATGGAAATGGAAAACTTCTCCATGTTTTTGGCAAGAAAACCCCAAATGAGGTAACTAAGATCTGGACACAACTGAAAAACAACTAAGCTGGTTCTAGAGGCACAGTAGTATATTGGAAAGAACTCAAGACTTGGAATCAAGATAAGCTACACTCAAATCATGTATTGAATTTAATTCAACAATTATGGATTGAGCTTCCATTAGGTGCCAGGCACTAGGTTCTGGGGATGCAAAGATAAAAATAAAAGTATCCTTGCCCTCAGGGAGTTTATAATATAATAGGAAGAAATGTCTACAGATAAGCAAATGTAAAATATATACAATAAATACAAAGTAACGGGGGAGAGGGAAGAACCAACAACTGGAGGAATCAAGAAAGGTCTTAGGCTAAAAATGCAACCTGAGCTAAGTCTTGAAGGAAGCTAGAAATGCTAAAAGGGAGAGGAGTAGCAGAGTGCCATCCTCAGTGGTAAGTTGATATTTTTCTCCCCTAAAAACATGGTGGCTTAGGCAAATGGAAAAGCCCCAGTAGGTCACCTTGGTGATATGGTAATCAGAGCAGAGTTGTGCATTTTATATCATAGGCCTTTGATAAATATTTATGGAAAAAAATGCATTTTTCTCAGATATCAAGGCTTTTAATCTTAGTCATCTTTAGCTTTCCTTCCTCATATTCTGTATCTAAGTGGTTACTAAGTACCATATGTTTGTCCTATCTATTCTCTCCTTACCATTTCCCCTGCCATGACCTAGTTAAAAAAATCATGCGCGCACACACACACACGCACACACTACTACTTTTCACCTGGAATACTGCAACACTCTACTGCACTCCCCTACCTCTATTCCATTTCCCCTCTAATCCATCCTCCACATGCACGCCCAAATCCTTTTCCTAAAGCACCACTCTGATCATCTCTTTCCTTTCATTAACAACCTTGGCTCCTTATTGCCCAATGAATTGTCTAAATGCCTGATCCTTACATTTAAGAGCCTCCACAGATCTATAAGAATATGAGTCATTTCCCAATTCATAAATGGTCAAAAGATGAATAGGCAGTTTTTAGATATAGAAATCAAAACAATTTATGGTCAAATGAAGAAATGTTCTAAATTATTATTGATGAGATAAATGCAAATCAAAATGACTTTGAGATATTACTTTATGTTTATTGCACTGGTTAAAATGATTGAAGGGGAAAGTGATGAATATTGGAGGGGAATATGGATTTAAGCCCCTTTACTAAGTGGCTTGGACCTGTCTCCCCAGTTTCATCTCATATCACTTAACCTTGGTGTACTCTACACTCTAGCCAAACTGGACTACTCTCTGTCTCCCATTCTTGTACTTTCCTCTTCATTCTCTTGGTTTACACATTCTTCCATGCTTAGAAATGGATTTTTTTTCTCCATCACTGTTGAACTCTTTCCCTTCTTTAAGGCCTAGTCAGGTACCACTTTCTCCAGGAAACTCTTCTTGGTACTGTACTCAAGTCCAACCCCCACCAAGGAAGATTAAAAATTATTTCATCAACTTGATATTTAGCATAGCAATGTTCATTTTGCATCACACTGTCTCATGTTTAGGTACATATCATTCTCCCTAGTTAAATGTAAGGTCCTTTAGAGCAGATACTATATTGGATCCTCACCACTTAACACAGTAGTGTTGCTTGAATTGACTTGTAGCCTGAGAGATCATTGCCAATTGCTCCTATACTTTTGAATTTAGAAAATCTAAAAGTTACTCTCAGTAATAAAATCTTTCAGAAATGCTGAACTAGCATGTCACCAGAACCTTTTAAATTAATTATATGAGCAAACAGTATAATTGATATTTTTGCTTCACAACCTCTTCCCAATTCTTCATTTTTCCCATATCAGTAAAGTGTCAGAGGTTACTATTGTTCCCTAGGGTATTTTGTATCCTTAAAAATAAAACTGTAACAGAAGAATTTTGTCAGTTTGAAAATTTATTTGTCTCTTTTCAGGTTGTCTTAGAGACAAACTTCAACTATTCCATGCTGTATTTGGTAAGGCAGGTTCAGACAGATTGAGTAGAAAAGGCCTCCTGATGAATGGTATCTAAATTGTCTAGCTGATTGATCACTCACATTGTTGCTTCATTTTTAAGTTTTCAAAGTATTGTCTTCTCAACAACCTTGTGAGGTAGGATTTATAATTCCCATTTTGCAGATAATGGGATTGAGGTTTAGGGAGTGCCTTACTCTAAGATCACTCAGCTTGTAAGTATCAGAAATATGATTTGAACTCAAGTCTCCTGACTCATAATCTCGAACTCTTCCTACCATATCAAATTCCTGGTATCACTATTTCATTTTGGCCCCTTCTCTCTTGGGTAACTCCCATCAATTCAATTATCAAGCTCTGAGAATCTCTTCTCCAAAACATCTCTGAAATTCAAACCCCTTTTTTGTTCCAAGTTCTCATTATCCAATTCAATAATTCAACTAAACAAGGATTTACAAAGGACTCAAGGGGGCCAAGGTGCCGTGCTAACATCTGGGAACACAAAGGCAGAAACAAAAGCAATCTCTACTCTCAGAGAGTTAATGCTGTAATCAAGAATCACCTCACTCCTAGAATGCTATGACTGTGGCTGATCTCTCTGTCTAAATAATACTCCTTGCTCTAGAAAAAATTTATATCTGCTATATCAAATATTGTCTTCTGTACATCACCAAATCCTCTAATTTAGGAACCTACTCCAACTCCCTTTGGCCTACCATTGCCCAATCCATGCATTTCAAAGGATCTCTCATCAAGTAGATCTGTCACATATGCCATTTACCTCACTATACCCCAAGGTAGCATCTCTTTGCCAGCCTGCTTTCGAGTTTCCCTCTCCAATTCAATACCCCAACCCCTTTCTTAAGTGCCTTACCAATGTCTTCCACGGAACATCAATATTTAATTGACATGGGCTTACCTGTCCTCTCCTCAGGTTTGCTTATTTGTCACTTCCTTTTTGTAAGCCCACGTCCAATTGGAAGACTCTGAATAATAACTGCTCCCCATTCTGACATCTTCTCAACATTTGTATATTTGATACAAGTTGGGTCATTTGCCTTTTGTTCATATGCTGCTTTATAAGTGTTTCAAGTCATTTCTTCATTCAATGAATATCGGTGTGATGCAATGATGAGATCGCTAGATTGAGAGAATAAGGAGATCTCTGTTGGAAATCTGATTCTGCTACTCATTATCCATGTGACCTAGGGCCTCATTTTCCTTCTCTTCAAAATGAGGGAGTTAAACTAGCTGAGTTTCAAAGTCCCTTAGGGCTCTAGAACTATGATACTCTGGGACCCAACTTTCATTGCTTCTTGATCTATTAGTAAGTAGCTTTTTAAATTGGGGTCCCTTTACCTTCCTTGGCTTTAGTTTTTTCATCTTTAAATGGGTGAGGTTGGATTAGATGGTCTCTATCATCTCAAATGGCTTCAAAATATGATTCTGACTGTCATTGCCTCTGAGGAGTAAGACTGTGTTATTTATGTATATTCTTCAATATCTACTGTATGAGTACATGCTGTCCCTGCCATATTAAGAATACCCACATGCATACACACATCCCACACACAAATAATGTTTGACAAACTCACCATTTTCAGGAGATACAAATTAGACTTCTAAATTTCAGAAATACTACAGGAATCACAGAAAAATGGACTCTCCAATCTAAGGCATTTAATCTAATCTCCTACCCTATGCAGGAATCCTGTCCATAAAAGCTCTGAAATAGAGTTCATATCTCTGCCTGAGTACTTCTACATGGCTAGGGGCCCAGTCCAATTTCCTTAGTGTTGGTCCTTAAGTTTCACTGAAGTCTTTGATGCTTTATTACAAAGACAGAACTTCTTAAAAGTCATACCAAGAGAGTCTAAGGCCTGACACATTCTATACAATGAAAAGCTTCAAATGTATGTCCAGTGATGACAGATTCTTTCTTCTATAGTTCAGCCTAACTTTGGAAAGATTAGTCAACAAAGAGTTTGGTCAACAGATTATTATTTTTATTATTTCTATTGTTGCTGTTGCTGTTTTGCCACAGCAATTTATGAGAACTATTTGCTGAGGCATGAAAGATTTGCACATCTGGGGAGGGTATAGTCACACCATGGAAACCACACCAGTCCTTTGAGTATTAAAACTGTCCTTAAGAAGTTTTCCCACAAAGTTGAGTTATTTTAAATTCCATCAAACATTTAATAAGAAATTTAAACAAACTCCTAATGAGTCTCATTAGAAGTGATACTTGAGCATTGCAACCTCCCATAAAACTTTGATTTACAATCTCAAGTTAATGTCATTGTGTGAAAATTCCTAGCATTTTGTTGGATAGAGTTCTCATTAGCACATTTCATTCCTTCCAACAATATCTCATATTTACTAGTTGAGTGATTCTAAAATAATCATGCTAGTTTAATGAAACACATGTCAGCGAGAATTATGAAGGGGGAAGGGAGGAGACAGCACAGCATCATAGATTTAGGACCAGTCTCTGAATTAGGAAGTCCTACAGTCAAATCTTATTACTGATTTATATTGTCTGTGAGATCCTGTGCTAGTCATTGAAGCACTGTATCCCAGGCGACTCCATAAGACCATACCTTTCTGAAGACTTGTATTAACGGAGGAAATTTCCACACTCAGAGTTTCCAACCCTGATGAAACATCATAGAAAAAAAAATCAGAAAAACAATTAGACTGCAAAACTGAATGAATCTTAAAGAGTTTTGGTGCATTTCAAATAAGAATGGAAAATGGATGTTAGGACCTGGTAAGTAATTTGTAGGAATTTCAACAGCCTAAATAAATGAGTTTTCAACCTTATTTATTGGAGGGGAATTATGTTCAAATTGTTTTTTCCCCTCCTTTTGTCTTCCAGTGATTAAGAAATAAATACTGACTGTTTCCATTCCTGATGGAAGGGACAGATTTTAGCCTGTGATTTTCCAAGTGAAAGTGTTGGCTACAGGAGACAGAATGGAATTATAGCAAGAATAGCAGCTCTGGAAGCCCTGGACCTGAGTTCAAATTCGGCCTCTGATGATTACTAAATTTTTGACCTTAGACTATTTGTTTAATATCCATGAACTTTAGCTCTTTCAATTGTGAAAGGAGGAGGCTGGGCTAGTGAGTCTTTGAGTTTCCTTCTAGCAACAGATGTAGGATTCTCGGTATTGAAATTCCTTCTATAAAAAGACAAATGCAGAATTCTAGTATTTCAGTGCTGGAAGGAACTATGGAAAACATATTTCTAATACCTTTAATTTACAGGTGATAAAACTGAGCCCTAGAAAGGGGAAGTGATTTGACCAACATCACAATAGCTTAGTAAGTGGCATAGTCAGGACTTCAGCCCAGGTCCTAACTAGTTTTGTAAGCCACTAAGTAGCCTAGCAGGAACTTGAAACCAAGTCTTCTGCATAATCAGGTGGCACAGTGGCTAGAATGTTGGGTCTGGAATCAGGAAGACTTATCTTCATGAGTTCTCACTTACACTGAGCCAAGGCCTGCCCAAAATATCTTCCCATGGATCCTGAATTTGCCTTTTGATGCTGTATCAATATGTTACTTCTTCCTTAAGATGACCTTTTGATATTTGGAGATATCAAATGTGTGCTCCACCTTTTCCCCTACATCCCGCCCAAGTCATTTATTTTTCAAGCTAAATATTGTCAGTTGCCTGAACCATTTTTCCTAATGCATGGTTATAAGGTCATTTCTATACTCTCTACCCTCCTCTGTATGTATTTGGGTTTTTTTAATGGTCATTTTACAATATTATACTATAGAATTATAATGGGACTCTCATTTCCTCTGTTCTGAGAACTGTATTTCTACTAATTTAATCTAAGATGAAATAACCATTTTAGTAGCCACATAACAGTGTTGGCTCGTACTGAGCTTGTAGTCAAGTAAATCACCCAAGTCATTTTCATATTAGGAGCTGCCAAGCCATGCCTTCCCCCATCCTATACTTGAGCAATTGATTTTTAAAATGTAAATGCAAAATTTTCTATTTATTATTATTTAATTCCATTAGTTTTGCTTTAGCCCAGGATTCTAGCCTGTCAGGATAACTTTAAATATGGATTCTGTTTCATAGCATATTAGCTCTCCCTACCAGTTTTGTGTTGCTCACACATTTTATAAGAATATCTTCATCAAAAGAACTTTTAAAAATTAAAGGTCGAAGAGGACAGGGCCAAAGGACACAACCCTGAAGCACAGACTCCTTTCATTAATACTTTGGTATATCTGCTGTCTCATCAATATCACTACTGTCTTTTCTATTACAAATCACAACCCATCTACTCCCATGGAATCTTGTCCATGTCTTCCTATACTAAGTACACTAATGTGCTGTGATCTTCTTCTAACTCTCTCGAGTTTGGATGGAGCCCAATGGAGACATGGCTGTCAGTTACCCTTCTTTCTCACCATATAGCCAGCCTATCTTCCTTTCTCATCACATATCTCACTAAAGATGTCCTTTGAGGGAGAGGTAGGGCCAAGATGATGGAGTAAAAGCAGGAACTTGCTTGAGTTCTCCTCCAAATCCCTATAAAAATGACTCTAAACAAATTCTAGAGCTATAGAACCCACAAAATGACAGAGTGAAACAAACCTCCTGCCCAAGCCAGCCTGGAAGGTTGACAGGAAGGGTACATCGCACCTGGTTGGGAGCAGAGCACAGTCAAGTATGGGCCATGCCAGCACAGATGGGGCTACAGCAGGTTGCAGGGGACTAAATCACTGGCAGTTGTGGCACTTTTCAGACTTCTCAATACATAGATGCCAAAGACAGCATAGAAGGTCAGTGGGAGAACTCTGTCAGACTCAAGTGAGGGAGGGGCATGGTCTGACTCCAAACTCAGGGGGGTGGAGGTGGCAAAAGTAGTAGTGGCAGCAGCTGCTTGTGGAGCTCTGGGCCCACAGATGGTGGGAAATTGAGCACCTGATACAAAACTGCCAAAGCCTAGGACAGTAATCCACCCCCACCCAAACCCCTATTGGAAGCAGAGCCTATCTTGACAAAGACTTACAAAGTCAAATATTTGACTGGGAACATGAGCAAACAGCATAAAATTTTGGACCATAGAATCTTACTTCGATGACAGAGAAGATAAAAACATCACACCCCAGAAAGCGGACCCCACCCCCACCCCTGGCCGCGGCCCCAGAGAAGCTGACCCGAGCAGGCTTCAGAGAGGAAAGCTCCGGGGGAAGCTCTGGCATCTGGGAAAGTCCCTCCGCCCACAGAAGCTACAGGTCAGTAAGAAAGAAGGCTGCGCTAGGGGAGGGGAGTGGAGCGTCTCCGTGACTCGGGCCCCCTCGGGAGGAAGCGGCGGAGGCAGAGGCGTGGGCGGGAGGCTGAGGCGGCAGCGGCCCGGGACTCAGGAATCCCCCAGCAGCAGGTAGGATCTTCAATACTGAAGGTCTTTCCAACCTGAGGGAGCCGAGCAGGGGAGACGGCCCTGCCCCCACCCTGCTCTACTGCTGAACGCCTCTGAATAAAAACCCCAAGGGAGCTGAACATAGGAGGCGGGGCCCCCCACCCCGCCCCCACCCGCTCCGTTCCTGAAAGTCTCTGAAGAAAGCCCCTGAGGGACCGAACTTAGGAGGCGGCCCTGCCCCCACCCCTGCGCCAGAACTAAAGCTTGCCTCTGGAAAGCGCATTTGAATCTCAGAGGCCAAGCACTAGCTGGGCGGATCCAGGTGGGGGTGGAAAGGAATCTCAGAAGTCAAGTAACTGGCTGGGAAAATGCCTAGAAAGGGGAAGAAAAATAAGACTTTAGAGAGTTTTTTCCAACAAATGCAAATGATCCCGACCTTCGGATCTGATGGCGAGGACGAGAACGTATTTTTCCCATCAGGGAAAGATGTGAAGGGTGGGGCCTCAGTACCCCAGACACCCCAGGGGGGTGTTGGGTGGGCTCAGGCCTTGGAAGAGCTTAAAAAGGATTTTGAAAAGCAAGTTAGACAGGTGGAGGAAAGACTGGGAAGAGAAATGACAAAGATGCAAGAAGAGTATGAGAAAAAGGTCAATATCTTGGTAAAGGAGACCCAAAAAATGCTGAGGAAATTAACACCTTGAAAAATAGGCTCACTCAATTGGCAAAAGAGGTTCAAAAAGCCAATGAGGAGAAGAATGCATTCAAAAGCAGAATGAGCCAAATGGAAAAAGAGGCTCAAAAGCTCACTGAATTTAATAGTTCTCTCAAAATTAGAATGGAACAGATGGAGTCTAATGACTTTATGAGAAACCAAGAAATCACAAAACAAAACCAAAAGAATGAAAAAATGGAAGAGAATGTGAAATATCTCATGGGAAAAACAACTGACCTGGAAAATAGATCAAGGAGAGACAATTTAAAAATTATGGGACTACCTGAAAGCCATGATCAAAAAAAGAGCCTAGACATCGTCTTGCATGAAATTATCAAGGAAAACTGCCCTGACATTCTAGGACCAGAGGGCAAAATAAGTATTGAAAGAATCCATCGATCACCACCTGAAAGAGATCCAAAAAGAGAAACTCCTAGGAACATTGTGGCCAAATTCCAGAACTCCGAGCTCAAGGAAAAAAATCTTGCAAGCAGCTAGAAAGAAACAATTCCAGTACTGTGGAAATACAATCAGGATAACTCAAGATCTAGCAGCTTCTACATTAAGGGATCGAAGGGTGTGGAATAGGATATTCCAGAAGGCAAAGGAACTAGGACTCAAACCAAGAATCACCTACCCAGCTAAACTGAGTATAATACTTCAAGGGAAAATATGGTCTTTCAATGAAACAGAGGACTTTCAATCATTCTTAATGAAAAGACCAGAGCTGAAAAGAAAATTTGACTTTCAAACACAAGAATGAGAAGAAGCATGAAAAAGTAAACAGCAAAGAGAAGTATTAAGGGACTTACCAGAAATGAACTGTTTACATTCATACAGGGAAAGACAATATTTCTAACTCTTAAAACTTTTCAGTATCTGGGCAGTTGCTGGGACCACACATACACATGTACACGCATGCACACACATACACACATGCATTCACATACAGAGACAGAGAGCACAGATTGAACTGAATAGGATGGGACCATACCTTAAAAGAAATTAAGGTAAATGGTGAGAGAGAAATGTAGTGAGAGGAAAGAGGGGGAAATGGAAGGGGGTAACTATATGTCATTTAAGAGGCAAGTAGGAGATTTTTTTAGTGGAGGGAAAAAGAGGAGAGCTGAGGAAAAAAAAAAAAAACAAACAAGAAGTTTACCCTCATCACATTTGACTAAACGAAGGAGTGAAATGCACACTCATTTTGGTATGAAAACCTATCTTACAGTATAAGAAAGCGGGGGAGAAGGAGATATTGGGGGGATGATGGAAGGGAGGACAAAGGGAGGAGGGAGTAATTGAAAGTCAACACTTGGGGAGGGACAGGATCAAAAGACAGAAGAGAAACAATGAGGGGCAGGTTAGGAGGGATGGCAATTCAGTTAGTCTTACACAACACGACTATCAGGAAGGTCATTTGCAAAGCTACACAGATATGGCCTATAATGAAATGCCTGCCGTACCAAAGGGAATGGGTGGGGAGGGAGGGATGGGGAGAATTTGGAACTCAAAGTTTTAGGAACAATTGTTTAGTATTGTTGTTGCAACTAGGAAAGAAGACATACAGTTAATGAGGAATAGAAAGTCATCTGGACCTACAGGAGAAAAGAGAAGATGGAAACAAGGGAAGGGAGGGATGACAGAAGAGAGGACAGATTGGAGATAGGGAAAATTAGATTGCTTGGGGTATTGGGGTGAGGGGAGGGGAGAAAAGAGGAGAAAATTTGGAACCCAAAAATTTGTGAAAATGAATGTAAAAAGCTAAATAAATAAATTTAAAAAATCAAAAAAAAAAAGAAAGAAAATTATAGTGGAATGGATGGAAGCTAATGACTTTATGAGAAATCAAGAAATTATAAAACAGAGCCAAAAAAAAAATAGAAGACAATATGAAATATCTTTCACTTTCAAATACAGGAATCAAGAGAAGCATGAAAAGATAAATAGGAAAGAGAAATCATAGGGGACTTCTTAAAGTTGAGCTGTTTACATTCCTACATGGAAAAATGATATTTGTAACTCATGAGTTACAAATTTATCAGTATTAGGGTAGTTGGAGGATAGATAGATAGATAGATAGATAGATAGATAGATAGATAGATAGATGGCACAGGATGAGTTAAATATGAAGGGATGATATATAAAAACTAAAACTAAGGGGTGAGAGAAGAATATATTGGGAGAAGGAGAAAGGGAAAGATAGAATGGGGTAGATTATCTCACAAAAAAAGAGGCAAGAAGAAGGTTTCACAATGGAGGGGAACACAAGAGAGGTGAGAGGGAATGAGTCTCTCATCTCTGACTTAAGGAGGGAATAACATACACACTAAATTGGGCATCTTATCCTACAGGAAAGTAAGAGGGGAGGGGATAAGGGGGGAGATAATTGAAGAGAAGGCAAATTGGGGGAGGGGGTAGTCAGAAGCAAGCACTCATGAAAAGGGACAGGGTCAAAGGAGAAAACAGAATGATTGTGGGGCAGGATAGGATGGAGGGAAATTCAGTTCATCTCACAACATGACTACTACGGAAGTGTTTTGCATAACTACACATGTATAACATATATTGAATTGCTTACCTTCTCAATGATGGTGGGTGGGAGAGAATAAGGGAGAGAATTTGGATCTCAAAATTTTAAAAACAAATGTTAAAAATTGTTTTTTACATGCAACCGGGAAATAAGATATACAGGTAATGGGGTATAGAAATCTATCTTGCCCTGCAAGAAATTAAAGGGGAAGTAGAGAAGGGGTAGTGGTAGAAGGGAGAACTGACTAGGGGAAGAGGTTGTAAGAATGCATGCCATCTCAGAGTGGGGGAGAGGGGAGACATGGGGAGAAAATTTGGTACTCAAAATCTTATGGAAATTAATGTTAAAAACTAAAACTAAAAATAAATAAAGATACTCTTTGCCACCCCAAAGGCAAACTCTAGTTCATATAGATACGATACTCCCAAATGTCACCCAAATCAGATTAAAAGTACAAAATGATTCATATTAAAATGCAATTGGGAAATATTTTACAAAACAAAAATACTATAAAATATAGATAACATTACATTTTAAATCTATGCCAATATGTAGCCCATATGGATTATTATGTATGGATTAGTGACGCACAAGGATGCTTTTGTGTGGATTAGTGGCCTTCATTTTTATTTGAGTTTGACAACATTGCTCTATATCACTTCTCTTAGATAATTTCTTAATTCTCTTGTCTGGTAATGTGTTGTACTTACTTGTGTCTTCTATGTCCTTTTCTAAGTTGCATGGAACTTAATTCTTTGGAAAATGTGGTATTCCATGACTCAATCGTATACAGATAGTTCTTGTTTCATATAAGTGGATTATTATGCACATCTTTACAAAAGCCTTTTTGTAAAATGAAAATTTGCCCTTACCCACCCACTTTGGGAAATTCTACAGTGCTCTGGAGTTTGTTGCACTATGCATCTCTCTTTAGTTCTTCAGAGGTAGTAGTACACCAGAGCTTACTGTCATACAACAACACTGGTTAAGTGTGAGTATTATAAAGATAGGTCTTAGATTGCAAGTGAAACTTGGTATCAGGCAAAGACCTTTTCGGTCTTCCAAAAACAATCCAGCCTGCTTTATTCCTCCTGTTCAACACTGTGCCTGGTATGTTGCCCATTTGCACTGTTAGACAAGCTCTATAAGGTGTGCATCTGAATCAGTATTGAAATCTGGGTAGCAGATGTTCTTCATCCATTCATCTTTTCTGTGTATAGGCAAAATTGCTCTGAGTGATTACAGCTCTTTTTCTTGAGTTGTAATGCAGATTGATGCCATCAGCACAATATAATCTGCAAACAGGAGTATCTGGAAGAACTCCCTCTTCAACCTGAATTCTGTGTTGGATGTCCTCCATCATAGTAGAAAATGCTTTGGGGGAGCATATACTTCTCTGGTTTTGTGCTAAGTCCCAGGAATGCAAATAAAAGCAAGTCAGACCATGCCTGAACTGAGAAACATTCTAATGGAGAAGACATTGGAGAAGTTGGACAGCGGCAAAAAACCACATAGTAACATGTTTTTGTTATGGTGGGGATCTGGTTACAAGAAGATAAAAGAAGAGAGGAACCCAGTGACCCAGAGACTGGGTCCAAGGTTTGTGATCAGCCTATCATTGAATGGAGTTATTTCTGCTGTCACACCTTCCAAGGAATCTTGGGCACTCTTGATGCATGGATCTGAGACACCCTCTTGAAAAGGGACCTGTAAGACATTACTTTGTTTTAACAAAACAAATGTTATTTTTTTCTTTTTATAATAAAAAAACAGTAAGCACAATCCCTATCTCTTTCAGTTATTTAAGAAATGGCAAAGCTGTAGTCCATTTTTGAATATCACTTGTGAAAACTTGCTTGTGCCCTACTAATATTCTGAATGAAGAGGTTCTCAGTGAGTGTGTAAAGGACAACTCCCATTAAGATACTATTTAGAGGAGAGAATGGGTATCTTAACTAATAGTGATGTTCTCTTCGTCACTGTTTCCTTTGAATTAATAAAGTCTGAGTTTTTTCCCCATGCCTTTGGCATTTTCCCCCTTAAAATACTTTGCATGTCCAGTATGTATCATGCAAGATCCCACTTGTACATGGTTTGTTGATGATAAAAATGCATTTGATTATGTGGAGCAAAATACCATCTTAAAGGCTTTACTCCAATAAGATGTCTACCCTGAAGATGTCAAAATCATACAGAATTCTTTGAAAGATGAAATGAATGAGATCATTTTGTTTAATGATTCACTGATCATTAATACCAATATTAATATCATCATCAAGGGATAAAACATCACAATCTCAGATATGGTTAAGGAAGAGGTAGAAATGGTCCTGAAGGGAACAAAAATGGGAGAAGAGACAAACTACACTAAAGTGGATTCAAGTACTTGAATCCAATTTGACCGTTTTTCTATTTTTGTTCTCTTTGGGACCATTCCTACCACTTTGATCATTCTTACCACTTCTTTAAGCATATCTGGGATTGTGATATTTTTATTCCCTTGATATTGATATTAATAATCAGTGGATCTTTGAACAAAATGACTTCAGTCATTCTATCTTTCAAGGAATTTTGTATGATTTTGACATATGATTTTGATATCTTCTTGGAGAAGAGACTTTAAGATGATGCTTTACTCCAAATAATCTGATAAGTTTTTATCATCAACAAATCATGAACAAGTAAGATCTTGCATTCTGTACATCTGTCAATGAATTATGTGACTATAAATTTATGATATTTATGGAATATAATTTATGAAAGCATATATGTTCCCTTTTCATAACTTCATCAAGTGTTTCCTTAATGTATGGATAACATGTTCATAAACATTTTTTAGGATGTCAAAGCAGGCAATAGTCAGTGATTATTAAAGTTTTCTCAATGATCTTTTTAAAAATTATAAACAACAATATCTTAAATTTTTTTAAGCTAATAGTAGCCTTTTAGCACTTATTTTGGTACTTGGTCCCTCAGTGCTTTCAAAATTTCATTCCCTCCAGTATGTACTTGCTCTGTATATTCTTGGTTTGGCCCAGCTCCACTTTCCATCTTTATTTATTTATTTTTACTCTCAATTCTACTTCTTTAAGAAACATGTCAAGGATTATAATGTTAGATTCCCAATATAGCAGTTCCACCAAACCTGATGTTGAAGGGAAATTGCTATAAAACTTTTACAGATCTTTTCCATTTTTTCATATCATTGTTGGTCTCCATCCAACTTTGTCATTAAATTCTCAGGGGGATAAATTTATTTTACTTGGGTCCCCTGACAAATTGTTTTCAAACATTTTCTCCTCCGCTGCTTCTTATTTTTTTTTAAAAGCATTACTGCTCTTTAAAATTTTACAAATAACTTTACATTCTAAACTAGTGTTGCCCTTGGCTGACATATTTCTCCATTTCCCAAATCAAACTGTAGCAGTTTTTAGTTTATTTTAGTGTCCTTGCTGTGGTGATTGATTTAAATTAGTAAAATATTGTTAGCAAATAATGTATGTGTTTTAGTCCATTTTCTATTTTTTCATCATCTACAGTTTATTTAAACAGGTTAGGTTGGAGTCTCTTTAATTGAATTATCTTCTTTTCATTTTTATAATTTCTTCTGGTTTCATATTAATTTGGATCTCTGCCCTAGCAAACAAATAATATGACTATAGACAGACAGTTTGTAATCCCATATCAGTAGTCAGACATTTCATGCCCATTAAAATACAATTTCATTTAAAATTATTTTATTTGACTTTTGCCATGTGCCTTCTGACTCCCTTCTCAAAGAATATTATACACACATGTATACATATATATATTTGCTGATATATATTACATATATATGATGTATAATGTGAGGTTTCTATGCAGTCAGTACTCCTTTAAACTCTCATCATGGTTTTCAACACATTTTTCCACCATCCTCTTTCATGAGTACCTTTGTATTAAAATCCTTGAGTATCAGTGTTGGTTTCCTTGAGAGGATCTTATTGAGAGCTTTGCAGAATTTCATCACCTATTCTTCATCTAAGTCTTATATTGGTACATGGAGGTAAGGGAAAGAAATAAGCATTTAGATAGTGCCTTCTATGTGCCAGACACTGTTAAATGCATTACAAATATTTTCTCATTTGATCCTCCTACAACAACCCTCCCAGGTAGATGCGACTACTAACCTCATTTTACAATTGTGGAAACAGAGGCAAACAGAATTGAATTGTCTTTCCCGAAGTCACAAAGCTAGTAAGTATCTGAAGCTCTATTTTAACTCAAGTCTTTCTGGCCCTAGGCCCAATGGTGGTTCTATTCATTGTGCCACTTAGATGCCTACATGACCTGTAATTATTTTCACACTTACCTTTTTTTACTCTAGTTAGTGTTGCAGCATCACTTTTCCCCCCTTGCTACAGAGGTGTAAAGATCCAGAAAAATCTTCCAAATGGAGAAAAGTGTTGTAGAATTTGTGAGACACACCCCTGTCCCCAAATGAGAGTTCTCTGATTATCTGTAGGCCAGCAGGCAGGGTAGGTAGGGAAAGCTGTCCAGCTTCTAGTACTCTGGAGCAAAAAATCTTATGCTAGGATAAAGGATTGCTATCTATACTTGAGGAGAAATAGTTGTTGGTAGTGGCATCTAGTTGAGGGAATTGCACAGATTACAAAGGAAGAATATGATTACACCTCAGGTACTGATGGGACAAAGGAAGTATGAATAGCCTTTGGTCTTTAGAAGAAAGAGATAGGTAGGCGTTGCTTTGTTATTTGTCTGTGGTTGCTTTCTCAGCTCTAATAGTGATAGCACAGGGTTCTGAAATATGTCTCCCTGTTGCATTGTCGGAGAAGTTGGGTCTATATATGAGTGAATCGGCACGATCAAGAAGTTCACTGAATATGTTTATCCTGAGTCTCTGCTAGGAAGTTGCAAGCATTAACTCCTAAATCTTTTCTGATCTTGTTGCTGTGTGTACAGATCTATGGTGAATATTATTCCCAGTGATTTGAAAGAAGTCTGATCTCCTTTTGCAGGACTCATGACACTGATGCATAAACCTACTAAATCAGCATACAGTGGAAAGATCAGTGACCCAGAAGACCCAGGTTCCAGTCTACTCATTGGTCTTCTGCCTTCCAGTGTATTCTTCAATGTCTTAGAATTTCACTCAGCTTTTGTTTCTTTTTCTATATGTAAATTGGAGTGGAGAGATAATTAAGGTGATAACTGTTCAATTTGAGGAATTCCTCAATCAACGTGATGAGATTCTATGATGTGGAGGCAACTCCTTTTGGCATGTGAGCACCACCCACACCTTACTGATTGGACCTCAGAACCTGGAGGTGTCTTCTGTTAATTGCCTGACTGAGGATCAGGTATCCATCTGTATGGTCTAAAAACACAAGTTGTGAAGTTTATGTTGGTTCTTTTCCTCTCTATTTTAGGATTTCCACCTCCCCATTTCTTTTGGAGGAGTGTGATAAGTAAAATGGAGAGGATCTCTCTTCCTCTGTTTACCCACCCAGGAACAATAAAGGCGACTTACAGCCCAAGCACATAACATTTATATGTGCTTGCACATGGCCTGAGAGGATACTTAATGGACCATATTCATGAATCTCAGTGTCTCTGGGAATTTTTTGATGTAGCTTGCTGATTGAAAAAAGATAGTCTTCTATACATAGTTCCTGCACACTGTCCTACATGGGGAGTAAAGTGACCTAGTTCCTTAAAATCAGAGCCTTCTAAATTTGGCATTAGATGGCACCTTAATGGTCAAGAACAAGAAGGTGTCTAATCCAACTCCTTTATTTTACAAATGAGGAAACAAAAGGTCACAGACATTATTTTTCTTGTCCAAGGTCATACAGGTGGTAATGTGGCAGAGTTGGATTTTGAACTGAGGTCCCTTGATTCCAAATCTTTCCAACGTAGTAGAGGTCTGACGAAAACAGGTTTGCTTGTTTAGCAACCACCAAAGTATGTTTATATTTCATAGGATGTTCTGTAAGTCTCAAGAAAACTGATTGTATATATGAATTGGATCCTAATGGCAGGGGAGTATTGAAATAAGGGGGAAGGGTGTGAAGGGAAGAAGACAGTCCACACAGAGGAAACAACATGAGCATAGACTCAGAAGCGGGAAAGAGGAGGACATGTACAGAGTACCATCAGTCATCTAGTTTGGCAGAAATGTAGAGCACTAGGTGGAAAAGATAAGGAGGCTCCAGGTGGCAGGGGACCTTGAGCCTGGAGGCAAAGATGCATCATTGGAGAGGCTTGGGGCCTTGAGTAGATATGACAAACATTTTCTGCCAGCAGGAGTTTAAGCCTAGTGATTCTTTGAGTGGGTGGGTTGATGTCATCTGCCTATGTTCAACTTGGCTTCTGTCCCTATGGGCTATGAATTTTTAAAATGGCATCATTCCTGATGATTTTCTTTGGGAAATGGTCTCTGTGACTTTAAATCCTTTCTCAAATCACATTCTTTAAAAAGATTTGCTAATACCCTTTTGGGAAGACCTCTGAATGCAAACTTGATGAATTATGTGCATTTGGGAAATCAATTAGAAAAGGCATTTCTTGCCAACAACTAAACCTGGAGGGGAGTGGAAAGCCTTTTGGTACTGATGGGTCTCTAGTGCGTTGGTGCCTTAGCCAAAAGCTTTTAGCTGTAACTTAAAGCCTCTGTGAGTGACAAGATTAAGTACACAGGCATTTTTTTCCTTTGCATATTTTTAAGTCACCTCATTCATATTAGGAGAAGAAAATGAGGGATTTCAGCCCCAGACTCATCACATGCATAGGGAAAAATTACCTTTTTGATGTTAACATTTCAGAGGCACAAACATCTGACTGAGAGCTGCATTAGCCTCCATGGTTTTGTTTTGTTGGTGGGTTCCCCCTTTTTAACAGCAGAAGTGCTTGGGTCAGATCACAGTTTCCTGAAAACCTCTTTGAAATACAAAACACTAGTGACAGATTTCCTGGGGGGCTGATTGTGGGGAGAGAAGAGAAGAGGCAGGGAGGAGGGAGAGATTTCTCAGTTTTACATACATAGTCTTATTTGAAATATTAAGAATGGAAGGCACCTTAGAGATCACCTAATCCAATCCCCTCTTTTTATAGAGGAGAAAGCAGAAGTCCTGAGGGAGAAAGGTTGGGTCCTAGTCATCTATCTCATTGGTCACAGGATGGCTAGTTATTTTCTACATACCCGCTAAGATACAAAAGAAAATATGAGCCCACCAAAGTCACAGCTGGCTCAGTATACGGTCGGATGAATTTTTACACAGCATATTATAATCTCCACCTATATATATATGTATGTATATATATGTATGTATGTATATAATGTATGTATATATATGTATATATGTATGTTTATATATATACATATGTATATATTGATGGCCCCTTGTAAACAAAATATGTCACTTGGTAGGAGTGACATTCATTGTGGCACCTGCACTTTTTAGTACCCAAGACTGAAGAAGGTAGGCTAGGGCCATAGCAAGAGAGCTGAACTGAAAAGCTAAAGAAGTGGGTCCTAGCTCTGGCTCTTTCATTAATTTCCTCTAAGATCCTGAGTCTTTTCTCTGGGTCTCCAGTTTCACAGCAGCATAATGAGGAGATGGGAGTAGGGCTAAGGTCTATTCCAGCTCTAAGGTGTAATGTTAGTTGGTATAGGGGATGGAGGACTGGACTTAGAGACAGAAAAATCTGGCTCAAATCCTGCCTCCTATGTTTACTAACAGTATACCCTGGGAAAGTAACTTAATTCCTCTACTATCTTCAGTTTCATTATCTGTGAAATGGGGATAATTACATCACCTCTCTCCTGGAGTTGTAAGAATCAAATAACATATTCTCCTCACTTTGCAAACCTTAAAGTGATACATCTGTTAGTTATTATTATTATGTTTATGATTTTATGAAATTACCCAATTTTCTATCCTCCTGGCAAAGCCCTAAAAGAATGGAATATATCTAGGTCCTAATTAGCCCAGATAATGAATCCCCTGAAGTAGTCAAATGGATTCATATTCACAATATTCAAAGTTATAATTATGTGAAATATAGTAATGGAAATGTACAGTATAAACCAGAATAACGTGACCATGTCAGAGGATTTCATACTCACATTAACTGGGACCAAGCTACATGTGCATCATGCCCTTTGACCAAGAAATCTAAGTACTGGGCAAAGATCCCAAGAAAGTCAAAGACAGAAGGAAAGTTTCCATTGGAACAAAACATTTGTAGTAGCACTTTTTGTGGATGTAAAAAAAAAAAAAACAGACCTCACAACAATCTGAAAACAAGTGAGTTTCCTTTGGGGGAACTGCTGAATAAATTGTGGTATATGGTATAATGAGATATTATTTTGCTTCAAGAGATTATTACAAGGGATTTATGGACACATGAGAAAATTTGTAGGAACTAATGAAAAGTAAAGTAAATGGAGTCAGGATAACAATATACAAAATGACTGCAGTAATGAAAATAAACTAAGCATTATGCAATTATAATGACCAATGTTGGCTCCAGAGAAGAGATGAGGAAATTCATCTTTCTCCTTTCCTTGGAGAGGAAGAAGACCTTGGGTGCAGAATATTGAATATATTACCAGATATAGCAGCTGTGACAGAGGGTTTTGCTGAGCTCTTTTTCTCTGTTATGACAATAGGTTCACTGGGATTGGGAGATAAGAGATAGACATATTTGAAAATGATGGTGGTATGAAAACAAAAGACAGTAGTGAAATTAGTTACAAACAAACAAGACTGGGAGTTAGGTTTGAAAAGATCTGATGACATGGAGCAAGTAAGGGAACATTCCAGAGTCTGCAGAGTGAGGGTCAAACTGAAAATACCAGGTATGTTTGTGTGTGAGGCCACCAAAAAGGCAAGATGTTCAAGAGGATTCTCCTGAAAACCAAGTTCGTCTCTGTAAATTTACCTAGGACTATTTTATTTTCCTACACTTAGCACTATCTTCTCCATCTAACTCCACTCCTAGCTGGAGAGAAATCTACAGCATTTATTAAGTTCAATAAGGACTGGATATTGAGGGAGACACAAAGATACATAAGATATCATTATTCTTTTCAATGAATTTGTAAACTAGTAAAGGTAACAATGCACATATAATTCAACAAAAGAAACATTTATTAATACTTCCTCTATGCAATCCATTCTCTTGGCTCTGAGGGAGCTAAGACATAGACTGTCTTATAGGCAGCAGGATAGAACTTTCCCCCTTCTTTTTTTCAGTTGTGAGCTGACTTTTTGACTTTTCCTTCCATGCTATGTCTAAGATTATATTTCAAACAGCCCTTTGTCAGGTTGCCCCTGGTAACAGCTTCAGCTACCAGCCTCACCTAATTTGAAGTGACCACATCTTTTACAACAGAAAACTTAGCAACAAGTAAATTGGCTTTATGATTGTCCTGGATAATCCGGTTTGTCTGTCTTCACTGATGGAACTATTGGGATAATCGTTGAATCTTCATTTCATCTATCACCTTCAGGACCCTCTGTATGCTAACCACTTTGTTCTTTGAAATGAGGCTTTTGGGGACGAAGAATAATTTTCTTTAAAAATTTGATTGAGAAAGTTGGTTCTTTCTGCCTGTTGTTAATTCACTGTAACTCATTTTGTGTGAATGTCCAAAGGACTAGACTAAACCAATAATGTCTGGATGCTTGTGGTTTGATAAGTTGATTGGCAACTGACAGTTGATTCCCTTGTCTTGGAAGTCATTGTTAAGCAGGGTCACTGTGCCGAGATAAAGGTGGTAAATGATGACTTGCTTTAAGAGCAGAATAATATGAAATAAACTGTGATCAATATCTGAGAGGAAAGAAGGGAGGGAGGGAGGGAAGAAGGAAGGAGGGAAGAAAGGAAAGATGGAAGGAAGGAAAGGAGAGAAGGAAAGGAGGAAAGAAAGGAAGGAGGAAAGGAAGAAATGAAAGGAGGAAAGGAAGGGAAGAGGGTGGGAAGGAGAGGGAGAAGGAAAGAAGAAAAGAAAGAAGTAAAAGAGGGAAGGAAGGAGGGAGGGGAGGAGGGAAGGAATGAAAGAAGGAAAAAAGGAGGGAAAAAAGGAGAGAAGGAAAGAGAGAAGGAATGAAGGAAGTGGAGATCATCTAACACAGCAGTGTTAAACTTAAATAGAAATGGGAGTGAAGGCAGCATTATTTACTTAGAAAACCACAAATTAGGTGGGGCGGAGTCAAGATGGTGGACTAGAAAGATGCAGGATTCCCCCCACAGCCCATAAAATACCTGTAGAGAGGGACTCTCAACAAATTTTGGAGCAACAGAAGTGGAGAACAATAGAGGGGAGGAGATTTCCAGCCCACGGTGACCTGAAAAGCCCATAGAAATGTCAGTTGCATCAGACACGGGAGCCAAGCACAGAGCCCAGCCCAGCCTTGGCCACTGCATGATGAGACTATGGGAGGATGACACCTCTGGGGAGGACTCTCCAGTCGCGGTAGTGACCTGATAAAACCAGGTGGGGTTTTATCAGGGGGCCAGGAAGGGAGAAGGGCCTTCCCATAGCTCTGGCAGCAGGCAGCCACAGAGTCAGCACAGCAGTCCATACAGAAGCTCCATTGTTGGAGCATAAAAACCCCTGGGGGCACTGAGGAGCTGAGTCTTGCCTTAGCCCTGGGTGGAGGCCTTGGATGAACTGGTCTTTGTCTCAAATTGAATGGTGGCCCTGCCTATCCAACTTATCTGAAAATCAGCTCCAAGTGCTGACTTTGTGGAACTGGAGGCCAAGTGGCTGTGGAGAGGTATCTGCTAAGATTATGGGCACAAAAATCCCTCTCTGCATCTAGATCACTACACACTTGATCATGCCACCTTGGAGGAACTTAGATCTCACAGATTCCCAGAGTATGCCATACTCTTGTCAAAGGACCCAAAAGTCAAGTAAATGGTTGGGAAAATGCCCAAAAAAAGGAAAAAATAAGACCATAGAAGGTTACTTTCTTGGTGAACAGATATCTCCTCCCATCCTTTCAGATGAGGAAGAACATTGTTTACCATCAGGGAAAGACATAGAAATCAAGGCTTCTGTATCCCAAACATCCAAAATAAATATCCAATGGGCTCAGGCCATGGAAGAACTCAAAAAGGATTTTGAAAATCAAGTTATAGAGGTGGAGGAAAAACTGGGGAGAGAAATGAGAGAGATGCAAGAAAAGCATGAAAAGCAGGTCAACACCTTGCTAAAGGACACCCAAAAAGTGCTGAAGAAAATAACATCTTGAAAAATAGGCTAACTCAATTGGCAAAAGAGGTTCAAATAGCCAGTGAGGAGAAGAATGCTTTCGAAAGAATTAGCCAAATGGAAAAGGTTGAAAAGCTCACTGAACAAAATAGTTCTTTCAAAATGAGAATGGAACAGATGGAGGCTAATGACTTTGTGAGAAATCAAGAAATCACAAAACAAAACCAGAAGAATGAAAAAGTGGAAGAGAATGTGAAATATCTCATTGGAAAAACAATTGACCTGGAAAATAAATCCAGGAGAGACAATTTAAAAATTATGGGACTACCTGAAAGCCATGATCAAAAAAAGAGCCTAGACATCATCTTTCACGAAATTATCAAGGAAAACTGCTCTGAGATTCTAGAACCAGAGGGCAAAATAAGTATTCAGGGAATCCATTGATCACTGCCTGAAAGAGATCCCAAAAGAGAAACTCCTAGGAACATTGTGGCCAAACTCCAGATTTCCCTGGTCAAGGAGAAAATATTGCAAGCAGCTAGAAAGAAACAATTTCAGTATTGTGGAAATACAATCAGGATAACACAAGATCTAGCAGCTTCTACATTAAGGGATCAAAGGGAGTGGAATAGGATATTCCAGAAGTCAAAGGAACTAAGATTAAAACCAAGAATCACCCACCCAGTAAAACTGAATATAATACTTCAGGGGAAAAATGGTCTTTCAATGAAATAGAGGACTTTCAAGCATTCTTGATGAAAAGACCAGAGCTGAAAAGAAAATTTGACCTTCAAACACAAGAATGAAGAGAAACATGAAAAGGTAAACAGCAATGAGAAGTCATAAGTAAGTCAACTTACTAAAGTTGAACTGTTTACATTCCTACACGGAAAGACAATATTTGTAACGCTTGAAACGTTCCAGTATCTGGGTGGTTGGTGGGATTACACACACACACACACACACACACACACACACACACAGCAGAGAGTGAATAGAATAGGATGGGATCATATCTTAAAAAAAAACGAAATGAAGTGGTGAGAGAGAAATATATTGGGAGGAGAAAGGGAGAAATGGAATGGGGCAAATTATCTCTCATAAAAGAGGCAAGCAAAAGACTTTTCAGTGGAGCAAAAAAGAGGGGAGGCGAGAGAAAAACACGAAGCTTACTCTCATCACATTCGACTAAAGGAAGGAATAAAATGCACACTCAGTTTGGTATGAAAACCTATCTTACAATGTAGGAAAGTGGGGGAGAAGGGGATAAGCGGCGGGGGATGATGGAAGGGAGAGCAGTGGGAGGAGAGTATGAAGTCAACACTCTTGGGGAGGGACAGGATCCAAAGAGAGAACAGAAGCAAGGGGGGGACCAGGATAGGATGGAGGGACATATAGTAAGTCCTACACAACATGACTATTATGGAAGTCATTTGCAAAACTACAGAGATATGGCCTATATTGAACTGCTTGCTTCCCAAAGGGAATGGGTGGGGAGGTAGGGATTAAGAGAAGTTGGAACTCAAAAGTTGTAGGAATAATTGTCAAGTATTGTTCTTACTACTGGGAAATAAGAACTACAGTTAATGGGGTATAGAAAGTTATCTGGCCCTACAGGACAAAAGAGAAGATGGGAACAAGGGAAGGGAGGCATATTAGAAGAGAGGGCAGATCAGTGATAGGGTCAATTAGAATGCTTGGCATTTTGAGGTGGGGGAGGGGAGAGAAATGGGGAGAAAATTTGGAACCCAAAATTTTGTGAAAATGAATATTAAAACTTAAATAAATAAATTTAAAAAAGAAAACCACAAATTAACATCATCTGTGTTATATTGTATTTTTATTTATTTTGTCAGACATTTCCCAATTAAATTTTAATGTGATTGAACATAGTAGTTTTGGTGGACCTTTGCAAGTTTAATGCTTTTGATCTAATCTATACTTCTCATTTTACATATGAGGAAATCAAAGCCCAATGAGGAATTCATTTGCCCACACTCATAATTGGTTAGTGGCAGAGCTGGAATTCAAATCCAGTACAGTGCTCTTTCCTCTAAGGGAAGCTCTATCAATACTTTCTCTGGCTAAATAGTAATTTTAAGGATGAATTAAAATTGTGTTTGTATCATGTGCTGGAGCTATAAAGTTCTATGTAAATGTTCATTATTGTTATTCTTTTGGTTTTTACTTCTCTTCCTACTTGACTTCAACTGTGCATCCATGAAATTTGTGAAGTGGAAAATTAAAGCAATAATCCAGATGATTCACTTGAGAATGCTTACAGGCTCAACTTCTAGATAATTTAGTTGCTTCTCCAATGATGAGATTCAGTTGGATGGGCAGCCCGTTGAATTAGTCCAGCAGCACATGTAAATTTCAGACAGGAGCTGAATGGACAATGAGCTATATTCACAAAAGAGGAGAGTAAGAGGGATTGCTTAAGAGAAATTATGCAGCATCTTTCAACAACCACAAAATGCTCCCTGAAACAAAGACCCAACATGAATATTCTTCCATTATTGTGATATGGCTATGAATCATGGCATATCGCATTTTCCAAAGAATAAAAATTGTGAGTGAGCCAAAAAGTAATGAAAAGAAGCATAGTGGACAGGTGTGAGTTGTAATGGCATTCTGCACAGAAGTAGCTAAAAGGAATGTAATCCCAAGCAAGTGTGATTAGAAAAGGGGATGGCTTGGTCAGGTATTCATAGAATATTAAAGGACCCAGAAGAAGGCTGACAGCATACTTGGTAGGACCTTCTTGGAGATCTATGGGAGGACAGGAATAAGAGAAAATATGTGAGGACTGTGACCTGTGACACTGAAGGTAGTTTCTATGTTGATAATATTTTAGATCCATTGAAGGATTGAATTGAGGAGGCAGAAAAAGCACTAAGCAAGAAAAGGAGGTAGGTGCAAATCTTGCTTTTGATGTTTACTGCCCATTTGACTTTGGATAAGTCTCTCAACTTCACTAGGACTCAGTTTTTTTCTACCTATAAAATGTGACCCTGGACTAGATGATCTCTGAGATCTTTTCCAGCTCCAAATCTAAAAATGAGATGATACTTGTGAAACATTTTGCAAACCTTAAACTACTATGCAAATGCTAGTTATTAATAATAATATTTTATTTATTATTATTATTATTAATGACTAGCATTTACATAGTGCTTACCATATGCTAGGTACTGAACTAATTGTTTTATAATCATTATCTTATTTGATCTTAACAACAACACTGAGAAGTAGGTGCTGTTATTATTCCCATTTTACAGATGAGAAAATTGATGCAAATAGAGGTTGTGACTTGCCCAGAATCACATAGCTAGGAAGTGTTTGAAGCTGGATTTGAATTCAGGTCTTCCTGATTCCAGGCTTGAATTCTATAATGTTATTCTTTATTAGGTATGTGGAGGTACAGCTTCATTTCCCCATGGGTTGCCTGTGGAGTGGTGAAATAGGGCCCCATAGATGGATTCTGGGTGATACTGCTAGCGATTTTAATCATGTACTGCTGAATTGTTGAGAGCTGTGTAGTAAAATTCCTAAGTTTTGGTTAAGCAAGTAGCATCAAGAAAGGAGGACTAAGATGACACACAGCCAAAATGGATTCATTGTCTTTTGTTGCATCAACTGACTTCAAATGACCAAGATGCTTTCAAATGTGGACATACTCCAGGCACTGAGATTAGTTGAGTGAATTCAGTTTGATCACAGCTAAGATAATAGCTAACATGTGTATAACTCTTTTTGGTTCACCAAGTACTTTACAAATATTATCTCCTCAGATCCTCACAACATTCCTGGGAGGTATGTGATATTATTATCCCCATTTTATAGATGAGGAAACTGAGATGTACAGAAGTTAAGTGATAAGTCCAGGGTCATCCAGCTAGTAAGTATCTGGTGTCAGATTTGAACTTAGGTCTTCTTGACTCCATGTCCAGGGTTCTCTCTGCATCAAACACATTGATCTCTCCCATGGATGATGATAACAATTCACATTTACATAGCAAATTATAGTTTCCAAAACACTTTTTTCCCAGGTCAGTTCTATAAGATAGTTCAATTTCCTAACTTTACTGTATAAACTGAGAAACAGGCTCAGAGATCTGATGACATGTCTAAGGTCACAAATGGAATTAGGAGCAGAGCTAGGACTCACCTACTCGTTCTCTCTCTAAACCTTATGCCTTCTCCTCTAGACTAACTTGTTGCTAAGAGTGAGCATAGCAAAGTGGCCAACCATCCTTGAAGCAGGTAAAGACCTGAGTTTGAGTCCTGACATATAGTGGTTGAGTGACCTGGGGCAAATCACTTAGCTTCTTGGCATGCTACATCTCCAAGTAGCAGAGAAGGTGCTAATCTACCTTGGCAGCAAGAGTTTCCTCACCTGGAAATTCTTTACACTTGAGGAAATCACAGGTCCAGTGCCTATCCCAATGTTGATATTACTTCCCTCCAGCACAAGCACTATGTAATCTTACATGTAGACTTTCAGTCTAGATGTACTCATTCATTGTCTGGTTTTCCAAAGTATTTACTTTCCAAATAAATACTCTGAAAACTCTGCACAGCATTTTAGCTCTGATGATGTTTTTTCCCTTATTTTATCACAAAGCCACCTCTACTACCCTTGAGTTAAGGAGCAGCACTCATTTCACAGAAGGGAAACCAGAAGTTATTAAATGACTCACCCAGGGTAGCTCAACAAATCCAAGATGGAGTCTAAAATAGAGCTCCCTCCCTGGGACATCCAGTGGATCATTAAGAATATTTGGAAGATGGTAGAGTAACATCATGCACTTTCTATAGTGTTGTCCCCAAACCCTGTCAAATACCTGTAAAAAATGGCTCTAAACAAATTCTGAAGCTGTAGAATCCACAGAATGATGGTATGAAGCAAATTTCCAGCCCAAGAAAGCCAGAAATGTCACAGGGAAGTGTCTATTGCACCACTCAGGGGGCAGAACACAGTCCAGGGTGGGCCACATCAGCGCAGACAGCACCTGAGCAGGCTTTGAGGAGACTGAATCTCTTACACCTCTGGCAGTTTCTAGACTTAAAGATCTCCAAACACCAGAGGACAAATTTAAAGTGGAAAAAGCCTGTGGAACCCATGTGGGAAGGTGGAGTGATAGGGCAGCTACCCCAGGGCAGCTGAAGGGGAAGGGGTTGGAGGAACCTGCAGCAGCCACAACAGTAGAAGGGGTAGTTGCAGCCACTCTTTCTGGAGCTCTAGGCCAACAGATTGTGGGGGGATTTAGCAACTGACAGTATACTCCTAACCCCTACTGGAAGCAGAGATCTACCTTGACAAAGAACTCGAAGTCAAATAAATGACTGCAGAAATGAGCAAAAATGGAAAAAAGAATCAGACTATAGAATCTTACTTTGGTGATAAGGAAGACCAAAATATGCAAACAGAAGACAACAAAGTCAAAGCTCCTCAATTCAAAGCGTCCAAGAAAAATATGAATTGGTCTCAGGCCATGGAAGAGCTCAAAAAGGATTTTTAAAATCAAGTAAGAGAAGTAGAGCAAAAATTGAGAAGAGAAATGAGAGTGGTTCAAGAAAATTATGAAAAACTAGTCAACTGCTTGCTAAAGGAGACTCAAAAAATGCTGAAGAAAATAATGCTGTAAAAAATACACTAACCCAAATGACAAAAGAGATCCAAAAAGGCAATGAAGAGAAGAATGCCCTAAAAAGCAGAATTGGCCAGATGAAAAATGGGATCCAAAGGCTCACTGAAGAAAATAATTCCTTAAAGATTAGAAGGGATCAGGTGGAAGCTAATGACTTTATGAAAAATCAAGAAATTATAAAACAAAACCAAAGCAATGAAAAAACAGCAGACAATATGAAATATCTCATTGAAAAAAGAACTGACCTGGAAAATAGATCCAGGAGGGACAATTTAAAAATAATTTTAAAATTATGGAACTATCTGAAAGCCATGATCAGAAAAAAAGAAGCCTAGACATCATCTTTCAAAAAATTATCAAGAAAAACTGCTCTGATATTCTAGAACCACTGAACACAAGATCTAGCACCTTCTACATTAAGGGGTTGCAGGACTTGGAATATGATATTCCAGAAGTCAAAGGAACCAGGAATAAAACCAAGTATCACCTACCCAGAAAAACTGAGGATAATACTTCAGGGGACAAAATGGTCATTCAGTGAAATGGAGGACTTCCAAGCATTCTTGATGAAAAGACCAGAGCTGAGTAGAAAATTTGATTTTCAAGCAAAAGAATCAAGAAGCATGAAAAGATAAACAGGAAAGAGAAATCTTAAGGGACTTACTAAAGTTGAACTGTTTACATTCCTAAATGGAAAGATAATATTTATAACTCTTGAGACTTTTCTGAGTGCTAGGGTGGTTGGAAGGATTATATACCTATAGTTAGAGGACACAGGGAGGGTTGAATAAGAAGCGATGATATCTAAAAAATAAAATTAAGGGGTGAGAGAGGAATATATTGGGAGGAGAAAGGGAAAAATAGAATGGGGCAAATTATCTGCCACATAAAAGAGGTGAGAAAAAGATTTTTTAATGGAAGGGAAGAGAGGGGAAAAGTGAACCTTACTCTCATCAAATTTGGCTTACGGAGGAAATAACATATATACTCGATTTGCTATGACACTCTATCTTACACTACAGGAAAGTAGAGGAGAAGGGGATAAGCAGGGGGTGGAGATGGTGATAGAAGGGAGGACAAATGGGACAAGGGCAGAATTAGAAGTTAATTCTTTTGAGGAGGAATAGGGTCAGAAGAGAGAATAGAATAAATGTGGGGTAGGATAGGATGAAGGGAAATATAGTTCCCAACATGACTTTTATGGAAGTCTTTTGCATAACTGCACATGTATAGCCTATATCGAATTGCTTGTCTTCTCAGTGAGGATGGGTGGGGAGGGAGAGAAGGGAGAGAAGCTGGAACTCAAAGTTTTAAAAATGAATGTTAAAAATTGTTTTTACATGCAACTGGGAAATAAGATATACAGGTAATGGGTTATAGAAATCTATCTTGTCCTCCAAGAAAATAGAGGGGATGGGGATAAGAGAAGGGAAGGTTGTGACAGAAGGGAGGACAGATTGAGGGAAGGGGCAATCAGAACGAATGCTACCTTGGGGTGGATGGAGGGTAGAGATGGGAGAAAATTTGGAGCTCAAAATCTTGTGGAAATGAATGTTGAAAACTATTTATAAATAAATAGATTAGAAAAAAAAGAATACTTGACCAGAATTTGCATGCTGCTCTTTTTTTCTCATGATCTTAGGCCCAAATCCTAATTGGAAATAAGATTGAAATATTGACATTTTCTCTAAATTTGTGATTCTGATGACCTGATATGAAAGCAAATAAGTATAGCCATATCTGTGTCTGAGGATCTCACAAGAAACAATAGATCTGGGAACACTTTGAGGAACTTATCCTTTCTCTGACTCATTGCCCTCTCTGATAGCACCTTGTGGTGTATTGGAATCAATTCCACTTGAAGCACATCAGTCATAAAACTCAGAGAATGAATGAATTTATATACATATCAAAGAAAACAAATAGGCTTCAAACTGAATTCAGGGAAAAGAATTAGTGCCTCTGAGCAAGCCTCCCAATTGTCTTGTATAGTCTTAATTCCTGATGGTTATACACTTTGCCTCTACTATGACTTAAATCATTTCAATTTAACAGAATTTTATTAAGCATCAATTATGTGCAAGGAATTGTACTAGAAATATAAAAGCAAAAATAAAACAGTCCTTCAGTCCTTGCCTTTGGGGATCTTATATTCCAATAAGTTTAAGGGGATAAAACATGGACATATGTAACTAAATACAAAGTTTGTACATGCATGTACATGCCCATTACTGATACCCTAATCTTTGTTGACATTCTCCCTATAGCTTCTCTGGTTATATGTATAGTATGTCCTATTGCTTTTCCTACAGAGATGGATGTGCTGATAAACATTTAACAATTGGCTTGGTGGTTTAGGGGTGGGATGTAGCATGACACACTTTTAAATTTAACCACCATTAACATTTTCTCCATCAATTTTCTTAAATCTAGACCAACAACAAAACAATAAATCAAACCCTAAGATGTAGCACTTGTGAATTATCAAAGTGTATAAATGCTCAAACTGAAAATTTAATAATAGGGGCTATTCTGAAATGATTTCTGGCTCCAGAATACCCTTACCCACAGATCTCTACAACCCCTCCTCCTCCTCTTACTTGTACTACATCACATTTATGAAATATTTTAAGATTTCCAAAGACATTTCTTGATAACAACATGGTAGCATAAGTAGTCTTACCCTCAGTTCACAGATGATATGTAGCTGATGGAAGGCTTGCTTGCAGGTTCTCTTTGGAGAATCAAATCTGGGAATTAGTATTTGGTTACACTGTGTGTCTAAAGGCACAAAAACATTTCACATAATGTCACCATTTTGCATCTCAGTGATCAGGCTGAGCTTCAGTGATAAGGTCAACATGGGGATCATTAAAGCTTATGTGTCAACACAAGGGTAAGGGAGTGAGATGGTAGAACAATTCTATGAAGAACTTGATAAGACTCTCCTCCCTGGAACTGAATCAACATATACTTTAATACTCAGTGACTTCAATGCAAAAGTGTGCCTAGGGAAGAATGCTGGGATATATACATACATACATATATATATGTATTCACACACACATACACACATGTGTATGTATGTATGTCTATATATAGCTCAAAATAAAGGAACAAGAGAGGTCAATGGTTTTCAGATGACACTGAGAAACCTCACATCTATTAATCATGAATACTTTCCTTAAGAAGAGAGTTGGGAGATATTGAACATGGTGAACACTGCTTAATACCACACATGCAAAAATTTGAAAATATTAGCCATGTGATCTCTTCCAAGTCCTTTAAACTCTCTGGTGCTTAGTTTCCTTATTTTCAAAAAGAAAAGATTGGGAGGGAGGAGCCAAGATGGCGGAGTAGAAAGACTCACATATGCTAGCTCCGAATCCACAGTCCATAAATCTCCTGTAAAGAGAACTCCCCACAAATTCTGGAGCAGAGCAAGCATGCACCAACGCAGTGGAAGAGATCTCTGTTCCAGAGAGCCCTGGAAAGCCATCTCCAGGGGTCCGTCGCCCTCCAGACAGCAGAGCCCAACCCTGTGCTGCCCTGGCCATGGCCCCAGAGGAGCAGATCCGAGCAGGCTTCAGGGACACAATCTCCGGTGACCATGAAGGTCCCTCCACCCACAGGTGCTCCAGGTCAGTGAGAGAGACTTCTGAGCTGGCCAAGAGGGGAGCAGCGTGTCTCCATGACTCGGACCCCCTCGGGAGGCAGCGACAGAGGCAGCAGCAGAGGCAGTGGCGGCCCAGGACTCCCCAAGCAGGCAGGCACTCCATTACTGAAGGTCTCTGCATAAAACCCCTGAGGGAACTGAGCCTGGGAGGAGGCCCTGCCCCCACCTGAGCACCAGAACTTAAGCTCACATTGAATAGCAGCTGCTCCTGGAAAACCCTGAGGTTGGAAAGCAGCATTTGAATCTCAGACCCCAAGCACTAGCTAGGCAGATCTAGGCAGGGGTGGAGAGGAATCTCAGAAGTCAAGTAACTGACTGGGAAAATGCCCAGAAAAACAAAGCAAAATAAGACCACAGAGAGCTACTTTATTGGGGAAGAGATGTTCCTTCCTCCCTTCATTTCTGATGAAGAAGTACAATGCTTGCCATCAGGGAAGGACATGGAGGTCTGGGCCTCTCTATCCCAGATATCCGAGGTGGATGTCTGGTGGGCTCAGGCCATGGAAGAGCTCAAAAAGGATTTTGAAAATCAAGTTAGACAGGTGGAGGAAAAACTGGGAAGAGAAATGAGAGAGATGCAAGAAAAGCATGAAAAACAGGTCAATACCTTGCTAAAGGAGACCTCAAAAAATGCTGAAGAAAATAACACCTTGAAAAATAGGCTCACTCAATTGGCAAAAGAGGTTCAAAAAGTCAATGAGGAAAAGAAGGCTTTCAAAAGCAGAATTAGCCAAATGGAAAAAGAAGTTCAAAAGCTCACTGAAGAAAATAGTTCTTTCAAAATGAGAATGGAATAGATGGAGGCTAATGACTTTCTGAGAAACCAAGAAATCACCCAACAAAACCAAAAGAATGAAAAAATGGAAGAGAATGTGAAATATCTCATGGGAAAAACAACTGACCTGGAAAATAGATCCAGGAGAAACAATTTAAAAATTATGGGACTACCTGAAAGCCATGATCAAAACAAGAGCCTAGACATCATCTTTCATGAAATTATCAAGGAAAACTGCCATGATATTCTAGAACCAGAGGGCAAAATAAGTATTGAAGAAATCCATCGATCACCACCTGAAAGAGATCCAAAAAGAGAAAGTTCCCAGGTCAAGGAGAAAATATTGCAAGCAGCTAGAAGGAAACAATTCCAGTATTGTGGAAATAAAATCAGGATAACACAAGATCTAGCAGCTTCTACATTAAGGGATCAAAGGGAGTGGAATAGGATATTCCAGAAGTCAAAGGAACTAGGACTCAAACCAAGAATCACCTACCCAGCAAAACTGAATATAATACTTCAGGGGAAAATATGGTCTTTCAATGAAATAGAGGACTTTCAAGCATTCTTGATGAAAAGACCAGAGCTGAAAAGAAAATCTGACTTTCAAACACAAGAATGGGAAGAAGCATGAAAAAGTAAACAGCAAAGAGAAGTCATAAGGGACTTACCAAAGGTGAACTGTTTACATTCCTACATGGAAAGACAATATTTGTAACTCTTAAAACTTTTCAGTATCTGGGTAGTTGGTGGGACCACACACAGATGTACACACACATATATGCACACACACATGTACATGCATACACGCACACACACATACACACATGCACACACAGAGACAGAGAGCACAGAGTGAACTGAATAGGATAGAACCATATCTTAAAAGAAATTAAGGTAAATGGTGAGAGAGAAATGTACTGGGAGGAGAGAGGGTGAAATGGAATGGGGTAAATTATATCTCATTCAAGAGGCAAGCAGGAGACTTCTTAGTGGAGGGAAAAAGAGGAGAGCTGAGAAAAAAACATGAAGTTTACCCTCATCACATTCGACTAAAGGAAGGAGTAAAATGCACACTCATTTTGGTATGAAAGCCTATCTTACAGTACAGGAAAGTGGGGGAGAAGGAGATAAGCAGGGAGGGAGGGATGATGGAAGGGAGGGCAATGGGAGAAGGGAACAATTTGAAGTCAACACTCCGGGAGGGACAGGATCAAAAGACATAATAGAAACAATGGGGGGCAGAATAGGATGGAGGGAAATACAGTTAGTCTTACACAACATGACTGTTATCAAAGTCATTTGCAAAACTACACAGATATGGCCTATATTGAATTGTCTGCCTTCCCAAAGGGAATGGGTGGGGAGGGTGGGATGGGGAGAATTTGGAACTCAAAGTTTTAGGAACAACTGTTGAGTATTGTTGTTGCTACTAGGAAATAAGAAATACAGTTAATGGGGAATAGAAAGTCATCTGGCCCTACAGGACAAAAGAGAAGATGGGGACAAGAGAAGGGAGGGATGATAGAAGAGAGGGCAGACTGGTGATAGGGAAAATTAGATTGCTCGGTGTATTGGGGTGGGGGGAGGGGGTAAATGGGGAGAAAATTTGGAACCCAAAATTTTGTGAAAATGAATGTAAAAAGTTAAATAAATAAATTTATATTTCAAAAGAAAAAAAAAGATTGAACTAAATGGATTCTGAGTGCTCTTGTAGGTTTATATCTAGGACACCCTAAGTTGAGTTGATTATCTTAACATCCAGGAAAAGACTGGTTATCAATTTTGGCATCATTTCCAAATCAGCTGTGTATAGATTTAGGCAGTCAGCTTGTTAGAGCAAAGATCTAAATTAAAAACATAAATTAGAAGAAAAATGAGAAGATGCAGTGTACATTTGAGGTGACTCCAACCTGATCTACTTAAAGAAATTCAGTCATCAAAAGGAGAACAAAATAGCAAGTATGTGCTGGGTGTTCCCAAGTTCTATGTACACATGTTATTTTTATACTGTTCAATGAGGAAGACTTTTCTCTGTCTGTCACCTATTGATTGCCCCAGCTTCCTTTAAGTCTCATCATCCATAAAAAGCCTTTCCCAGCTCCTCTGTATTCTAGTGCCTTTCCTCTTTTCATTATTTCTTAGTTTTCCTGCATATATCTTGTTTGTGCATATTTGTTTACTTATTGTCTCCACCATTAGATTATATGCTCCTTGAGGGCAAGAACCATCTTTTGCCCTTTTTTGTATCCTCAGCACCTAGTATAGTGCAGGGTATATAGTAGATGCTTAATAAATGTTTATTGGCTGACTATGTCTCACAGTGTTCAGTACATAGCAGATGCTTAATATTTGCTTATTGATTGATTATAAAATTTTATGGAAGACAATGGTGGATAATTATGGGAAAGTATTGCCTTATAACCAGTGAAAAATAATGGAGGGAAAAAATGAGTTTGCAGAAAACTTAACCTGAGACACAATTAACCCAGATCTTTACAAGAATATTAAGATAAAATTGCAGAGGATAATAGAGAAAAAAAATCTCACCTGCTTCTACAATATCTCCTTTTCTCCATAAATGGCACAATAGTTAACACTTTTGGACTTTAACCTCAAAGTTCCTGATAGGGAAAAAAATGCGAAGAGAAGCTGGGCAGGGAGGGTCAAGTGTAAACAGACAAGTGTGTGCTAGAGGTGAGATGGTGCTGAAAGTATCAACGGATCAGTTCTCAAGAAATCTAAAGTCTGAGAACACACACACACACACATATTTAGCATAACTGGAGCAAATAATGAATGCTATTACATCTGAAAACAGTAATAGAAATCATGTCAGTAACTAGGAGCCTACTTTTAATACACTACACTACCTACAATAACTACCTGTCTAAAGTCTTTAAAATGATTTATTATATACTTAGTGTTAAATATCAATACAGCCAACTAAAATTTTTTATGGCTATGATGTTTATATAAATTAATATCAATACCCCAAATGTGATAACAAGTCTTCAGTCACCTGTAAATCATATAATAACTTTCTCTTCTCTATACCATCATTATGATAATAATTTAAATGCATATGGAAAGCAAACTTGATGAAATATAAGAAAAGAATTGGTAGACTTTCACAAGTGATATTCTTGGCAGGCTATATCTTTTCATTCATATATTTGGTTGAAAGATATACAGAATAGAGGACATCATAGTGCTAATTATTTGTTGACTCTTTTTGATTGCACAGAGCAAGATGGTGCCTTATAAGGTCCTTCTCTAACAAATATCTCTCATGTTTGCGCTAAAATCACTCCTGGTTAGATGCGTCAGAGAGAACTTGCTTGATCATCCGATGGTTATTGTCAGTTTAGACACAAAACAGGAAAACACGTGCTTACCATTAGTGAGAACTTTCAGTGGAGAATCCAAATGGAACATGGATTTCATATATAGAGAGATGTCCTCCAAGCTCCTCTTCATGAATGATAGTGTGTTGATGGTATCAAGCCATAGCATGTTGCCTAACCTCCTAAATGAGATCCATAATAACTCAAAATTTTGAATTTGCTCTCACTCTCTGTGTACAAAAATTAAGTGGATGAAGAATTCCTTTTGTCTAGACTATGATGTGCAGTTAGAGTTATCCATGGAGTTGGTCTGTTAGTTCATATATCTTGGATATATACTGTCAGTGGATGAGGAACTGAACCCAGAATTCATTTGGTGAAAGTAACCACATTGGATTTTATTTGGGAGTTATGTCATGCTTTCAGTAACTCTAAGAATCTCTCCAAAACAAAATCCCATATTTTAACTCCAATATTCCTCCAGTGATGCCATCTGGCTCATAATCATGGAATATAGCAATATCCAAGGAATCAATATTGTAAATCACCCAAAGGGAAATGGAAGGACGCATGGGAGACATAAATAGACTACACCATATTGCTCATGACAAATTGCATACCCAAGATGTCATAAAAGATGTAGTCAAGAGATGGAGATGTAGTCAAGAAAAGGAGATGCGCTATTCAGGAAGTAAGACTGAGAACAGCTGGACAACTGAGTGCTGCATGGTTATCCAGGTGAGTGAAAAAGCATTTAAGTTTACTCTGTGCTAAGCACTATGAAAAGCAGTGCCTACATAACAGTTAAAAAGTAAGATAATGTCTGCCCTCAAAGAACTTATATTCTCTTTTTTTGCTTCATCCCTGATTTTATTGGGAAGGTTTTACAATTTATTTTTCAATTTTTTCCTTTTTATTAATCAATCAATCAATTAATTAGTTTTTAATGTTCAACATTCAGTTCCTCAAAATTTTGAGTTCCAAATTTTCTCCCCGTGTCTCCCCTCCACCCACCCCAAGACAGAGTGCATTCTGATTACCCCTTCCTCCAATCTGCCCTCCCTTCTATCACATCCCTTCCTTCTCTTATCCATTTGCTCTCTATTTTCTTGTAGGGCAAGATAGATTTCTATGCTCCACTGCTTGTAGGAAAGAATTTATATTCTAATTCAGGTTAATTGGTCTGTCCAAACTGAGATTTGACCTTCTTATTCTGAAGCCAGTGACCTTTTCATTATACTTTGATCTTTTTCATTTTTAAATTTTCTCTCCTTTCCTTCACTGTTGACCTAATTTGTAATTTTCATCTCTTTCTCTATTAGCCAATTGTCAAGTCCTGAAATAAATAAAAGTTGATGAATAAAGTATCTTTAATTGAGATAACAGGGGAGCAAAACTGCTACCTTGGGAGTGTCCAATGGATTTACCAATCAAAGAGACCTATAAAAAAAGTATTTCTAGCTTTAGGATGAGAGACAGAGAAGATAGGTGAGGTGGCAAAGCCTGGTCATGAGACCACAGTGACCCTTGGCATCTGGGCAAGGAAAACCACTTCATTCTAACTGTTCTATCCTTCATGCCATCAATTCCAATGGAAGGGTACAAGGGCATCAGGAGCTGAGATCCAACTCAAGCTAAGTTCCTTTGCAAGATAAAATTCCAAGTAGGAGAAAAATAGGAATGCAAGGACATTACTGAAATTCTGACATTTCAAGGATCATTCAAGGGAGTAGCAGCTCGTATTATATTTGCTATTGACAATTTCTGTCATATTAGGAATTATTAGCAATTTTCTGTCATGATAAAAATGTATTTCATTTAGTAATTATAGCAAAACAATAACAAAAATGAGTATTACAAGATGCTAAACATACATTATCTTATTTGATTTTTTAAATAACTTTTTGAGTAGCTAGTGCTAGGATATCTTTGTTTTACAGATAAGAAAACTGAGTGGGGACTTACTCAAGGCCCCAAAGGGAGTAAGTGGCAGAGTTAAAACTTGATCTCAGGCTTTCTGGCTCTGTGCTTAAAGCTATATTTTTTCCCTAACACTACATTACCCTTCATAATAATCAAGCAACCTTTGCATGGCGGACCAGAAGTTTGACCAGAAGTAAGGTAGGCAGAAAGAAAAATTCAGGCAATTTAAGTTAAATCTAACTTCTTTTATTTTTTTCTTTTAAAAATTAGAGAGCTTTAAAAAAATGACTGACCTGGATTCAAATATAACCTAAGATAACACACTGGTTGTGTACCTCTGGGCAAGTCACTTAAGCTCTCAGATTTCTTGCCAATTTTCTAGTAATAGAAGTTGCCGGCCTGCTTTGGTAGAGCTTCCTCAGCCAGGGGTTCCACACACCAGTGAAACCACAGGTCCAGTCTGTATCTTTATATTTTGTTTTTATAATGCTAATTTCTGAATTTATCTCTCCTATCTTCTACCCTGTGAGACATTCCGTGTGTGTGTGTGTGTTTGTGTATGTGTGTGTGTGTGTGTGTGTGTATGGTGGTCCATATCAACAGTCTTTCCCTTTTAAAAGAGAAAGTGCATATTCTCATCTTTTCTTGGAGCCAGGCTTGGCAGCCTTCATTTTCAAACCCTCCCCAATTTTAATATTATAGCACAGCTAATGAGGTGCTGGCAAACTGGCCCCAGAAGACAAACTAACCTGTGGGGCAATTATTAAAGCCTAAAAGGCAAACCCAAGATTCCTCGTTTTCTGGAGGTTGCCTGGTAAGCAGTGAAACTGAGTTTCAAATACCTCCACACTGAAAATTGCAGCTGCAGATGTGATCTTTCTGTATGTTGGGTATGGAAAGGACTTCTGACCCATCACCCCCTCTTAAATATTTAGACAATACTCATTCAGTAGCTGATTTTCACACACAAAGGAATTCAAAGCATACTGGTGCTTTCTGAGAGAAAATAAGGCCTCTCTCAGAGATGATTTCCCATTATGCCTTTCTAGGTAAGAATCTCATCAGAAATGATGAAAGCAGGCACAGGCATGTGGGTGCCCTTTTCCCAATTACCTCCGGAGGACCAGCTGGCTACCAGTCTGATGAGACAGGTGCAAGACTATATTGGCTCTCCCTCCCCTACCTCTCTGCAATGTGTTGAAGATAGAAGTAGGAGAGAGAAATGAAGGATGGAGTTGAGCAGGAATTCTCTTCCAGAAAAAGGAGAAAGATCATAACTAAAATAATATGGTATTTGGGAGGGAAGGTCTTTTGGAGGTCATTAAATACAATCCCTTCATTTTACAGATGAGTAAACTGAGTCACAGACAGCTAAGTGGGACAGTAGATAGACTGCAGGGACTAGAATCAGGAAAAGTCTGTGAGTTCAAATCCAGTCTCTGACACTTACTAGTTGTATGACTCTGGGCAAGTCACTTAGCCCTGTTAGCCTCAGTTTCTTAATCTATAAAATAAGCTGGAAAAGGGAACAACAAGCCACATCTTTGCCAAGAAAATTCCAAATGGGATCACCAAACATCAGATAGGACTGAAACAACTAAACATCAACAGCAAACAACAAAATTCCTGAGTCTCCTAGAAGTTGAATAGCTTGCTCAAGATCACACTGATATGTATTTGTTGTGGTTGAGCTGGGGCAAGGAAGTTTGTGGAAGGTGGTGCTGGCAAGGATGATAATGTATATAGGGTTATGGACCCCTGAAAATCAAGGGAAAACAAATGAGCAGCTGGGATAACTTTTTTTTTTTTTGCTATAGCTGTTCTTCATTAAGACTCATTTTGCATCTGAAGGTTCAAGAAGTCATTTTTTCCCAAAGATATACCTGGAGTGAGAATACCCCTGTCTGAGCACTGGCAGTCTCCTGCTTTGCTTTCTTGAAGCTTCTTGTGTGACTTTCAGGCCAAGAAGTCACCACCACTCTGGACTTTAGTGTCCTCACCTGCAGAATGGGATCAGCAACACTTGCACTTACTTAGCCCGGGGCAGCTAGGTGGGGTGGTGGATAGAGCACCAGTGACCTGAGTTCAAATCTCACCTCAGACACTTAACACTCAATAGCTGTGTGATCTTGGGCAAGCCACTTAACCCCAACTGCCTCATCCTGGGTTATCTCCAGTCATCCTAATGAATATCTGGTCACTGGATTCAAATGGCTCTGGAGGAGAAGTGAGGCTGGTGACCTGCACAGCCCTCCCTCACTCAAAACAAAGTCAAGTGCAAGTCATGTCATTATTTCTCTGATGGCATGGTCTTCTTTGGCAACAAAGGATGAACACACACTACTTAGCCCACAGGATTATCATATGAAACTGTGTATATAAAATAGGATAAATCAAAGGCTATATATATATATATATACATATATATGTATATATATATATCATATAGTTTCAAAAGGGATTTTCTCATGACTCCATTAGAATTCTTATTATCCTCAGCCCAGAGGTATGATGACTCAGTGATCTGCTTTTCCTCAGATACCTTCCCTCTACCTAGACCTGAACCTACCTAGTTTGGCAAAAGAAAGGACTATGATTTGTCCTCCTTCTAACATATGCTAACTTGGCACCTGTGGGCTAGCGATTTTACCTAAATCAGCAAGTTTCCTCATCTGTAATATGAGGATAACACTTTTACTGCCAGCCTCATAGGATTGTTGAGGAAAGCATTTTGTAATCCTCAAAGTGTTTCTATTAATCAATCAATTGAAAAGTATTTTATTAAGCTTCCACTATGTGCCAGGGATGGTATAAAGCACTGCAATTTTGCAATTAGTGCAAATAAAGAATTTTCTGAATTGGCTGCATGTATTCAAATTCACACAAGCTGAAATTATAATTATTTAAGATAAAGTAGCTCTAGCCCAATAGAAACATGTTGTGGAAATATGAATTATGTGACTACACAGAAAGTGAAGGAGTTCCTACTCACATGGAGCTTCTAATGTTTATTATCATTAGTATTTTACTCTTGTCTTTATATTTGATGGTGCTCAGATGGACACAGCTCTAGAACAAGTCACAATGATGCTACTTTTTTTTTGATGTTCAGTGAACTACTGGGTAGGTGGATAGAGCAACTGAACGAAGTGCTGGGATATGAACTCATCTTCTGTAAATTTACTGAAATAATCTTTGGGACAACTCCTGTAGCAGACAAGAGGGCCAGGATGATGTATACTCCTTCCTGTTCACACATAGTTGTGATTTTGTCTATGAGATTTCTTTAATTGGAGAATTTTTCATTCTACATGTTTGGAGGCTATGGGTGTTGAGTATGGCAATAGCTGTTAAAACATTGTTCTTATATTTTTGTATCTATGTAATACCCAGGTAATTGTGGGTGGTGGTTTTGTCTGTAATGATTCTCTGATCCCTGTACAATTAATTTGTGCAGTTCTCAAGGATCTTGGAAAATTTGCATTTATAATACAAGGATTTCATATCTGTTAGTTTATGAAGGGATAGTGAGCTTTTAACTAAGAAATGTGTTGGACTTGGAGTTAGGAAGACCTCAGTTAAAATGCAGCCTTAGATACTTACAAGCTTTATAAACTCCAGGTAAATCACTTAAGTTTCCCTCGCCTCAGTTTCCCTAAAAACACTACTAATAACAATAATAGCTAGCATTCAAATGGTGCTTTAAGGTTGTTATGCTATATGATTTGATCCTCATGACATCTCTGATATGTAGGCAATATTATTATTTCCATTTTACACATGAGGAAACTGGGACTGAGAGGTTGTAACTTGCCCAGGGTCACATAGCTGATATCTAAAGCAGCATTTGAGTTCAGGTCTTCCTGACTCCCACATCCAACACTATATCCACTTCACCAACAAGGATAATAATAGCATCTACCTCAATAGGCTTCTATGAGGACCCAATAAGATTATGTGTATATGTATGTCTGTGTGTAAGTGTGTATAGTATGTGTGTATGTATATATGCATGTGTGTGTATATATATATAGTGTATGTATATTTATATATATGTGTGTATATATATATATACACATATAAAATCTTTTTTTCCTTTAAATTGCTATATAATTCTTAGCTATTTTTTTACAGTTATTATAATCTTGGGTCCCTGATTTTATCTTTTTAGGTGCTTGATAGATCATGAATTGTTTTAATCTTCAGCAACAGTTTGCCCAGTCTTTGTCTTCTTTGAAAAGATCAGTTGGTATGGTTTCCTTAAGAATAAACTTTTTGTAGATTCTGGTAGCAGAGACCTAGTTCTGTGATTTCTGTATCATTATCATGAACCCCCTGGTTTTCATTTCTATCAGCGAATTCTCTTGACCCAGCCCTTTGGTCATCTCCTCTGCATCTCCGTATTGTTAGCTGAACTTGAAAACTTATTATGCCAGAAGACCTTTGGATTTCATTCTTGGATCATAATGTTTTCTCCATCCCGTAGTAAAGCCATATCAGTTACATTCAATAGGTCCAGTGGCAGATATCTAACATCAGTGAGGAAATATCCCTGTACATTTTCACCTTTTAATATGTAGTCTGAGAGCACCTATCACTTGAGTCAGTCAATAAGCATGTTAAATTAAGTCCCACTATAGCCAAGGCACTATCACACTATCGGTCTTTCCTTTTTGGGTGCTCAGCTTTCCATAAACTGAGTTGAGGTAGTAGGTCCTATAGTAGGCTGTGATGATGATACTCCTTCGAAGGCCTTACTCCAATTCCTCATTGTGGCATGCACTCATGGCATGATCCTGGATTCCTAAAGGGTAGACCATCTGAGTCCAAACCCAAATGGAAAGACTTTGTGTTAAGGCCCAGTGTTGGATTGAGTTTTTGTGATTCAAGTACCAGCCTAGCTAAGTTTAGAATGGTTCATTAAGTTGGTTTCGGAGGGATGAAAACCTTTGCCTTCACATCTTCTGCCTCAGCTACTCTCAAAGATCATCTACTAAGCCACAAAGGGGCTGAGAGCTGTATTGTTAGCAAGAGAGCCCACACCCATGATATGATAGACCCTTGAAGTTTCATCTTGTTGTCGTTATTAATGGGCTTTTCCCATCTTTTACTGTCCATTCATCTTTACTCTCCTCTGCCATATAAAGTGTTTTGTCCCTTCACCTCACACTTTTAGTTTCCCTGGCTTCCTTTAAGACTCAGCTGAAAGCTCACCTTCTTCAGGAGTCCATTCCTTCCATCCTACCTAATATAGATGCTTTCCCTCTCAGATTCTATTTACTCCACATATACCTTATATGCACCTAGTAATTTACATTTTTGTCTCCCCCCATCCCTTACCATTAGAATGTAGGAACTATGCCTTTCTTTGTATCTCCAGTGATTAATACAGTATTTGGCACATAATAAGCTTAATCTATTATTATAGCTATAAGAAACATATTATATGAATATAATGTAATACAAATATGATATGAACATAATAAATATAATATGTTATATAAGCATAATAAATACATTATCAATTTACATAGCATAATAAATGCATTAATATGTTAAACATAATAAGCATATTATATAAACATAATACTTGCTTGCTGATTGACCAAGTGCCTGATTTAGGATAATATAACCTAGATCTGGAAGGGTAATCTATTCTAACCCTATCATTTTATAAATGGGGAAAGTGACACCCAGAGTTCAGGCTATAAAGCAGAGCAAGGATACAAACTCCAGCCTCCTGATTTCCAAACTAATCTTTCAAGTGCATTATACCTTTTCTTCTTGCCTGCTTCTCCTGCCTCACCTTCATCGCCACTGAGCCATAGGACTCTGGAAATATATTCAATCATTATTTTTTTAAATCTTCTAAAAGAGGGAAGTTGTTGGTGTGGTATAGAGAGCACTAGTTTTGAAGAAGACCTGAATTCAAATCCTGTCTCAGATACTCAATAATTATATGACCTTGCCCTCTCTGTGCCTCAGTTTTCTCATCTGTAAAATACAGAGGTTAGACTCAGTAGTCCCTAAGATCTCTTGTAGCTTTAAACCAATGATACTATGATCATTAGAAAATCTCATTTCTACAGGCTGCATGGGAAGAAGGCCTGCCAATTGATTGCAAGAGTTGTATACGTAGCATACAAGACAAGAAGCTCAGAATATAGGCTGTTACCCTTATCCTATAAGCTATTCTTCCGTATCAACACAAAACATAGAGAGATGTATGAGTGATGTATTGTCTTTGTGAGCAAACATGCAGAGCATGTCCATTATTGCTCAGACTGGCTTAGACATCTGCATGGCCCTCAGGGATTGATTCTAGAGCAGTTGGAAAATCAAAAGCTAAGAGGGATTTCCAGAAGTCTGAGTAATTATCCAGGAAGCTGGCTGTATCATAACCCAGTCGCAGAAGTTTGGAGCAGAAAGTAGAAGGATATAGTTCTTCCGAAAAAAAAAATTAACTTAATAACAGTTCAAGTTTGTTGGAACTACTGGAACATCTGGTTAATGGTCTCCAGCAAGCTAGATTACCACAAAATATCTGGGGTCTTAGAGACCATCTAGTTCAAGAGATCCAAACCTGGAGCTCATGAATGATTTTGAAAAATATTTTAATAACTGTATTTTATTACAATTTGTTTCCTTCGCAATCCTAAGGATAATGGCCTATAATCCTATGTATTTTATTTTATGCATTTTAAAACATATTTGAGTAGAGGCTTTTAGGCTTCACCAGACTTCCAAAGGTAACCATGAAAAAAACTGTCAAGAACCCCTGATCTCATCAAATTCCCTCATTTTACAGAAGAGTAAATTGAGGCCTTATGAGGTGGCGTGACATGATGAAAGTCACTAAGCTAGTTAGTAGCAGATTTGGGAACTGGAACTCAGGTATCAAAGGACAGCAGGATCATAGATATAATGCTGGAAGGTACCTAAAGATTGTGTATACTCATCAGCTCCCTTTATCCCTTGCCTCCATTTTATTTATTTTCCTTTTATTACTATTTTATTTCCATTTATCTAATTTCCTTCTTATTAAAGCCCAGAGAATTGAAGTAATCTATTCACATCACTAGTCAGGGGAAAAGAATACAGTAGAATTACTCAATTCTATTGCTTCCCAGTGGGATGCTGTTCCACTATTTATAATGCCTTAAATTTCAGCTATCAGACCAAATATTTCCTCATTGTAAGTCTTCTTAGGAAACTTCTGTTGAGTGGAATCCAAGTCAATCACAATAACGTTTGAAAAGGTTGAACTTTCCCATGGAGTATTTGCATTTTAAAAGAGATGCTTGTTAACCTAAATGAGTCTCTAATTAGTAGAACTGGGCACCATTCCCATCTTTCCTCACCTGAGGAATACAAATTCTTTCAGGCAGGATAATGTGGCAGGAAAAGTCTTTGGGTTCACCATCCCATTTTTTCTTGCACTTTATTTCATGGAGGAAAATGTCTTTCTTAGTCTGAATTCTGCTAGAAATTTAGGATCATGTAACTTTTCTTGGAATAAACAAGATTATCACACATGAGGAAGCAGCTCCCTCCTTGTGGATAATGTAGAATGAACACTAGAAACCTGACTTCTTATTTCCTCCAGGATAAAATACAGGATCCTCTTTAACAATCAAAGCCCTTCATACTGGGTGAGGGGTGTGGTGATGGTGGTAGTGGTGGCATAGTGCTGGCATGGTTGGACCTCCATTTTAGGAAAAAGTCACTTTGATAGTTACATGGAGGATGGATTGGAGTGGGGAGAGACTTGAGGCAGGCAGACCTACCAGCAGGCCATTGGAAAAGTCCAGGCATGCAGTGATAAGTGCCTGCACAAGGGTCAGTTTCAAAGTAGAGAAAGGGGAGTATTCGAGAGAGGTTGCAGAGATGAATCAACAGACCTTGGCAATAGTTCACATATGGGGTGTGAGAAATAGTGAGGAATTCAGGATGATTTCTAGGTTGTGTGCTGAAGTGACTGAGAGAATGGTGCTGCCTTCTACAGTAATAGGAAAGTGGGAGGGGGAGAGGCCTTAGGAGAAAGATGAGTTCTGTTTTGGAAATTGTGAATTTAAGATGTCTACTGGATATCCAGTTTGAGATGTCTGAAGCTAGAGATGTGAGATTGGAGGTTAGCAGAAAGATTGAGGCAGGAAAGGTAGATGATTGGAGACTCATTGGCAAAGAGATGGTAACTGAATCCATGGGGAGCTGATGAGATCACCAAGTGAAGGGGCTCAAGACAGAAACATGAAGGACACCTGCAGTAAGAGAGGCTCTAATTTCTGGAAGAATGTTTAGGATATGAAAGGAAGTGTCTTGGGAACATGGACCATGGAGCATGTGCAGGCATTTTGGTTCTGATTAACTAATATGGTGTTGAAGAAGAGGCATTTGTTTGGCTTGAGGATCATTGGAGAAGACTTATCATCCTGACTTATGGTCTCTTGCCTCGTTTGCTTCTAGGAGATATTTGTGACTCCCTCACCCATCATACCTTGTAAAATGAGTAGAGTAAGGATTTTTGAAAGGTCAGAAGAGTGTCTGGGAGTAGGAGTTCAGATCAATTATTATAGTCAGCACAGTATCAGTACGTCAAGGAGCTAGAAACTATCTTTGAGGATCTTTAGGCTCACTCCTCAGCAGAAGAGGAGATGAGGACTCATCCAGAGAAGATGCCACCTTTGAATGTGAACTTGGTGGGACCAATGATATATAGTACTCCTTCCTAGAGAAAGAGGTGGCAGAGGGGAGTGTATATATTGGAGGGGTTGGGGAAAATGTGTGCTCTGTCTTTGAAGTAAATACCCTTGTTTTAAAGCTAATTAATGTTACATCTTTAAGTAGATCTGGGGTACTATTTACCGACCTCCTCCGAGGTAGAGCTGGCAGTAGAGGAGAGATGCCTATAAACAACAATGAATTCGATAAGAAAATCTGAGTTCAGATCCTCGCTCTGGTACTATCTGTGTGATCTAAAACAAGCCAATGGACTGCTCTGTACCTTATTTCATTTGGGACTTATATACTATGTCTGTGAGTTAGATACCAGGGATATTTCATCCCCATTTTACAGATAAATGGGACTAGGAGAGAAGCCTGAGAATATGGGTTCAAACACTGGCTTAGCCACTTATTACCTGCGTGACCTTGGGTAAGTCACAACTCTTTGGGCTTCAGTTCTTCATCTATAAAATAAGAGGGTTGACTAGCTGACTTCTGAGGTCCTTTCCAGCTCTAAATCTCATCATCTTATATTCCTATGATATATGATTTATCCAGGGTCTTGTTCTTATCCCCCATGTATGTCACTGAGCTGAAATAGTATTTATCCATTTTATAGTGAGGAAACTGAACCCAGGGATTCAGAAACTAACATGCACTAATCTCACTGGCACATCAAGGGACTGGAGAGATTCTATAGTCTAAGCCCTCTCATTTGATAGATGATTGCCTCAGTTTCCCAGTTATTTTGAAAAAAAGAATCTACCATAGTTTTGTGTATGGTATAGACATTTTAATAAATGTTTGTTGAATATAAAATGAGATGAAAGCAAATTGTTTTTTGGCCCAAATTTCAAAGACAATGAGAAAATATCACTTGGCTCATACCCAGCTGTTATGGCTTGATTAATTAGGTAATCTGTAATTAGACACAGTGTTGGTTTTATGAATGAGCTACTTGGGAATCTGCTAGGATATGTTTATCATTTCTAGACCAGTTACCATGTCCTTTGTGAAATCCTCATTCATCATGGTCTGTTCTTTTAACTAGGAAAATGAAGCCAGCTCTGGTTCTCTTCAGAGTATCTTTGCAATGTTACTGTTATTGGTCAGGATTTATGCACAGCCCTGCAACATTTCTTTGTGTGATTTGGCCTGACAATAGAGTGGTTGAGGAAGACCCAGGGAAATAAATAGAGTAGATTCAAGGTAGAATTAGAGTTATTGGAGGCTTTAAAGGTCATAGAGACAATTTAACTTAATAAGTCTTTATTGAGCACCCGTGGTGTTCTAAGAGCAATGCAAGATTCCAGGGGTTCAAAGATAGAAATGAAACAGTCCCTGTCATCAAAGATATTACATCCTTTCTCCCTTTATTTTTTTTAATTCTGACTTTAAATACTTTTTGCTTGGGGTGGGAACAAACACAGATAAGCTTATATTAAACATTTTACAAGGGAATTAGAGAATACTTGTTCCACGCCTTACTAATAGCACATCCTTGAACAAATGCCTTCACCTCCTTCACCTTCAGTTTCTTAATCTGTAAAATGAGAGGGTTGGATTGAGTAATCATTAAGGTACCCTCCAGAGCTAATATTTCAAATGATTGTGGTATTTACTCAATAAGTTTTGTACTTGCCTAAGGGGTGGAGTAATTTTTTTAAAGTTTTCCTCCCAAACTTGTATGCTAAACTAAAAACCTGTATGATGCATGTGGAGAAGACTTAGGGGAAACGTATTTATTGAACTCAGTCTGTTCCATGGGAGAGAGATTAAATTTGTTCTGCCAGAAACCTGAGGGCTCAATTAAGATCAATGAGTTGATATGAAAAGGAGGCAGATTTTCGTTCAAAATAAGAAAAAAAAATTCCCTAATTGTAATTCCAAAGTAGAAAGGGCTTACTCCTCATAGGAGATATGGAAGCATAGGCTGGATGATCATTTGACTCAGATATTGTGGAAACTTTATGTATCTAGTAGATTTGGGGAGGGGATTATTTTTGGAGTCTTTTCCAATTCTAGGTTTCAAGTATTTTCTAAGTGGACACCTTCCTCAAGGAAACTATCTTTAAAGTTCTCTGTCTGTTTTTCTGTCTGTCTGTCTCTCTGTGTGTTTCTGTCTCTGTCTCTGTCTCCCCTCATTATATCTCTGTCTCTCTCTATATCTCTATTACCCCTTCTGTCTGTCTTTTCTGTCTCTCTGTCTTTCTGTCTCTGTCTCTTTTTCTGTCTCTGTCTCTCTGTCCCTCTATCTCTGTCTCTCTGTCCTTCTCTCTCTGTTCCTGCAGCATAAAGAAGCACACTTCATAGACTTGAAGAGGAGAGAAAATGCTATGGAAATTCTTCCCTGATTCTTGGCTGGAATTAGATTTTTAATATGTTTCACAGGTCCCTAATTTACAACTGTAAGTAAAGTTACTTCTTGAACTTTCTATTTCTCCAATTTTCCAAAGTAGGATAACACTTAGTGCTGTTTCTTTCCTGGGATTTCTTTTAGCATTTGGACATATGCCTGATTGAATAAGAAAGACCTGGATGTCTTCAGATCAGGTCTTCAGACCTGAAGATGTCTGCAGAAGTTCTAGAGAATGCCTTTCAATAAGGGTTGTGCTTAGAGATAATAGATGGGGTGTCGCATTCAAGGAACAGTTAGTATTCTGGATTGTCTGGAATATAGAATTTGTAAAAGGGAATAACATGAGATAAAGCTGAAAAAGCATTTGGAATGGCCAAAGTATGTGTGAGGGGGTGCCCACAAGAATGGGAGGAGTGTGGGAGAATGGGAAGAGCTATCAAGTCACTTTGAAAATGATGGCAATAGCTTATATTTTACTTATATAGTTATTTATATTTATAACTAAATTTATCTGATTTCATCATCACAACATGTCCTTGATTCAAATTATTGTCTTCACTTTTTATATAAGCAGATGGATACTCCAAGAGGTTAAGAACTTTGTGTATGTCATTTAACTAGAGAGAATCAGAGCAGGGACTTCACCTCGGTCTTCTGATTTCAAGTTTCCAAGTGATCTTTTCACATACCCCAGTTGCCTCCCAGGAACATGCCTTCTGACATGTGCTTCTGGCACCCAGCTTTGATTGGGCAGAGAATCTTAGGCAGTTGAGGCTTGGAGAAAGCCTGCTGGATTTAGAGTTAACAGACCTGGGTTCAAATTCTGCCTTAACCATTTTTTAGCTAGGTGTGAATTAGGGAAAGAAAAAGCTCTGTGGACATTCAATAAACAGTTGATTGACAAGCATTTATTATATTCCTACTATGTACAAGGCATTGTGCTAGGCTCTGGGGACACAAGTACAAAGAATGGAGTGTCCCTACTTGCAATGAATTCACATTCAAATGGGGAGAAAAGTACAACTATATATGGCATATCTATAAAGGAAATAAATATAAACATATACAAAGAAATTCTTCATAAGGTAATTTTGAGGGGAAGATAGGCTCATGTAGGGGCTCAAGAAAAATTCCATATGTAAGATGGTGTTTAAACTTTATCTTAAGGAAGAAAGGCACTATGAGATGGAGGTAAAGAGAAAGTACGTTTTAGCCATGGAGGAAGCCGCTGAAAAGACGTGGATTTGTGAACTGGAGTATCATTGTGAGGAAAAGAAAGCTCAGTTTGGCTTAATTGCAGAGTACAATTGGAGGAGTAATATCTAACAAAGTTGGAAAGATAATTTGGGACTGTAAAAGCTAAACAGAGATGTTTGCGTTTTATCCTAGAGTCAATAGGAAGACAGTAGAATTGGTTAAGTTAGGGGAGTACATGGTCACATTTGTGTTCTAGGAAAATTATTATGGCAGCAATATGCAGGAGAGACTGGAGTGGTGAGACACTTAAGGCAGGGAGTTCATTTAGGAAGCTGTCGCAACAATTTAAGTGAGAGGTGAAGAGGTCATGAATAGTGCTAGTTGTTTGAGCAGAGAGAAAGAACTTTCTCACTGGATGCGAGAGAAGTGTTGTGAAGATAGAAAATGGCAAGATTTGGCAACTGACTGGATATGTGTGATGGAGAATGAGAAAACTTACTTAGGGCACAACTCTGGGAGACGGGAAGAATGGTGGTGCCTTAGAAAGAGGAGTTGAAACAGAGAAGAGAATGTCAGTTCTAGACATGTTGACTTGGAATTAACCATGAAACATCTAGTTATGTATGTCAATGGACAATCGATGATGCAAGACTGAAAGTCAGGGGAAAGAAAAAGGCTGGATATCTAGATCTTAAAGTCATCAGCAGAAAAGTTATAGCTTAAGTCATGGGAGTCAAATATAGGGCAAGAAAAGAATCGACTATTTCTTCTGTTTATTCCTTCTCCTTCTCTCTTGATCAGCAACACATTTCCTTAGGTACTACCATTGTCCAGAATGAGAGGTCTGAGGGTTCTTGGAGATCTAGCTAGCCACTTTAAGTTAGCCACTTAGTCATAATTGAGGCTCCGATTCATCTCTTCAGGCTTCTTTGCATCCAGCACCCAAGAAACTGGAACACCTGGATAGTGATGCTCATGCAGAGCTATTATTCCTGATTCCTTAATTAGCTCAGTTTTCTACAGTCTCCATTCAGTGGTGCCATAGATCTTACAACTTCATTAGTTATTCACTGTTTTATGTATGTCTTTATAGCAACATTTCTCTAGGAGGAGCTTGGGGCTTTCAAGGGAGTTCCAAGGGAGACATAGAGACTGGAGCTGGTCCCCAAATAGATCTTTTGCACACAGCAGCTGAAGTTGCAAAGGTTTCTCTTTATAAGAAAGACAAAAGCAAACAAGTAATAATTTACAGCACTTTGGTGTGATGGAAAGAGCACTGTATTTCCAATCATTGGACCATAATTGTTAGTGTTAGGAGGGAATTTAGAGGCCATCTAGCCTAATGCATTCGTTTTTGCAGAAAAAGAAACTGAGGGTCAAAGAGAGTATGTGAGGGGGTCCCAGGTAATATCAGAGGGGGTATTTAAACTCAGATCTTCTTAACTCCAATACTTTAATTGCTATGTCTTCTGCACAAGACCTGGATTCAAATCTCAATACCTTTGTGATTTTATGAATCCAAGTCCTACCTTCTGCAAGGCACCTTCCCTGTCCTCCTTAACGTTAGTCCTTTTCCTTTGAGATTGCTCCAATTTTCCTGTCCATATGTGGTAGGACCAGCAGTTTCCTGATGTACTTTCCTTGCTTGGCCCCAGCTTCCTGGTCTCAGGACATAAGGTACCCAGCCAAGTGCAGTCATGGCCTCTCAGATGTGCTGGTTGCCACCAAAACCACATGGGTCATTATACCCTGAAGATGGTGCTGGTTAGATGGAGATGAGGGAGATGCTAAGTGCTACTGCATTGTTGTTGTATGTTTATGCTGTGATAGCGCAAAGTAAACCTCCTCATTTGTTAATGTTCAATGACTCATGAGTGCTTAATTTTGTCCCAGTATTAAACCTGAGCTAAGAGGGCACTGGCTTTGGAGCCTCCCCTATAACTGATTTTGGTTGTCTATACTTGTAGAGTGCTATTGCTCTCGTTTAACTGTCTTGAGAGCAAACTACTCTGGATCCCGCCTCTTAGCACAGTGTCCGGTGCACAGTAAATGCCTGTTCACTGACTAACCACATATTGGCATTGATGCAGTGCTCAGAGTCTGTGGAATATGGTTCGATTCTCTCAGCTAGGTAGAAGATTCCTTGTAAACAAAGTATTAAGACTGCTTTAAGAAGGAATCTAGGTACTCATTTGGATATCCTTTCCAGATTGCAAACCCTAGGATTTTTCACTGAATGACCAGAATAGTCCTGAACTAAATAAGATTCAATAAAATAAGCATACCTTTCCATGAATCTGCTACAGAACAAGCTATTTAATGAGAGCTTGTAAGCACATAGACTTTCAGGGGAATTTTAGCTGAGTACAAACATGTAAATCTATTTTAAAATGTCCATTAAATAAGACTATAATTAGGAATAACCAACACAAATACTAAAGCATAGAGGAAGGAATTACATTAGAAAGTCGCCCCTCTGCTAGAGGTTTTTGAGGTTGCCATATTTGATAAAAGAGCATATGGTCTACCAGGTCCATACCAAGCATCCAGCAGTGTAAATGGACCCAACTGGGGAAAGCTTTTCCAGGGCTTCTGCTCTTACCCATAAGACAGGAGAACATGTGATCAAGAAATCAGAAAGCCTATGGGTGACTTCCCTTTGTCTTTTTTACCACTTCTGTTTTAGACTTGGCAAATCAACAAAAACCACCCTCAGAAGCTGTGTGTCTTTCCACAACTTTGGAAAGATCATATGTAATTTATTTCCTTTTCACTAGAATCACTACAGACTGCTCCTCAGTTCACCTTGTGCTTTGGAGGCAAGACTCTACCTTCTGTATTTAAAGTTCTAAACCAGACTTGGAAGCCAATTGGAATGCTGCCCCTTTTGAAGAGACATATCAATGTTGAACTAAGAAAGTCAACCCAATTAAGAACAGAGAATTGCTTAGTTAATCCTGCCACATTGTATCATAGCTACTCCTTTTTCTAGAACCTTAGTCTGACTAGAGTTAGGGGAAGAAAGAAAATCATTATTATATCCCTTTTCCCCAAATAGCTAGAAGGTAAAAAAAGTTTAGTCCTTGGAGTGTCCCCTTTCACATGTTCCTTTCCTAGCTCGGCTAACAAAAAATAATACAGATTTATCAAGATTCTGGGATTGCTCTTCCAACTTATATATCCATGAGCAGATCAGCTTCTCAGAGCAAGGTTATTACTCCTCCTCAGGGTTCTAGGTATACTCCTGAGGATTTAGGATTTTGGATGTTTTTTAATGCTATTAACTTGAACCGTATTCTAGTGTATTCTTCTCTCATATTAGTCACCTAGAGACAGTTAATATCTCCTGAATATTATTGATACAAATCATTAGTACCTCTCTATCAATTTGGTATCTCTTTGACATTATTAATAAGTAATTAAAATCAATTAGCTTCTTTCAAGGGATATTTACTGAAAAGATATGGAAAGAAGAGAACTATAACATCCTCCTTTCTCACTCACCACCAGCAACAGGAATAGACTCTTCTCTCTACCACCTTGGTCCTTGAGGGGAGAGTGGGCTCAAACTTAATTAGATGCTATAAATCTTCCACCAAGTTCCCTTCCAAATAGAGTATCCCAAATGTAACTGCTCCCTTGCTTGCGGTCATATCTTATTTGTTGGGTATATGCCCTGCTGGGCTGGATCCCTCACTCAGCAACTTGAGGCTGGCACCTCTCTCAGGTCTGTTACCATTTAATTTTGGTTTGAATTTTACTTCCTGGACTTCTTCACTTTCCAAGCTTGTAAGTTTGCAGCCTCGTCTGTTCCATTTTTTATACTTATTCACCTAAGAGCAAGAAGGCACAGATACAACAGAGACATGAGCGACAGAAACACTATGTATTGTTAAAGTCACATAGCAACAAAGTAGATGAGTGTACTCTATTCTGAGGCTTAGAACATTTCTTCCTCTTTAGCTGAACTGTGAGGGTGTGAGAGTGGCTATTTGGCTGCTGAGTGACTTTTGTATGCACACAAAGATCTGGCTCAGCAACTAAGTGAAAGTAATTTCTTCACTATGTAGGAGGCAGACAACGAATAGTCATAGCATATCTGTGCATCTCCCTTTCATGTCACTATACATTTCCAAAAGCAGGCTCACTAAATATCCACACAGGTCTCCTGTGCCTCCTTGTAGGGCTGGGTCATCAATGGCTAGTCCCTCATCACACAGTTTTCAGGTATCTTCAAAAAGATTATCTACATCAACTTAAAATGATAGCTCATGAAATCCAATGAATGCATTTATTTTTACTAGTCAGCCAGAGGATGCAATTATTTAAATTATTTTTATATTTACATAATTTTTATGTTTATATAATAAATTAAATTATTTAAATTAATTAAAAAGAACAGACATTTCTGGAAATAACATAGGAAGAAAGATAGTAATGATATTATCTTATCATAACCCTATCAAGTAGTCTTTTGAATTTTTTCCTGATAAGAATAAATTAATGAATCCAAAAGCAGGTATTAAGTCCTTTCTATTTACTAAACACTGGGAATATAAATATAAAATCAAGACAACCTTTGCCCTCAGTGAGCTTATAATAAATTAAGTAGAAGCAACACTTAAAGGGAAATAATAGCCAAGGAGATATATTTTAGTTTGGAAAGTTGAAGGATGTTGAGTGAGGCCACTGTGCAAATTGACAAAAAGCATTTAAGTAGAGATGGTGGTATAGATTTGATTATGATTCTGGAACTGGATATGGGAGAGGGGGAGTTATGAGTTCATGTGTTCCAGCTTAAGATGGGTATAGAGAATTTGAATGGGGAGTAAAGTGAAGTTTAGCTTGAAGACTACCTGAAATAGTTGATGAGGCACAGATCAAACAAGAGCAGGGTTGGGGTAGTGATTGGGGGTATCCCAAGGTGACAGCAAGGTTGCATGAGAATTGGTTTCACTTTTTTTTGGGAAAGGAACACACTTTAGCATGTTTGTTGGCAGAGGGAAAGTGGCAGATAGAGGAGGTGAGTCTGACTATGCAAGGTAAGTTACTACATGTAAGCAGATTACTATCCATGTGGTAGATTTCAGAATATTATAATACTCCAGGGGGCTTTTCAGGTGTCCTGACAACTTAATTACAGTTTGGAGCCTGAGGTCACTTTTCCTGGTTATGCTGGGAATTTCCACATGTGAAATCACTTTCACTCTATGAGCCTCAGTTTCCCCACACGTGTAATGGGGAATGAGGACATAAAACCCCTGTAATGTATGTCACATAAGACCGTTATGAAGCAAAGATCATATAAAACACAAGTTCTCAAGTTGTCTGAGTCACTTCCAGGCTCCAGGAAAGGCTTGTAAGATCCCATCAGATGGACAAACTCCTCAGATACATTCAAGGTGATTTAACTTGTTCTTATTCCCTCTGTGATGAGGGAGTAAGCTATGATTAACTTTAAGTCATCTATTCCCAAAGGAGAACACTCCCCTGGTGCCTCAGTAGCATGTCCTTCCCTCTATTTCTTGTTTACTTATAGTATAAAAAGGAAACAGGAAAAGGAAAAAATATGGTCTCAAGTAGTTTGCAAATCAAAATTCATTTAAAATGTTTTGGAGAAGCTTAGGTTGTGGGATTATTGCTTTCTAATTGTATCCTTAACTTCCATGCTCTCCTTCAGCCATGTCAGGGTGTTATCAGCCCGCAAACACTTGACATTTTCTCTGCTTCCTCCAACAGCTTGGAGGGCTTGCTGCCACTGGCATTCCACCTCAAAAATAAGATCTGTTGCTTTGGACACCCTTGCAGTTTCATTTACTACTTTTTTCCCCCTTCTCTGCATCAGAGCCAAGAAGTTTCTGTCATTCACGATTCCTTCAATGTGACTGCTTTTAATCTCCTTTTAGAGCAACCTTGCAGATAGCTACTTACTGACAATTGAACACTGGCCAGTAGCCAAGGCTGCTGATTTGATTTCTTTTAAAACTTCCTCAGGTTGCCAGATGGAACATCCTCAAGCAGTCCTCTGAGCATGTCACCCCGTTTGCTCAATCACCTGCCCTGGCTCTCTGTTCTCTAACAAATTAAGTCTATTTCCTTTTGTCAAGGATTTCATACTTATGACTGCAACTGACTCCCCCTGCCCCGCTTTTTTCTGGGGTATTTTGACTTATAAATAAGTGTCTTCTTAATCTGGAATAACTCTGAAAATCAGCAACACTGAAACTTTGATGCAGGTTCAATGATAATTATATAGTTAATCTAAGATATTGTTCATCATTTTCTTTTTTATATAATTAATTAATTTTTAGTTTTCATTTCCATAAGATTTTGAGTTTTAAATTTCCCCCCTCCATTGGCGCCTCCCCAAGAGAGCATGCAATCTGATATAGGCTCTACTTATACATCATATTAAACGTATTTCCACATTCATCATGATATAAAGAAGAATTAGAACTTATGGGAGGAACCATGAGAAAGAAGAAACAAAACAATCAAAGAAAAGGAGAACAAATAGCATGCTTCCAACTGCATTCAGACCCCAAAGTTCTTTCTCTTGATGTAGATAGCATTTTCCATCATGAGTCTCTTAGATCCTTGCATTGCTAAGAAGAACTAAATCTATCAAGGCCAGTCATCATACAATGTGGTTGTTACTGTATGCAGTATTCTCCTGGTTCTGCTCACTTCACTCAGCATCAGTTCATATAAGTTTTTCCAGGTTTTTCTGAAGACCCCTTGTTCATCATTTCTTATAGCATAATAGTATTCCATTACATTCATATACCACAACTTGTTCAGCCATTCCCCAGTTGATGGACATCCCCTCGATTTCCAATTCTTTGCCACCATAAAAAGAGCTGCTATAAATATTTTTGTACATATGGGTCCTTTTCCCATTTTTATGATCTCCATGGGATACAGACCTAGAAGTGGTAACGCTGGCTCAAAGGGTATGCATACTTTCATAGCCATTTGGGCATAGTTCCAATTTGTTCTCCAGAAGGGTTGGATCATCCTTCATTTTCATAGAAGACTAGTGACATTACAAATGAATGATGTCTTGATTTGTGAGTGAATCGGATTTAAGTGAGGTGGAGCTGTGCAAATTGCTAGCCTCACTCTTTCTTCTAGTCATTGAAATCTAGTGGAAAGACAAAAGTCAGGACAATTGGTAACAGCTCAGGTGCGATGGATGACCTTGGCATCTTCAATGTATTATCAAGCTTTAAATGTTCCACAGTGCCAGCATCAGTCAATTTCATAGCCATTGGAATAAACTGTTTGCATCTGCCCATTCTGCTGGAAGAAGTATTCCCATGCATGAGGTAGATATCTCCCTAACTCACCAATGGGTTTAAAGTCTATTGACTACCTTTAAGCTGGTTTAGCCCCTCTGCTGATAGAGTTTACCAGGATGCAACCGCTGAGCTTGTTACAGCTTCTTGGAGCCACCAGTGAGGGTTGGGTAACAGGTGGACACCAAACATAGGTAAATTGCCCTGAAAAGTGCTCAGCAAACCCTCTTACCCAAGGTGCTAGTCATCACAGAACACTCCATTAACCCCAACACTAGTATTTAGGCAACAGATTAGTCTATAAATTGGAGAAATTAGGACAGTTTAGGTATTAGAGTTCTAAAACCAGGCAAACTTTTTGTTCATTTATATTCATGTTTCAAAGGTGATTTTCTGTCAAAATTTAAATGTGATTTTGAGTACCATATGTGTATCCTACTTGTTTCTATGGAGTAATTAATGTTGCCCCATGGATGTGTTTGGATAGCCCAATCATAAATCTAAGACCCCTGCTAAAATGGTTTCCATTAGTACTTTTGGTGTGAGGGAGCAAGCACAGTCTTTTGGGGTCCGAGGGCCTGGGTTCAAATCCAATCACTGACACTACCTGTGTCACCATTGGTAAGGCATTTAGTCTGCCTCAGTTCCCTCATCTGAAAAATGAAGAGGTTGGACCAGGTGAATTTCTATGTCCTCTCCTAGATCTATCATTCCATGATCTTGAAATCCAAAGATGAAAAATACATGGTTCTTATTTTTGAATGGTTATCAAATGAATAATTATGTACCACCTGGTGTCAGATCCCTCATACTACACATACACGCTTCCTGGGGCCTAATGAGTTTGAGCGGCTATTGGATCAGAAAATATTTAAGTAGAAAATTATTTTAGAATTCATCTAGTCTGGCCATTTTATTTTACAGATGAGGAAATGGAGGATCAAGGAGGTGCCCTGACTTGATAATGGTCACACAGAGATACTTGTTAGCTTAGAAGCCAGGTGTCCTGCATCCCAAGCTGGTGCTAAGTGAATAGACATATGGAGCTCCAGCATCCCTGTTTCTTGAAATGGCTCCCTGTTCAAGATACACTGTGAGCCACACTTGTCCTATGGTCATTTCAGCTTTCCGAGTCCATACCAATGTCCACATCAATTGCTCATCACAATTTCTTCCTTGCTCTTCAAAAAGCTATTTCTGAATGAAAATAGCTAGGGATGTGCTAGTAAAATTATAGAAATCCTAGAAGTGAGATTTAGGTTCCAGTCAGATTTCAGTCAAATCAAATAATATTGATGATGATGGTAGATAGCATTAACTATACTGGCTTGAATATAGGCTGTATTCTCCCCACCTTAAATCAAATTTGTAAGCCTGTAACTACTCCACTGAGGAAAAAGAGAATAATAGTGAAATTAACCAAAGATAAGGAGCTCTAATTAGATAATTGGATTTTTCTCTTTTAGATCCATTTATCTTTCCTTTTGTCTTGCAACAAGGCAGTTTGCCATGGCAGATAGTTACAAAAAAAAAAAAAAGACAAAGAACTAAGAATCCAGCTTCAAACAATTATGAAGAGTAAGGGGAATTTGGTCATGACCTGAAGAAAGTGTGCTCTGATTGTGCCCTTCCCAGTACCCTGTAACACTCATGCATATTCAAAGTGTATTGTAGAGGAAATAGTCAAAGCTCCTGAGCAACACATCAATGTTCCATCAATAAAAGAAGTGATTCAAGGGAGAAACAAATGAGAAAAGAAGAAGTAGAGCGGCATTCTTACTTATTAGGAGGTTGGAGGACAGAAGAATGTGAATATATATATATATACATGCACTAAGAAAAGACAATTGTGAGAGTGAGCTCGAGATTCCTGTGAAAGTACATACATTTGACCTCTATAGTATCACTGACCTTAAGTGTGATAGGATTTATGACTAGAATTAAGCTCTAGAGGGAATACTCTATTCAAAAAGGGAAAAATAAATTGAAGGAATGAGGAGTAGCATTGTTAAGAAGATATGTGTTGTTCTGTCTTGGGAAGGGGGAAGGGAAGAGAAGGGGAGGCAATTTAGAACTCAAAATCTTATAGGAGTGAACGTTGAAAACTAAAAAACATTAATTTAAAAAAGAAAACATGCTAATGAAGAAATCTAGGAAGGGGAAAATATACTAGAAAGTGTGTGAGTAATGATGGACAAAGAAGAAAGCAGTGATATTGTTACTGTCATTGGCATTCACCAATGGTAGAATTACTTAGTTAAATAGTTTGGGAAACAGATCAAAAATTTGGCACAGAAGCATGGTATTGCAATAACAGGGGATTTCAACAATCCAGACATCTGCCAGAACACCTCTCCCTAACACAGAGTGGTGGATGTATCTGGTTCTCTTAATGACAATTTTCTCCTTCAAAAAGTTAAGGAAGTTACAAAAGATGTAACTACCATAGACCTGATGCTGACTAACAAAGAAGATATGGTTGTTCCTTAAAAAGTGGAATAATGAGAACTTTGGGGACTATGGATAATTTCCATCAAAGTTCATAGGAGGGGTGGTCAGGGATGGTAAACATGCCCTGGATATACATTAGACTTTGGTAGAGGAGAGTTAGAAGGATTTAGAGAAAGAGTAAACCTCATGTCCTGGAAGGAAAGTTAGTACAACAGAAATAATGTGAAATTCTCAAGATATAATTCTGAAAAAAACAAACCAAACAAGCAAACATTCTTCTGATAAGGAGGAACAGGAAGTAACTGACTAAAGAGACCAACATGGATGCTCAGATTTTCAAAGCATTTATAGAAGACAGACACAAAGACAGACAACTATGGAAGAATACAAAATGGCAATCTTTTAAGGATAAAACCAAGAATATTAAGGCTCGGAAAGAGTCAGAGCTAATGTTGAACACCAAGAATAATCAAAGGGATTTGGGTTTGATCTTTTACTTTTCTTTTTTTATTACTCTAGTATGGGGCAAGAAAGGAAAAGATGAAAGGAATAAATTGAAGAATAATGGACAACAGAAAGAAGCCTGAGCTCCCCAACTTCTTACATCCTCTTTCTTTTTCCCATGTTGTCTTCCAAAGAGAATAATTTTTGGATTGGACATTCTTCTGTCCTCCAACTTCCTAGTAAATAAGAATGCCTCTCTATTAAAGAATTATAATCTTAGTGGTAGAATCTCCAATGTAGTTTCTTTTCAGAAAAATCACTGATAGGAAGCTGAAATCAACGATGAGTGAGGAAATGTTACGAGAGTATCTAGCTGTCCTTACAACAGTGAAGGATCTGTTCATTTCAAGTATTTTTTAAGCATCTACTATGTTCCACGTACTTTGCTAAGCACAAGGAATACAAAGAAACACATAAGACAGTTCTGGCTTTCAGGGAGCTCACAGACAACATATAAACAATCTTGAACAAATGGGCTACATCCGGGATAATTTGGTGATCATTTCAGAGAGAAGGCACTAAGATTAAGAAGGACCAAGAAACAAAGTTTTCTTGCAGAAGTTTGGAGTACTGCTGAGCCATGAAGGAAATCAAGGAAACCAGGAGGCAGATATAAAGCAAGAGAGAGTTCTAGGCACAGGAGACAACCAGGGAAATGCAAGAGATAGGGAGATGCAATATCTTGTATGATGAATACCAAGGAGACTAGTCACATTAGATTGCAGAGAATGGGGAAGGGAATAAGATTAGATGAAAAGGAAATGAAAACAAGTTTTTTCTATACATATATTTTATGTAATAACTTTATATAGTTAATTTTCTAAGTTTACCTGTATAATTTGTTCTTCAAAGGAATCTCTATACATAGGGGTAGCCTATATTAAGATCAATATGGCACATAGTGCTTTGAAATTGATAAGGCATTTTTCTCACAACGATATTGGGCAGTAAATAAGATGTATATAATTTTCTATATTTTACAGATAGTGAAACTGAGACTTAGGGAATTTAAGTGACTTGTCTAAGGCCAAAGAACCAGTAAGTGGCATCCCCTATACTTGATCTTAGGTCTTTCAATTCCAACACTATTGGCCTTTCCATTTAATGCATGAGACAATAATTTAAAACTATAATGTGTTCTACAACTGTTACATGTTGTTCTTGTTGTTAGCCCCCAGCTAGTTTGTGGATGGAGACACATCATGGCATAGCGGACTAGAAATATGAGCCTGGAGTTAGGAAGACATGGGTTTTGTCTGGCCTCTAACAAAATTTCCTGCATGATCCATCCTTATAAAATCATTTACCCTCCCAGTGCCCCAGAAAACTCTCTGAGATGATGTATTGCAGATCTACCTTAGTAGAGGAAGTTTCCTTACCAGGAGTCCCTTACACTAGGAACTCATACATCTAGACTAAAAAACCACCTATAAAACTGATAAGTCCATTAGTAGCCAGGAAACTTGGAACAAGTTCCTGCCCCTCTCTGAGTCAATATTTCTTCATCTGTCCTATCCAACAAGGAAGTTGGGACAAATTATCTCTATGGACCTTTGTGGTTATGGTTGTTCAGTAAATCTTTGTGACTCCATTTGGGGTTTTCTTGACAAAGATACTAGAATGGTTTGCAATTTCTGTCTCCAACTCATTTTACAGTTGAGAAAACTGAGGAAAACAGGGTTAAGTGATCTGCCCAGGGTTACAAATCTAGTAAATGTCTGAGGTCAGATTTGAACTCAGGAAGGTGAATCTTCCTGACTCCAGGCCCAGCACTCTATCTACTGTGCCCATGGCCTTTCTATTATGCTACTAACATTTTATAAGTGGATGATTCTAAAATGTTCGTATAGTTAAGTCAATATATTGGCCATATGGCAAAAGAAAAGATGAATTGGATTCTTTAGCTACGGTTTAATTCAGCTGCATTTCTATGAGATTTTCTAGTAAAGCTTGTCAACTACTTGTACTCTTTGTTTTGAGCAAATGCTCTGTTCTGTGCATTACATTACATTACATTATGTTCTTTCTCATTGTTTATGTCTCAAGGGAAACAAACAAAGTTTGATATTTTCTCTAAGCAAAGTATTTTTTCCATATTGATTTCATACTTTATGAGACATATTATACAGAATACAGTTACTGTGGGAGTGACTCAAATAGTTTGTGAAGTTAAGGAATCATTAACATTTTATGGAATGTTAGAGCCAGAAGGAACTTAAAAAATCATCAACTAGAGTATTTCCTGATCTGTGGGCTGTACATTCCCTGCAAAGCTCAGACTTGCAGCAAATGGCTTGTGAATCCATATGTGCATCAGTGACTCTCATTTTCATCTTTATTTAACTCCAGCAAAATATGTGGCATAACTCAGTTTAATAAGTAAGCCAAGATACCTTCTGTGGGCTGAATAAATACTCTTATACAAATATATATATATATATATATATATATATATATATATATATATATATGTCAGGCAGTTGGTCAATAAACAGTTATAAAGTACCCACTAAATTTCAGGCACTGTGTTAAGTGCTAGGTATATGAAGGTCAAAATCAGTCCCTATTCTCAATGAATCACAAACTAATGGGGAAAATATAATGAAAACAACTTTATACAAACAAGAAATATACAGAATAAGTTAAGCATAATTAATAAAAGGAGCACACTGACATTAATCAGGAATCAGGAAAGACTTCTCATAAAAGGCCAGATTTTAGCTGGAATTTAAAGAAAGCCAGGAGTTGGAGATGAGGAAGGAGAGAATTACAAGCATGGGGGACAGTCAATAAAAATGTCTAGAGTTGTAGATAGGTAGATTGATCATTTATAAATAGATGGATAAAGACATATATATATATGTATACAAATACATGTGCATATATTAGTGTGTATATATATACATATACATATATATATATATATATATATATATATATATATGCATGCACACAACTGACGAGTGGAAGTGATGGAAGAGAGTGATGGATTTGGAGTTTGGAAGCTCTGGGTTTAAATCACAACTCTACTATTTATTACCTGTATGTCCAAATGAGATAATATTTGTAAAGTGCTTAGAACAGTGCCTGGAACATAGTTGACTCTTAAAAGTTTATTCCTTTCTTTTCTCCCATGGTATTATTAAGGAGATCAAATATGATACTATATATAAAGTACTTTCCAAACCTGAAGCACCACATAAATGTTAGTTATTAATATTATTGAATTTATAATTCTTATGGATCTTGATAAGTTTTAATACAGAGGTTATTGAATGTAAATTCATTTTAAAGCATTACTGGATTTTAAAAAGGATTTATTTATGCCTTTTGTCTTGATATCATAGCTATTTACTATTAGCACTTCCCTTATTTATAAATCCTCCCTCATGACAATGAAAAACAATTAAGGAAAACAATTGATAAAATTATTCTGATAGCCTATACAACACTATCCTACTAAGTTCCTTATCGTACTTCTGTGAGAGAGTGAAGGGTATATTTCATTTTCTGTCCTATAGGACCTTCATTGGGTTTTGAACTCAGAGTTCAACTTACTTTTAGTGAACTTTTCATGTACATTGTCATAATCATTGAGTATGTTGTCTCTTAGTTCTCCTCAAGTCTCTCTGAAACATCAGTTCATACATTTCTTTTCATGTTTCTCTGAATTTTTCATATTCATTATTCTTTGGTGTATGATAAAATTCCATTATGTTAATATATTTATTTTTCAGCCACTCCCCAATTAATGGGTTTTAACTTTGTTTCTAATCCTTTAGTAACAAATAGTTATCTGATTGTCTTGATTCTATATTGGACTTCCATTTTGATCTTTGATTTACTTTTGGGATATTCCCAGTAGTAGCATTGCTGGTCAAAATGTAAAAATAGATTCATCCTTTGCATAATTCCAAATTGAAAAAAAAATGACTATTCCCTTTGTAGTTCCACCAATAATGCTTCAATGTGTCTTTCATTCCAGAGACAGATAACATTGATGATTTTTATGTCCTCTCCAATATTTTACACAGTGTGAGATTGAACCTCACAGTTATTTTTAATTATATTTCTCTTACTATTTGAAAATTGAAGCATGTTCTAATATGGTCTTTCAAAAATTTTTTGGTCATATCCTTTTACCACCTATCATGAAATGGTTCTTGGTTTTATATACTGGTGTCAGTTTCCGAAATAGTTTGGCTATCAGATTTTTCTTAGTATCATTTGATGCAAATTTTTTCCATTCTACCATTTTTCTTTATGTTTAATTTTTTTATTTTATTGGTGCAAAAATATTTAAAATGTTATACTATCAAAATTATCTATTTTATCTTTAATGATTTCTTCCATTTCTCATTTGGTCAAAAATTCTCCTTCTTTTTATTCTATACCTAACCAAGAAATAGTAGCTAAGGCAAAATATAAATAGTATTGACTACATAAAACTGAAAAGATTTTGCACAAACAAAATTAACATGACTAGGATTAAAAAAGAGGCAGCTGATTAGGAAAAACGTTTCTATCAATTTTGAATAAAGATTTGGTATTCAAGACATATAGTTAATAACACAAATCTATAAAACCAAAACCCACTTCCTAAGGAATGATGAAGGGATGTAAAAAAAGAAACAATTCTCAAAAGAAGAATATCAAATTTTTAACACTCACATGGAAAATCATTTGAATCACTAGCAATAAGAGAAATAACAAACAAAACAATTTTGGCCAAGATAACGAAAGACAGGAATAGTCACTCTCGGAAGAGGTGTAGAAAGAACTAATATACTGCTGGTGGAGTTGTGAATTGACTCAGGCATACTGGAAATCAATTTGGACATCTATTCCAATGAAGCAAATGTCTGTTTGTTTGTTTAAGAAGAGGGTGGGAGAGGCCTGACATGCACTAAAACAAAGACTTAGAAATGAAGTTTCATTTATTTGCAGAATGACAAATTTAGGTACGTGAATTTAATGGAATATTACTGCTCTGTAAGCAACAATAAACATGATGAAAAAATAAAGTATGCAAAGATTTAGGAGAAATGATGCAAAATGAAGTAAGGAGAAGCCAGAAAATAATATACGCTATGACTGTATCAATGAAAATGAGAAAAAAAGGCAACAATAACAAAACAGTCCAAATTGAATTCTGTGAATTTATAATAACCAAGGTTAGCCACTAAAGAAGAGTGAGAAAGAAGGCTTTAATAACACATTCTTATTCCGGGGCAGGCCTGCACAAACGGTAGCCCATGAGAGGATTTCAGGTGGATAACATTCTCTACATTTTTCATGGGCCCCCCAAAATCTTTTTGCAGGCCACAGGTTGTGGAGACCTGTTCTATGCTGAGTTAGGACACTAAAAGTACAGAATGTGGCATATAATATCATAGTTTTAAATATGTTATTTAGTTTTTCTGAACATTTATTTTTCCTCTATTAATTTTTGTGATGTTTTGAACTCTGAGAGAGGAAGAAAGACATAAGGAAATAAAAACAAAATGAAATTATTAAAAAGAATTGTCTCTAAAAGGGGTGAAGCCAAGTTGGTGGTATACATACAGCAATCCAGCTGAATTCTCCCAAAATTCCCCTCCAAACAACTTTAAAATTATGCCTCAAATCAAAGGTCAGAGTAAGAGATTTTTCCAGCCTAAGACAACTTAGGGGGTTGACAGGTGAGGTCTATGAAACCAGGGTTGAGGATATCCCAGAGCATGGCAGCAGCATGAGCAGTAGGCCTTGGAAGTAGCCATTGCAGCCCAGAGACCGTAAAGGGGTTGAACAACTGGTCAGAGAGAGATTACAAGCAAAGCTTTGCTGGCACGTGCAGTTCAGGGCAGAGAGGATCACTCGTGGTCAGTCACAAGGGAGTAGGGGCCATGGTACCAATTCCAAGGCAAAAAGGAGTACTGGTGCTGGTGGCTGCAGGAGAGCAGGGGCCTTGATAATAGTTCCAGGGTCAAGAGGAGCACTAACATTTATGGCTACAGATGATCATGATCCCTTAGGCAAAGACTAGAATATGGATCAGGAAAGCAGTGACCTCACAATTCTCCCCATATCATATCACCTTGAAATCACTTGCAGATTCCCAGAATTAGCTCTGAAAACAGCAGCAAAGAAAAACCCTGAGGGTTTGGATGGTGTCTCCCCACTCCCAGCTGAGCAGAGACCAACTTTAACATAAAGTTCAAAGTAACAAAAATAGTCTGGAAAAATTAGTCAAAAACTCAAACTTGACCATAAAAAGCTACTATGGTGGCATGGAAGACCAAGACACAAACTCAGAAGACAACATCATGAAAATAGCTATAAGCAAGGTCTAAAAGAAAAATTCTATTTGGATCCAAGTGCAAAAAGAGTTCCTGAAGAGTTAAAGAAATAGATGAATGGCAAAGAAAAATTTGAAAAAAAAGATGCATGCAAGAAAATTATGAAAAGAGAATTAACAGATTGATAAAAGAGGCACAAAAATACTGAAGAAAATAACTCCTTAAAAACCAGAATTAGTTTAACGGTTTTTTTTTTAAAAAGGAACAAAATTTCACTGAAGAAAAAAACTCCTTAAGAAGGAGAATTAACAAAGTAGAAAAAGAAGTACAGAAGCTCAAAGAAGAAAATAATTTCTTAAAAACTAGAATTGGCCGAGTGGAAGCTAACCACTCCATGAGACATCAAGAAGCAATGTGACAAAGCCAAAAGAATGAAAATAGAAGAAAATGTTATATCTCATTGGAAAAACAACTGATCCAGAAAATAGACTAAGCAGAGTAATTTAAGAATTATTGAACTGTCTGAAAGCCATGATTAAAAAAAAAGCCCAGCCATATTTTAAGAAATTATCAAGGAAAGTTATCCTCATATCTTAGATCCAGAATGCTGAAAAGAAATAATCCACAAACTACCTCCTGAAAGATATCAGAAAATTAAAACTCCTAGGAACATGCTAGTCAAATTTCAGAGCTCTTGGGTCAAGGAGAAAATTAGCAGCTGCCATGTTAAAAGAGCATAAGGCTTGGAATATGATATTCTAGAAGGCAAAGCAGCTAGTTTTATAACTAAGAACAACTATCCAGCAAACACTATAATCCTTCAGAAGAAAAAAAAAGATATTTCAGAAAATAGAGAATTTTCAAACCTTCCTAATGAAAAGAGCAGAGCTAACTAGAAAACTGACATTCACGTGACTGAAGAGAAACATAAAAAGTAAACATGAAAGAGTAATCATAAAGTATTCCATAAAGTTAAACTGCTCACATTTCTATATGGGAAGATAATAGGATGCAACTCCTAGGAACTGTTATCACTATTTAAGCAGTTAGAAGTCTGTTTAGATAGGGTATGAGAGAGAGGGAAAAAAAAGAGAGAGAGAGAGAGAGAGGGAGAGAGAGAGAGAGAGAGAGAGAGAGAGAGAGAGAGAGAGAGAGAGAGAGAGAGAGATGGAGAGAGGAAGAGGGAGAGAGAGAGTGAGAGAGAGAGACAGGAAGATGGAGAGAGGGAGAGAGGGAGAGACAGACAGAGAGGGAGAGAGACAGGGAGATGGAAAGAGGGAGAGAGAGAGAGACAGGGAGATGGAGAGAGGGAGAGAGATAGAGATGGAGAGAGGGAGAGAGAGAGATGGAGAGAAGGAGAGAGGGAGAGACAGACAGACAAAGAGAGAGACAGGGAGATGGAGAGAGAGAGAGGTTGAGAGAGGGAGAGAGAGAGAGAGAGAGAGAGAGAGAGAGAGAGAGAGAGAGAGAGAGAGAGGTAAACAAAAGAAAATAGGGTAGAGGGAGGGAGAGAGAGAGAGAGAGAGAGAGAGAGAGAGAGAGAGAGAGAGAGAGAGAGAGAGAGAGAGAGAAAAGGATAAACAAAAGAAAATAGGGTAGAAGGAAATGCACAGTTAAGTTAGTAATCACAATGGGAAGGGGAGTGGGTAGCAGAATGAATTTGAAACCAGAATACAACAATATATAGTTCACAAGAGACACACTTGAAACAGAAAAACACACACAGAGCTAAAATTAAAGGACTGGAGCAGAATCTATCATTCTTGAGCTGAAGTAAAAAAAGAGGCAGGAGTAGCAGTAATGATCTTAGACAAAGAAAAAACAAAAATAAACCTAATTTTAAAAGATAATCATGGAAACTACATTTTGATAAAAAGTACTATGAGCAATAAAGTAATATAAAATTTATAGCAAGTTTCTATGATAAAGACCTCATTTCTCAAATACATAGGGAACTGAGCCAAATCTGTAAAATAAGAACCAATCCTCAATTGATAAATGGTTAAAGGATATGAACAGTTTTTAGAAGAAATCAAAGCTATCCATAGTCATATGAAAGAATGCTCTAAATCATTATTATTTTAAAAATGCAGATTGAAGCAAGTCTGAGATACCACCTCATACTTCTAAGAAAAATGCTGCAGGGAATAAGGGAAAGCTATGAATACTAATGAACAGCTTGCTGGTGGAGTTGCAAACTGATCCAATCACTCTGAACAACAGTTTGAAATAATGCCTAACGGGTTATACAACTTTGTATACCCCGACCCAGTCATACTACTATGAAGTCTGTATCCCAACAAGATAAAACAAAAAGGAAAAGGACCTATAAGTAGAAAAATATTTATAGCAGCAATTTTGTGGTGACAAAGAATTGGAATTTGGGGATATGCTCACCAACTGTGGAATGACTAAACAAGCTGTGGTACAAGATTATGATATGCTATCAGAAATAAGTAGGAAAGTGGTTTCAGAAAATATGATTAAAAACCTGTCTAAGACGATGCAAAAAGAAGTGAGTAAAATTGGAAGATCATTGTGCATAGTAGCAGCAATACTGTAATGAAGGACAACTGTGAAAGATCTGGTTATTCTGGTCAATACAATGATCCAAGACAATTCTAAGGAATTCATGATGAAAAAATGCTATCCACCTCCAGAGAGAACTGATGAATTATGATTTCAAATTGAAATATAATTTTCTTGCTTTCTTTTCTTTTTTAAAAATATGGCTAATATAGAAATGCTTTGCATGATTTTGCATGTATAATGTATATCATATTACTTGTCTTCTCAGTGGAAGGGGCGGGGGTAAGAGAGGGAGAACATCAGGAACTTAAAAATTGAAAAAGAAAAGAATACTAATAAATTAATAATATTTTTAAATGAATTGTCTACCTAGCTATAATTTGAGTGGTACCTGATTTCATTCTTTTCTTTTTTCTTATTGTGAAGCATTTAATGTTCAGATTGTATATTCATTTTGACCTTATTGTGGCATGTGGCTTAAAATGTAAGTCTACAACTAATTTCTGCCAAAGTGTTTTTCAGTTTTCCCAGCAATTCTTGTCACATAGAGAATCTTTTCCTCTTTAATTTATGTTTTTTGTTCTGTTAAAAGTTGGCTTGTTTTTTTAACTGTGTCTATTTCTTGCTTATCCAATCCATTCCACTAATCTATCTCTCAGGGTTTTTTGTTTCTTTTTTTTCTCTAGTTCCAAATAGTTTTGGTGACTATTGCTTTATAAAATAGTTTAGTGTCTGATCTTTGGACTGTTTTTTCATGAATTCTTTTGAGATTTTAGACCTTTTGTTCTTCCAAATGAATATTGTTACTACTTGGTCTAGTGCTAAAAAGTATCCGTGATGATGTTATTGATATAGTACTAAATTTGTATATTAATTTAGTTCACATTTTCATTTTCATTACATTGGCATAGCCTAACCATGAGCTGCAAATACCTTAATGATAATTTGTCTCCCTTTCTTTCTGTACGGAGTGTTTTATGGTTGCATTTATATGAATCCTGTGTAGGTTAATTCCTAGATGTTTTATTCATTTTGAAGTTATTTTCATGGAATTTATCTTATTGTAATTTCTCTCTTGTTTTAGTTAGTACTACACAGAAATATTAATGATTTTTTGAGGGAGGGAGTTACATCCTATTAACTTGGTAAAGTTAATTAATCATCTCAGTTTATTCATTGTTTCTCTTCAATTTTCTAAGTACATGATCATTCAATCTATAAAAGTGTTAGTTTTACCTTTTCTTTGTCAATGTTTACACCGTTGATTGTGTTTTCTCTCTGTATCTCTCTCTTTCTGTCTCCACTTTCTTGTCCTTGAGACTCCATACTCCTTCACTGAAGACCCCTTTCGTTCCTCTTGATCCTATCCTGATCTTATTTATAGTATATCATTCACTCTGGTAATGAATATTCCACTGGACCTCTGCCAGAGATTTACTCCAAAAATGAGCTTCCTAAAGTTGTAGCGACCACAGTGCTTACAAGTCTACTTGGGCCAACATGAAGGAAGTTGGAGTGAGTGAACATTGCTAATGAGGTCATGAGCACCCCAGTGTAAGGGGGCCCCACCTCTTCTAGGAGCAGGGAACCCAGGAAACTGAAAGGAATAAAATTCAAAACAAGTCAAATAAGTACAATTATAACATTCATGAGGCTGCCTTGGCCAGAATGTGGGCTGAGGTAACAGAAAGGGAAAAAAAATAATAAAAATGACAGACACTGCCACTCTGACAAATAGAGCTTTAGTTATTTTTTCAGTAAGAATTATCATGTGGTAGATTCTTTCAACTTCCTTCTTGTCATTCTCTTGTTTTGCTCAACATTAAGGCTATTTTATCAGTTTTCAAGTGTGTAGAGGGAGAGAGGGAGAGAGAGAGCTATATCCTGGGTTAAATCTCATTCCATCCTCTTCTCAGGATGCCCCCAAGTGCTCATAATCATGTAATAGATGAACTGGTCAATGATGCATGTGTAATATTCCATGTCTAGAATTAGATAATTCTTAGTGAAGCTGTATCCAGAAATGCATGACAGAAGGGCCCTTTCCCTCTGATACAGAATGTGCAGATATTCTCTGACTTTCTCTTGTCATATAACCGTGTGGTCAATTAACCTTTTAATTAGAAGCTGAGCTAGAACTGACACTTTTTCTTTCTCTTCCTGCTGGATTTCAAGTGGGAAAGAACTACTATAAGATTTCAGGTGAGGAAAGAGGTAATAATAAGGGGAAAACAGTAATAGCTCATGACCTGCCACAGGACTGCTTTATTTCTCTATCCAGCTTCCAAGTATCAGCTAAAGAATGATAGCATCTGTTTTTTCTATCTCTTGTGTATTCATCTTTTCCTTGCCTTAGGTGAATGAGTATCAGAGAAGGACTGGACCAGTTACAACTTTGTGATCTTCAAAAGGTTAGAAGCATTATCAAAGGTCCAGCAACTTGAGTCAGTAATAAAGTCTGCCAGCAATCACAGCAGCCAAGTCTGCTGAGGAGCCAGCCCTGAGAAATGACCTGCCTGCCCTAACCCAGGGGTGAATTGACCTGGCAACTGAGACAGTGCCCTGCAAGCGAGATAATGACTCACCCATGGGTTATGACAAGCCCAGCAGAGAACTTGGTGGGGGAAATGTTTTATAGGAAAAACTAGATTTGTATCTATTTTCCCCAGGGACTGAAGTGGTAGACAAAAGTGTTCTCCTTTTTTTGGGAAGTTGTTATACTTCAATTCTTGTTATACTTTCATAATAAATACCCCTTTGCAAAAACTAATTGAAGTTAATTGGCTAAACATCATGGGGGCAATGTCTTTTAACTGGTTGAATGATATTGGGGCGGGGAACACACTAGATGAGTCTTGTGTATAATAGTATTAAAGCAACCTCCAATCTCTCAGGGTTACCCCTAGAACCCTGAGGGCAGAAGGAGCCAGCTTTGCTCTGGGGATCCAACCTCCCACTACTGGTAGGGGGCTGGGAAGGAGTCCCAGAACAAGTATTACAGTTGCTTCTTCTGCTCATTGTGTATTTTTCTCAATAAATAGGAATACAAAACTTTAAATAGGGTGTGAGGGGTGGCAGTAAAGGAGAAAACAAGATTTGCTCTAGGATACTAAGAATTTAGAAGGCACAAAAATGTAAAATCATGATTTTTAAAAGACTGTGTCATTTTAAGACATTTTACATTTAAATTTTGACTGCATTTGCTTTCCTTTTACGTGGCATAGAAAGAACTGCATTTAACACCTAGTATGCAAGAATAACTAGCTAAAATAGGAGACTGCCATATGGCCTGCTTCCTTCCCTCTGTAGTGATCTCTTCACCGCCCTTGCCTGGCCCAGCCCTGCTTTCCCTCTATTCCCCAGGTGGAGGTTTCCCCATTAGGCCTTTGGTGACATTATGCTATTTCAATTTCTCTATCTTCCCCCCACAGGGTGATATCCTGAGCTTTCTCCTACCATTAGTCCCTCTTTTGCCCTTAACTAAATTTATCTTATAGAATTGATTTGAGGGCATGTTTCTATCCTAAGACCTCTGTATGTTCTACAGATATGTTCTAAAAGGAAGCAGAAATGTCACTTAAGAAGGTGATATCCAGGAGTGGCTGGACACAACCAAGTAAACACCAAAAAATCTGTACTGGATGCAACACAAGGCTTGAATCAGTGAGGCAATGATGTTCAAGGTTCCTCAAAAGGTAATAATACCAAGACAATGAGGGAAAGAACAGATGGTATTATCATTAGTAACAATAAATTGACTTAGGATCAACAGCTATTAACTTTCTTGGTTCTGTTATAATTTCTTATCTCTTTTATTTCTATTGTTTTTAAGAATGGTCTATAGATGGATCAAGGGTATTCTTGATAAATATGGAAAAGGTAATTCTGTCCTATAGGAAAAAACTCCAAAGTGACATAGAGAAATACAGGATACAGAGAAAGATGAAGAGGATGCAAGATCCCAATATGTTCACTTACTTTTTTTTAATTATAAAAATCTGCTAAGCTTGTTAGAACAAAATAGACTCTTTTCTCCAACTCTTGGGCTCTTCTCCAACAAGTTGTCTCCTATGCATGTAAAATTACATAAGATTTCTTGATGGATGTCACCACAGAGATAACTTTGTTCAAAAATCCTAATCATCTCTATCAAGTGAAATACAAAATAAGACAACACCAGAAGTGTTTATATCATACAGAATCCTGAGTGGACCCAATGCAGAGCAGGATTTCCTAAAGATGTTCTTCAGGTACTCCAGTTTGCAGATCACATTGTGTTGACAAAGACTACTGCAGTCTTCCTTGATCCACAGCCACTAAATTAAAAAATTGTCCTAAAAATTTCCTAAAAAGGAAAAGCCAAGTAAATGACAAACTGAACAAGACTGTGATTTGTATGTGCATGTGTGGTGCACTGAGTTTGTCTATTGATACATATAACTTTGTAATAAAAATAATAAAAACAATAACTCACATTTATATGGTACTCAAATGTTTACAAAGTGCTTTACCAGTCATCTCCTTTAATCCTTACAATAACCCTGAGAGATAAGTGTTATTATTGTCCCCATTTTATAGATGAAAAACTGAGACACTGAAAGTTGCGATTCTTAGGAGGTAGACAATAAATGAAACTGTTAAGCATATGTTAATATATTAAGCAATATGTTAAGCATATTCAATGATCCTAATTCCTCCTTCAAGTCAACAAGTATTTTAAAAATGCTATTGTTAGGCACTAGCTATGCAAATATAAAAATGAAACTACCCCTGACTTCAAGGAGTTTATGTTCTACTGGGCAGCTATGACATGTGCACAGGAAATTATAATACAGGATGGGAAATTGAAGGGGGCAAAGACAAAAGTCAGACAATATATTCTGTGAATATGTGCGGAGAATGTGGTGCTTGATTTTCCTGTGTGAAAGAAGAAAATTGAAAGACAAAAATGAGGAGGATGCCTATTCCAGGAATGGGACCATTTATACAAATGTATATAGAAAAGAGCTAGAGACAACTGAATTTAGGAGATAGCCAGTAGGCCAGATAGTTGGCCTTTAGGGTGTATGAAAGGGAGTAACATGAAATAAAGTTGTAAAGGTAGGCTGAAGGCAGATAGTGGAAGGCCTTAAATGCTCCATTCACTATTAAATTGATCTTCCTGGCACGTCTGACCATGTTACCCTCTTATTCAATACATTCCAGTGGCTCCTTATTACCTCCAGGATCAAATGTGGATTTTAATGCCCTCCATAACATAACCTCTTCTTACCTTTCTTTTGTCTCCTATCTTACTCCCCTCCACACATATCTACAATCCAGTGACTCTGGCTTCTTCACTGTTCAGTGCCCAAAACATTTCATCTCCTGACTGTTCATCTTCACTGACTATCCCCCATACCTTGAATTCTCTCACTTCTTATCTCCATATATTGGCTATACCCTGACTTCCTTAAAATCCCAGCTAAAATCCTTGTCCAGGAAGCCTTTTCTGACTCTCCTTAATGCTACTGCCTTCCCTCTAAGACTGTCATTCATCTTGTATATCTCTTGTTTGTACCCAAGGGCTTGAATCTTGTCTCCCCCATTAGACTGTGGATGTCTTGAGAGCAAGAACTATTTTTTTGCCCTTCTTTGATCCCTAGCACTGAGCACAGTACCTGACATATAATAGGCACTGAATAAATACTTCTTGACTTGACTTTTTCATAAGAAGGAACATGGAAATGTTGGGCTTGGGGATTGGGATGCAAGTGAGGTATAGCAAGAATAGGAAATAGTCTAAGGAAACATGGAAGTGAGAACATAGAGAACATGTCCTGAGAATGGATGGCATGTAGTTTAGTTTGGTTGGAATGTGCCCTACATGAAGAAGAGTAATATGAAATATGGTTAAATAGACAGGCTGGATGCAGACTCGGGAAGGCTTTGAATGCAAGGTAAAGAAATCTGGACTTTATTCAGTAAGCAATTGGGAGTCAGTGAAGGTGTTTTATTGGTACAGTGTATAACTAGAGCTATATTTTTGGAAGGTAATTTGGCTCCAGTGTATAAGATAGATCAGGGTGGTGGGGAGGTAGAAATATAGAGACAAGGAAACATATTAGGAAGCTTTTGTAACCAATACAAGTAACAAGGGTCTGAACTAGGGTAATGACAGTGGGAGAAAAAAAAGATGATGAATGAAAGGTAGAATGGACAAGGCGTTGTGAGTAAATGTGGGCACTGAGGGAGGTAGAATGGACAGGACATTGTAAGTAAATATGGGCACTGAGACTAAGGAAATGGATCAAGGTTTTGACCTGAATGACTAAGAGGAAGTGGTGCCATTAACAGAAACAAGGAAAGGAGGAGGAATGGACTTCAACCATAAAGTGTACTGGATATTGGATTTATTGATTTGGGTATCTTAAAGGGACTGTAGTCTTGGGACCTCCAAAATAATTCTGATTTGTCATGCCCATATGACTCCATGATAGGTCTCATGCTTCATCCAATTTGATTTAACAAACTTTTTAAGCAACTACTATGTGCAAGGAACTGTGTTAGGCATCGAAGATACATAAACAGAAATAAATAGTTCTTGCCCTCAAGAAACTTATGTCCTACTGAGAGGGTACAACATGGACACAAGTAAGTAAATACAAAATAATGGAAAGAAATTTCAAGAGAGAGAACTGACAGTTAGGATAACTGAGAAAGACCTCCGGGAAGTCAAGCATATGAACTGTGCTTGGAAGGAAGCTTAGAAATTCTAAGGATGATGAAGGAGTATGTTGCAGACATAGGGGATCACTTGTGCAAAACAATGGAGGTTGGAAATAGATTTCATACACAGTAGAGAAGACTTTAATATGCTTTTCTGACTCCAACATGTATGTATACTAAAAAGTGTAGAGTTAAAGATTTCACACCTACTATGGGCTGAACTACTATTTCAGCACATTATATAAATGAGTTTAGTAGGGGGATTCAGTCTATTCCAATCACTTTCAATGAATCTTAACTACTATCCTCAGGATGGTCTTGTTTTAAGCAGGTTATTTGAATGAGTTTTGCAGAAAATTTCACATTTTGTTAATCACTCTTTGAGGCATAAGAAAGCTTAAAAATGAAATGGATTTCGTTCCAGCTTCTAGCACTACTATTAGGGAAAGACTATTACTGTTGCCGTAGCATCCACCTGCTCCTGCTGGGTAGTCTTCTCAGGGAGTCCAAACCCCCTGTAAAGAATCTCACAATAACTTCAAAAGAAAGCATACAAGCTGCTACAGCAGGTGATTAAGATTTCAAATATGTAGTTTACAGCAGGGATAGATGGCTTTGTAACCCACTCCTTTATCCTATGGCACAGAATAAGAAGAGGAGAGCAGGTTGGTTTGCCTTTGGGAAATTGATCAATGCTTGGAATGCCCTTAAGCCTCTCTAAAACAAAGGGCAGTCTTTTTATCATCAGTATTCTTTTGATGATGCTGTATGGCTGAAAGCCTTGGAATGACTTACAATCAAATATAGTGATCTCCAAAGAATTAAAATTGTGGGTCTCCCAGAGGTTGACATATTGGTCATGAGAAGACTGTAGCCAACCTATTACAAATGAAGAATTGCACAGAAAAAGCAACAAAAAGTACATCATCAGAGGTGTAAAACCAGAAAAAAAGTGAGCTAGCTATGTAGTCAGTGTGAGATAGCAGAAATGAAAAGTCAACAGGTTCTATAGGTAATAAGACTCTGGATTTACTCTTCCAACCCTCTCCTCAGAGGACCCCTGAGAGGTTGGGGTTGTGCTATTAGTTCAAGCTCTCATTCTGGTGTATTCTCCCCAATTACTCTAGCCACTGACAGTAATAAAATAGCCAGCATTTATATAGTACTTGAGAAGGCTTGTGAAGTTCTTTGCAAATATTATTTTATTTTATGCTCACATCATAAACAGATAAGAAATAGTCACAGAAAACCAGAATGTGTTTTGAATGGGGGACAAGGCACCTCCATTGCACATCCTTATCCATTTCCAGAAATAAGCTTGCCAAGTGGCCTTTTGGTTATCACCACACAGAGAAGATTGGGCATGCTCCAAGGACCAGGCCTTCTCTGGCCGGTATTCCTCTTTCCCTTTGTCCTCATACAATGTCAAAAGCTCTAGAGGAGGAGCTCCAGCATGTGGAGTGGATTCCTTATGGAAGATGTATGAGAGAGCAAGGGCAAGATGAAAAGGTGTAGATAAAATGCAATCTGCATCATTGAAAACATTGCTGCATAGACAGCATTAATATAATGATATATTGATGTTCTTCAGCACCCAACAACTCAAGGTTGTACAGTGATAATGGAGAAGGCAATAAGTATTTATAAAGCACTTACTATGTGCCAGGTACCATGATATGTAATTTCAAAATATTATCTTATTTAATAAAATAACAACCTTTATATGCTCATAGGGAACTTATTGGTTGCAGAGCTTCCAGTAAGTAAAGTTGGAATTAGGACTCCTATTCATGCATTCCATTAAATGTGATTTTCATTTGAGCATTTCGCAAGGTACAAAGGATACCAAAGGTTATGAGTTGACCTTACATTTTCTTATGTTATTGAATCTCATCTATGTGGCCAATGAATTTTGAGAAACAGAGTGAATACAAACTAAGAGTTCATGGCCACAGCCTCTGTGCTTGGATTTACAATCGAATTCATGATTTATGCTATTTTAGATTATTTGTTCTGCTCGAATGAGTTCCATACACTTTGACATTACTCAGATAGCTAATCTTATCTATCAATTCTTTCCCTATTACCTGAAATACTTTTTACTTGACTTTGCCATCCCCTTGAGGTATTATCCTGTATCTCCTTCCCTTCCATAGGCAAAAATCTTAGAAAAAGCTGTCTCTGCTCATTGCCTTTGCTTCCTCTCATGCCATTCACTTCAGTCTGGCTTATGAGATGGCCATTCAACCAGAATGAGTCTCTAAAAGGTCACCAGAGCCCTCTTAATTGCTAAATCCAATGGCCTTTTCTTGGTTATCTTTGACCTCTCTACAGAATTTGACACTGTCAAGCACTTTTTCCTCCTGGATACTCTGTCACTTCCCATCGTACTACTCATTCTCCGTTTTCTTCATCCATGGCCTGTACTCCAGATCTCTGACTTAGAACCACATTTGATTTTTATCAGATCCCATAGGTTTAATCATCGTCTCTATACAGATGATTCCAAAATATACATATCAAACAGTAGTTAACATTTCTGTAGCACTTTATGGTGTAAGTAATGCTTTATGCATATTATGTCATTTGCTCCTCACCACAATCCTCTGAGGTTGTTATCATTATCTCCATTTTAGATGATGATGGTAATACCTAGTATTTCTATAGTTGTAAGATTTACAGTGTTTTTACATGCATTATTTGATGTTTCTCAATGATCCTATGAGAAAAGTATTTTTTTATTATTGTCTATATTTTACAATCAGCACACAATCTTACAATCTGCTATACCACCTAGTGCTATTAGTGCTTTTCTCTAGTCTGACTTCACCAACTGCCATCTAGACACAGACACTCAGATGTCCCATGGGAATTTCGCACATGTCAAAATAAACTTGTTTTCTCCCTCCATAATGCCATCTCTTTTTTGAAATTTCTCTCTTTCTGTTTAGGACACAACTAATCTCCCAATAACTCAGGATTTTCACTCTGCTATCACTGCCAGTGCTTTCCTTCTAGTGTTGTATCCAACCAGTTCTCAAACCCTGCATCCATTTTGTTTCTACATTCTCAATACCCCTTGCCTAAACTAGAACATCAATATTTCACACCTGGATTACTGAAGCAGTCACCTGTCTCCACTTTCTCCACACAAATTCATTGTTCACACCATGCCAGATAAATCCTCTTACTGAATTAATTACATCGAGTGATTTCCTTTGCTCAAAAACTCCAAACTACTTTTCTAAGATTGTCAGATTGGTAACCTTGAACTCATCCTTCGCTCTTCCCTCTAGCTTATCCCTCATATACCAGTCTTACAAATTGTATTCCCATAGTATCACTTGTGTCTCTCTGGCTCCCTTGTCTCCCATCACAGAGCTGCTACCCTAGTTCAGGCTGCCATGACCTCTAACTTAGAGTCAAGCAATAGTCTCCTTATTGATGCTCCTGTCTCAGGTCTCTCCTCACTCTAGTCTTATTATTTTACATAAATTATCTCATTTGAGTCTCACAACACCCCTGGTTATAACCCTAGCTATAAGGATCTGTTTCCTCAACTGTAAAAAAGGTGTAATATTAGCACCTACTTCACAGAGTTGTTGTGAGGACCAAGTGAGATAATACATGTAAAAAACTTGGCAGAAATTAAAAGGCTAGGTAGTGTTAGGTACTTTCTCACTCAAACTGTTATCGTTATCTCCCCCTGTCATTGATAAAAATCTTAAGCAGCATAGGTTAAATAACTTATTTGCTCAAAGTCATTACTAAAACAATATTGCTGTTACTATAAAGGACCTATGAAGAAAGACACTCTCTGCATCCAGAAAAAGAACTGATAAGTAGAAAGATGTATAGAATAACTTCATATATATATATACACACACAAATATATACATATAAACACACATATACATATATGTATACATATATACACATACCTATTTGGATCTAATGGTAGTCATCTGTAGGGTAGGGGTGGGGAGCAAAGAAAAAAATGAACATGATAACTTTATTACATATTTAAAAAGAATGGCAGATTGTATATAATAGATTTGCAGTTTTATGTGCAATCATCTTTTTTATCATACTATGTTATGGAAATGCTTGTTTTGTCCCATAAATTTAAAAGTTGGCACAGGGCCAAGCATAGAGACCTAAGGCATTCCTCTAGAGACCTCACTGAGTTGGCATTGAGGGATTAACGACAACTCTTTGGATCTAGTTATTCAATCACTGGTGATCTCCAAAATGTGTTACTATCTACTTTCCATCTATCTCTTTCACCCTTGGGACTAGAATGAGAGGTTTTGCCAAATATTAAAAATTTCAGTAAATTATGGCATTAATATGTTCTACAAATCTAGTAACTCTATCAAAGGAGAAAATGAATATTTTTTTCTGACATGACTTGGCCATTCTTTGATGAAACATGCTGGTTCTTGTTGATTTCATTTTGGCTCTTTGTGATTACTGCTTCTATTTCTGGATGTCCACTACTATTTTTTTAGATTTTTTTAATGATATGCTTTAGAATTTTGCTAGGAGTTAAAAATCAAGCTCTGTGCTTACAGTTTTCAAACTCTATGCTCTTAAAAATTGAAGTGTTTGCCCTCCTGTTTTACATGACTTTTCATAAATCACTGATAATGATTCAGAGATCTTACCTACCAGTACTCTGAGTACGCTGGGTTTGCTCCAGTGTTCACTCACATTATTCTATGCAGAATTATGACTGTCTTTACTGACGTAGAGTACTCCCTTTCTGCAACAAAGTAGATAAGGACTTTCCTTGGCACCCCAAAATCCATGGGGTTATAAGAATTGGGATAAGTTGTCTGTGGCCAATTGCTTAGTTTGGCATTCAAAGCTCTTCACAAGCTGGCTGCATCCTATATCTCCAGTCTCTAGACTATGGGTATATTCATTGACTATTTCCCAAGCCTGGAATACTATCTTTCCTCATCATTGCCTCCTGGCTTCCCTGACTTCGTTCAAGTCCTATCTTCTATATGAAGCCTTTCTCAAACCCATTAATGCTGGTACCTTCTTTCTATATTGGTTATCTTCAATCTACTCTGTGTATAGCTTGTACAAGGTTATTTTCATGCTCTATCCCCTTCCCCCCAGACTGTGAGTTCCTTGAGAGCAGAGACTAATTTTTGCTTTTCTTTATGTCCCTTCTACTTAGCACAGTGCCTGACACATAGTTGTTTTTGTTCAGTTATTTCAATTGTGCCCAACTCTATGTGAGCCCATTTGAGGTTTTCTTGGCAAAGATAGTGAAGTGGTTTGCCATTTCCTTCTCCAACTCATTTTATAGATGAAGAACCTGAGGCAAACTGGGTTAAATGTCTTTCCCAGGGTCACATAGCTAGTAAATGTCTGAGGCCAGATTTGAATTCAGGGAGATGAATCTTCCTGACTTCAGTCCCAGTGCTCTATCCACCCTGCTGCATAGCTACCCCCTTGTAAAAGCAAACACCCTGACACATCCAGGATGGCCTATTATGCAGGTTCTTAAATCTGCTTTTCTAAAAGGAAAACAACTTCTGAGGGGCCAACAATCACTTTAATCAAGCACATATATCATTCACTTAGTTCAGGGGGAAAAGTCATCACCCTGAACTTCAGAGAAAATACAAAGAAATAATAATCAACAGACAGGACTTCCAACTGTCTGACCTTATGCAATAAATACATACATCACAGATCAGCAGACAGATTCAACTGACCATATATACATAGTTACCGGAGAGAGAAGCACCAATATCTGGGTTTTCAAAGCTGGATGTTCTTTAGCAGCTGCCCAGAGTCTTGTCTGACCAAACTAACACTTCCAATGAATAACTCCAAAGTAAAACCTCACCTCAGAGTATTTATACACTTTTCAAAGCTGGAAGGCAGGACCCCTCTGACCCAGTGCCTCAATAGATATTAATAAAAGGTACTTGAGGTTTATTAATGGACAGGGAAGATCTAATGAACATTATACCCCCTAACAATAGTGGTTACTCAAGTGCTTATTAATCAACAGATTACAATGCCAAGAGCACAAAACCAAGGGTCACAGACCTATTTTCAAATTCTGATTCTACACTTTCTACATGTGTGACTTTGGGAAAGTCACCTAACCTTTTCAGCCTAATTTTCCTCACCTTACAATGGGGATAATGACACCTGCAACAATAACTCCCTCATAGAATTGTTGTAGGGAAAGTGCCACATAAACTGTGAACCTCTATGTAAATGTATTCCATTATTATTGTCATTATATTGAAATACCATTCTGACCTGGAGGGATCTGGTGATCAGTTTTAAAATCATGTTCTATAAAAGAGGCTCCCAAAGTATACTTTGGATTGGGGCTTGTCAGTCTGACCTGCAGCAATCTGTCTTTTGAAAGGAAGATAATAGCTGACTTTCTGATATGACAGGATCCTTTAAAACAATAGCTTAAACACTTAATCTATTGTCTCTCAGTGGTCAACTCACACATGCCAACAAAGGACCATTTAGGCATTAGCATCAGTGTTAGTCACTGAATGACAGCCAAACCATATAATGGAGTACACAGCTTCCCCTGACCTGGGAACATCCTCAGTGTGTCTCATACAAGAGGAGTAAAAGCTGTTGCCATCATAGTCTCTATTTCCACGCAGCTGTCACTTGGGAGGAACAGGGGCAGTGAATTTCTTGGCATGAAGTTTCTATGTTGAAGTCATGCAAGCTCACCCACATGGCAACCTCTTCTCAGTGAAAAATTGAACTTTGTGGAAAAGTGATAAGTCCCTGCTAGAAGATGAATGTGATCAGTAATTGGTATATGTGCATCTCTGGTTGAATACTTAGATGTTTCATTGATTTATGGAAAGGTGGAAGAATATTTTGGAGGATTTTAAGGAAAAGAGAAATTCATGTACATCCATCATAGAAAGGGGTATTTTTGATAAACACTATGATATAATTGGAATATTTTTTTCCCAATATATGAGTTAAGTTGGATTATTTATACTTCTAACATTAGATAAATTTGAGAACTTACTGGGCTATTAGGAGGCAGGTTGGGATAGTGGAATGATCATGAAAATTGGAATCAAAAGATCAGAATTGAAGTCTCAGCTCTAAGGTTAATTGCTTTTATGTTCTTGAGTAAGTCATTTCTCTCTTGGCCTCAGTTCACTGAGATTTAAAATTATTAGGATAAACTGAATAGCTTCTAAAATGCTTGCTAGCTCCAACATTCTATTTGTATATGATCCACAATGTTGGATTTTAAACTATGACTCCCCAGGTAAACTAATTGGAGCTTGTTAGTCACTTGTTCATCCTTTGTTTTTGAAGGGGACCAGTGATATCATGAGGAATGTTTTGACTTGTGTATGAATTGGACTTAAGTGTGGCAGAGTTGTACAAAGTCATCAGACTCATTCTCTTCTCCAGAGTCATCAAAGTCCAGTAGCAAGATAAGAGTTAAGATGACTGGCAGTGGCTTGGGATGAAGTAGATGACCTTGGTGTCTTCAATGGCTGACCAAGCTCTAAGCTCTCCACGGTGCTTGCTTCAGTAGTCTTCATGGCCATTGGAGCACACTGGTCTCATCAACTCATTCCACTGGAGGGAAAGTATTTGCATGCTTGGGGAAGACTGCTCCCATAACTTACCAAGAGAACTGAGATCTTGCAGATGTCCTCAATCTGGTTTAGCCCATCTGCCAAGATGGTTTACTGGGGTGTCTCCTGTACGTATGCTACACCTTCTTGGAGCCACCTCATAGAACCCTGTCAGTCACTTAGTTGAGAAGTGGAAACATTCCTAATTTCCTCCATGCTACTTTGCTATCTTCAGTGCTTTTGTACAAGGATAAAGAAAATAGGCAATGTTCTCCTCCCATAAGAAAGGATGTGGAAATATTGGGACACTAATTCATCATTGGTGGAATTGTGAACCGATCTGACCATTTAGGGGAGCAATTTGGAATTATGCCCAAAGAGTTATTAAGGTGACCATACCCTTTGACCCAGCAATGTCACTACTAGGTATATTTCCAAAAATGATTAGGAAAAAAGGAAAAGAACCTATATGTTCTAAAATATTTATAGGAGCTCTCTTCATGGTGGCAAATAACTGGAAATTTCAGGGATACCTACCAATAAGTGAATGACTGAAGAAGCTGTGGTACATGAGTGTGATGGAATACTATTGTGCTATAAGAAATGATAAGCTCAACGATCTTAGAAAAACTTGCACAGAGTAATGAAAAGTGAAATGAGGAGAACCAAGAGAACATTGTATATAGTAACAACAATATTATTTTTAGGAACAACTTTGAGCAAATTAGTAATTTTGACTATTATAAATACTCAAATTAACTACAAAGGATCTATGAAGGAAGATGCTATCTGCATCCAGGGAAAGAACCAATAAATAGAAGTATGTATGGAATGATTTTACACATGTATACACATATACATACATACATACATATATATATATATATACATATATACCTATAAATTTACATATATATTGGTGCCTAATAGTGGCTATCTCTAGGGTAGGGAGGGAAAGGAAGGAAAAAAGGTACCAAAGGAAAAGGGTGTTTTCCAACCTTTCTTTTGGTTATTATTCCAGCCTTTTCTCACCAGCCATATAAATTGGATCTTATGAAGATAACCAGTAGCAGTGAGGACTCAAATAAGATATTATTTTGAGGAAGCTAAGGGATTTTGGCAAAGAGAGATTGTCTATCAATTCATAGACTCTTGAAGTTGGAAGAGTTCTTAGATACTGTTGTCTCCATCATCCCACTGTAAGCTCTTTGTGGATAGAAACTTATTTGCCACTTTTGCATTCCTAGCACTTAACACACACTGTGCCTAGCACATAGCAGGTATTTTAAAATTGTTTATTGATTGATAAATTGATACCCTGTGGTACAAAAGCTTAAATTTGGAGAGGGAGCAGCATAGGATGCTGAGACTACTCATTTAGGATGCTACCTGACACATTTTCATTTAGTAAAAATAAAAACAAAAAACACCACAATAAACAAAACAAAACAAAATCACTTTCACTTCCCCCTCAGTGAAAAGAAAGAAGCTTTTTTAAAAATGTTCACGTGGACTGCTGAGTCATCATTAACACAACTTGGGTGGCAACAGTGCTATCCTCAACTGGGCCAACTGTCTAAAATGGTTTTCTAGCTAGAAACAATATGATGTGGATTTGTGGGGTTTCGACCATCGAGGTTAAAGAGGAAAATACATGGTAGTACTATGATTTTTGCAATGAATGGGAACTACTTTCAGACATATGCTTACTCCTAAATCAAAGAGCATTAGAGCTGTAAAGAACCTTAAACATTGCCCTTCTCATTTGACAGAGAAAATGGAGACTCAGAGAGATGACGACTTGCCCAAAGTTGGATAGCTAGTCATTAGCAGAGCCAGGTCTTGGAACCCAGGTCTCTGAATTGATCATAATGTCTGGTCCTCTGCTTTCAAATATGTAATACTCCCCCAATTCTATGACCAATTTCTCTTGGGGGAGAATTGGACTTGAATAAATTCATCACAGCAAACTTAATGAGTTTAAAAAAATACAGAAACAGTTCTTGATTTACATAAATTCACATTTCACAAATTCAACTTTACATAAAGAATTTTGAAAGGCCTGGGAGGATGTAACAAAAACATGTATGGAAAGAGTTTGGGGGAAAAAAGGGTGCCCACAGTTTGTTCTCAATTTTTATGAATCTGAGAAAAATGAAATACTGGAAGAAGTAACAAAATTATAAAGTTAACACAAGAACTGGAGCTAGAAGTGGATGAGAATAATGTGGAGGAGTTGACTGAGTCTCATGGAGAAAACTTGTCAAAGGAGGACATGATTGAGTTGCTAGCAGAAAAGATTACAGAAGAAGAATGGGAAGCTTTGGAACCCAAACCAAAAAGGCTCCCAGCTGGCAGAAGCATTTCATCATTTAAGTGAATTTGTTTCTTGTATTAAAAAGACATATCCAAAAACTTTGAGACTTTTTAAAATTCAAAGAGGAAGGAATTGCTTGCTATTGTCAGATATAGGAGGTAAAAAAAAAAGAGTCAATGTCCAAAAATCTCTCACAAGCTTCCTAAAAATGTAGTATAGTCAACCACCATTAAGGCTAAATGTGGTGGATAGGGAAGGCACAATATATTGCACACCTATGTTAACTTTATTATTCAGTACTATGCATATTTTATTGTTAACCACATCTTTCATTTCATAATTCTTTTTATTTACATGGTACAACATTTAATATGTCTCCATTTAATGTATATCATGACTTGAATAAAGCTGTATTTTGTGTATGTCTTTGCTAATAGGCTAAGTGAAGTGAGTGGGTAGGGGCAAATTCACATTATATAAAAAGTGCTTTATGCAGAGGTATGCCAAATATTACGTAAAATGATCTTTTTAATATAAAGCATATAGTTAAGTATAGAGAAATTAGAAGAAAATATTCATTAGAATGTGAGTTCTTCGACAGGGATCATATTTTCTTTTCACTTTTTCCATTTCCAATGCTTAGCACAATGGTTGTCACATAAAAATTTCTTAATAAATTCTTGTTGACTGAGAAAAGCCTACCATTAACAATTTCTGTATTTGCTGAAGACAAGAGACACTATTAAAGACTTAAAAGCAATTTAATATATTTGAGTTTTTAATGTGGCGAGAAAACCATCATGACTTTTTTTAAGTAAAATGTTCTTATGTTCAAAATATGTTTAGTCTTTATTAGAACACTTGGTATTAGAAGCAATTCAACCTAGGGTAGAGATAAACTCAGAAAAACTTATAGTAGTATCTTCAAAGGCATCTCATTGCCTGAAGAAATAACAACCAAACCCCAACATCCTCCACACCCAGATTCTAAACTACTTTCCCAGCCATACCTCATGCACTCCAGGCTACAGCCTAACTGGCCTATCCATGTCCCTCGAAATGTACCCACGACTTTTCGTGATTTTATTCATTCTGTTCCCCTCTGTCTGTAAGGCTTTATTCCCAGTTCTGTCTGTTGATGCTTACCTGCTATTCCCAGCTTAGCTCAAATACTAATTCCTCCATAATGGCTTCTTTAGTCCTTCTAGTACTGGAAGAGGTCCCTCCCTAATCAGCTCTTATAACCCTTGATATTCATATACTTAGCATTTTGTAATTGATATAATATTTATTGGATTAAATCTTCTCTTCCTCCTTCTTTCCCTCCATTTTGAAGACAGGGACTGTGTCTTATTTGCTTTTTTATCTGTCTAGTAGCACCTGATATAGCATCCTATCCATCATAGACAATTAAATGTTTGCCTAATTGATTTAGTGCAGTTAGTAAATCTGGGGCAGAGTCCTCATCACCATCCCCCACCATCCCACATTGCAATCTTGAACTCTTCCCCTGAATCCCTGAGTCTATGATAAGTGAGCTTTCACCCGAAACCAGACTTCTTTGAGACTACTTTACTGCCTTTCTTGACACCATGTGACTCCATAACACCCTCCTTCCTTTCCAACAACCCTTATTTCATTATTTTCCTTTCCCACATGAATGTAAACTTCTTGTGGCCCAAGGATATCTTATTTGTATCCTCAACTTAACATAGTACTTGGCAAATAATAAGTGCTCCATCAATCAATCACTTATTGTTGATTTATCTATTATCTGTCTATCTCTAGGGAATCCAAAATTTGGAATCGGAAGAGTTGAGTTTGAATCTCTTTATGCCAACTATTAGCTATATAATCTTGAGTAAAGTCACTTACTTTCTCTGGATGTCAAATTCCTTATCTATAAGATGACAGTAATAATCCTTATCTTGCACTACCTACCTCTCGGGGCCTCTTGAGAATCAATGAGATAGTACTTTGTTACCTTGAAATGCTTCATAAATGCCAGCTGTTATCACTGCCTGATGATAATAATGATAATGAGATGATTGTGAATCTAACAGAAGGCTATAGATAACTAGAATTTCTTTGTTTGGGTCATAGTTCTCAGATAGTGTTTTAAATAATGTCAGATGAATTCAATAAGATTAAATTCTTATAAAGGAAATAAAATCCAAAAATAGTTCTCACCTTCCTACGCAGTGTGGAGTACTTTGTGAGTAATTAAGTTCCACTAAGAGAAATCTGTAAATTTATACTGAGTGCAGCAGTCACTCAGGCTGATCTGGCTTAATTGAATCCTCCACTCATAATAAGTGTGTAGGCTGTCATCTTTTGATGGTTTTGTCTGAACTGAAAATAAAAATTTCAAAGCTGAATTCTCACCCACAGCCTATCAATATAATTTCCATTCAGATCACAACTACCATAGAATATGGGCAGCACCAATTACCCTGAGGGGCTTTTTGTAAAAGCTGAGAGATTTTAAGTTTACGCATAGGAATTGTTTTTTTCTATATACTATACCATGCTGTCTAGTTGTTTACTAAATATTTATTGTCTCCTTTTCTAGAATGTAAATATCTTGAGGGCACTGATAAGTGTTCTACCTCCTCCCGGTCTCCTAAGACGCTTTCTTTGCTATTGTTGAGTAGTTTCAGTCCTGTCCAACTGCTCATGACCCCATTGGGGGTTTTCTTGGTAAAGATACTAGAAGGGCTTGCCATTTCCTTCTCTAGCACATTTTACAGATGAGGAAACTGAGACAAACAGGCTTATGTGACTTGTCCAGGGATACACAGCTAGGAAGTGCCTGAGGCTGGATTTGAACTCATGAAGATGAATCTTCCTGACTTCAGCCCTGATACTCTATCCACTGTACCACCTAGCTGCACTGAATCACCTAGGACAGTGCTATACTTGTAATAGGTTCTTGAGAAGAAAGGAAGGGAGGGAGAGAGGAAAACAGGGAGAGGGGAAGGAGGGAAGGAAGGAAGGAAGGAAGGAAGGAAGGAAGGAAGGAAGGAAGGAAGGAAGGAAGGAAGAAGGAAGGAAGGAAGGAAGGAGGGGAGGAAAAATGGATACTGTGATATGGGTTAAGCTCCAAAAGGGAAAGTGGGAGAGAACCAAAGGCATTTCATTCACTCCACAAATTTTGCTCCACATTCTCTTTTGAATCCACCTTGGCCCCCAAATCTAGTACTGCATGGGACAAGCGTAAGGATTGAGGGTTATATCCAGACAGTTGTATCAACTGCTTTACTCCTAGGTGGGTGGGGAGGCATTGTCTTCCCTGATCAAACCCGTAAGCTTTGAACAAGCATTAGATCAGTTAGCTAAAAGACTAGGGAAGAAAGTGGGTTAGTTTGAAAGTTAAAATAGCCCAATGGGACTGTCTGGAATTTCCTGTCCAAAGTGTTTCCACTTTTGTGTGCATGTGATCTTACGATAACATTATAAGACCGAGCAGCCATACTTGCTCATTCCAACTTTGAGATTCTGGGATTTTGAGATAATTATAGTGAAGATGATAATAGTGAAACTTTTTGATGAGGGGAGATATGCACATGAGCACATGAATACCCATTTCAACACACACACACACACACACACACACACACACCACACACACACACACACACACACTCAGCTTGTCCTGTTTTCTTTTCTGCCTGTTGTTTTGCCAGCAAATCAAAAAGTGAAATGAAGAGCTAACTCTGTTATATGTAGATTAAAGTACATTTACTGAAATGAAGTCAGAAGTAAAAACGTACAATGTTAAAACTGGGAACAACTTGAATGATACATAATAATTTGAATTAGAGGCTGAACTTCCTACATTGAAAGAGCTTAGTTGGGAAGGGCTTCATTTCAGTCAGAGTGGAAGGAGTGGCTCTCTCCTCACTGTCTCTGTGGCTGCTCCTTTTAAACTTTGAGACACCCCCAGGGAGCTCTCAGCTCTCCATCAGCAACTCTGCTTGGTTTCAGCTTCACAGAACATCATGCTCCAATCGTAGATACTCCTAGCATCCCTCTCTTAACTTCCTTTTGTATGTTGTCTTCTTCCAAGAAATGGTAAGCTACTTGAGGGCAGGGACAGTCCTTTTACTTCATACTTGTGTCTTATATCCCCGGTACTTAGCATGGTACCAGACACATGCTTACTAAATGTTTATTGAATTGAACTGAAAAACTGAATTAGGTGACACCACTGCTCAATACTTGCCCTAGCTATTCAGTGACCTTCTAAAATACGTTCTTCTAGCTTCACTTTTTCTGGAGGTCATTGCCAGGGCAACAGGAATGAAAGACTGGGGAGGGAAAGAGTGATCTAGTCAAAAGAAAAAAGAACAGCTGTTTCCAATTTAAATCCTGGAAGACACACAGACACACACAGACACAGGCACAGACACACACACGCACACACACACGTACGCACCACAGAACATCATGGCCCACCTTAGCGTTACCACTTGAGTTCTCATTCTCTCACAACTCTCTTACATTGTCCTTTCCACAGAGCCTTTCCACTCCACCTCAACCACCCCCAGCTGTTGTCTTTTTGACACTTAATGGAAAATATAAGGGAAACAGTGGGTACCTGAGGCCCATGAGGGGTTCCACAATGATATTATTCAAATAATTTAAATAACATTTATGCAGAAATGCAAAAGAGTGGCCTTTTGACTAAATTCAAATTTTACAAAACAATTCTTTTTTAACTCTGGAAAATTTGGATTCAGTCAAAAGGCCACACTTTCGGATTTAGAAGACCACATGTGGCCTTAAGGCTATAGGTTCTCCATCCATGCACTATACCAACCTGCCTTGGTGCATTTGTCATATTATTTTGAGACCCTCTTTACATATTACACTGTAAAAAAAGGTTTGGAAGAAATGCAGCACTTCACAAAAAGAGATAGAAATTACTTAGCAATAATTGCAGGACCATGATGACCTTTCAACATGACTGTCCAAGGAAGTGAAGCTCATACAACACTGGCTGTGTTGGATTGGCTTTTGCCCAAACGATCCACCAAATTGAAAGTTTCACAACAATTTCCAAACACATTCGGAAAGTTGGAAACTTGCCGTGTAAAAAATAAAATCAATATTGAGCAGTAGAAAGAGACATGAGGAGGCACTGCCAAGAGCCATTTGGGGTGGCAGCGAAAGTTAAAATAGTGCAGTCTCTGCAACCTAGAGAGGGGAAATAGTGATGTTGGGGGTGACATTACATTTTGTTCCCTGGCTTTCTCAGTCCACTGCCATAAGTGACTAATCAATCAGTATGTAATTACTGACCACCTCCTATGACTTTTTTGGGAAATATTGAACCACAGAAACTACAAGTGAGAAGATCTGGGATCAAGTCCAATTCAGCTGCCTATACAACCCTTTGGCAAGTTACTCCTCCCCTCTTGGTCTCAGTGTTCTCTCTGATTGAAGTAGGAGAATGCACTAAATGGTTAGCTGATAAAACATAAAGCTAGCAGGGATATTAAGGATTATCTAGTCCAACTTTCTCATTTTATAGATGAGGAAACAGACTGAGAGCAGATAAGTGACTTGCCCAAGATAATGCAGGAAGTAAGTAAATAGTCAGGATTTAAACTTCTAGCTTCAAATCCATTTATTTTGCCATTACCCCCACACACATAAATCCTTTTCTGGTTAACATTTTTATGATTCTTTGAAAAATACCTAGTCCTTGCCTTCAAGGAGTGCATGGTCTCCTTGGATATTCAGCTGACTCCATAGAGTAGGTAACTCAGTGAACAAATTACAGTATATTCTTCAAATCATTTGAAAGTTAGTAAACTGGAGATAATTCCATAAACTATTTCTGCTGGAGAGGGGTGTGGCTAAAGCTGACATTTTGGCATCATTTTGGAAAGAACACTGGAAAGAGAGTCTGGAGACCTGGGTTCCAACCAGTTCTGCCATTAACTAGCTGTATAATATTAGGAATCTAATTTTACTTCTCTGGGCCTCAGTTTCCCTGTCTTTAAAATGAAAGAATTGTTCTATAGAAACTCTAGGGTCCCTTTCAGTCTGAAAGAGTGATGATTTCCTGGAAATGTTTTCCCTTTGCTACATTTTTCTTTAGCTTGCACATTAGCAATCCTCCATTTCTTTAGCTGGCAGGCTGGAGCAGATGTCTTGAGGGCACAGAATGTTTAAATCCACCCCCAGCACATATGGAACGTGAGTGCCAGGCAGCCATGCCTCACTTTTTGTATAACACTATCATTTAATTTAACCCATAACTTAACCAGAGTTGTCAAGCATGCCACAGCAGCGTTGCTCCTCCCAACCTCACAGCATTTCCGAAAGGTGATTAGATTCTTAAAGCACTTAGCACAGTGACTGGCACACTTAGGTGCTTAGCAAATTATTACTGACTGATTAGTTTGAGGTAAAGTTCTGAAATGGACAAAATGTATCATCAGATATCTAAACAATCCATTTCTCAACCTTTATCTCAGTCTTGTGTTTCTCCTCACATTTTAGTCATCCATTGACTCCTCCTCTCTCCTTATTTTCTGGAAGTCTGCTCCCTGGAAAGGATTAGATGGAAGTTATTTACTTCCCAGTGTGAATTTAAGGTCATCAAGACATTTCCTAGAAGTATTTCAATTCATTTAATTCAACTATGTATTGTCAGTCAGTGAATAAACATTTTATTTAGTGCTTACTATGCACCAGGCACTGTGTTAAGCTCTGGAGATACAAAGAAAAGTCGGTTTAGTTCCTGCTCTCAAGAAGCTCTGGATCTAAATGCTCCCTATCTACTAAATTCTGGAGAAACACAAATGGAAATTAACATAATCCCTTCCTTCAGGGAGCTGACAATTAAGTGTCACATTTAATATTGAAAGGCTTGTCTTTTGTTTCATTTTAAATAAATTTTTAACTTTTTGCTTTTACATCACCTATAAATTTAGATGATATAAATGCATGACTCTCCCCAGAGTTATTTCTTATTCCAAAGAATTAAAAAAAGGTAGTGAAAAAGTTTAGCAAAACTAACCAAGATACTGAAAAAGACTGGCATTTTATGCAGTATTACCCATCCAGTCCCCCACTTCTACAAAAAAAATAGGGGAAGTATCTTCCCCAAAATTCCTTCTATTGAATTTCCTGCCAAAAGAACTTCAGGTTCTTACAGGTGATATAGTGTACCTTAAAATGAGAGTTCATGAAATTGACAACCAAACTTGGTTTTTCCAGGAACTTAGCTTGGTCGCTTTAATTTCACAACATTTTGTTGTGATTGCTTTGTTGTTTCCATTTTCATTGTTGCAGTCCTTGTGTATAGTTTTCTTAGTCCTGGATATTTCATTTTGTATCAGTTTATGTCTTCCCATGCTTCTCTTTATTCCTCATATTCATGGGTTTTTATAGCCAATAATGTTCATTATATTCATGTTTTACAACTTTTTTTTGTTAAAGGAAGGAAGGAAACACACTTTTATTAAGCACCTACTCTCTACCAAGCAATGTGTTAAGGACTTTACAAGTATTATCTCATTTGATTTAACTCTTGGAGGTAGGTAGTATTATGACCCTATTTTATAGTTGAGGAAACTGAGGTTAAATGAATCACCTAGGGTCATCCAGCTAGCAAGTATCTGAAGTTGTATTTGAACTCAGATCTTCCTGACTTCAGGACTCTTAAGTGTCAGATCAAGAAGGGTAGGTATTATTTTGGATTGAAAATTCAGATTGTGGCTTCCTGTTGTACCTAAAATGACACTACATAGCCTATAACTCTGCTTTTACATATGGCTTCCCATTTTTGACTGTCAATGTGGAAAGAGACATCAAGACTGAAATATTTCTCTTTTCCCCATTCTGTTAGACAAGAAAACATTGGCGATCTGCCAGTGAGTGATGACCTCTTCCAATCATATGCACTCCTGGCTCAGGACAGAAATGGGCTTTGTGTGGAAGGACAGTTCTCCCAAAAGAGAAGAAAATCCATCATAGCTTTATGATTTTTAGCTTCCTGATTGCTATTCTTCAACAAAGAAAGCTGAGAGAGAGGTAGGGTACAATACTTGAAGGTAGGCATCAAGTATTATTCTTTTGTATCGCCTACAGAGCCCATTGAAATACAGAGTAAACAGTAGGTAATCAAAATCTCTTTGATATATTGAATTGAAACTTGATTTGAGCTTCAGTACCATGGTGTAGTGACTTGATTTGAGTTTCTGTATCATGGTGTAGTGGACAGATTACTGGACTTGGTGATAAAACTTGGGTTCAATTCTTAGTTGCTTATCTCTGGGCGAGCCATTTTATTTCTTGGAGCCTCAGTTTCCACACCTATAAAATGGGAATAATACTATTACCACTCCCTACCTCACAGGGTTTTGTAAACTATAAAGTGCTATATGAATATGAGCTATTTTTTTCTTTTCTGTTCTTCAAGTAATAGAAAACAAAAGCATAAAGACTCTGCTCCTATAGGATATGGGCAACAAATACAGCCTGGGAAAGGTTGGCCTGGATCTCTTGCTGAGCACGGTGATTGCCTCAACCATCATTTCAAGTGCTACCTCTGTGGTTGCTATGACAACAAAAATGGCTGCAGCTCAGCTGCAGTGATTCACAGATCACACAATTTCTTCCAGGGAAACAAAAGCAGTACTTTTGAGGACAGCAACATTATTTTGGGTAACATCTCTCAGAGCAACCTATTACTACTACAGTGATTCACGCAAAGTGCTCCTAATGAACAGGAGATTATACTGTTTGAATTCACAAGGAAAATGCATGAAAGACATTTCTAATTTGTTAATTAACATTTTCTCCACACATCAAAGAAAAACATTCAATCTAAGAAGAGAGGTAGAGTTTTGATTGTGACTGCAGACTCATTAGACACTAGAAGTAGAGATTCCCTTAGATGTAAGTTCAGAAATCACAGCAGAGAAATAACTCGACACCAATAAGTAAGGAGATGAAAATACTAATTGTCAACAAAGTAAGCAATGGAGAATGATTAAATGGGTCATGGAAGGTTGCTCCCATTTTATTAGGTGTTCTGATACCTTTACTCCTTTTTAAAAAGGAATTGAAGAATTAATCCAGAGCCTTTCCTTTGAAATGCCTTTAATAAAATAACATGTTCTTTTAAGAACACATTCCAAAACATCTTATTACACTATGCAACTGGACAACTATATCCGAGAGAAAAAATGCAGCCCCAGAATGGCAAAATCATCTTTTGACTCAGCCTTCATTCTTCCCCTATATTTAGTCCATCAAAAAGCTCTGACAATTTAAAAAAAAATGTTGACCACTTCCATTCCATTTTCTACATTCTTAACACAACACTCCTAGGAAGTTATCATCATCTCATACTTGAAGAACTCTCATAGTCTTCTGCTCACAATTTCTCCCCACTCCAATCCATCCTGAACATCACTTCTAGATTAATCATCTTAAAAGACTACATTCTGTGCACTACTCACATGCTCCAAAACCTACATCAGTTCCCCATTATCTCAAGTACCTATTCTTTATCCTACTAGTCAGTGCTCTCTATTTTCAGCCCAGTTTACTGATTCAACCTTAAAATGCTCAAAAGGAATCTTCTGCTCTGGTGCAGATGGTAGGGATAATCCTTTTAATGGTCTCCAGAAGTACTCTCAGCACCTAGGACAGTGCCTTGCACATCATAGACTTTTGCACCATAGGTTTCCAGACAAGTATAGCACAGGTTTGTGGATTATTATCACTCAAAACCAGAGCTCATAACCCAACTGATATGCTTGACTTTATTACTAATAAACAGGACAAAATTAGTTAAGATTAAAGGCATTTCATGAAATAATATACAAGAAAAGGGGCAATAAAAAGTTTTCCCCATAGACCTAGGACACATTCATATAAATATGTATGCCATTAGTAAGAAGAACTTCTAGGGAACATATGTAGAAATTCATATACACAGAGAACATACATAGAGTGGTTAGAGCTCACACATGGAGGAACCATTCATGCCTCTGAAGCTTCTGGACCACCGATATTCTCTGGTGAGGTCATTGTACTGACTCACCTGAGGTCCATTCCCCTAACTGTTTTCCACTGGGTATGTTGTCTCTCATAATCTCTGGTGAATGCATTGTCCCTGTGGATGAACAGCCTCTACTATATGTGAGTGTCTATCAAAGGATAGTCTCAATTGTACATAAAGACTCTATTGGATAAATAGCTTCAGTCTTATTTAGAGTTTCCGCTCTATACTGATCATGTTAGATGTGCTGTTTCTGTTGCTCCATTGGTTGTGCTATCCCTTTCCCAAACCAATCACAGCCCCTATGTGCATGAAGTTGTGGAGTGTGGCATAGACGTCTGGGTCGAGAATCAGGAAGACCTGAGTAATGAGAGAACGCAAGGTACTCTGTAAACCCCTCTCTCTCTCTCTCTCTCTCTCTCTCTCTCTCTCTCTCTCTCTCTCTCTCTCTCTCTCTCCCCATATATATATATATGAAGTTATAGATATAGATTAATACATACATACAACTTAAATCTCACTTCTTCCATGAAGATTCATCTGATACTTACTGAACTCTCCTTTCTCAGGATTTGAAGAATTACTTATCTCTGCCATTCACCTTGTTATCTACCCATTCTCCCTCCTGTATTGCTACTAAACTGTTTCATGTGTGTCCAATGTAATTTTAAAGTCTGTGAAGGCAAGAATCATGTCTTACAATAAATCCGTTTGAATTGGATTAAAAGTCAAGGTTGGTGTGTTTTTTCCACCACCAGTAAACTGCTTAAATAGATGAACTAAAAAAATTGTTTCTTCTGTGGTCTCTATTAGTCAACTTCTTAGTTCTGTACACAATTCAGCTCATAAATCATGAAGATGGAAGGCAATAATGCACAAATGTGAATTTCAGTAGCAATCTCAGCTTTATTTCTTTCTATAGATTCTCAATGAGAGAGAGAGGTGGTGGTGGGCATTATGGGAAAAGGGGAGAGGGTAGAAGTGGGTGCCAGGGGATACATAATTTACAAAGATCCAAGGATTCAAGATTTCTAATAACTTCTGTCATAGTACAAATACTGATCTTTGCTAAGAAAAGTTTGGTATGTAAAGACTGCTATTTCAGAAGGCACTACAGATGGACACCAGAAACACATAGCTTAACAAAGTCAGAAGTCCACGTTCTTCAAATATTTTTTATATCACAGGATCATTGTTATTGTCAAGTCATTTCAATTGTGTTTGACTCTGATTTGTTTTTCTTGGCAAATATGCTGGGGTGGTTTTCCATTTCCTTCTCCAGCTCATTTGACAGATTTGAGAAAACTGAGGCAAAGAGGGTTATTTACTCTGGGTCAGTCAGCTAGTAAGTATAGAGACTAGGTTTGAACTTAGGAAGACGAGTCTTTCTGGTTCCAGGCCCAGTACTCTGTCCACTGTGCTATTTAGATGCCCTTAGTTGACTTCATGATACTTATGAGTCACTGGAAGAGAATGAACAAGAGTCCTTATTTAGTTTCTGTAGAAGAAGGTGTTTAGCAGAGCCCTCTGAGGGGGCACAGTTTTTTATCACTCCCCTGATGTAGCACTCAAGGAAGAGGAGGTTTTGGCAGGTGAGCCAGGAAATACTGAGTGTTGGTACAGGAAAAAATTTCCCTGTCAACTCCGATCCTAGGATAGGTTGCATGCAAGAGACTGATCACTTCTGAGCTACTTTATGACAGGTGACCCTGATGGAGGACAAAAAGCTATTACTGTACCAAGTGTGTCCATATAGAACCCCTGATATTCCTGGAGAAGGTCCTGTTCATCATCTCACATCAGGAGATATCTCCAACTACACTGGCACTCTCATCATTTACACTGGGAAGCTGATGTTGTCCATGATGCTCTGGTTCATCACCACCACTTCAGATTAGGATACTCACAGTGAACCTTGAACATGTAGCATCACCTACCATCTCGAGCATGCTGAGACTTTGAGACCTGATATTTCTGAAGCAGAAGGGAAAAGCTTAGAACTTCTGCAATCCTCTATATTTTTTTTTGTTTCTGTTGTTTCTGTTTCTCTTTTCCCCTTACTACTGCCCATTATGGGACTATCCTATAAAAAACTTGAGACTTGGTCCTTACAAAAAGGGGCAGAAAGTCCATACTCCACATTTTTATTTTGTTTTGTTTGATCTATTTTTTCTCCACTTTACTCCTTTTCCCTCCCTTTGTACCACCCATGACAGGAGAACTATCTAGCAATGGTAGAAGGTCTGTCTGAAGATTATTCAGTCCTTCCCATCAAAGGGTGGTATATGATGGGACAACAAGTTTCCTGACACAGCTTTGCTGATCCCAACACAATTCTTCCCTCTCTGTGCAAACCTGCTTGACTCCAGCTTTGCTGAGGCAGTTTCCTGACTTAGGGACATAAAGGGTCCCATCTAAGTGTGTGTAACAGATAAAACACAGCATACTTGAGGGCCATTGGAAGAGGTTCACTCTTGATTTGGTCAGACAGGAAAGACACTAAAAAGGAATTAATCTTACTTCTAGTTTAGTTCTCTCCGAAGAGGTTTGAGAGCACAAACTCCTACAGCATTCCCTAATCATCCTTCTCACAGGGGCTGGTGAGAAGCGGGGGCAACTACCCCTACATCTGTATGGGGTCAATCAAGATGGACACAGCTTGTGCATCCCCTAAATACCCTCAAGCCTCAAAGGGGGCCAGGTGAGAAAAACACAGATTTTGCCCAAGCCTTGATGGGCTCCAGTCAAGGCATGCACAGCTTGTGCACTCAACCCTGAGGTTCCCCCCAAGCCTCAATGGGGGCCAGTTGAGGCACACACAACATTTGTACATTCAACCCTAAGGGTTCCCCATTCACTGTCTAGAGACCACCTGTTTTGTAGACTAACAGACAAAGAAAGCATGTTGCCAGCAATAGCCTCACAAGTTTACATCATCTCATCCCTGTATCCCACTGTGCAGCCGCAGTAGATGTTTATGTTATTTAGCATTATATAACTACGTACAAGCAATGTGTCGATGTTTTGAACCGTAACTGTGGAAACTCATATCTAGTGCCTGGGATCCGAAGACTGTTAGGGCTATGGATCCTGGGAAACTGAACTCTGGGAAATAATAACAAAAATTTAGTTTACACACACTGAAATCCACCTTACACTGAAATTCATCTTACATACAGTGTGGTAATAGATGCTCAGACTTGGTGGGTTCCTGAGACCATCCTGAAAATGGACTTATCAGACGTTTCCTGATGGAGACAAAGGAGGCCATGTGCTGAAAAGCTGTCTACTACCGTAAAGTAATCCTCCTTTGTTAAATGTTTAGTGACTCATGAGTACTTCATTTTGTCCAAACATCAAACTTGAGCTAAGAGGGCACTGACATTAAAGCCTCCAGTACAAAACAGTGACATACATAATTACAATCATACGATAACAGAGCTAATATTTGAAGGCCTGGTCAGACAAGGCAGCTGGAGGGATTTGGGCACCTGACAGGGTCAAGATGAGGTAAGGAGGGGAAATTAAAAGAAGAAGACACCATTCTCCTCTTCTGGAGATTTATTGGGAGCATTCCCCAAGGAGGTATTTCACCTTCATAGAGCATAAAGGATTGAATCCCATATATTTACAAACAGGAGTGTGCTGGTAAATGTTTAACAACTGACTTTTTGAAATAATGTACATGGACGCGTTTCTAAGATTAATCTACATTTTTAACATTTTCTCCATTACTTTCTTAGATCTAGGCAATTAACAAAACAAATTAAGCCCTGATTTGTAGCATTTCCTGATTTTGGAAATGCAATTGCTCACACTGAAATTTAACCATCTGCTTTTACAAGCAGGTGTGCTCTGGCTCTAGCATATCCCTGCTATAGTAGTAAATATACCCTATTCCCCTTTAAGATAGCATGGCAAAGTGCAAAGATCACTGGGAATCAGGGGTCCTTGAGAATGGAGTCTTATCTCTGAGTGATTTTGAGGAGAAGAGCACAACAGATCCTCCACTTGACTTGAAGTCAGAAAGACCTGGGCTCAAGCATCTTCAGATGCTTATTCGCTCTGTGACCCTAGACGAGTCATTTAATGTCTGTGCTTCATTTCCTCAGCTGTAAAATGAGGGGATTAAGCTAGGTAATTTCCCAGCCCCCTGACACCTCTTGAAATAAGGAAAAATGTAAAGTGTGATATTATGATATGGAATAATGACTTTTATCATAGGAAACAAAGGCTTATCAAATTTATAAGGGAAAAAGGAAGTACCTGGAGATAATCATACCAGGGGCACTTAAAAATGAATCAAATGATAGCATTCTCAGGTTGACTTGGGCTGGTCTTGTATCATAGGAACTACAAGACCAAGACAAGAAAAGAGAACTGGGGCTTTAGAAGGGCATTCTTCATTTCTTTGAAATGAGCAATATGACACAACACACACATATAACATGCATATATAAAATATATATTAAATACATATTTAATGTATTATCTATTATTTCTGAGACAATAGTCTCCCATATTCCAACCTCCACTCTAACTTAGAGTCAGGGAAGGTGCTGAAAATACTTCTCCTTCCCCAAAATTTTGTTTTTCCTTACATAAAATTATTTTGCCTGTTTTCTTGCAACCAATGAGGCAACTGGAAAAGAACTACATGGTACACAATCTAGGACCAGAGTTATAATAGATCTTTTGAATATTAGATATGGAAGGAATATTAGAGATCATCTCTTTCATTTCTTAAATGAGGGGAATGAGGAAGAGGAAGCAAAGAGAGGAAGACAGTATTACTAACATTCTATGACTACTTAGTGACAGATATGGGGTTGGCATCATGTGCATTGAATACCAGATAATAAGATCCTAACATTAGAGGTAGTAGGACTTTACAGGTGACTACTTCAACTGTTTCATTTTACAAAGGAATAAACTGAAACAAAGAGATTACTAAATGGCAAAGGACAGAGCCAGCATTTGAAGGCATGGGACCCAGGTTTGAATTCTGGATTTGCCATATATTCTCTTTGGGTAAGACTTTGGGTAAGTTACTTAGCTTCTCTCACCCTTAGGTTTCTTGACTGTAAAATGAGAGGTTTGGGCTAGAGGCCCTGTTTAGTTCTGATTGCGAAGGCTTTATGACCCTTCTCCAGGGAGTTTGTTGTGATATTCTTTGCTAATAATCAAAGGATAAATTATGTTAAATTATTTTATATGAGGTTAGATAGGAAATTTGGGGATAGGGAAATATTTCCAGTGGTATGCCTTCCAATAAATCTTCTGTTATATTACTCAGCTTTAGCCTTAAAACAAAATGAAAAACAATTAAACCAAGATTTAGGTCTAAGTCCTAGGCATCAAAAATAACATGTATATACTAAGTACTTCAAGGGTTTCAAAATACCCTCTTGCTAATTTCCCTATAAAGTAGATCATGAAAAGATTATTGTCCCGATTTTATGAATCTGAATCTCAGCAAGGTTAAATGATTTATCTAAGGTCACATAGCTGGTAATTCACAAAACAAAACAAAAAAAACCCTAGAAGCTAGCTCTTCCATCTTGACACCTGGGCTCAATTCACTGCCTTTTGGCAAAAGTTTGATTCTGACGTTACTTATAGTTCATGTTAATGAGAAAATGATTACTGGAGCTGCAAGTTTTTTTATGATTTCTTTCTAATTTTTCCCCCCCTGGTATTAATGAGTTATTCTTAGAAGACAAGATTTTTCCTACCATTTTTTTTTAAAAAGAGAAATAGATACCAAGTATAGTTGTCTTGTAATGACGAAAAAGAGAGAAAATAAACAAGTCATGGTTTCCTTTAATTAGGACATTCCTTTATTTCTACTTGTTCATCCTGGCCTTTGTGGTACAGGCTCTAATATACTGCCAGAAAAATTAGCAAAGGCAGAGTAGTAACACACATAGTCTTTCCTTTCCTTTCCTTAGCAAGAAACTTTAATGAGCTCCTCTGGTTTGGCTAAGAAAAGACAGATCGAGAGGATGAAAGGACGCCTTGGTTGGTTCCTCTTCACAGTAATATTCCACAAAAATATTCTTTAAAACTGGTTTTTAAAAATAGAGGAACTGAGTAGTGGGATGAATTAACTGTACAATGCACAGGAAGAATGATCTCTCATGCCCTACCATTAAACAAAATGAATTGAGCTCCAGCAAAGATGAGTCACTGAAGCCATTTCCCCAATTGATAAATGTTTTAAGGATATGAATAGGATATGAAATAGAAAAATCTCAAGAGCACCTGTCTATGGCTATGTAAAAAAAATACTCCAAATCACTACTAATTTGGGAAATAAAAATTAAACCAATTCTGAGATTTCACCTCAACCCATCAGGTTGACAAAGATGAAAAAGGAAAAGGAAAATGGTAAATGTTGAATTGGATTGGAAATAGACATATTGATACACTGATGGTGAATGTCCAAATAAGTATAGGAATTTGGAATATATGCAAAAAGTGCTAGTCCTCTACCCCAAAGAGATCAAAGCAATTGAATATGTCCTACATGTATAAAAATATTCATAGTAACTCTTTTTATGGTAGCCAACCAAAAATAGAGGGATGCCTATCATTGATGAATTGCTGAATAAGTTATGGTATATGAATTTGGCGGAATACAATTATACTATAAGAAATGAGGAGAGAGAACATTTCTTTCTTTCTTTTTTTGGAGGATGGAAGGCAAGGCAATTGGAGTTAAGTGACTTGCTTAAGGTCACACAGTTAGTAAGTGTCAAAGGCCAGATTTGAACTCAGGCTCTCCTTACTCCAGGGCTAGTGCTCTAGTCACTGCACTACCAAGCTGCCCCTGGAAAGACATAATTTCAAAGAGGCATGGAAAGATATATGAAGTGATGTAAAATAAGCAGAACTAGAAATATTTATACTGTAACACCAATAATAAAGAATTTTGAAAAATTTTATAAAATGCTACAAAATGAAATCAGCAAAAATAAGAAAATACTTTGTACAATATCAATACAACTGTGAAGATAATAACTTCGGAAACTCTAAGGACCATGATCAATATGGTAAACAGCCACAATTCCACTGATAATGAAACAGGCTATCTTTCTCCTGGAAGAAAATTGATAGATTTAGGAAACAGAATGAGACTTATATTTATAATAACATGATATAATATAATGACATATTATGTAATATGATGTATGATATATGCACTACAATGTTAGAGATAATATATATAATTATATGCAATATAATGTTAGATAATATAGTTTTATATTATTATTTATTAATGATATTAATATCTTATCATTTATAATATACATAACATGATGTGTGACATGTTATATAATAGATACATTATATATGAGCTAATTTTATATATTACTACTATACATGTCATATCATATATAAAGTATATATGATGCAATGCAATATATCATTAACAAAATATATTTTAAACTACTGTGTGCATATTGTATTATGTATAATACATTGTATATATGTATATATATAAATGATATAGAGATATCTATACCATACAGAAAATGAAAGAATTGTTTTGATTTATGATATATATTTGTTACAAAGAATTTGTTTTTCTTTTCTCTTTTTCCCCAGAAGGATGGGAGGTGGAAGAGAAAGATTTCTGTCAATTAAAAAAATAGAAGTGGGGTTCGACAGATGTGAAGTGTTTCCAATTATACTTAACTGTTTTACTTTGTTATAAGAGATCTCCCATGGAGTTAAGAGAGGTGATCTATAAATGTAATGGAAAAACAAAACACATGAATAAAACTTTTAAATAAATAGAATGCTAAGGACTAGTATCTACTATGTCATGTATGGAAATTTGAATTGAATATCCTAATTCAAGTAAATGTCCCCAAACTATAATTGGTCACCTTGTCTTTCTGGGGGAAGGAAAGAGACCCCTTAATGTGGTATTAAAAACTCTTCCTCTAACTTAGCTTCAACCTACTTTTCCATCATTCTTTCACCTTTCTTCCTTTCTTGATTTCTCTTTCTTACCCCTCTTGTACCTTCCACATTCCCCAAGGTTGTCCCTTATTACTGAGTCATTTTAATTAACACTTATCTTTTGAAATGCTCTTTCACTGAGGCTCAGCCCAGATACCACATCTTCCATGAAGCCTTACTTAATTCTGACCCCACCACTTTCATCCCCAAGTAAAAAGAAATCTGTTTTTATGGTAATTTGTACCTCTCCTTTGCCTTTAGCACATTTTTCCTTCTGCTAATATCTTCTTCCATCTACTAGAGTCAAGTAAGGAAATGGTGTAAATTTTTTTTCCAATTCTATATCCCCAGAAGCCAGCATAGTGCTTAGAACTGAGAAGACATTTAATAAGTATTTGTTTAATAGAATTACAACCATAGATTTATAGATGAGAATGGTCTTAGAAATCACTTAGTCCAACCATTTTATTCTACAGATCAGAAGGCCAAAAAAGTGAAAGTGACTGCCCTTAGACACCCAGCTAGTACAGCCAAGATTTAAATTAAGACTCTCTAACTCCAAATCCAGCCCTCTTTCTGTTGTACCACACTGAGTCTATAAGGCAATGAGTTATGTTGGATTGCTTTAGATTGAGCTGAATTCCCCATTTGGCAATGACTTAAGTGGATGGATTCTACCTGAAAAGGAATGACTTGACTAGACAAAAGTGGAGGGTTGGCATTACTAGATGTTATCCTCTCCTGCTCTATCCCATCCATGGCTCTGTGATTCTTTACTTCTGTCGAAAGCCGCTGTCCACCTCTCAGGGACAAAGTGGGTTTTGAACGGCAACATTTTGGACACTCAATCCTTCCAGCAATTGCTCTCATCCTGGCTCATCATATCACTTCTGATTCCCTTATGTCCTCCATAGCCATTGTGCCATCAAAGTTATGGTACTATTCCTAAACCAGTAGCAGTACATGACCCCCTAGTTTTCCTGAAAGTCTGCTCCTCCAAATTCTAATATTCACTTAGGAGCAATCTGAAATTCAAAGACTCAGTAAGCTGGCAGGCCAAGAGATGATGAGGAAAACTAATTTGCTTTTCCTCACTCCCCAGCCAGTGTGAATGCTTTCCTGGTACCGTATTTTATTTTACAGTTTAATAAGAAGCCATCACTGCAGTGGCCTGAGGGCTCCTAGTGTATTTCATCATGTTACGGTTTTATTTGGTGGTTGTTGGTTTTTTATTTTTTTACTTTTTGAAGTGGAGCTCAAGAAGTTAGTGGATGCCAGCCAGTAAAAACAAACAGACAAATAAAAACAAACCTAATACTCTCTCCTAGGATGGAATGGTCAAATACAAGGTTAGATACACAAGCGCAGCTTCCTTGAGGTCTCTGCTCTGTGTGTGGCTAGATGCACTTGGGAATAGCGGTTCTTGGAGACAAGAATGCCTACTTTTTCAATTAGAGGTAGAATCAGTCCTCATGGGTCCTTCTTATAAATCAAATTATGAGGGAAAAAAATTTTATATTCTCTTTCCATTTCTCTAAAAAGGTTACCCTCACCCACTGTGTGCATTGCTATTTGGCCAAATTCTGGTATTATTCAAGAGCCAAGGATACTTAGGTATTATACAGAGCAAATAAGGATTTAATTCAAGTGTAATTTTGAAAAAATTGTCCTATGAGGGTTATGAAGTTGAATTTTCAGTCATTAAAATGTGGATAATTCAAAGTAAAAAGAATTTCATCTATTAATGTGCTTTTAAGTGTAAAGTCTCCTATTCACCATTATGTCCTTTGTTTAATTATTTTCCACATGATACTGAGCTGTTGAGAAAGATTTGATAAATCAAAGATTGGTGTGTGAGGAAGGAGGCCTAAATTTTAGTCCCAGCTCTTCTATCCTCTCATTGTGTTTGTGTGACTTTTTGCAAATCACTGCAACTCTGAGCCTCAGTTTCTTCCTCTGTAAAATGATAAAATTGGACTAGATTATCTCGGAGGTCCCTTCCTGTTCCAAGAGACTTCATAATACTAATAGCTAATATTTTTTGTTTTGTTTTAAGGTCAGAAAAGTGCTTTTCATAAATTATCTCACTTGATCTGGTGTAAGGTAGGTGCTAATTCCTGCTTTATGTGAGGAAACTGAGGCTAAGAATGACTAAGTGACCCTCCAAGAAAGTGTCCAAGGCAGGATTCACATTCACTTTTTCCTGACTTGCAGTCCAAGACCCCATAGTCTGTGCACCTAAAAAAATCCTTCTACAGTTTCTCAAGCAGCAAAGATACTATGATTCAACGTTTTTTCCTCAAAATCCATATTGTATTAGCCTTTCCAAATTATTACAACTCAAAGGAAAACACAATTGCTTCTAACTTTGCTTGCAGATCACCCAGATTCACAGGACACATTCATAAAGAGAAGGGTAATTAACTGAAATGTCATGTATGTTGGAGGACTTGTTGAAGGTCAAGGTACTAGCAGGATCCTTCATGGAAAATGAAGTTGAGATTAGAACCCTGATGAATTGAAAGCTTGGAGTTTGAGAAAGGTGACATTAATAGGCTCAGAATATTTCTGTGACATTAACTAGTGTCACTGTACTGGATGCTCACTTGAATCACCCACAATGGATTTAGCCATGGCTGTATTGCTGATAGTTTACCATTTTTCTGATTCTCTTTCCTTATCCTAAAATATTGACTTCATGCCTAAATAATTCCATTGCTTCATATTTTCCCTTTTCCAATTTTTAAAAAATTTATGAAAGTGACCTCATTTTATATTTTTTCAAATTTATTTATTTGTTTTCAATTTTCAATAATTGTTTCCAGAAATTTAAATTTTCTCCTCCTTCCTCCCCTTCCTCATTTCCCTGGACGGCATGCAGTCTTTTATGTGCTCTACACATACATTTTCATTAAACACATTTTCACATTAGTCTTGCTGCATAGAAGAATTAAAATGAATAGGAGAAAGCATGAATAAAACTAAACAAAACCAAATAAAACAAAGAAGAAAATAGTCTGCTTCACTTTGCATTCTGACTCCATAGTTCTTTCCCTGGATGGGCATGGTATTTTGCATCATTAAGACCTTTGAAAATGCTTTAGCTCCTTGCCTTGCTGTGGAGGACTAAGTCTATCAAAAACAGTCCTAGCACATTGTGGCTGTTATTGTGTGCAATGTTCTCCTGGTTCTGCAGCTTTCACTTAGAATCAGTTCATATAAGTCCTTCTAGGCTTCTCTGAAGTCTTCCTTTTCATCATTTCTTATAGCACAATAGTATTCCATTATATTCATATACCACAACTTGCTCAGTCATTCCCCAGCTTATGGGCATTCCTTTGATTTCCAGTTCTTGGCCACCACAAAAAGAGTTGCTATTAATATTTTTGTACATATGGGTCCTTTTCCCACTTTTATGATCTCTTTGGGATACAGCCCTAGAAGTAGTATTGCTGGGTCAAAGGGTATGCACATTTTTGTAGCCCTTTGGGCATAGTTACAAATTGCTCTCCAGAATGGTTTGGATTAACTCATAGCTCCACCAACAATGAATTAGTGTCCCAATTCTCCCACATCTTCTTCAATATTTATCATCTTCCTGTTTTGTCATGTTAACCAATCTGATAGGTATGATGTGGTACCTCAGAGTTGTTTTGATTTGCATTTCTCTAGTCAATAGCGATTCAGAACATTTTTTCATATGAAAATAGACAGCTTTAATTTCTTCCCTGCAAAACTACCTGTTCATAGCCTTTGACCATTTATCAATTGGGGAGTGACTTGTGTTCTTGTAAATTTGACTCAGTTCTCTATATATTTTAGAAATGAGACCTTTATCACAAACATTAGTTGTAAAAATTATTCCCCAATTTTCTGCTTCCCTCCTAATCTTGGTTGCATTGACTTCGTGCAAAAACTTTTCAATTTAGCATAATCAAAATTATCCATTTTGCATTTCATAATATTCCCTATCTCATTTTGTCATAAATTCCTCCATTCTCCATAAATCTGACAAATAAAATATTCCTTGCTCCCCTAATTTGTTAGTAGTTTCAGCTTTTATACATATAACATATACCCATTTGGACTTTATTCTGATGTATGGTGTCAGGCATTGGTCTATGCCCAGCTTCTGTCATACCAGGGCCAGGCAGAAAAAGCTCTTGGTAAAATACACCACCCATTTCTATTGAAAACCCTGGAAAGCATAGGAATAAATAGAGACTTCCTTAAAATAATAAGTAGCATTTACCTAAAACTGGATAAGCTAGATGCATATCTAATAAGATCAGAGGTGAAACAAGGATGTCCATTTTAACCACCATTACTCAATATGGTACTAGCATTAGCAATAAGAGAAGAAAAAGAAGTTGAAGGAATTAGAATAAGCAAAGAAGTAACTAAGTTATCACTCTTTGCAGAAGATATGATGATATACTTACAGAATCCCACAGAATAAAGTAAAAAACTACTTGGAATAATAAACAACTTTGGTAAAGTAGCAAGATACAAAATAAACCCACATAAATCATCTGCATTTCTATATATTACTAACAAAGCCCAACAACAAGAGATAGAAAGAGAAATCCCATTTATCGTTACTGTAGACACTATAATATATTTGGGAGTCTTCCTGCCAAAACAAACCCAGAGACTATATGAACACAATTACAAAACACTTTTCTCATAAATAAAGTCAGATCTAAATAATTGGAAAAACATCAGTTGCTCATGGGTAGGCCAAGTTAATATAATAAAAATACAATTCTACCTAAATTAATTTACTTATTCAGGGCCATACCAATCAAACTATCAAAAAAACTATTTTATAAATCTAGAAAAAAAATATCAAAATTCATCTGGAAAAACAAATGGTCCAGAATATCAAGGGAATTAACTAAAAGAAATGCTAAGGAAGGTGACCTAGCAACACTAGATCTTAAATTGTATTTTAAAGCAGCAATCATAAAAGCCACTCGGTACTGGCTGAGGAATAGAGGGGTAGATCAGTGGAATATGTTGGGTACATATAATACAGTAGTCAATGACTAGAACAGTTTACTGTTTGAAAACCCCAGGGACCCCAGCTTCTGGGACAAGAATTCACTGAGTGACTTCATTTTAGACGGGGCAGTGATAGATGAAAAACGAGTCGCTAGAAGTTCTTTGACTAAAGCCAAGGGAGAGAGCATAAAGAAGGGAAGGAGAGAGCAGTTGGTGGATGGGAAGTAAACAGGAGTAAGACTAGGACAAAGAAGAAATGGACATATAAAAGAGGAAGAGCATGAGTCCCTATCCCCAGAAGCTTACCACATACTTGGGATAATAACAATAATAGAGAACATTTATATAGTACTCAAAGCAAAGAACTTTATGTGAACTTTTGTACATCTATATTTATACATATATACATAATTTATTTATTTATATATAATATATGGATTTAGACAACTATATTTCAATGTAAGTGGTTTGCTTTTCAGTCCTATGCCAAACACCCTCACTTTATAAATGAGATCCAGAGAGAAGAAAGTTCACACCACTGGCCAGTGCCAGAAGTGGGAATAAAAACCAGGTCTCTTGACTCTTCCTCCATTCCTACTGAGGTTTGGTGGGGGGAAATAACACTTTATAAAATTAAGAAAGGAAAAATGAAGAAAAAAAGAACAATGTTAAGAGTACATTACAAAAAGTGAAATGTGATGCTGGTCATTAGAAATATGAGCCTGGATCCCTGAGAAAAAGTCTCAGCTAGAGATAACTCTGAGGCTAATTGTTTCTTTAAGTAAAGATCATAAGATCATAGAATTGAAGATTAACTGTTGGAATATATCTGACAGGTATTACAATTCATTCTGCTGATTTTACAGATGAGGAAACTGACAACTAGATATGTTAAATGACTTGGCCAAAGTCAGGTACTAAGTGACAGAGCCGGGATTTGAACCCCAGATCTCTGACTATAAGTCCAGTGTTCCATACCCTATGATATATAGCTTTATTCTGAACTTGAACATATAAAATATATTTGAACCTCATGTCTTGTATTTCTTCTTGAAGAACCAGCTATTTATGCTTTGTAAATTATGAGTGTCAATAAAGCTTGTGGAATGATAAAAAAAAGTGTACCTTATAAATGGCTCCCAAGAAGATAGATAGATAGATAGATAGATAGAGAGAGAGAGAGAGAGAGAGAGAGAGAGAGAGAGAGAGAGAGAGAGAGAGAGGTGGGGAGAGAGACAGACAGACATACAACATGTGCCAAGTGGATGAAGTTGGAAGAAAGGAAAGGATTCACAAGTGAAATGAAAATAGGAATTGATGGAAGCCTTGAAGGACTAATTTGATCTGCACACATGCAAAGCAAAATAGACAATAGAAATATGTGATATGTATGTTGAACATAAATGCAGAGGCTTGAAGACCAGATATGGGACCCCAAGGAAAGAACATGGAGATTCAGAGAAGGAAAAAGAAGAGGAATTTTGGTTCAGTGTTTATAGGAAATGGCAGCATGCTTGACTCTGAAGAAGCTTTTTATTTATTTAGTGATGGGGTTAGGGAGGTTAGCAAACATGCATAAGACATACTTCAAAAATTAAACAAAACTTCCAATGAAATATATGTGAAGTAACTTAGGAAATGTGTGATGCATGTAAAAATGCAGAGTTTTGTGGTTATCATATTTGGTTCTGGCTGTTATATTTTAGGAATTACATTAACAGTATCATATCCAAAGAGGATTAACAGGAGGGTGAGGGACCTGGCTTTCATACCACATGTAGATTTGTTGGAGGAATCAAAGATGGAGAAGAGAAGACAAAAGAGAAATGTGGCAACTATCTTCAAGCTTTTGAAGGATTGTCATATGGAAGAATGTTTAGGCTTTTCTGCTTGGTGCCAGGGAGCAGAAATAAAAACAGTAGAAATTTCAGAAAGACAATTTAAGTGTTGAGGTAAGAAAATCTTCCTAACAAATAAGCTGTATTCAATAGTGAAAAGGAAGCAGCAGTAGACTCCTCTCTAATAGTACATGTTGTCTGACCACTTGAGGGAATTCCTGTTCAGGTATGGATTGGACCAGATGGTCCTTGAGGATCTTCCTATCTCTGAGATCCTTTTAGTATTATCAGAGGGGGAGGTGACAGATGATTTATATAATAGCTATTGAACGAGTGTCTTCTGTACAAAAAAAAGAAGTAAGAAAGTTCCTTACGTTAATTCCACTCTAGTAAAAGGAAACAAAATATATACACACAGAAAAATCTGGGGAGACTTATATGAACTGATACAAAGTGAAGTGAGAAGAATGAGGAGAACATTATACATAGTATCAGCCATGTTGTAATGATGATCAGTTGTGAAAGACAGTTACTCTGATCGAGACAATTATTCAAGACAATACCAAAGGACCAAAGGTGGAAAATGCTATCCACATCTGGAGAGAGAACTGATGAACTCGGAGTACAGAATGAAGCATACTTTTTTCACATTTTTTTCTTTGCTTTTGTATGTGTGTTTTTTCAAAATGACTAATATGGAAATATGTTTTGTATGACTTCGCATGTATAATTGCTATCAGAATGCTTACCTTCTTAATGAGAGGTGGGAGGGAGAGAATTCAGAAATTAAATTTTGAAAAAACAAAGGTTAAAAATATTTTAATGTGATTGGGAAATATTTGTATACTAAAATAAACTTCAGTAGAATATAAGTTTTAAATTAAGAATAAAACATATACACCAGTTTAATAGAATATATGCTCTATTTAGCACATTTATTTTGAGTGCTCATAGATTTCACTCAGGATGCTGACATAATATAGTGCGACTTTGATGGTCAGTACAATGCCACTTCAAGAAGGAGCATATGGAGTTCTTACAATCCATAGGGAATCATTCTTCTATTTGGATGTCCTCCCAGATTTACTCAGTGACACTGCAAATAATGATATTACTAGATATTACTAGTCAGAGGATTGTTGAATCAGATGGTTGCATCCAACAAGAAAACTTCAATGATCTTAATATGTGTGTGGGAGATTGCTGGAGGAGAGACTTTAAGGCTCTGCTTTGGTCTACCAATCTAAATGCTTTTTTACAGTCAATAAATTACAAAGCACAGCAGGAGCATGTATTTTCTGTAGCTTTGAATCAATAGTGTGACTATATAAATGCACACATGGTCTACTTTAGAAAATCATTTGTGAAAATGATTTTCCCATATCTGTTCCCTATATCTTATTTTCAAAGATAATCTGGATGGATATTAATATCATAATCCACATAGGAAAAGCCAAATGGATAAAGAAAAATTTCCAGACCATGACACCAGTTGGATCGGTAACTAAATGGATTATATCATCAAAATTGGCCTCCTGGCTGTTCCATGAACAAGATAGTCTATCTCTCCACTGCCAGGATTTTTTTCTGGCTGTCCCTATGACTGAGGCTCTCTCCTTCCTCAGCTTCACCTACTGGCTTCCCTGGTTTCCTTTAAAAGTACCACCTAAAATCTCACCTTCTACAGCAACCTTTTTAATTCTAGTGCTTTTTCTTTCTTAATAGTTTCCTATTATATAATACATAGCTTGCTTTTTTTATATGCTTGCATGTTGTCTCTTTGTTAGATTGCAAGCTTCTTGAGGGCAAAGACTGCCTTTTTCCTCTTTTTGTATCCCCTGCACCTATTACAGGACCTGGAACATAATAGGTGATTAATAAATGCTTGTCGATTGATTGCTCAATATACAGGCACTATACATGGGCAGTGAGTTGGGCCCAGAATTACATAGGAGAAAGAGAATAGACTGAATTGCCTCTTATTAATTGTACAATGCTTCCATTCACAGGATGCTAGTTAAATGGTGAAGGGATAGAATGCTAGGCCTGGAGTTAGAAAAACAAGTTCAAATTCAACCTCAGACACTTACTAACTGTATGACTTTAGTTAAGCTAACTTCTGCCTGCCTTAGTTTCCTCAGTTCTAAAATAGAGATAATAATAACACCTACCCACCAATGTGAGGTGTAGTGTGTTCAGGGAAGACTAGTACTTCTGGTATGATGGCTACAGAGCCTTTTTAAGAGCTGCTTTCTACCTTTGGTGTTTACCTCTTCCACCCAACTCTCACCTGTGGTTCCAGGAAGATGTAGCATGCTCAGTGGCCACAACCCAGTAAACCATTTCAGCAGATGGGCTAAACCAGTTTGAGGGTAACCAACTCATACCCACTGGTGAGTTAGGGGGGTATCTACCCCAAGCATGTGAAGACTTGCCCTAGTAGAATGAGTGGATAAGAACAGCTTGTTCCAATGGCCATGAAGGCAGCTGAAGCAATTGCTGAGCAGTGCTTAGAGCTTGCTTAGACGTCGAAGACTCCAAGGTCATTCACTGCATCTTGAGCCATCACCAACCATCTTGATTCTGTCCTGCCACTGGACTGTGATGGTTCTTGAGGAACCTCACTCTGATAGCAGCCAGTGTTGTTGGGAGGATAGAATTAGATAATATGTGTAAATCACTCAGCACAGTACCTGGCACATAATTGGCACTTAATGCATACTTATTCCCTTTCCCTTTCAGAAGATAAACCATGACAAAAATGCCCATCTCAACACCAATAATCTTTCAGAGATGCAATAATGCCATGCATGATTGAGAACCACAGGCTCTGAATAATCAAAATTAGCAGTCATCCAGAAGGCAATGGAAAAATGCTTGGTGGCGAGAAGTACACTACAATAAGTTATGGAAAGAGGTATAATGATATCACCCAGACAACATATAAATCCTACAGCAGCTGATCATAGGGAAATATCTTCAGTGGAGAAATGCTTCTTGTGAGATGTTAAAACACCTCAAAGAAGATCTATAATGTACCAGGTAGGACTTCTTAATTAGATTTATAGGAGAAAAATAGATACAAATTAAATAAGATGAGAAGCAAGTCCCAATTATGATCTGTGCTATTGGAAGGAAAATTCATATTGATGAAATCGTGGGTCCACTGCATTATAGGATAAATGCCATCAGAGATGGATGAATAGAATGATATCACTTTTCTGAAGATGATGAAAATTCTTTAGGTCAGACTGATCTGAAGATATTTTGTAAGGTTATTTTCATCTCATCTGGACTTTGAAGAGTATATAGAATTGTTTTTCAGATGGTAATTATTTGTTACATGGGAGAGCTTCCATGGGGAAGAGATGAGTTAATGGATGATAACAGAGACACTTTAAAAAGAAAGAAAAGAGAATTCATAGAATATAAAAAACATTGTCAGGAAACTCATTATTGGGAAAACTTCATCAAGAGTCCATCAGCCTTGGCACTCTCTGCCCCTCTAATTGGAGGGTAACACCATGAATTCCAAAACCTCCATTTAAGGAGGACGCTCAGCTCAGATACCTCCTCATTTCCTTCCTGGTTGTACTACTTTGGGACATCTCTGAATTCTCCACTATACCCATGAGTCAGGGTTCTCTCTCACACTCTTTTCTGTTTATTTTTATGTGCTGTCTTCCTCCATTAGATAGTAAGCTCCTTAAAGGCAGAAGCTGTCTTTTTAAAATTTCCCCCCTAGCACTTAGCACAGTGCAAGCATGTAGTTGGCACTTAATAAATGTTTATTAACCACTAAAAATGTTTATTAGCAAAAGAGAGCCAAAAAAAGTTCAGATGGGCACATAAACATCAATTTTATTACTACCTTATTAAATATAACAGATTTTAAAACAATCTACATAACAAAAGTTCATAGTTTCATGTACAATGGTCCTTTTCTATATTGCAATCTTATCCATGATTGTAAAATTCATAAAAAAAGTTTTTTTTTTCCTAAGTGGGTAGAGGTTCAACAGGAAAAGATTGTAAGCAGAGGGAAAGGAAAGATGGAGAAGAGAAAAAAATGCAAGGTATGTTCTGTTGGTGGAACAATACAGTAGGACTATAGTATTACATACATAGAATCACCAAATTTTAGAGGTGGAAAGGATGTTAGATGATGTTTTGTAGAGAACTTGTGAGCCATATTGGTTGCAATAACATTGCAACTCTCTCTGCCAAGATTGAAAAAACATTGAGCACCAGGCTAAGGGAGTTAGAATTTATTCAGTTAGATTTCATTCAATAAGCAATGGGGACTCATTAAAAAATTTTTGAGATCAGAATGACCTGATCAAGTTTGTGTTTGGAGAAACTGAACAGTGACTGCTATTGCTAATAACCAAAGACTTCTACTGAATTTTTTTTATGACTTGCTGAATTAGAGAGGGGAGAGTTTGGAGGCAAGGGAGACCAGTTAGAGCCATGGCTGTCTTGAAGGATAGAAATAACAAGGGACTTAACAAGAAGAATAATGTCATAAGCACAGCCAAATTAGGAATATTTTTCTCCTGGCAAAGACAATTTCAAGGTGGGAATATTGTGGTGTAAAATCATCCTAATCTCATATAATCAGGAGAGGGATAGGTCCCACTCTCACCTATTTGAGAATTTGGGGGAAGGCAGACTTTTTAAGAGGTACAGCACTGTTATGGAATTCTGGTAGAAAATGGAGGAAGGAGGACTTCTTGTACCATACAATGAGGAAGTTTGTGTGATGGGGGTCACTCTAGGCAAAAAAACAAAACTGTTCTTCAGTCATTCAGGCTCAAAACTTTTAATTTTGCTCTCTCCCTTGTGACGTATATCAAATCTGTCAGTTCCATCAATTCTTTGTATTTCTTGGATTCGTCAAATCCCTTTCCATTCCTACTGGCATATATAATATCAGTTTGTCCCATCTCATGTAATGCCCTTCAGTAAATCTCTCTGTCTCTTATCTCTCTCACTTAAAATTTATTCTACATACTGTTGCCAAATTAGTCTTCCTGAAATGTGACTTTCATCATAACAATTTCCTGCTCAAAAACCTTCCCTAGCTCCCAGACACCTAAAAACAAAATCTAAACTTTGTCCTTGTATTTAAGTTATTCATAACCTGATCATCACTTAGCTTTCAAACGTTATCCAGTATTCTGTAACATAAATTCTCTGTTCCAACTAGACTGTCATACCCACTGTCTCTGAAATGCCATACATTCTGTCCTCTTTGCATTTCTCATCGACTTCAGTTTTATTCATCTTTCAAGGAACAGATAATATTCGATCTGTTCCCTGAAACCTTCACTGAGAACTCTCTCTCGTTCTGATTTTTTTTCCTTCCCTAACTCCTCAAGCATTTATTGTCCATATGGAACATATAATGCTTCTCAATGGTTATTTCCTTATTCTTTTCTTTTTTACATGTGTGTTTTACAATTAGATTTTAAGATGTTTGAGATTAAGAATGATTATCACATAAAGGAAGTCAGTAACTGAAGTGAATTTAAGTCTTTCCTCAAAATACTTTAGTTCAGAAACAAACAAAAACATTGTCAGTGTTCTATTACAGAATCTCTGAACAACACATTTGGGCACAATTGCACAAGGAGCTTATTCAATGACTCTCTGGTTATTGGTGTACATCATGGCATATAAGAGAGACATACGCTCATCAAAGGTGTTCATCAGTGTCTTGGAAGAGGCCCAACAGAGTCCAAATGGAATATGGATTTCCTATAGATGGGAGCTACTCCAGATGCTCCTTTTTGCCAGTGACATTGTACCGATCACATCAAACCCTGGAACATTGCAGAGCCTCCTAAATAAGATCCATAATCACTCAAAAGAGTTGAGATTCATCATCTCAAGAAGAATCCCAATGAATGAACAATGTCTACTGTCCTGGCTATGATATGTAGTTTGATGGACAACTTATACAGAACTTACTCATCAGTGTATGAATATTGTAGAGTCATTAACAATGGTTAGTGAACAGCAATTTTCACTGAATAGAAAGAATTGAATTGATTGTATTTGAGAAATTGCATTGTTTATGACCCCATGCTTCTCCCTAAAAAAGGAATTCTTTTAAACACCAATGTTCTTTGAGTGATGTTTTATGATTTTTTTTAATGAATCATTGAAACCTGTAGTCTCTCAAAATTGAATCAAGAGTTATTCAAGGGTTACTGACAAAACCAGGGGCTGTGAGGCCACATGTGACCCTCTAGGTCCTCAGTTGTGGCCCTTTGACTAAATCCAAACTTTACAGAACAAATCCCCTTAATAAAAGAATTTGTCCTGTGAAACTTGGACTCAGTCAAATGGCTGCACCCAAGAACCCAAAAGGTCACACGTGGCCTTGGGGCTGAACAACCCTGAACAAAACTCATGGTGTAACACATTAGAAATAAGGAATTGCACAAGGGGAAAGATTTAAAGGGTGTAATAAAGAAATTTGTGGTTGAAAAAATAAAATGAGTTGGTCACATGGCAAGAGCGAGGCACAATTGATGGACAAGTCATGTGCTTTGCTAGTATCTTTTCAATATCAACAGAAAATAAGGAACTACACTAGCACATTGGGAAGATTTCCTTTCATAAACTTTTGAGAGGGCATGAATAAAAGTCACGTAGCATTGGAATTGGAATTAAAAAACCATGGGTTCAAATACTACCTCTTCCATTTGCTAGTGGGCAAGCCATTTACTTTGGGTCTAAATTTTTCAAGTGAAAGAAAAAAATGCTTTGATAGCCTGGGAGTGGTTATATAAATGTGTTTTGTTATCATTAAGTAGTCATGATTTCAATATCTACCCAAAAAAGGTCTGTTATCTCATGAATGTGAATATTCCCTCTATTTACATAAACAACAATCCCTCTATACCTTACATTGATAAATAGGTAGAGCATTTAAGTATTGGCTACATGTAGCAGGCACAGTGATAAGTACTGGGGATATAAATGCTTATATCCTAGTAGAGCATGAAAACACAGAAAGGAAAGGGAGTTTACATGGAAGCAATAGCTTGGAGCTGGTGGCTCCAGGAAGTGAGGCAGATATCTGGCTTTGACCAATTTAAGGATTAAGCTCACCTAGCAGAGTCCAGGACTACAGGGCAGAGTCCAAGTTTCCTTTGAGAAGCAGGTGAGCCTGAGGACCAGAGAGAAAGCATTACAGTTTGGGGTTGGTTATAGAACTAGGTTTCTTCTATCTCTATCTCTCTGTGTCTCTGTCTTTCATTTCACGTCTCTATTCACCTAAGTTTTGTCTCTCTCTGTGTCCTCATCTGTCTCTGTCTCTGAGAAGTTACTTTGTATACTGTTAGTACTCAACAAAATATTTGCTGATTTAATGAGACCATGATTAAAAGAGGGATATCAAAGAAAGGAAATAAAAGTTTTCTTTCTTTAGAAGCATTAAGACACTGGAGCAACAGTAAGTGGCTAAACTGAGTTATTTAAGAAAATATTTTCCTCTGTACTATCCTGATAATTGCATATGTAGTCAGAGGAAGAGACAATCCTTGGGCTCATTATGTCCCACTGACAATCCTCCTTTCTGGCTCTTCAGGGTGCAAATGCTGGTTTTCCAGAGCTATAGAAGGGATAGCATTTTCCCTCCACTCTTCCTATGTGTATATGTGTAATATTGCAGGTGGAAAAGAGGGGGAGTATGTGGGGGAGATGAATTCTCCTATTTCAGAGGACTTCCTTCTGTGCTTTTACTCAACCAGGCTTCTGACTCATAAGTTACAGAATTCAACTGAATTATTTAATGTAAAAACTTTTCTTCTTAATTTTAATAATTATTTTTAAGAACAGATGATTTTTCTTACAAGAATAGCTAACTGAAAGGGAAAGGGTTGGCTCACACATCCTTGGCGTTGTGCTGATGATAAGGATGTGAGAACATTTTTAACCATTTCCAAGTTATCTATGTGGAAGCAGAGGGTATTTTTCCAAATTAATTTAGAGTGTTTTTCTTGACAATGAAGAATTCTATTTAATGTTCTGGGTTTCATTTGGGAATGGTGATAAATTTCTAATTCTCATGTCTACAATGGCATAAAGCTGTGATTGCTTTTACTGATTCAGAAGCTGGTGTCTCCCAAGTACTCCCTGATAGTATATTAGAAAGAAAAGTATATATGGGCACTAAACTTTCTTATTCTGGCATCTTTTCCATAAAAATTAATGTTGAAGGGCACTGCACCTTTAGGGAACTGTAAGTTCTTTTTTTTATGATGCCGATTTTACATGGGTTTTATTCTCTAGGACAAGAGTTCCATTTCCACTTGTTTACAGTACCGATAAAGTACAATGTTGTTCACTTCTCTCCCTCTGCACACATTCAAGTATTCAAAACACCCCAATTTACACAGTCCTTAAATGGTACTTTTAAACTATTACTGTCTTGGAGTCTGGTTTTTGGAAAGCTGTGTGGAATACTTTTTCTTCTGATGTGTTTAGTCAATCTCTTCAATAATGCATCTGGGAGAAGCACCTCCAGATTGGGCTGCTCCACCCCTGGGAGCCTCTCAGGCACACCTGCTTGCATGGCCCTTGCACTCCAGTATAGCTTAGGAATGGTGTGGTTGCAGACCTTCTCCAATTCATTCTGCAGATGCTCAAATGTTTCCTTCTCAGCCTGGTTCTTATCCAGCCAGTTGACTATTTCATTACGTTTCTCAAGGATCTTCTGTTTGATTTCATCACCAGTTTTGCCTTGGAGTTTCTCATCTGCTACAGTAGTCTTCTTGTTGAAAGTATGAGATTCAAGAGAATTCTTGAAAGACACCCTGTATCTCTGTCTTGCCTCTTCATCCTTGTATTACTGAGCCTCTCAGACCATATGATCAAGGTCTTTTTTGCTCAGATGAGCTTTGCCATTGGTGGTGATTGTATTCTCCTTTCCTATGCTCACATTCATAGCAGAAACATTGAGGATGCCGTTTGTATCAATGTCAAATATCACTTCAATCTGAGGAACACACCTAGGGGAAGGGGATCATGGTGAGCTCAAACTTGCCAAGTCAGTTGTTGTCGTTTGTTATTGTTTTCTTTCTTTCATAAAACTGGGTAAGACTACTAAGTTGGTTGTCCAAGTAGGTGGTAAAGGTCTGCATCTGCTTGGCATGAATAATGGCAATGAATTTGGTCAGAAATTACATAACTCCACTAGCAGTGTCAATTCCAAGGGAAATAGGAATGATGTCCCACAGCAGAAAGTTCTGCACATTCTCAGATTTGTCTGGAGACAAGATGGCAACCTGGACAACTGTATCATAGGCAATAGTTTCATCTGGATTGATATTTCTGTGGGGATCCTCACCACTGAAAAAGTCATACAAAGGCTTTTAGATTTTGGGGATTCAAATGGAACCACCCATCAATCACAAATTCCTTTATGACACCCTTTAAACTGCTCCCCAGCCCCTTACACCACCCAGCCCCATGTAATTCCTTGTGTCTAATGTGTTTTACCATGAGTTTGATCAGTATCCTTTGAATGACCCTTGAATCAATTCTGAGAGATTATAGGTTTCCATGATTCATAAAAATGTCATAAAACATCACTCAAAGAATACTGGTGTTTAAGAGTTCTTTCTTTTATGGAGAAGCATTGGATCATTAAACAATGTTGGCAATTTCCCAAACATAATTCATTCCATTCTTTCTATTCAATGAAAGGTGCAGTTCACTAGCCATTTGCAATAATGTCATTAATCTGATTTATCTACCTCAGGATCTCTTATGCTAGCCTTTTCCATAGGGTCTAGTGTGCCACAGAAGAAATCAGCATTCATATCTCAAAAACAGACATGAATGATAGAAGTTTAGAAGTCAATACCTTCATAGAGATAGTCTATCTCAATACTGGCCTGAGTACTAGAAGAGAGGGTGTGTTCTGCATATTCACAAATGGTGCACCGATGATGAACATCCCTCTTGTTTTCACTGATATTTTTCTTGTGTTTTCATTTGAACTCAGAAATGAAATGGTTGATGATGCAGTTGTCAAAATCTTCCCTACCCAAGTGAGTATTCCCAGATGTAGACTTGACTTCAATTATGCTACTTCAAATGAAAGGGTGGAGACAACCAAAGTACCACCTTCAAGGTCAAAGGCCAACATATTTCTTTTAACTCCAACCATTTTGTCCAACCAATAAGCAATAGCAGCAGAAGTTAGCTCATTAATGTTTTGGAGCATTGAGACTACCTATGGTTCCAGCATCTTTGATGGCCTGGTTTTGGGAATCATTGAAGTGGGCAGCACCTGTGATAGTCTTCCCAAGGTAAGTTTCAGCAATTTCTTTCATCTTGGTCAAGACCATGGAAGATAATTCTGGATAGAAACTTTTGGTTTCCCCTTTTTACTCCACTTGGATTTTAGACCTGCCTGCATCATTCACTACCATCAAAGGCCAATGCTTCATATCTGACTATAAAAAAGTATCATCAAATCTGAAATCAATCAGATGTTGGCCTCAAAGATTGCATTAGTAGAGCTAATTTCAACTTGATTCTTTGCAAATATATATGGACAAAACTCTTAAGGTATCTATGACAGTCCAGCCTTATGGGGTTGTCATACCAAACTTAGGGACTTTGAGTCAGTACAGCCTTCTGTGGCATAATGAACACTTGATTGGAACTTGGAAGACGTGGGCTATTTCCCTGGCTCTTTCCTTATTTTTATGACCTTGGGAAAGCCATGTCACTTTCTCTGAGCCTCAATTTCATTGGTTATAAAGTGAAAGACTTGGACAAAGCTCATTGCAGCTCTGAGAACTCTATAATTCTATGTTCATCACTGTTGTGATTGTCCAATCTTCTTATTTTTCAAATAAAAAACCTGAGGCCTTGGGAAGGGAAATAACTTGTCCAAGGTCACTTGAGAATATTTTTTTTTTATTCCTTAGTTTGTGTGACTGAAACATAAGATATTTTAGTCTACCTACCATCATCAACAGAGTTGGACATTAGGTTCAGAAAATGATGAAGTGAGAGGGATTTTTCAAAAAGGTGGGTGTCTAAACCCATATCTTAAACTTAGATCACTGTCTGGTACAGTGATTTGCTGAAAAGTACCCTTAATGACTTTTCATTCAGGAGAGAATGACTTTAACTTACATTCAAATCTTTCCTCTTTCTCTGCATTTATACTTCGAGAAAAAAATGAGATGTACTTACGGCATGGCTTCACTTCAAGAATGAAGGACAAACAATTATGACATCTTGATAGAGTTGGTCTATGAGTTACTGGAAGCTGTTGAGTTAGACTGTGGAGAAAGGAAGTACCTCAGAATTCAGTCACCATGCTGGTCTTTGTTTTTGCTTGTTACTAAAGAAAAATCTTCCTGCTGGGGACCTAGAGCAGAGGTCAAGGAATTCATAGCTCTTTCTCAACGACTGTTTTCCTCCTGGTAGGCAGAAGCCTGAGCTCTCTACCTCTAACTGTGCCATCTATAGGCAAAGTCACTGACCAGATCATTGATTATGAACTGAGAGGAAAACAGTACATTTTCATCTATGTGACGTGAAATACACATAAGACTGGTGGTAAAAAACATTTATGAGAAGTTTTGATGATATTCGCTGTCAATTTGATGATTTTGAAGTTTAAAATGATGGATCTTCTGGGTAAAAACAGAGATCCCAAATTGGTTTATATATAGTAATTCCAAAGTAGTGAAAGTGTTCTGTAGTCTATAAGGTACATTATAGATGCAACATCTCATTAATATTAGAAGAAGTAAAAATCTTTATAAAAACAGATGGAATCCCTAGTTCCGATCTCTAAGCTCCAAGTCTATAGCAATGAGATCCCAAACTGGGTTAAAAATGTATGAATAATTATTTAGCTCATTAGTCTTTTCCCTGGAAGTAATTGCTATGGGAAAGTCTCCAAATAAAATTCATGCCTAGACCTCCATATAGAGGCAAGAAGGTCCTCCATTAAAAATATTCAAGGCAACAATTCAAATACTGGGGATGACAGACTTTTTCCCCCTACCTCATATATGATATGTAAAAAGTAAAAGACTTGTGAGAATCAATATACAAATACAGATGACATAATAGGACTCATAATTGCCCATAAGTAATCAACACAGTTCTCTTCCCTTTCTGTTGAGTCTTCTTTCCCCGTAAGGTCCTAAAATCCACCACACTAATAGCACTGCTCTGGGTTTATTGTGGTTGTGTTCATCCTTCGTTTTCGAAGAGGACCGTGACATCAGATAAATGATGACATGGCTTGCCCTTGACTTTGTTTTGAGTGAGGAAGGGCCGTGCAGGTCACCAGCCTCACTTTCTCCTCCTGAGCCATCTGGATCTAGTGACCAGGCATTCATCAGGATGACTGGAGACTCTGGAGTACCTATAACTTTCTGAAGGAGCTGAACTTGTGGTTGCTAACTCAGAAAGACTCCCCAGAGACCTCCACATTCAGGCTTACGTTTATTTGGAGGGTTTGAGCTCTCCCAGAAGGAAAACTTAGGGTAACTTTCCTATCAACCCCCCACCACAAGAACAATCTACCATTATTAACAGAGCTAGGTATAATTCCAGCTCTTTTGGTTTGTCTCTTGGACTAAGAAAAAAAATCATTTGTATGTCTCTTAGAAAAGGAAGGAAGAAAGGCACAGGGCAGTTAGAAATCTAGAGCACAAGAACTTTTTTCTTATACTGAGAAAAGCCATATGGTTCTGCTTCTCTTGGAGATAAGGAGACCTCACTACCTGCTGATCTCTTAGGATTATTTTTGGGAAGAAAGGGGAAAAGGGAAAGAAACTTTTGTGCTCCCAGAAAATTCTCCTTTATAAAAAAGCATGATTCCTCCTTACAGAACCTATCCTACTAAGAGTTCAAACAGGAAAATTCATCTTGGAGGCATCCCTCATCAAAGGACTTAATTAGGAGTTGTTTTTTTGTCTATTCTTTCTATGGGATGATGCATTCAAAAACCCCAAGCTAAGATGACAACTCTATAAAGTCATACAATTGATCAGGGAACTTGAGTTATTGATCTTTTACATGATGATAATAATGGAAAAGGAACAGAGAAGGACTAACGAATGCTACTGTTATTAATAAACTTTAACACATACAAGTGAGTGTGTTTGACTAAAGAACACTGGATATAATTATCTAGATAAGTCAGACCCCAAACTGCATTAAAACAACTTTCTCCTCACTCCCACCTCCCATTTATTCACAATGTTAATTATATTTACTACTTCGTTGGATCTGTGTAGACAGGACAAACAATCTTAGAGTTGCCCAGGAAAGACTGTGGAGAGCCAGTGACTCAGCAGATAGAAATAAAACATTATAGGAAAGATCATTTATGTTCTATGAGTGACCACAAAAAAAGTAAGAAAAAGAAAGTTCATCTGGGCAAGTTAATCCCCAAGGACCTAAGGTTGACAATATCATTCCTGTTCTTTAGTCAATCGATATTTATTAAAGACTGAAGATCTATGAAGTTCAAGGTCAGTTGTTGGAAGAGACTAAGAACTAAGATAGGTGGCACAGTGCATAGAATACTGGGCCTGGGTCCAGAAGACCTGAATTCAAATCCATCCTCACATACATACTAGTTGTGTTATTCTGGGCAAAATACTTAACTTCTTTTTTTTCAGCTGTCAAATGGGGCTAATAATAGCCCCTATCTCCCAGGGTTGTTGTTGGGATCAAATGAGATAATATTAGTAAAGTGCTTAGCAGAGTGCAATATAGTGGATATCTAACAAATATTTGTTTCCTTCCTGCCTGCCTCCCTGCCTTCCTATAAGGCATAGTCTTTATTCTCAAGAACTTAAAAACTTAGTGAGAAGAAGACCTACACACATAGACATCAACAGAAAAAAGGATTATAAAAGTGCTAAATGAGTAAGTAATCATGGGAAGAAATCAGATGAGGAAGGAATCACTTCTGGTGGAGATAATCAGATCAGGCTTCCCAGAGGAGGTGGGATATGAGCTACATTTCAAAGGCTGGGCAGGGTTTGGGTAAGTAGAGGAGAGGAAAGATCGAGTTCCAAGCAGGGGCAAAGGCAATTTCAGAGGCTAGAAGATGGGAGAATTTAAACCATGCTGGCATGCAGTTGACCAGGCATAAACAGCTCTCTGTGTGACACAGGATTTAACATTCTTTTCTTGGAATCATCGTATTAGATTATTTGATATCTCTTCTAGAATATTACAGTGAAATGATTATAAATGTAATGTAGAGAGGCAAGGAAAAAATGGCTCTTGGGAAAATATGTGATGGTGTCCCATCCCCCATCTCCAGGCCCCATGAATTTCCTGTCATAGTCATTCAAGAAGAAGTTATTAGGCACCTATTATGTGCCAGCCAATGTATGAAACCCTGGGGAATATAAAATGTGGCAAAGGCAGTCCCTGGCCTCAAGGAGCTTACAATCTAATGGTCTTCCATTTGTTTGTTTACTATGTGCTTGCTGCCCCAAGTTGAATGGCTCTACTCTGATTTCATGTCCTACTGAACTCTATTTCACTCATTCCTTATAATTTTTATTCTTTGTTTCATGCCATCTGAGATTTGACACAGAGATGTTTCATGTGTTTAGGTTCTCTTACCATTGTGTAGCTCTTTATTGTCAGAAAACACTTTCCATACACTCCCATTTAATCCTTATAACAATTTTATCCATAGTCCAAATATAATTTCTTTTTTTTAATAGATGAAGAGACTGGGGCTCTGAGAAGTCTAATAACTTATCCAAGGTCATGCTACAAGTAAATGGAAAGATTTGGGGCTTAACCTCAGGTCTTCTGACTCTACTTCCAGGTCACTTTCTCCTTTATGGAATTCTGATTTTTGAATTGTTGCTTAGAACTTGTAAAGAAATCTATTCCTAAAGTATTCTAGTTCAAATGATTTCCTATAGAAAATAATGGAGAATTGTGGATGAATCCAGTTCCTTTTGGTACTATCTTCTCACATTAGATTATAAGCTCCTTGAGTCCAGGGATGGTCTTTTTCTTACCTGTAACTCCAGTACTTAGCACCGTGCCTGGAACATAGTAATAATAATATTATTATCAAATTTCTTTATTAATATTATTAATACTTAATAAATGTTAATTAAATTGAATTTAATTGAATCTCAATTCAGAATATCTGATTCTAGGTTTATTTTACTGGATGAATAAAGAGCAAGATGGATCCAAATGAATCTCTTCTCAGAGAATGTTAGTGCTACTGTTAATAGATTGCAGCAAGCTGAATTATACTAATAAAGAGTAAACTTTTAACAGATGCTAATGAGTCATACTATTATTTTAGACGATGATTTAACTTGATTTACAGTTTTCCACATGATGTGATAAAATTGTGACTTACCAATTTACATAGTAAATAGAGAACAAAACTTTTCCCCCCAGCTGAGAAAGGACAATTTTAATTAGCTAGTGAGAAAGAACAACAGATAAATGCAATGGGGCTCCTTTTCAGGAATCTGATCCTGATCAACCCTACATCCAAAAGGTCCTTCATAGCACCTGTTCTGCTGCCCTGCGTAGAAGGGAACAGGTTTTCTGGCAGTAAAGTATTGGCTGACTAAAAAGGTTCTTGGCTTGGGCACAGTTGACAATAGCTAAAAGATGTGACCTGATAACTGGTTCCGGGGGTTTAATGAAAGGCATGAGCAATCCAAAGTCAACAAAATTGGGCATAAGCCACAGGGAAATGATGAATCATGGTAAATTAGCAGTTTAAAAAGCTGTTGCTCAGCTTCTCTCAGTACTGTATTGTGGACATATTTTGACTTCTTCAGATATAGGTATTTTCTCAACCTCATTTGTACCTTAGCAAATGGCCTTCATGAGTTATTGTAATTCACTATGGAAGAAAAAGGCAAAAATGCCTTGAATTGATACTTTAGACCTTGTATAAAAGCATCAGTTGGTCCCACACTTTCCAATAGAATGTAAGATCCTTGAAAGCAGAGTATCTCTGCTTTTTTTATCTCAGTATTTCTAACATTTAACAAAGTACCTGGAACACAGGAGACACTTAATGCTTGAATTGAATTCAGTTTTGATCTCATCAGTCCTATGAAGCGCAGGTAAAAGGATCTTTATTTCCTTGCCAAAGATGGCAGGCACCTTCACTTGCATACAAAACATAGTGCTAATTTATTCATAAGAATAGTATAAGCTTTGACTGAGAAAACTGTCAGTGTTGATTGAAATACTCAATTCCTCCAGATTCAAGGACAGAGAATTGGATTTGAAATCATAGGACCTAAATTCCATCACTTGTTCAGAAGAAGAAGGAAAATGAAGAGAAGAAAGAGAAGGAGGAGAGCAAGGAGAAGGAGAAGATTTATCACTTTGCCCATTTGGGAACCACTGGAAAATTTTTGAAAAATCAAAGGGGATTCATGGTGGGGAGGGAGCCTATGATGTGGAACTTTTCTAAAACACTCAGAAGCTTCTAGGAGAATATCATAGACTGGTATTTCATAACTTTATAGTTATAAAAATATATATGGTATATGTTTATAATTATAGAAATTGCATATGTAATAATAAATACCATATTATAATTATAATATGATATTTCATAACTTTATAGTCATCATGACATTTTAGAGTTGGAAGAAATCTTTAATCCAAATCCCCTGTTTCACAGGAAAGAAAACTGAGTCTCAAAAATTCTAATTTAGTCCAGCCATTCTGGAAAACAATTTGGAACTACATCTTAAAAGTCACTAAACCTTGATCCAGAAATATTATCACCCATCACAAAAGGCCAAAGATAGAGAGGAAGAATCTATATATATCAAATTTAAAAACCCTTGTATCATCACTTTTTATTGTATCAGAGAACTGGAAACAAAGTTGGCATCCATCAGTTGGGGGAAGGATGAAGGAAGTGTCATATGAATGTAATGGACTATTGTTGAGCAGTGAGAAACGATGACTATGATAGATTCATAAAATCAATTCATACAAAGACATAAACTGACTCAGAAGGAAATGAGCAGAACAAGAAGAACAATTTTCAGTATGACCACAATAAGACAAAAGAAAGTAATTTTGAATAATAATAAAAGTCTGATCAATGCAATCATTAACCACCTTCATAAACCTGATAATGAAGCATGGCCATCATGTCTTGGAAGCAACATGATGGCCTAGTGATTCCCTGGCCATTTTCAAACATGGTCAATGTGCTGACTTTTGTCTTCTTTTGTTTTATTATATGAGTTAAAAAGTAGGGCTCTATAAGGAAAGAGTCCAAGAAAATTTGGTTTTGATATATTTAGTCCCAGATGACAGAAATAGGAGTAAGAGGAAAATTTAGGCTTGCTGTCCTGATAGTACTGTTACAAAGATTGGTCTGCTTTTCTTGGAGGGGGGAAGAGTAGAGTTCTCCCTCATCAGAGGTCTTCAGAAATTGAATGGCCACTATTTAGGTATGTTGTGGGGATCCCTTGCTAGGTATGGGTTAGGCTAGATAATAAAAGCTTGCTGGTTGATTGACTGAATGAATGAGTAATGACCAATGGGATCCCCTCTAACACTAAAAATGATTCCATGGTTCTACGAAAGGTAAGATTGGAGTGTGTTATATAATGCTACAAAATCCTCGAGGAAAGGAATATTACTATGTTCAGATTAAAAAAGATAGACTAAAGGGAGATAAGGTATCTGTGGACACCAGGCAAATTTGGAAATTGCACCCCCTTGTGTTTTCATTGTCTGCTGGAGGATTTGAGCTTTCTCTGAAAACAGGCTTTTCAAGAAATGTGATAGACAGGAAATACCACCAAGTTTAGAATCAGAGGAACTGGTTTTAAACTCAAGTTGTGCTACTTTACTACCTATGTGACTTTGTTCAAGTCACCTAACCTGAGTGTCTCTTTACTCATATGTAAAACGAGGATATTGGACTAGAAGACCTTTAAGCAGTGTCTAATTTTGCATCTATATATGTCTGTAAGTAAAACATTCTATCATTAAAAAATACAAGCACCATTACTGAGCACAATAACCATTAGCTGCTATTAATATAGGGCTGAAAAATATATACAAAATAAATACAAGTCAGTTCTAGGTGGTAAGTATGTGGCATACAGCACTCACAGTCTATAACTGTCTTGCCAGACAGACTAAACCAAGTTGACAGTAACCAAGAGGCCTCAAACCTGTAGGTGAATTAGGAGGATGCCTACCCCAGGCGTGTGAAGACTTCCCTGGAGGAGTGGGCAGATGAGAACAATTTGTTCCCATGGACGTGAAGGTGGCTGAAGCAGGCTCCGTGGGAACACTCAGAGCTTGGTCAGACATTGAAGACACCAAAGTCATCCTCTGCATCCTACCATTGCCAGTATTCTTAACTTTTATCTTGCCACTGGACTTCAATGACTCTGGGAGAGGGAGACAAATGACCGTGCAACTCCATCTTGCATAAATCCAATTTACATCCAAGTCAAGACATCACTCATAGAAGGTGGGACTTGAGCTTACCTTTGAAAATAGAAGACACAAAAAGGCAGAGATGAGAAGGAAATGCATTCCAGGCACGGGGCACAACCTGAGCAAAAGCAAGGAAATGAACTTGTTAGCACTGTGGGAAAATGGCAAGAAAGCTAGTTTGGCTGAATCACAGAATGCATAACATCCAATTATACTAAAGCTAGAAAGTTTGGTTTGAGCCAGGTTGTGAAGGGCTTTAGATGCCAAACAAGAATTTTTATTTGAACCTAGAGGTAATAGGGAGCTGAAGGAGTTTATTGTGCAGGGGATATAATAGGATCTGACCTATGCTTTAAAATCAAAATCATTTTGGCAGTTATATAGAGCCAAACCAGATCAGTGGTTGCTTCCAAAATCCATTCTGAGTTCTCCTTCCCTTTCTCCTACGAGTTCCCATGCATTTGCACAAGATTCACAGCATTTCTGGAATTCACTCTCTTTTCATCTTCACCTCCCAGAATCTGTATTTCCCTTCGAGGCTCAACTCAAGTACCACATTTTTTATGAAGCCTTCCCTGATCTACCCAGCCAATAGCATTCTATTCCCCTTTGGATTTTCTTATGTGCTTAGACAGTGGGAAGAAATGTCTTTGGAGTAAAAAGACTAGGGTCCAAATTCCAGTTCTGCGACCTTGTGTGACCTTGGATCAGTTCCCTTCATCTCTATGGGTTCCAGTGTCTTCATACGTAAAATGAAAAGATTGGGCTAAATTGCCTTTAAAGTTTCTTTTACCTCTAAATCTATGATTTTATTGACGTATTTGTGTACATTGCATATCCCTTCCCAGTAAAATACAGTCTTTGATGTAAATGCTCCATGAATCAGGATACCTTTATTCTTTGGATTTGAATCCCTAGTACTTAGCCCAGGTCCTGACACATAGTAAGCATTTTGTTGTTGTTCACTTGTGTCCAACTTTTCGTGACCTCATTTGGGGTTTTCTTGGCAAAGACACTACGGTGATTTGTGTTTTCCTTCTCCAGCTCATTTTACAGATGAGGAAACTGAGACAAACCGGGGGTCACATAGCTAGTAAATGTCTGAGGCCAAATTTGAAGTCATGTCTTCCTAATTTCAGGCCCAGCAACTCTGTCCACTGTACCACCTACCTGCCCTAGTAGGTTCTTAATAAATGCTTATTAACTGACTGACTAGCTGACCCATTGACTGACACTGGCTGCAAATACTTAGGAGCTAGTTCTTAAGCTTATTTGGTCCAATCATATACCTTATTATCTGTAACATTTTGGCACAAATGAACTTATCTGATTCTTTGCAGCATTCTATATAGCTAAAAGCAACTTAATTCCTGTCAGTAAATGTGCTGTGTGGGGATACAAAGATAAAAAGTTAAATAATTGCTCAATTTCGCCTACTTAGGTGATATTTAATAGTCACAGAAAAGAATGCTAGAAGTGGTTTATAATTGAGTAGAAGCAACCATGATATAATGGATAAAGACCTGACCACCACATAAAGAAGACCTAAAGTCCAGTGTAGCCTCAGGACATGCTGCTTGTGTGACCCTCAACATATTATTTAACTGCTAAGGGCATCTCTCAAGGACTGTAAGTTGTGGGGAAGGTGCTGACCTCCGGTTGTAGAGGGGGCTTCTTCATCTGGAAATTCCTTATGGCAATGAAATCATAGGACTAATTCTTATTTCTATCTCCTTTAATTGAATAATAAAAAGTAGAATGTGATAGATATTAAAGAAAAGGATTCAAAACACTCTATGAAAGATTGAGGTGGGATAGAATCTGGTAATATGGGGGAACACTATATAAATATAACCTTAAAGGAAAGGAAAAGGCTTAAAAGGTGAAGTGAGAGGAAAAATTCTAGACCTGGGGGATAGTTTTCATAAATGTAGAGAGTCATGGAAGGAAAGCCTAGGATCAAGGAATTGTGAAGTCATTTGGTCTGGTCAGAAAATAGGGTTCGTTATAAAATAACAAAACACTTTTCACATGAATAAAGTCAGATCTAAGTAACTGGAAAAACATCAGTTGCTCATGGGTAGGCCAAGCTAATATAATAAAAATGACAATTCTACCTAAATTAGTTTACTTATTCAGTGCCATACCAATCAAACTACCAGAAAATTATTTTCTGGAGCTAGAAAAAATAATATCAAAATTCATCTGGAAGAACAAAAAGTTCAGAATATCAAGGGAGATATCAAGGGAAATGCTAGGGAAGGTGGCCTAGACATACCAGATCTCAAATTGTATTATAAAGCAGCAATCATCAAAACCACTTAGTACCAGCTAAGAAATAGAGAGGTAGATCAGTGGAATAGGTTAGGTACTCAAGACAAGGTAGTCAATAAATATAGCAATCTACTGTTTGATAAACCCAAGGACACCAGGTTCTGGGATAAGAACTCACTGTTTGACAAAAACTGCTGAGAAAACTGGATAATAGTGTGGTGGACACTGGGCATAGACCAATTCCTGACACCATACACCAGAATGAAGTTCAAATGGGTGCATGATCCAGGTATAAAGGCTGATACTATAAACACATTAGGAGAGAAAGGGATAGTGTTTTTGTCAGATTTATGGAGAAATTTATGACAAAACAGGAGATAGAGAACATTTTGAAAGTGCAAAATGGATAATTTGATTACATTAAAATGAAATGTTTTGCACAAACAAAACCAATGCAACTAAGATTAGAAAGGAAGCAGAAAACTGGAAAAGAATTTTTACAACTGGTATCTGTGATAAAGGCCTCATTTCTAAAATATATAGAGAACTGAGTCAAATTTACAAGAATATAAGTCATTCCCCAGTTAAATGGTCAAAGGAAATGAACAGGCAGTTTTCAGAGGAAGAAATTAAAGTTATCTGTAGTCCATGAAGAAATGTTTTAAATCACTTTTGACTAGAGAGATGCAAATCAAAGCAACTCTGAGGTACCACATCACACCTATCAGACTGGCTAACATGACAAAACAGGAAGATGATAAATGTTGGAGACGTGGGAGAGTTGGAACAGTAATTCATTGTTGGTGGAGCTGCAAGCTGATCCAACCATGCTGGAGAGCAACTTGGAATTATGTCCAAAGGTCTACAAAGATGCGCATACCCTTGGACCTAGTAATATAGCTTCTAGGGCTGTATCCAAAGAGAACATAAAAATGGGAAAAAGTCCCACATATACAAAATTATTGATAGCAGTTCTTTTTGTGGTGGCCAAGAACTGGAAATTGAGGGGATGCTGATCAATTGGGGAATGGCTGAACAAGTTGTGGTATATGAATGTAATAGCATACTATTGTGCTATAAGAAATGACACATAGGCAGACTTCAGAAAAACCTGGAAAGACTTATATGAAGTTATGCTGAGTGAAATGAACAGAATTAGGAGAATATTATACACAGTAACAGCCACAGTATATGAGGAATATTTCTGATAAACTTAGCCTTTCACAGAAATGCAAAGGCCTAAAACATTCCCAAAGGACTCTTGAGGCAAAATGGAATCCACATCCAAGGAAAGAACCATGGAATCAGAACATAGAATGAGGCAGATTCTTCTCTTGTCCCATGTTTTGGTTTGGTTTGGTTTTTCTCATGGTTTTTCCTATTTGTTTTAATTCTTCCATGCAACATGACTAATGTGAAAATGTGTCTAATAAGAATGTAAATGTACAACTCATAAAAGAGTAAATGTTGTCTTGGGGAAGGAGGGAGAGGGAGGGGTGAAAATTTAAACTTATGGAAGTCATTGTTAAAAACTGGAAACAAGTAAATTAATCAAATTCTTTTAAAAAAGAGCGAAAATAGGGTTCATAGAGGGAAATGATGTGGCACAGAACTGGAAAGATGGACTGGAGATAGATTGAGTAGTACTCCAAATGATGAATCCAAGAGTGTGTTTTTGTATTATCCTATAGCAATAGGGAGCCATTGAAAGTATCTTCCTAAATAAAAAGGTGAAACAAATTAAAGGATAGAGATAAGGAGTCCAGAGTTAGGAAATTATATTTGTAATTCCTAGGCAGTTGGGGGTTGTAACAGTAAGGACTCCAACAGGAGGGCCTGCTGTACAGTTTCTTAGATCTGCTTTTCTAAAAGGAAAGCAACTTTTGCAGGGTCAACAATCTACTTTAATCAAAAACATATGTCATTCACTTAGTTCAAGGGGAAAAGTTATCTCTTTGAACTTCAGAGAAAATACTAAAAGAAATTACAAGCAGAAATTACAAACAGAAAGACTTAGGGCTTCTGTCTGACTATAGATAATATATGCATCATTACCAGAGAGAGAAGCACCAACACTTGGGTTTTCAAAGCTGGGGAGCTCCTTAGTGGCTACCCAGAGTCTCACCTGGCACACCAACCTTCTTCTAAAAAATAAGCCCCGAAGAAAAATCTCACCTGAGAGTATAAATACTTTTTTCAGGGCTGGAGGGCACAATCCTCATGATGCTGTGCCTCATTTAAAATTAACGAAAGGTGTCTGAGGTTTATTGATGGGTGGGGAAGATCTTTAACTCTTCCTCCCATCCACCAAGTAACCTTACATTGGGCACCAATATCTTTCACTTCCATTATATAGGCAATAGGCATTAGCATTTCTTAATTAAATACAACATAACTCCCACAAATACATCATGAACTTCACCTTTGCAGAATACATAGTATAACAACTTATTACCAGAGTGGCCATATGGCTTTAAACACAAAAGTATATAACACCTGAACTCAACATACTCCATCCCTAGGTCATAGTCAATTCAAAACAAAATGTCCAAATAAAGTCCTCTTGAGGGTGTGTCCTTCTACCCACACTGCTATTGCAGGCTTCCCCCTGAACTAAGTCAATGATATGTGTTTGATATGTACAGCAGGCCCTCCTGTATATGCCAGGGTCCTTGCTGTTACAGGGATAGAGAGGAACATCACAGCACTCAGTTTATGGCAGTGAGGGATATATAAGAAAAGGAAAGGAAATTCAAACCCAACTTTACATTTTTGTCAAGAGCTAGTCCTGCTTTCACCTATAACCTTGGGCCAATATCCACATAGAGGTCATTTAATTCAGGGTTCTTTACCTGGGGTTCAAGAGGATTTTTGAAGTATATTTTGACAAATGTATTTCAATGTAATTGATTTCCTTTGTTATCCTCTGCATTTTATGCATTTAAAAACCTTATTCTGAGAGGGAAACCATAGGTTTCACCAAAAAGCCAAGGAGTCCATGACAGAGAAGTCCAACTCCTTCATTTTATAGATGAGGAAACTGACATCCAGAGAGGGGAACATTCAGTGGTATACTGGAAAACTTTTAACAATCAGACGGCAGAGTGGGGAAAGGAGAATGTATACTAGACTTATTTTTAAATTTATTCTGTATTATTAACATTTTCTCCATCACTTTCTTAAGTCTAGACAATTAAGAAAATGATAAATCAAGCCTTGATTTGTAGTTTGCCAATTTCCAAGGTATAAATACTCATATTGAAAATTTCACAATCAGCTTTCACAAAACAAATAGAGGTGCCTCTAATGTACCCTTAGACCCTAAACATTTAACACTTAGCAGCTAGGTGACACGGTGGATAGAATTCTTGAGTCAAGGCCTTGAGTCAGGAAGACCTGAGTTCAAATCTGGCCTCAGACACTTACTTATTAGCTGTGTGATCCTGGGAAAGTCACTAAATGCCTTTTGCCTTAGTTTCTTAAACTATAAAATGAGCTGGAGAAGGAAATGGCAAATATCCCAGTATCTTTGCCAAGAAAACCCTAAATGGTGTTGTGAAGTCAGACATGATTGAAGCAACTGAACAATAACAATTCAGTTGAAAAGGAAAGTCAAATGTCCTGATTTCCATTTCAGGGCTCTTCCTACTACGTTTTCCACACGATCTCCCCAGTCAGTCAACAAGCATTTATTAAGTTGGTCTGGGCACTATGTTAGCACCAGTACAAAGAAAGTCAAAAGACACTCTGTGTTCTTGAGAAGTCTAACGGAGGAGAGAGCACAAGGACCACACTATAGAAATAAGCTATGGACAGGATAAACTGGAGACAATCAATAGGAAGGAAGCACTAACTTTATGGAAGATCAAGGAACGCTTCTTGTAGAAGACAGAAATCTCCAGATTCCTAACAGCTGACCCTTTTGAGAAAGATTACTCTATGTGAAAACTATGAAGATAAGTGGAAAAAAGAATTGTCCCGTTTACATTTCTGAACCTATACTTCATGGTCAAAGTTTGGCTGATGGGGAAGTGGGGTTGGAGGACAAGGGGAGATGTTTCACTTTCAAAACAAGCACCTATGACTAAAATTCAAGCTGTGACATGATTTGAAACTGATTAAAAATAGAGTCAGATTTTCATTTAATTTTCAGGAAAATAAATCTGCTTTTATATCCAGATGTGTGGTGCTTTGCTTATGTGACTGTACCTAATTGTCTATTCCAGTGCTGGCTTCTGTTTTTGCAGCAGTGACCAAAGCCAGGGTCAAAAATGGCAGAAAATGCTGGAAGTCTGACACGATTGACCCACAGACTTTGACTGACTGGTATTTGTATTAATTTAATAGTGACCCTATGTTGTTACAACTGAAAAAGAAAAATAAATGGCTAAATGGTTTCATCTGAGTCTGTTGCTTAGCAAGGCCACAGTCTTATATGAGAATGTATACATGTTCCAGTGGACCTCTTTCTGTAACCATGGTAACCATGCTGAATAACAATAAACTTAGAAGTAAAAACAGAACTGAATTTCATTTTTAAAAATGTATGCAGTTGAATTGGTTAGACTGTTGCAAAATGATGATTCATTCATTAGGCAAACATTTATGAAGTGCTTATTAAGTGTCCAGCACTGTGCCAGTTGCTGGGTATACAGAGACAAACCTGAAGCAATCCCTTCTCTCAAAGTGTTGATATTTAACTGGAATATTTGTAGAGATGTATAGAGATTCTATTTATATTACTGTAACATGGAAATCTTTTCACATGGATGTTATCCTCATAAAGTGATACCCTGAGCAACATTAAATAACATTCTTTAAGAAAGATGCCATGTGAAAATTTTCAAGGAACATTCTACAAAGAGGTTGAGTAAAAACAGAGCACTGATTTCACCTCAGGCCATTTCTTCATCTTTAAAATAGAGATGATAATGTATTACCTATTTCATAGGGCTGTTGTAGGATTCAAATGAAATAAGTACGTAAAGGGAGGTTGATCAGGAGATCCCTCTGTTACTCAGCAATTTGGTTGAGATTAATGGCTATGGGTCTTTCTCTGGAAGAATCTGAAGAGTGTACTGAAGATACCAATGCATATCTAGTTTAGAGACTAAACTAGGACAAAGAGAGCTCTCGTGATTGGTTCCTGGTAACTGGGACTGTTTCCACTGTGATTGGTGAACAAGAGTTAGGGGAATTTGGCCACCTTCTCCCTACAGCACACAAAAGAAAATAGACTATGTTTCTCTTCTCCTTCCGCTTCTTCTTTTCCTTCTCTCTTTCTCTCTCTCCCCCTCCCTCCCTTTCTTTCTCTCTCTCCTTCTTTCTTCTTTTTCTTTTTTCTTTTCTTCCTTCCTTCCTTCCTTCCTTCCTTCCTTCCTTCCTTCCTTCCTTCCTTCCTTCCTTCCTTCCTTCCTTCCTTCCTTCCTTCCTTCCTTCCTTCTTTTCTTTCTTCTATCTCCTGACTCAAGGTATTTCCAGTGGCTCTCCCTAATGCCTGGAATACTCTCCCTCTTCTCTATCACTTAACTTTCTTCAAGTCCTGTTAAAATCTTATCATTTAAAAAAAAATTCCTGGCACAAAAAGGTGCATAATAAATGCTTATTGACTGACTGATGTAAAGGGGGCAGTTTGTTTAGCAACCTCTCAAAGTATGTTCACATCCTTAGATATATCTAGGACTTTCTTTCTTTTCTTTCTTTCTTTCTTTCTTTCTTTCTTTCTTTCTTTCTTTCTTTCTTTCTTTCTTTCTTTCTTTCTTTCTTTCTTTCTTTCTTTCTTTCTTCCTTCCTTCCTTCCTTTCTTTCTTCCTTTATTTATTTGAGTTCTCTTTTTGTTCATGCGATCTCATGAGTTCTTTCTTTCTTTCTTTCTTTCTTTCTTTCTTTCTTTCTTTCTTTCTTTCTTCCTTCATTTATTTATTTGAGTTCTCTTTTTGTTCATGGGATCTCATGAGTTCTTTAAATCTTGCGCATTTTCTGGGAGGGTGAAATAAAGACTTTCCCACATCCAGCAAATATATTGAACATTGAGTGTCAGAATTGGGAACCCTGTTTCCTACATTTGAAAAAAATCTAGATATGAACTATGCCACAAGCATGTTTAAAACTTTCCTGGAGTTTCAGATGAGAGAAGTGAGACAAAGAGAGAAACTGGCCTTCTTTCTATAGGTGCTCTAGATTTGTCATGGTCCATGTTAAACTATAGACTTCAGGGAATGGATTTAGGGGATATAGATCACTCCTTTAAAGAATTTTGCACATAGTGAAATGACTTTGTAAATCACATATAATCAATTAAACTATAAATTGCTTTATAAATATGTTACCTTGGACATATAAATAGAATGGAATGTTGAAAATCCAACACCTACTCTCCTGAGATATCACAGGCTCAGAGACTTGAACCAAATGAAATATCACTGATGTTCAGAAAATACTTCCATAGTCCAGTTTTAGCACTCATAATATTTCATACTTGTACAATATTTCTTGCTCATTATCTCAAATTATGCCCAAATCTCACTTACACAGTGAAGTAGTTAAGCCAGGTATTATCTCCATATCTGTAATGCACCTGGGGACACTAAGAGAGGAAAGTGATCTGTCCACCATCACACAGCTAGCAAGCGTTAGAGGTAGGGTTTGAACCAAGGTCTGTCCCAACTCTTGCGTCATGCTGCCTTTCAAACACAAGACCTGGGGATTAGGTTTGCTTTCTGAGGAATCTGGTGTAGGCATCCCTATTGATACAACTGTAGAACTCCATGAAAAGGAATATGTGCCCAGGAAAGAGGTCATTGGTCATTGTACTATGCATTGACCGGACCACCCAAGTTTGTTTTGATTAATTTTGGAAGCAATATTTTAAGAGGGATTTTAAAAATTGGAGCAAATACAGAAGAAAATAACAAGGTTGTTGAAAGTTCTGGAAACCACCCTACTCAGAGAAAGAGCCTGATTATACTCAGCCTGGAAAAGAGAAGACTTATAAGTAGTATAATCCTTGCGTCTAAGTAGTAGAGGGCTTGTTATAGGAAAAAGTGATCAGTTAGTTCCAAGTAGCTCCCAAGGATAACACTAGGACCAATGGTTAAAGTTAGAGTGGAGCAGATTTCAGTTTAATATAAAGGACAGTATCTAATGATCAGAGCTATACAATGATGGAATAGGTTTCCTCATTTCGTATCAAAGCACATGTTACTGAAGCAGAGGTTGGATGTCCACTGCTCAGATGTACTAGAGAGAGAATTTCTGCAAACAGAAAGGGTTTATATACCAGGAGCCTTCTAAGTTCCCTTCCACTCAGATGCTGGTCCTCTGACTGTGTTCATTACAATATGAACATTCTTTGTGAAGAGTTGCTATTTTGGTGCCAGAGAAGGTGATCAGGATCTTTTAAGGAAATAGAGCTACTTACTCTGGAGAAGAGAAGGTTGTGGAGGGAAGAGTGGACAGGATTGCTGTCTTCCAGTGATTGAAAGGCTATGTTTTGAAAAAGGGATTAGGCTTGCTTTTTCCCCAGAATATTAGGAGCAATGGGTAGAAGTTGCAAAAAGTCTAATTTGAGTTGAATATAATGGGGGAAAACTCTTCCTAATAATTAGAACTATTTGAATGTGAAATATGCTGCCTTTGGGAGTTAATGCATTCTTCCTTACTGTAAATCTTTAAGCAAAGTTTGGATATCCCAATCCAACTTGTTGTTGGGCTTTTTAGGGGATATGAATTGGACTAGATGCCACCAGGATCCCTTTCAACTCTGAAATTTTGTGCAGAAGTAGGATGAGCGTTGGATTTAGAGTGAGAGGGTCTGAATTCAAATGCTGACATTGCTATTTACTAACTGTGTGACCTTGGGTACTGGGTCTAATTCTCCTTCTCTTGAAAATAAAGAGATTTAATTAGATCATCTCTAATGTCCTTTCCTCCTCCAAACCCTATGAAGTCAAGTCCTAAGGCAGTCAAAATTTACTACATAGTTTAACATTAAGAAAGTTTTGAGCTTCATAAAACTGTTTTGAAAAATCTCCTTTCTTTGGTATTTTTTCCTTAGCTTTTTCCATTAGACTCCCACAGTAGTTGCGAAAAATTGCCCTGGGAGAGCTCAAGCTAAAGCTGTCAGACCTTCCACTTAAGGAAAATTTAATAGTTTGAATGTGTAGCTTATTAGTAGACTGCAGAATGACATGTGATCTAGTTTTCCAATAAATGGTCTCCTGAGGCATTCTTTGGAGGAACTCTAATCTCTGGGTAATTCATTTGGTCTCTCTTCAGAAAGCATTTTTGAGGAGTTTGAGCAAATATGGTAAGATATATGCTCTGCATGTCTTCTATATATATTGACTAATTTTAAATGGTGCATTTAGCATAGACCCACAGGGATATAATTTTATGTTGCCTAACACTTTTACTAAAACCTCAGCTGTTAGTTCTCTGAGTCAACATTTCAGTGCCATTTCAGAATTGAAGAGTTCTCAGGAGGAAAAAAAAGAAAACAAAACTTTTATCAGTGATTACAATGGGGACATTTATTAGAGACATTGATTACTTGTGGGTAATTTTTAATTCTTATTTGCAAAGCAGTAGGTGCTGATAGTAGGTAACTTCCCATCTCTATAAGTCTCAGTTTCTTCAACTATAAATTAGTTATGATTCAAATCTCTCTCACATACTTTTAGGATTCCTAGAAAATTTAGAAAGGGCTTAAGTCACGAAGATCAGGATTCTGATGTTTAAGAAATTGAATCTCATTTGTTAGACTGGGTTCATTCACCCTGGAGTCTACCTCAAGGGAACCTATAGCATTCATGGACTCCAGGATGAACCCCAAAGCCATGCAGAGACAAGAGATGAGAATGTCTTTGAGTATAAGAAAATACTTTCTTTCTCTTAAGAGTTCTGGATGTAGTTGACCCAGTGCAAGTCTTCAAAGCTGAGAAGTGAAAACAATCAAATAGTTTGTAGTTGCCCATAATAAAAATCCTCAGGGAACCAGAGTTGCCGTATTCCACTAATATCAACTCAGATCCTTAGTGATGGAATTACTCTTCTGTGGCTTCCCTTATTTGTCAGGAGCTTTGTTACTTCTTCTTGGATGGTTCTAGATGACCTTGTTGGGAAGGAAAGAGAGAGAAAGATAGGGAGAGAGAGAGAGAGAGAGAGAGAGAGAGAGAGAGAGAGAGAGAGAGAGAGAGAGAGAGAGGAGAGAGAGAGAGAGAGAGAGAGATGGAGAGAGACAGAGACAAAGAAGTAGTTTAGCAAAACAAACTGACAGTCTGACAGTATATGTAATTGACCACCCATCATCTTCCACCTCTATAAAAAATGGAAGTAGGTTCATCAGTGGCAACCTTGGTCATTATAACTGCGCAGCATTCAATTTCTGGCTTTCCTATTCTTATTCTTTCCATTTACATTTATTGTTACGATGTACATTATTTTTCTGGTTCTGCTTGCTTCATTCTACATTAGTTCATGCAAGTTTTCCCATGCTTCCCTGAATTATTCCTATTTGTTGTCTCTTATAGAATAATTATAATGGATATAACCAGGAGAAATCCCGTCCTTTGATTGCCCTGACTAAAATACACCCAATGGAGCATTTCTAGAGCTGGATTCTAGAGCTCTCGGTAATGAGAGCTGGATCTCATTACATATAAGATTCCAGTCTTATATGTAATGTCCTTTGATTTGGGTCCCTCCCAATGCCACATTTTCCTTAGTTTTTTTTTTTTTTGGTGTGCCAGCCTATATGCTAAAAGATTTAGGATTCAGCATTCAGCTCTCATGACGGCTGCAGGAAAGAGGATGTGTCAAAGAGGCTAGGTTAAGCAAGGCAAGAAGAACATCCCAGTCAATAAAGGAGTGACTCCCCTCCTTGGGACTCTCTCTTTTTCCTTCATTCAGATCATGTCATCCTGTAACTCTCTCTGGGAATCTCTGTGAGAGATAGAGAGAACATTGTCCCCCACCTCCTACAGCTATAGAAGCTTTGAACGTGTGTGCTACCTAATCCAGTATGAACCTGGTCTTTGGGCTTCTAATCCCTGACCAAGTAGTCATAATGAGAGATGGACTTTTTAGGAGTTCAGAAGAACCTGGGCTCCTCAGAACTTACTGTCCTTTGGGAGGAAACCCCTGAAATGACTACATCACTTCTTGGAGAAGATGAGAAGAGACCAATCTGTGGCCTGGCTTGCCAGATGACAGTTGCCTTAAAAGAGCTATCAGTGAAGTGTTGAGGTGAAGGTGAAATGCTGATTCAGTAGCTTTATAAAATGCCTCATAGTCTGATGTTTTAAGTAGCAGTTGCAAATTATTGCTTCATAATTAAATGTTGGTCAATGTATGTTCACAATTAATTAATTATTTTTTAGTTTTCAACTTTTACTTTTATAAGATTTTGAGTTCTAAATTTTCACCCTTCTTCCCCCCTCCCCACCAAGAGGGCATACAATCTAATATAGGCTAAACATTTATGATTTTATTAAGCATATTTTTGGGTTCCTTTCTATACCCTTTACATGTGCAGGTCCATAATTAAAAGTTTCTTTACAGGGAGAAAGAAAATGGTCCAACCCCACATGAGATGTGTAGTTTGGTGTACTGTTACATAATAATATTCTCCATTAATTCATGAACCACAACCAGTTAAACCATTCCTCTGTCAAGGTTCTTTGCTACTATACAAAATACTGCTCTGAATACTTTGACATGTGTATACATATATGTATAGAGATATATAGATATAGATGTGCAGAACTTCTATCTTTAGCCTATTTGAGGCATTTGTGTAGAAGCTGGGCTTCTGAGTCAAAAGGCATTGACATTTTGTCCATTTTAACATAATTTCAGATTTGCAACATTAAATCTTTGGGGATTATGAAATTTCATGACAGTCTGTCATACAACATCTACACAAAAACACTGATGTTAACAAGATGGGCGTATGTGTCAGGAGAAGCTTGAGGTCCATAAAAGCAATGCAAGAGCTCCCAAAAGCAATCTGACCCACTCTCCTCATCTTTAATTCAGGGACCCATTCATTAATGAAACAAAGCATCTGCCCAAGATTTATTATAATCCAGGCAATAGGCATTCTTCTTTCACTTAGTTTTTCCTGTGTGGCTAGTTAGACTTGGTTAGTCCAAGGACGATAAATCATTTCTTCACTATAATCTTAAGGACAAGTTAGAGACATCTTGACAAGGCAAGGCATGGAAACTTGTGTTGTTTTTGTTGAACAATAGTACCTGTCCAAGGTGCTGAGGTGGTATAGTGACTAGAGGGCTGGGCCTGGAGTCAGGACCAACTAAGTTCAAATCAAGCCTCAGATACTTACTAGCTATGGACCCTGGGAAAATCATTTCACTTGTTTGCCTCAGTTTCCTGATCCATAAAATGGGAATAATAGTAACACTTATCTAGCAGGGTTCTTGTGAAGACCAGATGAAATAAAATTTGTAAAAGTTCTTAGCAAATTGTCTGGTATGTAGAAGTTATTACTTTCCCTTCTCCTCTACCTACAAATAAACAAAATCTCTCTAGGTGTGCCCCCTGAAACAACACTAAATTTTTGTCATGTGCTGAAAGAGTTTTTTTCTGAAGTGTTTCCAAGATTTGCCAGCATCAGAATACAATTTATCTTGTTTATAACTTCTCTGATAAATGTAAGGGCATTCAGATTCTGACATGATTTATATGAAGGAAAAAAGAATTAAGATCAATGAGTTCATTGTTTTTATAAGCTCTGTGATGAATATAATAGCTTTCCAGCTCTAAAATGATTTACAATAATGCAGAGCTCACAGATCTATATAACACTCCCCCCTTCCTCCTGCTCTCAGGGCCTCTTTTGGTCATTGATAAATTGTGCAGTACTTGGCTATTATGACAGTTGATAACAAAAAAAAATTGTCACAGATGGTTAGATGGTCTCTAGAGTTCCCAAACTGAGCTCTTGAGAATTGAGAATGATGGCAGATGTCCAGGATCTGGGCAATCTGTGAGGGCTACAGCAAGTTGTCAGAGTAGTCAGACTGACCAGCTTCTTGATTGCCAACTAACCAAAATAAAGGTGAACCAAGAATTTGAGAGTCCTCAGTGGCTATTTGGTCCCACCCAAACTGAACAGAATCCCAACTATCATAAACCTGACAAGGAATCATCCGAACCTCTGCATGAAGATGTCTAAGGATGGGAACCCACCACTTCCTGAAGTAACTCCTTTCACTTTTGACATTGCTAGAGACTTTGGAAAAATATTAGGAATACATTCCTAATGCCAAGACTAAATTCCCCTCTTTACAACTTCTACCCAATGTTCTTAGTTCCAAATAGAACAAGTACAATCCTTCTACATATAGTCTTCAATTATTTGAAAATAACTATCATATTTTCCCCAAAACTTCTCTTTCCCTTAGTAAACTCTGTTCTTTCAGTCACTCCTCATATGGAAGTCTTCACCATTCTGGCTGCCCTCAACTGGGATTCTCTCCACCTTATCAATGTCCATATTTTAAGAACTGAATAAAAGACCTGGGATATATTCTGAATAGGGGAGAGTACAGAGGGAGTATCTTCTTTTTATTCCTGGAAGCTGTGCCCCTCTTAACACAGTTCAAGTTCACATTAACTTTTGAGGTTCCACTGATGACTTAAACCAAATTTGCAATCTCTTGTCTCAGATCTTTTTCAGAAAAATGGTTATCTAACCACCCCTCCCCTATGCTAAATTATGAAGTTAATTTTTGAAACTCAATTGCAAGACTTTACATCTATCTTTATTGAATTTCATTTTATTAGATTCAGTCCAATGCTCTAGCCTATTTGGGATTTTTAAAATCTGCCATCTAGTGTGTTAGCTATCCTTCCCAGTTTTGGGTCATTTACAGATCATTGGTCCATCATCTAAATATGATGACATCTTCCCTTCTCCAATTCTGTGCTTCCTTGTCTGTGTTGACATTCTCCAATATTTGGAACCTCTTCCTTTTCCAAACACTGCTCAGCGATCACACCTGCCAATTCTTTCACTACCCAAGGATATAGCTCATATGGGATAGGTGACTGAAATTCATCAAGTGCAACTCCCCATCTGCAACTTTTGATCTGGCATTACCAATGTAAAATCATTCTCCTCGGCAGGAAAGGCTGAAGCTAAGTAAGAGTTGAATATCTCTGCCTTCCCTCTTTGACCAGTTGACATCATCTCATCCATCCCAAGCAGAGGCATAATTCCTTCCTTGATGCTTTTTCTCTCAATGTAGTTTTTTTTAAAAAAGAGTAAAGTTTTTGTTATCTTTAACTTTCCCATTAGCCTTGACTCATTCTGACATTTAGAGCTCCTGACACCATGCCATGTTTTATCTTCATCCTCTATTACTTGACCTTACTTCCATCTTCTGTACATCTGTCTTTAAAATTTAAGTTGGTCAATGAGTTCTCTGTTCATTCATACTTGTCTCTTTAAGCAACTCCTAGTTTTCTACTTCTTTGGAATTGTCATACAAGTCTAACTTCACCACTTCACTCTTGAACACTTTAGACTTCCTGTCCTGACTTCTCTTAGAGAAATTTCATCTACAAGACTGCACCTATCCTTCTTTCACTTAAAAATAGCTTTTCCCATACTTAGGGCATATGCATCAGACTCTCCTCAGATTTCTTCTCTCTCACAAAATCCTAGTCGAGAAGGATCACTTCACCCTAGGGACCCCATAATTTTTACCTCAGTAAATAGTTCATCTGTGTTGATAAAAATCAGATCTAGAGTAGAAGTTCCCCTTGCTTGTTGCTCCATTTATTGAAAGATGAAATTGTTGTTAAAGCAAATCAATTGCTCTGCTTTGGTAGGGGAGCACTACATAGATGTCTAGGTAACTGATGTCTTCCCTCACTATTAAATCATGACTCTATGCCAGGTTTATGATTAATTTCTCAAGTGTCTCATCTATTTCTTCTTTCTGTCCATATGGTCTGTAGTAAATCCTAGTAACAAAAACCATTCATGATTCTCTATCAACTGGCCTTCACTCAAGCAATCTTCACCAAGTTTTGCCCCTCAAGTTCCCTCATTTCCTTACATATGTATACCCTCTTAATGTACAATACTAGCTCCTTCCCTTTACCTATTCTGCTTCTTTTCAATAAACTATACTCATTTAGAACATTGTTCCAGTCATGAGTTTCATCACACAAAGTTTTAGTGAGGTCTGTAGTTCAACTTTACCTCCAAGTGTGAGGATCTCTAGCTCTTCTCATTTGTTGCCTAAACTTAGGGATTTTGGATCTAAATAACTGAGAACAGGACTTTTACTACTGACTCCTTTCTTGGGCTCTGTCTCCTTGAACTTCTAAGTATGTCAACAACTATTCTTTTTCCTATCTCCCATCAACTCTCCATAGTCAATGGGGTAACAGATTGACATTTTCTTCCTTTCCATTAACTTACATATCAGATTGTTATACATCCCTATGTATTCACTTAAAAAATATTTATGTGTACAATAACTTACTAGAAGCTGGAGGATACAAATAAATAAGACATGGTCTAGTGCCGACAGAGTTTACAAACCAGTTAGTGGAACAAGGCAGTGAAATATGGGACAATCTCAGAGAATAATTCATATCAATTGTCCCTAAGTTTAGATATCTACAAGAGAAGTAGTTATTCACATAAAGAAATATTTTCTTAGTTCCCTTCCTATGTAAGATTGCCCATGGAAGTTCTCCTTCAATGTCAGCATAGCATGGAAGCAATCCTGTACTCAAACTCAGTGATAGCAATGTGATTGACTATCTCTGCCACCTTTGAACCAGCCAAGTTAGGTTCAGAGAGGCTTATCACCAGAAGATTGGAAAGCATGTCATCAGCCATTTTGGTTACAGCAACCCACAAAGATTATTTGTTTTAGCATGCAAAGACTGAGATTTGACCAGCACTTAACACAATGCTTGACATACAGTAGATGATTTACAAATGCTTGTTGACTTGACTTGGTGATGTGAGTAGAAAACCCAAACCAATGAAATCATGGATCTTTTAAAGTATATGCAAGGTACTATGTATACAAAGATTAAAATGGCATGATTTAAATCCTTATGGTACTTACAATCTAGTGAGAAGGATAAGATATATAGAGAAATAACTATAATACACGTTAAAATATTTCTATATTGAACAAAGGTGGTGTAGAATAATGGCTAGAAAGTCAGCCTTGAAGTCAAGAAGATTTGGGTTCAAGTACTGTCTAAGAAACATCCTGAGTGTAGGGTGATGGAAAAGTCACTTCACCTATAACTCAGGAAACTCTCTAAGACAATAAGTTACTGGAAAATTACAAATCTGCAATGATAGCAAGATTTTACTCAATAGGAACTCCAGACAGCAATGAAATCACAGCTCCAGATTACATACTTACACACACTCACAACCAAACACATACACACAACACACACAACATACAGACTAAGAACAAACAACCAAAAAACCCACACTATACACAAGGGTATGGTCAGAATGAAATAGAAATGGGACTACTACATCATGCATAGGGATGCCTGTCAGCTACATATTGACTTACAAAACCATTTAACATTACCTATGTTCTGTTTTGTGCAGCAAAGTGGCACAGTGGATAGAAGGCCAGGTCTAGAGTTTAGAAGACCTGAGTTCAAATCCATCCTTGGACATTTATTAGTTGTGTGACCCTGGGTAAGTCACTTAACCCTGTTTGTCTCAGTTCCTTACCTATAAAATGAAATGGCAAACCATCTTTACCAAGAAAATCCCAACTGGGGTTGTGAGGAGTCAGACACTTAGAATAATGACAAACAAATCTGAAACAACTCAACAACCACATACTTTATTTCATTTTTTATTTATTGTTTAATATTTCTACCGTTTAATCTGGTTAGGGCACTCTGGAGTGTTGCTGAGGACAATGACTGAGGTTTCAAAGCTTTGCTATACACTATTAATGATTCAAGTATATCTAAACATCAAACACATTCAAACATGTAGTGTTTTCTAACCAATCAGAGAGTATTTGTGGCATTGGTTTTTCATATGCCCTATAACCAATTATTTTCTAAAGATGTTCAATGAAAATATATTATTTTTAGAGTTATTATTATTAGAGATGGGAACTAGATGTCTAGTTTCATTGGTATAAAGAGCTCCCAGAGAGGAAACTTCTCTATCAAGGAAAACTGGCACATTCTTTGAAACTTGAGGTCTTAGAGAGTTGCCTAAGGCATTGATAAATTAAGGTGTTTGCTGAGGGTTTCACAGTCAGTATGTGTCAGAAACTGATCTTGGACCCAGATGTTCCTGGCTTTGAGGTCAGTACTCTATCCACTAAGGCCATGCTGCCTCTCAAGTATTAATTTATAAATGCCAACATATTTGTGATTAATTTCCAGGATAAAAGTCCCTTGTCTACTTGAATCAAAAGGCTGTGACTTTATAATATTCTTCTTTGTAAGAAGGAATAATCTGATTCTTGGGTCAAGGGTTCTCAGAGCAGAACATAGTATGGCACACTTGTAATTCTGAACTTATACCAGAAAGTGTGGTGAAGGGCTAGTTCATAATTTGGAAATATGGTGGACTCAGTTTTTCCTTTACCACTTAGGAGGCTTTTTCCTTATGTTTTAAATTTTAAAATTTATTTTAATTTATTTTTATATATAACATTTGTTTATTTTTAGGTTTGCAACATTCACTTCTACAATAATTTGAATTCTAAATTTTCTCCCCATCTCTCCATGTCCCCCACCCCAGGACAGCATGTACCCCATCCACCCCTTCTCCCAGTCTGTCCTCCCTTCTACCACCCCTCCTTGCATCCCCCTCCCCTCCATTTTCCTGTAGAGCAAAATAGATTTCTATACCCCATTACCTGTATATCTTATTTAGGAGGATGTTCTTAAAGCATCCTCAGCAACAAACATTGATTGCATGGTTGTTTTATTCAGTGTATTGTACTGCATACTCAGCTTACAAAACTGACCCTGCCCTCCATGAGCCTAACCTTGGGTGACAAACTTAATGTAAACTTAAAACATGGACACACAACACGATGTAGAACATATGTGAAATACTTGGCCCCTGATTGAATGTTAGAGGAGGTTAGACCAAAGAGGGTTATTAAGTGCTGAAGATATCACAACATCACAGGTCCTAGTGTTTAGAATTGAAAAGGATCTCATGAGTTATTTAATCCAATGCCCCTCACTTTACAGAATAAAAAATGAGGCTCAGAGAAGGTGACTGGACCAAGTTCGCGAAAGTAGTAACTAGGAGAATAAGGATTTTAAACCAGGCACAAATCTATTGATATTCACTATATCATCATACTTCTCAAATCAAAGAAGGCTTTAAAGAGGAGATGGACTTTGAAATGGTGTCATTCTGATAACGGTAGAGGAATAGGGAGGATAGGTGAGTGGTCAGAGATGGGTCCCTAAGTAGACATAAATCCAGGTTGGCTAGAGTAGGAATGTAAGGGACCAGCATATGAGCAATAGGTCTTAGAGAACTGGAAAGGAGGAAGGATGTATCCAGACACAGGTGAAGGACAAGACATGCCTGGTGTTTTTAGGAAATGATGAACAGACCAGTTGAAAAAATTCTTTGAAATAAGAGTGAGACATAAGGCTCAAGCCAGAGAATGGGATCAATTGTGAAGGGAGCCCTAAAAGCTACACTGAGGATTTAGGATTTTTGATAGTGGGGAATTATGGCATACACTGCTACCCTCCCATTAAAATGATGGTGGTGGTGTGCATAGAGGAATCATTCACATCTATGGCTTTTTTGAGCATACAAATGACAGCAAGTAATGGTCTAGACTGCCTACACTCTAGGTGAAAAGCATGCCATTTGGCTCAGTTCACTAAACATAGCAAATTGCATATTCTTTTTAACCTCAAATCCTGTTCTTTGCTCCACCTTCTAACTTTATTGTTGATCTTGCTTTGGCAAACATTCCATTACTGACCATTTTTTAAGTCCGTAAATATCCCTTTTGTCTACATCTTTTCCTCAGATTCTGTATTGGCCCAAAAAATAACTGGCCTTCATTATTTGTATAAACTAAAGGTGGGGAACTTGCAGCCTTGAAGTCATATGTGGCCCTCTAGGTCCTCAATTCTTTGACTGAATCCAAATTTTATAAAAGAAATGTTCTGTTAGATTCAGTTAAAGGGCCGCACTTGAGCACCCAGAGGGCCACATGTGGCCTCAAGGTCATTGGTTCCCCACCCCTGGTATAATCTGTTCCACTTCTCCCCACCTCTCAGCCCCTGAATTCTGACTGTACTCCTATAAACATCCCCACCCCCACTCCCCACCTATTTCCTGGGTTCTTGAGAAGACCTTAGTATATTGAATGGCAAGTCCTACCATGAAACCAGATTAACCCCTACTCCCTTACCTCTGACTCAATGCCCATGTGATTTAAAGGAAGCAAGAAAAATGGAGGCTTTTTCTTTTTTGGTGTGCTTTGTTTTTGAGCAGGAGAATAACATAGTATAATAGCAACAACATGAGATCAGGAGTCAAGAGCCTTGGCTTCATGTCCTGGTTCCACCATTTACTAGCTGAGTGACCTTAGGTGAAATCTTTACCTCTCTGTGCCTCAGTTTTCTTATTAGAAGGGGTTGGACTAGGTCATCTTTAACATCCTTCCTAGCTCTAATAGGAGAAGAAGAGGTAGGAGAGAGGACAACATCCATTCTGTGCAAAGTACTTTCACTGAAAATGCCTATAGGAACCAACTAAAGAAGGTCAGACCATCAGATAACAGAAGTGAGTTCTAAAAATTGAGTACCATAGCAATTTGGGGAAAAGAAATTCCACTGTGGTCTCTGGAAATCCCAGAAACTTTTATGGATTAAGGCTCTTACCATCTGATTTTAAAACTCTGTGTTACTGTGCTCTCTCATGACATCCCATCTCCATCTTATTCACCACTATCCTCCCAGACACAGAGCAAAGAGAGATCCTGCTATAGCTCCCTCTATTCCCCTGCCCCACTTACTCTCCATTCTACATGTATTGGCTGAAGACCTGGTGCATCTGATCCAATATCTGACACTACTTACTTCAAATGATTATTTATAAAATCCCCATGACTGAGGTGCTGGAACACAATCACTCCTTAGGCTTTCCTTAGCTCTGATCAATCTCTGGGCCAATGCTATCTTTAGATTGTGCACCATAGCAAGATGAAGCTGTCTCATGTGATGCTCTGCAACAGTATGTGTGTGTGTGTGTGTGTGTGTGTGTGTGTGTGTGTGTGTACATGCTCACTTCCACCATGGATGAGTCCTTTACTCATGACATGAATATGAATTCCTTCTCCTTCTTTATGTAAAAAACCTGCTTCCTTCAGTCCTCAGGGCCAAATTTTTCCAAACAAATTCCCATCAGTTAACTCTAAATGAAGTTCAGTACTGACATATTATCTGTTTTTGCCTGAAACATAAGTACAATGTGCTTTTGTAAATGTTATATATCACAAATTCTAGCTTCCTTCAAAGCTCAGCTGAAAGGGCACCTACTGCATGAAGCCTATCCTGATCCCGTCCAGCTGCTCAAGCCTCTCCTTTCCTCCATGCATACCCTGAGATTACCTTACCCTTACTTTATGTATGTGAGTTGTATCTGCTTAGACATGTACAAGTTGCTTCTACTGATAACAAGTAAGTTCCTTGAGGCTTGGGACTTAATGTGATTTTCTTTTTGTATCCCCAGCACCTACCACTGTGCCTACCACATATCTGGCATGTGCTCAGTAAATGTAGATTAGTCAAATAATTGATTGGAGAGGTCTTTTTTTTTAAATTCAGGGACTGAGAAATCCCTGAAAAAAAGCCATGTTGACCATCTTGCAAAGGGATGTGTGGGATCTTGACAAAGCTGTAGTCCTAGGACATAGGCAATTCTGCCTGCCTTAAATAATTTTTTTAAAAGAATTGTTCACACACAGATAAAGATGTCTCTGCAGCTACAATCCCTCAAACTCATTTTGACACTAGCAGTTCATATGAAGTCACCTTTTTTTTTTATAAGGTCAGAATGGCAGAGAATTACCAGATCACAGCAATAAATATGCATCTTAGCCTTATACTGGAGGATTGATGGCAAATCTGATTCCTCTGATTTTTCTATCCCACAGAAGTACTTTGTCTATGTCCTGCCTTATGTGTCTATTGGGTAAAGGCAGTTCTAGGAGCTGGGAACGGATGTGGAAAATTGTCACAAGCAAGTCAAAGGTCTATAGGTGAATTCTGACACTGAGTGAGGAAATCACAGAACTATTTGGGATAACTCCCATAAAGGCACCCACTATGGACTTTGATCACTGAAATTTACTGACAGAGTGAGACCTAGGAGAAACTGAATTAAGGGAGAGTTTTTGTTCATGGTGATCAGCAACACATTATTTTTCCTCCCCTTGTCACATTTGCAATGGTGGCACTCCTTTTCCATCTTTCTCAGGCGCTCAGGACACATGGTCTTGTACTCCTTCTACATGGAATCAATACCTTACTCAACCTTGAAACCATACCATTAAATAAAGCATTAGTGATATTCTTCTCATGACTCCATCCAGTGTTTTTTATGCCTTAATTCTTTTCTGTTTTATTTTTTAAATTAATTTATTTTTAGTTTTCAACATTCGCTACCACAAGATTTTGAGTTCCAAATTTTCTCCCCATATCTCCCCTCCCCCACCCCAAGACAACATACATTCTGATTACCCCTTCCCCCAATCTGCCATTCCGTCTATCATCACCCCCCTGCCTTCTTTTATTCTCTTTCCCTTCTATTTTCCCATAGGAGAGGATAGATTTCTATACCCCATTGCCTGTATATCTTATTTCCCAGTTGCATGTAAAAATAATTTTTAACGTGTTTTTAAAACTTTGAGTTCCGCATTTTCTCCCTCTCCCCCCCACCCTCATTGAGAAGGCAAACAATTTGCTGTAGATTATATATGTGTTGTTGTGGAAAGCAATTCCATAATAGTCATGTTGTGAAAGACTACCTATATTTCCCTGCATCCTATCCTGACCCCCCCATTTATTCTCTTCTCTCCTTTGACCCTGTCCTCCCTCAAGTGTTCGCTCTGATTACCCCTCCCCTCATTTGTCCTCTTTTCTATCATCTCACCATCTCTTATCCCCTTCCACCCCACTTTCCTGTAGGGTAAAATAGATTTCCATACCAAATTGAGTGCATACATTATTCCCTCCTTCAGTCAAATCTGATCAGAGTAAAGCTCACTTATTCCCTCTTACCTCTCCCATATTCCTCTCCACTGTAAAAACTTTTTTTTGCCTTTTATTTGAAGTAATTTACTCCATTCTACCTCTCTCTTTCTCCTTCTCCTACTACATTCCTCTCTCACCTCTAAATTTTATTTTTTTAAATATCAACCGTACATATTCAACTCACCCTGTTCCCCCCATTTATCTATCTATATATTTCCTCCAACCACCCTAATACTAAGAAAGGTCTCATGAGTTAAAAATATCATCTTACATACAGGAATGTAAACAGTTCAAACTTAATATGTCCCTTATGATTACTCTTTCCTGCTTACCTTTTCATGTTTCTCTTGAATCTCGTATTGGAAAGTCAAATTTTCTATTCAGCTCTGATCTTTTCATGAAGAATGCTTTGAAGTCCTCTATTTCATTGAATATCCATTTTTCCTTTGAAGTATTATACTCAGTTTTGCTTGGGAGGAGATTCTTGGTTTTAATCCTAGCTCTTTTGACCTTCAGAATATCATGTTCCAGGCCCTTCAATGTCTTAATGTAGAAGATGCTAAATTTTGTGTTATCCTGATTGTGTTTCCACAATACTTGAATTATTTTTTTCTGGCTGCTTGCAATATTTTCTCCCTGACCTGAGAACTCTGGAATTTGGCTAAAATATTCCCAGGAGTTTTCCTTTAGGGATCTCTTTCAGGAGGCATTGAATTCTTTCCATTTCTATCTCTGGTTCTAGAATATCAGGGCAGTTTTCCTTAATAATTTCTTGAAAGATGATGTTTAGGTTCTTTTTTATCATAGCTTTCAGGTAGTCCAATACTTTTTAAATGATCTCTCCTGGGTCTGTTTTCCAGTCAGTTGTTTTTCCAATGAGATATTTTACATTTTCTTCTATTTTTTTCATTCTTTTGGTTCTGTTTTATAATTTTTTGAATTCTCAGAGTCATTAGCTTCCATTTCCTACATTCTCATTTTTAAGGAATTATTTTCTTCCGTGAGTTTTTGGATCTCTGTTTCCACTTGGCCAATTCTGCTTTTTAAAGCTTTCTTCTCATCAGCTTTTTGTTATTTGGGTTAGTCTATTTTTTAAGGTGTTCTTTTCTTCAGCATATTTTGGGTTTCTTTTAGCAAGCTGTTGACTTGTTTTTCAAGATTTTCTTGCATCACTCTCACTTCTCTACCCAATTTTTCCTCTTCTTCTCTTGCTTGATTTTCAGAACCTTTTTGAGCTCTTCTGTGGCCTGAGACCAATTCATATTTTTCTTGGAGGCTTTGGATGTAGGAGTTTTTTACTTTGTTGTCTTCTTCTGATTTTATGCTTTGATCTTCTTTGTCACCAAAGTAAAATTCTATAGTCTGACTTTTTTCCTTTGTTTCCTAATTTTCCCAGTCAATTACTTGACTTTTGAGCTTTTTGTTAAGGTAGAACTTCACATCCAGAGTAAAGAGTACAGTGTCCGAAGCTTCAGAAGTTTTGCACAGCAATTTTCAGAGATATTTCTAGGGACCTGTAAATTTTTAGTTCAAGGTTGTATGATCAAAGGAGAGGTGTTTATTCCTCTATTGGACTGTGTTCTGGTCTGCGAGTGACCAGAAGCACTCTCTTGGAACTGTGAGGTGGGTTCTGTGCCCAAATTCTGACTTACCTCACTCAGATGTCAGTCTGTTTACCACACTCCTAGTTAAGTTTGGGGAAATATTCCATTCACCTTTTCCTTTCCTGAGAGTATAGGCACCAACCCTCAAGCCTCTTTAGTCTCCCTGACACTCCAGATAGTTATCATCCCTATCTAGTTGTTCTTTCAACTTCCATCATTCCTTCCACTAAACTGATCATACAATATCCTAATAGTTCCAGGGCAGAAAAGAGTGCTTATGGTCACTCACATCCATAAAACAGGTGAGGAGAGTAGGAAAAACACATCCTTAGATCATAATACTTTGCAATAAGTGAAAACTTATATAGATCCCTAGAAGTTATCTCTGAAAACAACTGCACAAAATCCCTGAAAGATGAGACAGTGTCCCTTCCACCCTGGAAGTAGAGCCCCACTTTAGTAAGTAGTTAAAAGTCAAGAAACAAGCTGGGAAAGTGAGCAACCAGCAGAAAAAATTCTTACCATAGATAGTTTACCATGGTGACAAGGAAGATCAAAACAAACACTGAGAAGATAAGAAAGCCAAAGTTCCTATATCCAAAATCTCTTATAAAAATATTAATTGACCTCAGGCCATGGAAGAGCTCAAAAAATATTGAAACTCATGTAAAAGAGGTAGAGATGAAAAATGAGAGTGATGCAAAAAACTCATGGGGAAAAAAAGAGACAACAACTTTGTAAAGGAGTCCCCAAAATACCGAAGAATATAACACCTTAAAAAACAGAATATGTCAAATGGTAAAAAGAGGTCCAAAAATACAATGAGAAACATGTCTTATTTGGTCAAATGGAAAAGGATGTCCAAAATTCACTGAAGAAAATAATTCCTTAAAAATTAGAATGGAGCAAATGTAAGCTAATGACTTTATGAGAAATCAAGACACAATAAAACAAAATGAAAAGAATGAAAAACTAGAAGACAGTGTGAAATATCTCATTGGAAAAACAACTGACCTGGAAAACAGATCCCAGAAAGATAATTTAAAAATTATTGCACTATCTGAAAGCCATGATTAAAAAAATAGCCCAGACATCATCTTCCAAGGAATTATTACAGAAAGCTATCCTGATGTTCTAGAACCAGTTGACAAAATAAAAAGTGAAAAAATCCACCAGTCACCTCCTGAAAGAGATCCCCAAATGAAAACTCCCAGGAATATTATAGTCAATTTCTAGAGCTCCCAGATCAAGGAGAATATACTGCAAGCAGCCAGAAAGAAACAAATCAAGTGTCATGGAGCCCCAGTTAGGATAACACAAACTTCTGCAGTAAAGGATCAAAGGGCTTGGAATATGATATTCTGGAAATCAAAGGGCCTAGGATTACAACCAAGAATCACTTACCCAAAAAATTGAGTATAATCCTTCAGAAGAAAAAATGATATTCAATGAAAGAGAAGACTTTCAAGCATGCTTTATGAAAAGACCATAAGGCCAGAGCTGAACAGAAAATTTGACTTTCAAATACAAGACTCAAGACAAGCTTAAAAAGGTAAACAGGAAAGGAAATCATAAGTACTTAATAAGGTTAAATTGTTTACATTCATACATGGGAAGGGGATACTAGGAACTGATAAGAACTTTCTCATTAATAGGGTAGTTAGGAATATATATATGTGTATATATATATATATATATATATATATATAGAGAGAGAGAGAGAGAGAGAGAGAGAGACAGAGAGAGACAGAGAGAGAGAGAGAGAGAGAGAGAGAGACAGAGAGAGAGAGACAGAGACAGAGACAGAGAGACAGACAGAGAGACAGAGAACCCAGGAGTGATTTGAATATTAAGGGATAATATCTAAAATAGAAAATTAAGGGGTGAAAGAAAAATGTACTGGGAGAAATATAAAGGGAGAGTGTAAACTAACTGACATGTAAGTGGCAAGAAAAAGTTTTTACACTGGAGGGAAAGAAGGAGCAAAGTGAAGGGGAGTGAGTGAACCTTATTCTCATCAGAATTGGCACAAAGAGAAAATAATATGCATACCCAATTGGGTAAAGAAATCTATCATACCCTACAGGAAAGTAGGAGAAAGGGATAAAAGAAGGAGGTAGAGTGATAGAAGGAAGGGTAAATTGGGGGAGATAGAAGCAAAACACTTGCAGAGGGACAGGGTGAAAGGAGAGAGAGGAGAATAAATGGAGAGGTAGAATAGGATGGAGCTAAATACAGTTAGCAATAGTAACTGTGAAGAAAAACTGAAGCAAGTTTCTCTTATAAAGGTCTCATTTCTCAAACATATAGAGAACCTAGTCAAATTTATAAAAAAAAGAGTCATTCCGCAATTGACAAGTGATCAAAAGATATGAACAGTTTTCAGATGAAGTAATCAAAGCTATCTATAGCCAAATAAAAATGCTCTAAATTGCTTTTGATTGAAGAAATGCAAATTAAAATAATTCTGAGGTACTAACTCATATCTATTAGATTGACTAATAGGACAGAAAAAGTAAATGACCAATGTTGGAGGGAATGTGGGAAAAATGAGCCATTAATGTATTATTGGTGGAGTTGTGAACTCATTCAATCATTCCATAGAGCAATTTGGAACTATGCCCAAAGTGCTATAAAGCCATGTTTACCCTTTGACCTAGAAATACAATTACTAGGTCTGTATCTAAAAAGAGAATTTTAAAAAGTAAAGGACCTATATGTACAAAATAAAAAGCAAACAACAAAAACAAAGGGACCTGTATGTACCAAAAAAGAGCCTCAGTTCTTTTCTGAGATCAAATAACTGAAAATTAAAGGGATGTCCATCAACTGGGGAATGGCTGAACAAATTACAGTATGTGATTATGATAGAACACTATTGTGCTATAAGAAACAATGAGCAGGATGCTCCTTGAAAAACTTACAAGAGGGGAGGAGCCAAGATGGTGGAGTAGAAAGACTCATGTATGCTAGCTCCAAACCCACAGCCCATAAATTTTCTGTAAAAAGAACTCCCCACAAATTCTGGAGCAGTGCAAGCCACGCAGAAACACAGTGAAAGAGATTTCCATTCCAGAGAGCCCTGAAAAACCGACCCCAAAGGTCCATCGTGAATCAGATGCAGAGCCCACCCCTGCGCTGCCCTGGCCGCTGGGCCCCAAAAGGAACAGATCCAAGCAGGCTTCAGGGATGGAATCTCTGGCAGCCGGGAAGGTCCCTCCACCCACAGACGCTACAGGTCAGTGAGAGAGACTTCTGGGCTGGCTGAGAGGGGAGCGGGGTGTCTCTGTGACTCGGGCCCCCTTGGGAGGCAGTGGCAGAGGGAGCAGCAGAGGCAGTGGTGGCCAGATGCTCCCAGAGAAGGAAGGAGCTCCACTCCATTACTGAAGGTCTCTGCATAAACCCCCTGAGGGAACTGAGCCTGGGAGGCGGCCCTGCCCCCACCCCAGCACCAGAACTTAAGCTCACATTGAATAGCAGCCCATGCCCCCCCCCCACTGAAAGCCCTGAGGCTGGGGAGAAGCATTTGAATCTCAGACCCCAAGCACTAGCTAGGCGGATCTAGGCGGGGGTGCAGAGGAATCTCAGAAGTCAAGTAACTGGCTGGGAAAATGCCCAGAAAAGGGAAGAAAAATAAGACCATAGAAAGCTACTTTCTTGGGGAACAGATGAGGTTTCCTCCTTTCATTTCCGATGGGGAGGAACAATACTTGCCATCAGGGAAAGATGTGGACATTGGGGCCCCTGTATCCCAGACATCCTAGGTGGATGTCCAGTGGGCTCAGGCCATGGAAGAGCTCAAAAAGGATTTTGAAAATCAAGTTAGACAGGTGGAGGAAAAACTGGGAAGAGAAATGACACAGATGCAAGAAAAGCATGAAAATCAGGTCAACACTTTGCTAAAGGAGACCCAAAAAATGCTGAAGAAAATAACAACTTGAAAAATAGGCTAACTCAATTGGCAAAAGAGGTTCAAAAAGCCAATGAGGAGAAGAATGCTTTCAAAAGCAGAATTAGCCAAATGGAAAAGGAGGTCCAAAAGCTCACTGAAGAAAATAGTTCTCTCAAGATTAGAATGGAACTGATGGAGGCTAATGACTCTCTGAGAAACCAAGAAATCACCAAACAAAACCAAAAGAATGAAAAAACGGAAGAGAATGTGAAATATCTCATGGGAAAAACAACTGACCTGGAAAATAGATCCAGGAGAGACAATTTAAAACTTATGGGACTACCTGAAAGTCATGATCAAAAAAAGAGCCTAGACATCATCTTTCATGAAATTATCAAGGAAAACTGCCCTGATATTCTACAACCAGAGGGCAAAATAAGTATTCAAGGAATCCATCGATCACTACCTGAAAGAGATCGAAAAAGAGAAACTCCTAAAAACATTGTGGCCAAATTCCAGAACTCCCAGGTCAAGGAGAAAATATTGCAAGCAGCTAGAAAGAAACAATTCCAGTATTGTGGAAATACAATCAGGATAACTCAAGATCTAGCAGCTTCTACATTAAGGGATCAAAGGGAGTGGAATAAGATATTCCAGAAGTCAAAGGAACTAGGACTCAAACCAAGAATCACCTTCCCAGCAAAACTGAGTATAATACTTCAGGGCAAAATATGGTCTTTCAATGAAACAGAGGACTTTCAAGCATTCTTGACGAAAAGACCAGAGCTGAAAAGAAAATGTGACTTTCAAACACAAGAATGAGAAGAAGCATGAAAAGGTAAACAGCAAAGAGAAGTCATAAGGGATTTACCAAAGGTGAACTGTTTACATTCCTACATGGAAAGACAATATTTTTAACTCTTAAAACCTTTCAGTATCTGGGTAGTTGGTGGGACCACACACACACACATACACACACACACATACACACAAGCACACACATACCGAGACAGAGAGCACAGAGTGAATTGAATAGAATGGGACCATATCTTAAAAGAAATTAAGGTAAATGGTGAGAGAGAAATGTAGTGGGAGGAGAGAGGGTGAAATGGAATGGGGTAAATTATATCTCATTCAAGAGGCAAGCAGGAGACTTTTTAGTGGAGGGAAAAAGAGGAGAGCTGAGAAAAAAACATGAAGTTTACCCTCATCACATTCAACTAAAGAAAGGAATAAAATGCACACTCATTTTGGTATGAAAATCTATCTTACAATACAGGAAAGTGAGGGAGAAGGAGATAAGCAGGGTCGGGGGGATGATGGAAGGGAGGGCAATGGGAGGAGGGAGCAATTTGAAGTCAACACTCAGGGAGGGACAGGATCAAAAGACAGAACAGAAACAATGGGGGGCAGGATAGGATGGAGGGAAATACAGTTAGTCTTATACAACACGACTATTATCAAAGTCATTTGCAAAACTACACAGATATGGCCTATATTGAATTGTCTGCCTTCCCAAAGGGAATGGGTGGGGAGGGAGGGATAGGGAGAATTTGGAACTCAAAGTTTTAGGAACAACTGTTGAGTATTGTTCTTGCTACAAGGAAATAAGAAATACAGTTAATGAGGAATAGAAAGTCATCTGGCCCTACAGGACAAAAGAGAAGATGGGGACAAGAGAAGGGAGGGATGATAGAAGAGAGGGCAGATTGGTGATAGGGAAAATTAGATTGCTCGGTGTATTGGGGTGGGGGGAGGGGAGAAATGGGGAGAAAATTTGGAACCCAAAATTTTGTGAAAATGAATGTAAAAAGTTAAATAAATAAATTTACATTAAAAAAAGAAAAAAGAAAAGAAAAACTTACAAGAGCTGATGCAAATTGAAATGTACTATTTACAAAGTAACAGTAATATTTTAAGTTATTCTCAGCAACGACCCAGAACACCTCTGAAGGACTTCTGATGAAAAATGCTATCCATTCCCAGAGAAAGAACTGATGGCCTCTGAATACAGGCTGCAGCATATTTTTTTACTTTCTTTATTTTTCTTGAGTTTTGTTGGGAGGGCTATGTTTTATTTTACAATATGACTAATATGGAAATATGTTTTGCATGATTTCACATGTATAACCTATATTGAATTGCTTGCCTTTTCAATGGAGGTGGGGTTGAGAGGGAGGAAGGGAGAGAATTTGGAACTCAAAGTTCTAAAAATAATTATTAAAAATATTTTTATATGTAATTGGGGAAAAATAAAATGCTAAATATTTGAACAAGAAAGAAAGAGCTCCTCGTTCTAGTTTGCAACTTCACCTCATATTACTTATATAGGCTTAAGTAGATGGGGACCCTATACTCAGGTCTTAATGTAATGAGCCCTGGTTAAATGGACAATTTCAAATGGGCCAAATCAACTTCATAATTACAGTTCTAAACTTTGATGTGAACTACGGGAATGTTATGATGAAATCCATACCTAGGATTATAAACCAGCCTTTATATAGCACTTTCAGGTTTACCATGCAATTTGCAAATATCTCATTGGATCCTCACAACAATCCTGAGAGGTAGGTACTGTTATTAAATCCATTTTACAGATGAGAAAACAGAGGCGGACTGGTTAAATGAGTGACCCAGAGTCACACAGCTTGTAGCTGAGGCTGGATTTGAACTCAAGTCTTCCTGATTCCAGGTCCAGCACTCTATCCACTGTTCCCAAATGGGTACATCTTCCTGGAAGTAGAAGAAATTTCCAATTTTTGCTTCCTAAATGATAATAGTTTATATTTCCATTACCCCCTATATGTTACAGAACATTTTTCACATACATTACTTCACTTGTTACCCAAAACAGCATTGTGAGATGAGTAGCATTCATCGCACTTCTCCCCCACCTCCACTTTGCTGATGAGAGTAGCTGAGTTTCATGGTAGTTAAGTGATTTATTTAATGCCATAAAACTAGCAAAGGGAAACACTATCACATGTGACCAGTTATACATATACAGTATGAAAAATATTAGGTTTGCTCAAAGCTAGTTACTGAGTATAAGAGCCCAAATAACTGGTATAGGCAGTAATAATAATAGCTAGCATTTATATAGCAATTTGAGGTTTGCAAAGTCCTTTACGTGTTATCTGATTTCCACTTTAAACAGCCCTATGAGGTAATTGCTAATATTACATGCATTTTATAGATGAGGAAAATGAGGCTCAGAAGGGTTAAGTGACTTATCTTGAAATGACACAGCTTGTAAGTATCTGAGGCAGGTTTTGAATTCATTCACATACTCTTGAATCCATCATTTCAAGCCCTGTACCCCCCAGCTACTTAATTAGATGAACATCTTGAATCCATGTCAGCTGTACTTCTTGGTGGTCATTTCAGACCTCTCTTTTCTGTCTCTCTGTCTCTCTCATACACACACACACACAAACACACACACAATCACACTCAAAATCTACACAACCTTGAAATCTTCGAAAATGACCTCACACTAGTTTTATGCATCTGAAGTTTTCTGTGGTTTCTTGTTTCTTTATCACTGCACTGAACATCAAGTGGCCATGACAATAAAATCAGATTATTTTCATTTATGAGTAAAGACTTTTGATTTCATACAAAATGACATGAAACTCCAAAGGCCCATCCCATCCTGCACTGTTTAGGAAATGTTGACAGAAGAACATAAGGTCTGCAGGAAGCCTGAGATCCATCATCTGGTAACACTCATTAGCAAGGCCATCAGAGGATTTTTCCAGGGCATGCTCAAGTGCAGACTCAGTACAACTTTTACACCTTCTCTACATTGGACAAGCAGCCTAATACTAGAAACTTGGAAAGCTAGATCTGAACGCAGAACAAAGGAGTTCACCCCAAAGCTTCTAAACAGAATATCAGCAAGTTGTTTTTCATCTCCTTAGCGGGGATATTGCTTGTTGCACAGACTGTGATTACTAAGCTGAATGGGCAAGATCTTGCTGTTTGCTGTAAGTCATCTATGGCAGTATTCTTCTCTTGTGGCACAGACAACTATGATGCATAGCTCCAGGTGTCTGAAGACAAGACAAGAAATTACTATGAATTTGCTCAGCGCTTGAGTTCAAGTATCAGAGGTTAAATGATTCATTTTTGGAGGCACAGGAGCTACATTCTCTGTGTTTCTCTCCATCTCTCTCTGTCCCCTTTTCTATCAATCAACATACATTTGTTAAGTGCCCACTATGGGCACAAATTTTTTTAAATGAACATTTAAAAATTACTTTTAAAAAGTCTAAAAAAATGACGTGTATACTAGAGTCTTACATTGAGCGGTGATAATTCCGTGTATGACATGACGTATGACATGTATGCCCTCCGGAGCCTCTAAAGAGCCAGCAAACCTCCAAATACATATTTCAGAGTTCTTTAAGCATTAGGACTACCTGTTTCAATATCAGGGAAAATTATTTCGACGAAAAATGTTGTTTTCCCTTCACCTCTAGGAAAACACTATGAACACGCTGGAAAAGAAGAGCCTACCTCCAACTCTATCATATGCCTTGTATCATTGCTCCTTAATATAATTCTTTCTTATCATGTAGACATCTGTTAAATTATCCGGGTATTTATAGATTTTGCTTAGAATTATCCAGAGAATCACTGTTATTCTTCAAATTCCTTTCTAGATATGGACACAGTGGATGCCATGTTGTGTTCCAAATTATCTCTCTCCTTCTAGTCCCTTCCCCATTCATTGTAAAGGCAAACAATATGATATCCATCATACATGTGAAGTAACAAGAAACATATTTTCTTATTAGGCATGCTGCAGAAAGAAATAAGGAAAAAGAAGTGAAAAAATGTTTCATTTTAAACTGAGTTCATCAGTTCTCTGTATCTGGAGATGGATGGCATTTTTCATCATGAGCCTTTAGGAATTCTCTTGGATCCTTGTCTTGATCAGAGTAGTTAAGTCTTTCATAGTTAACCACTGTTACAATATTGTTATTACTGCATACAACGTTGTCATGGTTTTTCCCCCTTCATTTTGCATCAGCCCAGGTTTTTCTGAACCCATCCATGTCTTCATTTCTTATAGCACTATAGCATTCCATCCCACTCATATACCACAACTTGTTCATCTATTTCCTAGTTGATAGGCAGAGGATACACATATTTAATTAGTATGTTGTTGGGTTGCTAGGGGCTCTACAAAAAGTAGTAGTCTAACTGGTCATCTAGGTGCTCACAGCTGGGAGCCTTTAGCCAGAATAGAAAAGGCCATAAGTAGGATGCGAGCTCCTTGAGAGCAGAGACTCGTATTTTCTATCTATATCCCAGGTACCTTAATAGCTCTGGACAGGTCACTAGCCTCTGCATATCTTAGGTAACTCCCTAGAATTTATCTCCTAAGTCATAGCTGATTGGCAAACTGTAACTGGAGAAAGTTCCTACACTGGAGACTGCCAGGCTCTCAAGGCTCTTCAAATGCTCACATATCTAAGGGTGCGCTGGAAAATATCTAACCATCTCTCTAGGGGAAAAATGCCTAAGACACTTTTAAATATAATCCTCATTATAAATGTTTTTCTCCATCATTTTCTTAGATAATAAAAAGAAATAAAAATCAAGGCCTGAGTTGTGGTTTGTCAATTTTTGGAATATAAATGTTCACACTGAAAATTTAACAATCAGTTCTCAGAACCAATTTGAGCTGGCTCCAGCATACCCTGCATATATCCCCTAGTATGCTGTCTATGGTAGAAACATAACAATTTTTAGATTGAATTGAATTGAACTGAATTGAATATCACAAATATCAATTATGCACCAGGAAGGTATTACCAAAGAGAGGGTCAAGAAGACTTGAGAATTAGATCAACAAGAGAGCAAATATAGTGGAGAGCATAGCCCAGCCCATCACTTAGTCAATTAACTAGGCTATATTAGTAGACATTGTCATAAGCTCTGAGGATACTGATAAAGAGGGAAAATGTCACTGACCCCAAAGAGCACACCTTAGAACAGGGGAGTCAATATGTACATAACTAAGTGCATTCAGGTATGCACAGAGTAGATGGAGATAATATGAAAGGGGAAAGATGAGTAGTTGGGGGACAGAGAAAGATCTTCAGAAAGGTTTTCAGTTGAATCTTAAGCAAATACAAAGGAAGGTAGGAGGGGGAAGTGAGGAGGGAAAGCATTCCAGGTATGGGGCAGCCAGTGCAAAGGAACAGAACTGGGAGATGGAGTGCACTCTTGAGGAACTGAAAGTTGGTCAGTATATCTGGAAATGTTAAGAAAGGAGTAAAATATGAGAAGATACAAGCTAGTTGAGGAATGGGGTGCTCTGGCAGAGCAATGAGCTAACAAAGAGCAGGCTGAGAGTCAGAGAGGAGGCGTAGTTATGTGTTAGGAAGAAATTCAAGAGGCGAATTATATATTGTTGAGGCCTTGTGGGAGTGAAAACATTTTGGCCATTAGTGACTGAGGTTCATGGGACATTTAACTTCTCAAAAGGCTGAAGCCCCTTCAGACATAAGACATGGAAAGCAATAGGTTGTTAATCCATTTAGGTAAAATTTAACAGTCTCTGAACAATACTTAATAATTAATTCAGAGTGCTTTGTAGAGTGGAGTGGGATGGAAAGAAGGGCCAAAACAGTAACAACAAAATTCCAGCAACTTACCAAATGACTCAGCACACTCAAAATGTAGAAAATAGTTGTGTTTCCCTGTGACCTGTTAATCTTGATTTGCTGATAGCTATTTGGTCATTATGACCAATATGTTTTTCATGAGGCTTTAGAACTAGTCCATTGCAAGGCCTGGTGTGCAGGAGCTAATCAGTCCTTTCAAATCAAACTAGAAATGGACTTAAACAATTTCACAAGCTTTCTGCTTGGACTCACCCAGTTAAAACTAATTTCTCCTGAACAGCAGGAAATACCTTTGGTTATTCCCACTAGGGTGATTACTGTCCAAGCAATCCCTGCAGTACTACTGAAGGATACAAAAAACAAAGGGGGCTTCCCTTTGGTGCAGCTATCTGTTGATGGGCAGAAAGGTCCAGAAAGTTTCGTTTGGCAACTCAGATTTTTAAAACATCTACCACTGCTCACGCCCTGTTTCAAAATCCCATTCTTGGCATTCACTGACATTATCTGAAGCTCTGGCACTGCTGCTTGGCACTTCGGATGTACCTTCTCCTTCTGACCTATACTCAACAGCTTTCATAGCTATACTTCCTGATAAATTGTGGAAAGAAAGATGCTGTCAGGATAGTTGCCTTGAGTCAAATCAAACTGCTTTACTAATGAGGTAAGTACTCAGAAGTATTCTAAAGCCAGATGAACTGTTCTTAGTCATACAATGTGAGAAATGGGATTTGACCACAGGCCTCCCTGATTTTAGGTCTGGTGCTCTATCTACTGCTCCACTATGCCTGTGAAGCCATGGAAAATTTCAGATATCATCATCATCATAGCTGTCATCATCATCATCATCATCATCATCATCATCATCATCATCATCATCATCCCTTAGTGATGATTTATTGAAGACCCCTAGTGAGAGGAATATCCTTTCTCTCCAAAGGAGTCCATTCCACTTTTGGATTTCTCTAATCTTAGAAAGTTTTCTTATGTCAAACATTTGCCTTTTTGTAACATTTCCCCTTTAGTTATCAGTACTGGCCTCAGGCACCAGGCAGGACAAATCTTTTCTCTCATCCACATGACAGCCCTCCAAAGACTTATCCTGAATCCCTACCACCACCCAGTCTAATCTTCTCTAGGTTAAAGATTCTGAGTTTCTTCAATCTACCCTGAAGAGAGTTAAAACTGTCCCTTGAGTTAAGAACTAGAAGCAAAGGGTAGAAGTTGCCTAGAGAAAAATCTTGACTCAGTTTAAAGAAGACTATCCTAATAATCAGAGCTGACCAAAAGTCAAATGTATCACCTTAAAAGTCAGCACTTTCTCCACCTCTCCAGCTCTTCAAGTAGAAGCTGGATGACCACTTGTTCAAGATGCCTTCTGTTGTCCTTTCCAGCTCTAAGATTCAATGGTTCTAGGTGGTGGTATACAGAAGTGTCACACTCAGCCCTGGTCTGTAAGGGGCCAGCACTCCCAAATGTCACCTGAACCAGATTAAAATGTAATTAGAAAATGTTTAACAAAACAAATGAAAACACCATACATTATAGGTAATGTTAATTTGTGGTTCTCTTGTGGCCCGCAGGGATCCATTTGTATTTGAGTTTGACACCACAAAATAATAGGTAAAGTGTTAGTCTAAAAGTCAGGAAGCTCTGAATTCTTAATTCTTACTATCTGTGTAACCCTGAGCAAGTCATTTAAATTCACTATGTCTCAGTGTCCTCCTGGGTAAAATGCATGGGTTGGATCTGATGATATCTAACGTTCCTTCTAGTTCTAAAACTATGATTTGTTAAAAGGTCTGTCTAGTCCAGTACCTGAATTAAGGAAAACAAAACCCAGAGGGATCTCCTAACTCTTAGTCCATTGTTCTGACAGGACTATGTGTTCTCAGAAGAGTAGCTAGGATTTTCAGCAGGCAGAGAAGAATGGGTCTCCCAGGTATCCATTTGTGATCAATTATTTGTTTTTAAGCAGGCAGACACAGAAGATCCATAAGCAGCAGTTCCTTTCTGACTAAGCTCCTGACAGTTTCATCATGTGTTTTCATCTACTAAGTCCAAGACATCCAAAGGTAGTGTGTGTGTGTTCGTCCTTCATTGCCAAAGAAGACCATGCCATCAGAGAAATAATGACATGACTTGCACTTGACTTAGTTTTGAGTGAGAGAGTGCTGTGCAGGTCACTAGCCTCACTTCTCCACAGCCATCTGAATTCAGTGACCAGATATTTATCAGGATGACTGGAGATGACCCAGGATGAGGCAATTGGGGTTAAGTGACTTGCTCAAGGTCACACAACTAGTGAGTATCAAGTGTCTGAGTTGAGATTTGACAGATCCTTCTGACTCCTGCACTGGTGCTCTATCCACTGCACTATTCAAAGGGAGTAGTTTGCAGTCATACAGTTATATTACCATGTTCTATCAGTCAGTCAATAAATATGGATTTAGTACGTGCTATATGCCAGACACTTGGGGATCCAAATGCAATGAATGAAACAATTCCTATTTGCAAGGAGTTTGCATTCAATTGAGGGAGATGACAAGTACATATATAAGTGTAGTAAGTACTCTCTGGCCTTACCTTTCTAGAACCAAGCCTAGAAAATCTGCTTCTAATGGTTCTTAGATACCCAGAAGTATTGAAGATATCTCTTGTACTGTCATATGCATCCGCTATCAGATGTGCCCCCTGTTTTAGTTAGGTACCAGTAAAGAGAGTTTCAATTCCATTTAACCACCTAACATCAATCAACTTTTATAAATGGATATTTGCTTCAAAGATGTAAGCAATAACAAAAGTACAAACATTGCCCCCGAAAAAAATTATCCCACCTCATACTTTTGGAAGTTTCTGTTTGTTTTTAGCTCAGTTTCTACATATCATTGATTTCACCAAGTTCAAGTCTAGACATGACATATATTCTGGATGAATCCTCATCTCATCTACTGCTGAAAGGCGTGACCTCAAGGTCTCTCCTTTCTCCATAGGGGATTGATGCTGAGCATGTTGCAGAACACAAGGCACTGGGATTCTGGGATGCTAGCACTCCAGGATTCTAGGATGTCAAGAAACTGGGCTGCCTATTCTCTAATCCCTTAATGTAAAATAAAGTCAGTCAATAAACATTTATTAAGCACCTACTATATCATAGGCACTACACTAAGCACAGAAAAGAACACATTACAGAGGGCAAGATCTGAGGCTTATTTTTAAGAGGTCACATGAGAGACTGACTCAGTGTACGAGATGTTCATGGATGACTAGGTATGATGACTGCCAAACCCTTTTTGGGGTTGCTTATCTACCTTTGGTGTTCACTTGCTACCCACCTCTCACCTGTGGCTCCGAGAAGTTGTAGCATGCACGGTGACCACATTTTGGTAAACCATCTCAGCAGCTGGGCTAAACCAACTTGTGGATAACCCATTGACTTCACAACCATCAATGAGTTAGCAGGGTATGGATCTCAAGCAGTGAAGACTTCCCCGGCAGACTAGAGAGATGTAAACAGTTTGTTCCAATGGCCATGAAGGTAGCTAAAGCAATTGCTGTGGAGTACTTTGAGCTTGGTCAGAAATCAAAGACATCAAGGTCATCCCTGGCCATCTCCAGTAGCCTTGACTTTTGCTTGCTATTGGCTTTTGATGACTCTACAAGAGGGAGTGAGGCTGGTGACTTCTCAGAACTCTGTCTCATTTAAATCCAAATTATGCATGAGTCAAATAACACCTCCTATACAATTTTATCATTTTACATTTTACTATTTCATTATTTTATCTTAACACTTTGCTATCCAATTATTTTGTTATTTGACTATTCAACTATTTTACTATTTTACCTGGCTTGAAGTCCTATAGTGACAGACAAGCAACAAAGCAGCAGATGTGGATAGACTGGGAACTGTAGTCACAACCCTGCACAGATAATCATCTTTTCACTGGACTGAAGCAGCAGTGGGATTGGGGAGTCTGTGGGTATCTCAGCAGCCTTTTTAAAGACAGCACTGCTCACCTCCTGACATGAGGAAGGGGCTAGAAAGGGTACCCTAAAAATTGTCTGCTTCACCTAACCCTGGCCTGCTTATTGCAGCAGGTGAGGATCCCATCCTATGGTCAAAACAAAACAAAATTTACAAAAAAACCTTTTGTGAAGATAATTCTACAATCATCGGTACGTGGAATGTGCGCATACTTATAGAGAAAACAAAATCCAGTAGACCTGAAAGATGAACCGCTCTTGTTGTGGGAGATCTCAGTAGGCACCACATCTAAAGAGCAACCCTGAGCGAAACAAGCTAGTAAATGAAGGTCAGCTTGCTGAAGTTGGAATTGGACATGCGTTTTTTTTTCTGGAGTGGTTGCTATGATGAGGAGCACCATAAAGATGCTGTAGGTTTTGCAATAAATCTAATCGAGTCAGCAAATTAGTATGCCTCCCGAAAGTAGGGAATGACAGGTTCCTGATAATGCAATTGCTACTTGCTGGAAAGCATCATGTCACTATCTTCAGTGTGTATGCTCCCACTATGATGAACCCTTATAAGGTCAAAGAAAAATTTTATGATGACCTGGAGATCCTTATCATCAATGTACCAAGAGTAGAAGTTTCCAATTCTAGGTGACTTTAATCCCAGAGTAGGTACAGATTATCAGACAAAGTAGGGTATCATTGGGAGGAACGGAGCTGGAACACAAGTTTTTGTTCACAGAGATTGTGCACTCGATGCAGTCTCTGAGGCTGAAATGCAACAAAGTATGAATTGATTCTCTACAATTTATGCTAATTTTGGTCTGATAATTAACAACAGAGGTTTGCCACCAACTTTAGTCACTTACTCCTGAAGACTTGTGCATCCCATGACCTTATCATCAACAACTCTATCATCTATTTATCTAAACACTATAAAACTTTGCAGATGCACCCTTGCAGCAAATATTCGTATTTAATAGACTATCATTATTAGCAAAAGAGACAGAGAGGAGGTAAGAGTAATGAAGGTGATATGTGGCACAGAATGCTAGATCAAACATAGATTCATCCTCTCCAAGTTAAACATTTGCATTCATCAAAAGTACTAGCCCCAAGGCAATGCAACTATCAACACTCAGCATCAACAAATTAGAGCACTTCTCCATCTATGAACAGTTTGTTGCTAACTTGGAGGGAAAGCTAAGCCAACATATAATTGGCAATAGTGGAGCAGAAAAGGAGTGGGCAGCTTTCGAAGATTTGGTGTGAAGGACCACATTTACTCATCTGTGCCAACGTTGGGAATGGTTTGATGAAAATGACAGGGAAATGCAGAAGCTACTAAATTCAAAATGAGAACTCTACAGGCTTTATTAACAAGATAGTTCAACCCTCTCCAACACTTTACTCCAATAAAAGTAAAGAACAAGAGAAGACACAGAATTCTTAAAGAGACACAGGATTCTTGGCTCAGCAAGAAGGCAAATAACATTCAATATTATACTGATGGTAACATTCTAAGTGTTTTTATGATGCCTTGAAGGCTATTTATGGGCCAAAGACCTATGTTATATTTCAATTACTCAGTACTGATAGAGCTACATTGATTAGTGATAAGGACATGATCCTGGAGAAATAGACTGAATGCTTCCACAGTATTCTCAACAGACCATCATCAAACAATGCTGAAGACATTGAGCATATACCTCAGGTAGAAGTTAATCCCTCCCTAATTGTACATTCAACCAAAGAAGAGGTTTTTGAATGTTATTAGACTCCTCTTATGTGGCAGTGTATGGTGCTGATTCCATTCCAGAAGAGATTTACAAGGCAGGAGATCTACTGCTCATACAAAAGCTGGTTAAATTCTTCCAAGTTATATGGCAAAAGGAGGTTATTCCTCAGTAGATCAAGGATGCCTCCATTGTCCGTCTCTATAAAGGAAAGGGAAATAAGTTGTCCTATTACAATCACAGTGGGGTTCTCTCTTGTCCATTGCTGGCAAGATTCTTGCCAGAGTCTTTAATTGGCTATATTTCACTTGGAAGATGATCATCCACCTGAGAACCAGTGTGGTTTCAAAAAAGGTTTGAGAAATGGTTGACATGGTGTTTGCTGCCTGACAACTCCAGGAGAAATGCAAGGAGAAGAACAGAAGTCTGTACACAAGGTTTAGTGAACTGACCAATGCCTTCCATATTGTCAGTTCTGGGGGCTTGTGGAGGATTGCGGTGAAATTTGGTTGCCTAGAGAATTTCATCAGTATTATACACCAGTTGCATAACTGCATGTTTGCATGGGTTCTGGATAATGGATAATATGCTTTCCCAGTCACCAATGGAGTAAAGCAGGATTGTATGCTTGCTCCCATGCTTTTTAGCATGATGTTTTCTAAGATGTTCAGATGCCTTCAACAAGGATAAAGATGGCATCAAGGTCAGCTACTACAGTAAATTATTAAACTGGAAAAGTCTACAAGCCTTCTACTAAAGCAGAGGGAGAGTTGGTGCACAATTTTTGTTCACAGATGATTGAGCACTCAATGCAGCCTCTGAGGTTGAAATGCAACAAAGTATGGATTGATACTCTACAACTTATGCTAATTTTGGTCTGATAATTAACAACAGAGGTTTGCCACCAGCCAACACCATATCATCCATACATGGTTACAGCAAATGGGGAAATTCTGAATATTAAAAATAAGTTTATTTACTCTAACAGAACAATTTCCATGAATGTACATATAGATGATGTGGTTGATGTACACACTGCTAGAGCTGGCTAAGTGTCTAAGAGGTTATGAAAGAAAGTGTGGGAAAAAAGAGGTATTAAGCTGCCTACAAACTGAGGCTGTATAGAGCCATTGTGCTGACCTCTTTGTGGTACACCTGTAAAACCTAGACAGTCTTTCAGAGCCATATCAGAAAATTACACTGATTTTATTTGAGTTATCTTAGATTCTGAAGATCACCTGGCAAGATAAAGTACCAGATACTAAGATTTTTTTCTTGATCTGAACTGCCAATCATTCAAACTGTACTGCAGAGCACACAACTCAGATGGCCATGTTGTTCAAATGCCAACTATCTAAAAAACTACTGCCTTAAAGACTATTTTGTGGAGAACTCACACATGGCAAATGCTCACATGTAGTCAGAAGAAGTGGTACAAGAACACTCTCAAAGTCTCTTTGAAGAACTGTGGCATCAATGGTGAGACATGGGAGATATTGGCACAGGACAACCCAGCACTGCATGTCTGTTTCAAAGAAGATACTGTACTCTGAGCAAAGTAGAATTAAAGTAGGTTGAAAGAAAAGTGAGACATCTCTTTCCCTTACTATTTGTGCTGGACCTGTATGTAGGTTTGATCAGCCACAGTCAGACCCACTACACACTGATCCCAACATCATGATGTCATTTTGGTCCCTTCGTTTATGAAGGACAACAGAATAGAGACTCCAGAATGCTAGGATGACAAGATTGCCTATTCTTCAAGCCCTTCACTTAAAATAGAACCATTCGATCAATCAATAAGCATTTATTAAGTTCCTACTATATACCAGGCACTGTACTAAGTACAGAAAAAACCACTGCAGAGGCCAAGGGCTCAGACTCCTTTTTTGTGAGGTCACATGTTGGGCTCAGTGGAGAAAACCCAAGGTTTCTCACCTTGTGATATTGTCACTTGCTAAATGTCATCAATGATGGAATCTGACCACAAACAGTGTAGCCAAGAGGTACAGGGGTCAGTTTAAATCTATTTGAGGCTGCCTTTAGTTCCATCAATGTAGCCAGTTGAAAATGCTTCTTCTAGGCATATGGTTGGCAGACGGGAATCAATGTCAGAAAAATCTATGATAGCATTATAATCTCTCCAAAGTACTTTCATTATATATCATCACAGCTCTCCTGGAAGCACGTGGGGAATTTGTGTCAGCTGTGGATGCTGTTACACCCATAACGTAGCAATCCCCCTGCAACGTAAGTATCCAAAATAAATAAAAGAGAAAAAATCAGATGCATATAACATCGTTAGATTCAAGGTAGTGTGAAAGGCAGGGTACTAAGTAGCCAGTGATGCCACATTCAAGTCATTACCAAATTATCCTGTCTAGTTTTCCCCCAGAATGCCCAGATACATGGATCTAATCTTTTGAGGAATGGCCAAATGCCAGAATAATCTCTGTGGATTTGACTTATTTCTGTCCAGTGAGGCAAAGTTCACTTTATTCATACTACTTCAGTTTCTAATTTAATGGAACATTAAATTCCATTTCTGGAACCTAAATTATACCAACAAAGTTATTTATAGAGCATCCATGTGATGTGTTTAATGGGGAAGTTGATACAAAAATGATGGCTATAGATTCTTATCAATGATCCCATAATGTTATTAAGTCCAGCAGGCAGGGAGTGTTAAACAATTTCCATTTTAGAATTATCATAATAAAGACTTAATTATTTACTTCCTTTAGTTAATGAGCCTTCATTTTTTTCCTCTTATACTCCAAGAATATATTCTGAATATAGTCATGTGGGTTGTACTCTGAATGAGATCACTCCAATATCTTTTTTCTTTATTACTACAGAGGGAAATGTTGCACATTCATATGTGGATAATTTATGGTGTTGCAACATGATCCACATGTCTCAGGAGTTTTATGAGGCTCTCAGAACTGGAACACTAGAAAGAAAAAAATTAGTTTTGTCATCATTCCTCAGCTCAAGAAGCTTCACTGGCTCCTTACTGACTCCAAGATAAAATACATACATCCCTACTTGCTACTTCACAATCGAGTTCTAACCTATCTTTCCAGATTGATTTCCCATTTACTCATGCAGCACCTGATATTTCCTCTACTCTGGCTTACTTGCTGTTCTTTCTATATAACATTCTATCTCCCACATCAGCTATCTCCCAGTCCTAGAAAGCTCTCCTTGTCACCTCTGCCTTTTGAAATAATTAGTTCTTTCAATGCTTTGCACAAGCTCCACCTCCTCCACTTGGCCTTTCCTGGTGTCCCCCAGTTAGAAGTAATTTCTACCCCTCCCTGCTAAAGGTTTCTTTGCATTTACTCTGCATGTACAGGTGTCCTAACATTGCACTAAGATTTTTTTGGACAACCCATATTCTGTGTTCAGTTATCTGTGAACATTTTATGCCTACCCTCTACATCCCTAGAAAGCTCCTTGAGAGGAGAGACTATTTTGTCATTCTCTCAGAGCTTAAATATTTGTTGAATTGAGTACAGAAGAAATGCACATAATTCTGAATTACTCCTGTCCTGGGCACAATAAAAATGCTTCTACCTCTTCTGTAATGTTCTGAATACTCAATTCCCTTTACTTCATTGTATTATTCCTGAATTTGGGGCAGACCCAAAAGGCCAGTAAGAGGGGGATGAGTTTGAATGAAGGAGCAGGCAGGAAGTTCTCTACCTTCTGAGAGAGTGAAGATCACTGCTTGCTCAGATGATGACTCAATCCATCTTTGTTTAAATGAATTGTGCTGTTGGAGGGGTCAGAGTGGGGTTGGGTGTCTTGGTGACTATATAATTTCCATGATACATTATGCTGTAGTGTACGGAGTATTTCTGAACCTGACTTTTCATTATGTAGACAATACTTTGGATTATGCAGCTTCCCCTCCTAGATTTGGGATAGACAATATTTAGGACTTCTAGATTTTCGTTGTGAACTCCTTTTGAGTAACAGGCAGATTCATTCGTTCTCAACAAGTACCAAAATGACATCACCATGATAAAGCGACCATCTTGTGCAAAGGTGACACCTGTTGTCTGTTAGAAACTGCCTTCAATTAGGACTTTAGCTACAGAATGAATGTAAATTTGTAAAACATATGAGATGGAAAAAAGGAAACACTCAAATTCCAAAGAAGAAAAACTCAAACCCTAAGAAACTAAAAATACTTTCTTTAAACAACCTTACTGTACAGCTGCCTCTTTGTTAAATCAACTGTTACTAGCCCTCAAAAGTGTTCTTTTCCCATGAGCGGGAATTTTTAATGTTTTAATTCTAGTTATTTAAATTGCATTGGATTTGGGTAATATTTGTACACAAGAGGAAGACAAGGAAAAATGACAAGAACGTTAGGAAGAGAAAAAGCAAAGGAGACACTAAAAGGTTACATGTCTGACTCAAGGGCTATTACATGTCTGACCCCAGTGGGTAGAGATAAGAAAAGAAAGACATTGAAATCAGTTCCACTCTAACATTTCCTTTCCATCACAGAACTGGAAGCATCCTAGGGGCCATCTAATAAAATTCTCCTTATTTTATAATTTATAGATCTAGATAGGTAAAGTGACTTGTCCATGGTCACTTAGATAATAAGTGGAAGCACCAACAGTCAGGCCAGATCTTCTAAATCAAAATTAGAAAAGGAGAAGGAAAAGGACAGCAAAGAAAAATATTTTAAAAAGAAGAGGAAAAATGGAAAATTGAAAGAACAGGGGGAAAAAAAGATGTGCATTTTAGTCCATTTGTCATAATAGCCAATTTCAGTTCAATAGATTGGATCTCTTCGTGCCTAAGCAGCTTTTGTTTGTGATGAGACAATAATAACGATAATATATATCATGTATTTTTGTATCTCCTTCAGCACCTTGCAGGAAGCATTGTATAGGGGAGAAACTTAATAAGGTTTGGCAGAAATTAACAACTTAAAAAAAGAGAAATTAACGACTTGTTGCCTGGTTATTTATTTGTGGTTGTCTGAATGATTGAATTGTATTATACGATCCAATCAGTCATTACACTGATGAGGTACATGAAAAGGTTCCCTGTTCATTGAGAGCTATTTATTTTGAATTAAAAATGATAAATAAAGGAGTATTTGCTAGGGTTCCCCAAATTTGAATGTACAACACTACTTATGGATAAACTTAAAATGAGTGCTTTTGTATTTCCCTCAAATCTCATTGTCTATTTTTGTTCTGGTAGGTAGCAAGAAAATTGTACCTCAGTTTCCTCAACTGTAAAATGGGGGTAATTATAGCACTTACCACATAGGGCTGTTGTGTGAGTCAAATTAGATAATATTTATAAAGTACTTAGCACAGTGTCTAACATCTAATAAATGCTATATGAATGCTAGCTATTTTTAATTATTAATTTTGAGCTGAAAGGTACATTAAAGATAATATAGTCCATCTCCTTTATTTTGCATATGATGAAATTAATACCCAAAGAGTGGGATTGATTTGCCTAAATGTCCTACAGGGAGTGCTAGGGTCAGTGAGGCACTGATTTGAGGGCATTGTTTTCAGAATAACCCTTCTTGCTATGCCTGCTTAGTATCTTTTCTAAAGTTAATTAATTGTCTTGTAATCAAAAGGTGGGGGGCAGAAGGAAAGCATGCTGGATGGTGAGAGCCATTATGGGCTGCTGATTGTCATTCCCTTCCTAATAGCTTGATGATGTAACACCAGGTTCCAAATGTAGAGGGAGCAGCAGTGAATCACTGTGTTTACCCATTTAAAACTTTATTTCACTGATGTAATTACACTAATTAAAACTTGGTATTCAGCACCCCTCCAATTCTCCTTACCTTATGATCTCCCCTCCATGGAAATCTTAAAGTAAGTTTTTGACTGTGGAATTAGCTCTAGATGAAGTAACAAATCCACAGCCCAGTCATGTTTTGCAGCAGCATGGTCAGTGGAAAGAGTACTGGTTCTGTCATCAGTGGCTCCTGGGTTCAAATTCTGCCTTTGGTGCTTACTACATGTACAATCATGGGAAAGACTTCATCTTATTGAGCCCTAGTTTCATTGTATGCAAAATGAAAGGGCTGGAGTAGACAGTCACTGAGGAACTTTCCCTCTCCAAATCTATAATCCAATAATCTATAAATTTATAATCTCTGAGTCTCGGTTTCTCCATCTGTAAAAAGAGGGAACTGGACAAGATGACATTCCAACTTCCCTCCCATCTCTAGATTTTCAAACATATGATCTGTGACCTTCGCAGCCACATGCTGAGATCAGGGAATCTCAGGGAAGACGCTATTTGCCTCAAGCCCTTTCGGTATCCTGAGGGCCTTTGGAAAGTGACTCTTTACAGGCTCTCCCTGGCTGCCATGTTCAATGTCATCTGGGCACATTTTCTTAATTAATAATGCACTTTGTCTTGGAAGCTCATATGAATTCTTCTGCCTTTCAGAACAGATGGTGTTTACTTAGTTTGTTCTCCCAAGTAATTTCAAAGCCCTGCTTCTAGGATGAGAAGGTCGGCTCATATCTCCAGGCTAATAAGAGGAGATTGTACATTTGATGTTACAGGAGAAAATTTGAAAGCCACACACAAGGTTTTAGTTACAGATCTCTCAGGATCATGAGAGGAGTCATTTCTCCTCTCTAAAAACCCCAAGTGTTTCTTTGAACATGACTCCCGTAAGGGTCTTTGAAATAGAGGAGATGGTTGGTGACATTTGACTGAAGTGCACTCATATTTAGATGCCCTTCCTCATTCTTAAAAGGACAACACAGATCCTACTTTGGGTAGCCCTGCATTTGGAAAGTTAACAGTATGTGACCTTCATTTCCAGGAATTAATCCTGAATTTTCTTGTCAGGGAGGAGGTTCCAGTTACAAATGTAGGGCAGATGGCATAGAGTGGTTGAATATATACCTAGACTAAAAGTTGAGAGGCCGTGGGGAGTTATCGGTCAAGCAGGGATCTCGAAGGCCAGTGAGACCAGATTTTGAATCAGCCTTCAGACTCTTACTAGCTCTGTGACCCTGAGCAATTAATTTAACCTCTCCCACCTTCAGTTTCCTTATGACAAATATAGGAGTCATAACAGATACTACCTCACATGGTGATGATTAAGTTAGAGTGGAGTTAAAGTGCCTTGCAAACATTAAATCTGGATAACAAATATCAGCTATTTTTCTAGTCTAAAATGTGTCAGTGACTAGCTCTGTGACTTAACCCCAATGGACTCCAATTTCTTTATCTTTATACAAAGGAGTGGAACTGGATCAATCTCTAAATGCCTTCCCACTTACAAAATCTGTGAATACGTATCTAAATCACCTGGCAATCACAACTACTTTCCCAGGGGTATGCTGGTAAATGTTAAACAACAGGTTCTCCAGAGAGGAAAAAAAAGTACTATCAGACTTTTAAGTTTAATTTGCAATGTTAACCTTTCTCTGTCACTTTTCTTCGTCTAGACAAACAATAAAACAATAAAACAGTAAGACCCAGTTTGTAACCTTTGCCAGTTTCAGAGGTACAAATGCTTAGGCAGCTAGGGGACATAGACTGCATTCTGGGCTGGGGAGCAGGAAGATGTGAATTCAAATCCAGCTTCAAACAGTGTGATTTTGGCCAAGTCACTTAACTTCTGCTGCCTCAATTTTGTCAACTATAAAGCGAGGATAATAATAGCTTCTCCTTCACAGGGTTCTTCTGAGGATCAACTGAAAGAACGTTTGTGAAGTACTTAGCATAATGCCTGGCATATAATAAGTACCGCGTAAACGTTGTTTCTACTACTATTGCTGCTGCTGTTATACTGAAAATTTAACAGTTAGTTCTCACAAACCTGGTCCTCGCCTACCCTTGCTCCAGTAACCAGGGCAGCAATATTCCCCTAAGTCAAGGAAACAAAACAACAGAGTTTATAAACCAATTCCAAACCTACTTGTAATTTTCTGTAAGTTTCCAAGTGGGTCCATTTGCACCTTGCAATGGGGAATACCTATCAGTCAGCCAGCCAACATTTATTACGACACTGCTTCGTGCTAGGCTCTATTTTAAGCAGTAGGAACACAAAAGGAGGGGGAAAGACAGGGAGCTCATAATCTAAAGGGACAGACAATAAACAAGCAAATATGTAAAAACTATACGCGAGATGGGACAACTAGGAGACTAGTGGGGAGAGTACCAGGTCTGAATCCAGGAAGACTCATTTTCCTGAGCTCAAATTTGGTCTCAGACACTTACTAGCTGTGTGACCTTGGGCAAGTCACTTAAACCTGTTTGCCTCAGTGTCCTCATATGAGCTGGAGAAGGAAATGGCAAACTACTCTAGTATCCTTGCCAAGAAAACCCCTACATGAGGTCAGTCAGCAACAACTGAATAACTATACAGCCCATCACTCTCAAAAAGAGTCAGACAAGCTCTATGAATCAAGACACACAAAGGGTACATAGAACATAATTAAGAGAACTGAGGCACTAGAATTAAGAGAGATTAGGAAAGTCTTCCTGCAGAAGATGGGGTTTAGTTAGAACTTAAAGGAGTACAGAGAAGCCAGTAGGCAGAGCTGAGGAAAGAGAACATTCTAGACATGGAGGACAGCTAGAGAAAATGTCTGGAGTCAGAGAGGTAGTGTGTTGTTCATGGATAAGCAAGTAGGCCAGTGTCCCTGAATTAAAGATTACATGACAAGGAATAAGGTGTAAGAAAACTGGAAAGGTAGGAGGTGGCTAGGTTTAACAGCAAGCAAAGTAAGATCTTTCACTGTTTTTGTTTTACTAAAGGTGCCTCTGAATAATATGATTAAGGAGGATCTTTCCCACCCACTTCCAGTCTGGGAGGATTTGTGGGAAGGTCCATGCTTTTTTGTTAATGAGGCACTGGTACGCAAGAGATGTGATGCCCTCTGGCTCTAAAAAGTATATAAAGACTCTGAGTGCAGTTTTATTTTGGGGCTTACTGACTGGAAATCTATGTTTGGCAAGATGAGGACTCTTGGAAACCATTTAAGGAGCCTCCCCCTGGAACTCAGATGTCATGCTTCCCTTTCTGGCAACTATGATCAGACAGTTGGACATGTCTGTTGAATTATGGTCAGGCAGAGGAAGCCATGTCTGTTGATCTGATTCCTCTGTATTTTCTTTGAAGTTCAGGTTGCTGACTCCTCTAAACTAGAAGAATGATATATGTGCTTGGTTAAAGGAATGAAGCATGTGGTTGATAAAATGATTTTTAACCCCTCAAAAGTTGCCTTTCCTTTTATGAGGGCAGATCTAAGAACCTGTGATAGTTGATTTAATAGTTCATTACTGAGCTCAGTTATCTGAGACACAGTCCTGGGGCAGCATTTAGAAAGAAGTTAGAAGTGGTTTGAGACCTGTAGAGAAATACAGAGAGGAGAAGGGCTATACACATAAACATTGTACTTGAGAGGGAAGCCTGAACATTCACACAACCCTCCAAGGAAGCACATAGCTCCCTATACAAGAAGAATTGGCACTATATAGGAACAGGGAAAATGGAAGAGTTTGGGTGACCTGAGTACCAAGGCCAAAGACCTGAATCTAACAAGTCAGAGGCTTCAGGAGTTAGAATTGAGGAACAAGGTACAGAATCATTATGAGACAGTAAGCCTAGACCTTGCCCTTCCTCAGTACTATGAATCATGTGGACTCTAGTCTGAGGTAAGATTGCTTGACTCTCTAGAAACCCTGAACGTTTTCCCCTAGAAATATTGTTCCAGGCAGAGTAATATCATAAGTTGAAAGGACAGTATAATTCTCTGAGAGGCAGAGACCCACTGGAGATGGAAAGGGAATGACTTGCATAGTTTATAGTCTTGGATGTGAATCTTTTGCATTTGCTATCAAATTGAAATAAAATCTGTCCCCTATTCAGTGTCTTGGTAGCTTAAGTAATTATATGGGAACTGAAAGTGGATTTTTGTTTTCTTTAATTTTGTTTTTGTTATGTAGCCCTAGACAAAAGCCAAATTCTGACATTCCCAGGAGAAACTTGGTTGATTAATTTTCAAGATTAAAACCAGTTCTTCCAACCTCAATCAAAACAAGAGTTACATTTATGAAGTGCTTTAAGGTTTTATGGAGTATTTTTCTCAAAGCAATTCTGGAAGGTAGATAGAGCAAACATTATTACCCTCATTTTATATTGCAAGGAAAAAATTGGGCTCAGGTTCCTGAAGTAGTTTATCAGCTAGCAAAGTTCAGAGCTAGATTCCAAAAGAGGTCTTCTAAGTCCAGGGCTGGAGTTCTTTCCACCACCTCTCACTGCTACATCTGAACTCCACTGCCTCTCTTGGTGGGATGTCCTCACCTGACATTTGGGTGAGGTTTGAAGTCTTGACTGAGACAGTGACTGTTTAATGAGGCTCTTTGAACTGTTTTTCTTGAGATCCCGTCTGTGATTTGAACACGTACTGCTGAAGACAGAGGAAATGTTTTGAAATAGCTTCTGTGAAATTTTAACTTGCTCCTCGACATTAAAAAGAAAAAAAAAAGGCTTTCTCTTGAGGCTTGAATTATAAAGCCAGTAAGAAGATTTGTATTTTTCATACTATAGCTGGAATTCCCCTCACAGGACAATGATTCTCTCCAGCGTAGTTTTTGTTCTGGGTTTTTGTTTTTTTTTCTGGGCCGGGGAGGGAACTCTATTCAGTGCTGGTTAGAGTGCTAATTAAGTTTTTGACAAGTCTTTTAACTCCTAGGAAATGACTCTCCCTTTCACGGAACTGACTGGGTCAGTTTCCTGTTATCTGAAAGCAACCACCTGGTTTCAGGTCAGAGGAAAGAAGCAGAGTTTAATTAAATCTGTCTAATATGGATTCAATTTTTGAATGAAATTTTGTCAACTAAATAGTTGTTAAAATTATGATTTGATCCTATAGTCAGTTCCCTTTCTCTCCCCCTTCTCCCCACCTCTCTTTCTCTTTCTCTCTCCTCTGTCCCCCTACATCTTCTCTTTTCATTATCCCTTTCACATCCCTCAGCATCACTTTGATATATTTCTTTAGTGAAAAATTGCCTTGGGAAGCTCTGACATATAGTATGTTACAATAATAGATGGTGTCACACAATGCCAAGGCACACAATTTGTGCGTAAGGATTAACCAGTTGCAGGAGATTGAGAGCAATAGTTACACTCAAATACTGGTTATTTGTTGCTTCCTTTTCCACAGTATTTCATAATCCTTCTCCTCCTTTATATTCGATTGCTGGACCAAGACCTCATAGTCTTTTGTTAAATAGTCAGCTGTCTGACTGATCTGTCTCACCATCTCTAATCATCCCCTCCTCCAACCCATGTTGCCTATCATGGCATCATATCATATCTCTTCATATCACAAAAGATTATCTTACAATTCTGGCCACAACTGACTCTTTCAAAAAATTTTAAGAGTTCCCTATTGTCCTCTGAATAAAATAAAAATTTCTTGATCTGGGATCCAATCAATATCCCCTATAATCTGGTCTCAACCTATCTTTTCAGTCTCAGATACTCATTCCTTCCAGATAAAAAGTCACTTCCTCTGTGAAGCTTTCCATGATATCAGATATCTCCTATCTTATCAGATGTCTCCAAGCAAGTAATATCCATTTGTGCTTCCAAACGTTTTTTACTAATAATGCCTCTCTTTTGCTGTTGTTGAGTTGTTTCAGTCACGTCTGACTCTTCATGACTCCATTTGAGGTTTTCTTGGCAAAGATACTGAAGTGCTTTGCCATTTTCTTCTCCAGTTCATTTTACAGATGAAGAAACTGAGCCAAGCAGGGTTATGTGACTTGTCCAGGGTCACACAGTTAGTAAGTATCTGAGACCAGATTTGAACTCAGGAAGATGAGTCTTACTGTCTGCAGGCTTAGCACTCTAGTCGCTACATCTTCTGACTGTCTTAATGCCTCCTTTATCATATTCTATGTTGCATTATTGCATATGCCTTATCTCTCTGCTAGCAACTTCAGTGAAACTAACGGAAATGTCTTATTTATTTTTTGTATCTTTCTTAACAGCTCACAGCATTCACTGTACTTGATAGAAATTTAATAAATATTGACAAGTGAGTGGATGGATGAATGAATGCATGTATGCATGTATGAGTGAATGAATGAATGAGTGACTTTGAAAGCCAGTTAGCAAAAGGAGGCAGTGGAAAAAGTGTCACAATGGACAGAACCCTGACAGCTGGGATCAGTACCTAGCAAATGTCATTTCTCTATGCCTCAATTTCTCCATCTGTAAAGTGATGGGGTTGAATTAGATGGTCTTCAAAGTCCCCCAAATGGATGCAATTCTACTGAACTAGAAATTTAAACTGTTAATTGGGTCAAATGTATATATATATATATATATATATATATATATAGTATTAGTAGATAGAGTAGTTACTGGTTTTCTCAAAAGTTCATTCCTTGAGGTCAGACACTGAGCTTTGTGTTTCTCTTGTATCCAGTGCAATACCTACAAGAGCGAGGGGCAGAGAGCCAAGGAGCAGAGAGTTCAAATGCTCAATGATACCCTAAGATATTATATATTGATAATGGCCCTTACAAACATATGTTTACAAATAATACCTACATAGGTATGCATTAATCAGAAAGTATATTTTGTTTCCTTTTAACTGATATATAGTGACATGGTGCATGACAATTTGGATGTTTTCTCAACAGACATGCACTTTCGCTTGTCAGACCCTTGCCAATCATGCTTTTAATACTTCTAATTTGTTCTACTTCATCATGGCATAGGGATGCCACAGGGTTGTCTGAGGCTTTGCCAGGGGAGCATGCACTCCAACAGTTCTCATGAAGCTGGAAAGGGCTTGTGTAATGGCTTCTAGAAGAACCATATGTGTCTATGGAACAATGTGACTATTTTTAGAGAAGCTCATCACCCAAAAGTTTACTGATAGGGTTGCTTCTGGAGGTAGTGAGTTCCTCAACTCCTAGAAGTCTTCTAAACAAGGGAATGCCATAGTGTGGGTTATTATTCAAACATGAGTTGGATTGAATTATTTCTGAGATCCTGTCTTTTCCAGAGTTTCTGAGATTCTGATTCTGAGTGTTTTATTTTTGTTCATTTTCGGTTCATGGCAATTCATGAAATCATTACTAAAATATGGAGAAATTAAGGCCTAACTGATCAGAAGCAATATAGCGTAAATGTCCCAAGACTTTGAAATCTCTGTGGCCTTTATTTTTTGACTTAAATGGCTCATCACAACACTGGATTCTAGAAGAAATGCTTTGCTTCATGAGAAGTTGTTGGGTAGAAAAAAGATTGCTTTGTTGTATAGGTTTTCTTGGTTTGGGAACCATTATAATCTAAATTCTTCCAGAGATATTGGATTATCCCCATGTTGTTGCTTGCAACTTGGTAAATGGCATTTTTGAAGGTTATCCCCATATTGCTAATAGTTGTAGCTTGCATTCCCTGTTACAGAACCTTTTACAGATGTCTTCATCCGTCAAAAATTTATGTGGATTTGTTTATAAGGTCTTGCTTTTCCATTTGGTACAGTGGTTAGAATGCTAATTTGGTGTATATTGGTCAGTGGCCAATTCACCTTTAAACATTTGCAGTGGTTGGAATAATCTTCAAGTTTCCCTTCTAATTAGAATAAAGTTAATAAGATATTATTATTTAAAGACTCATTGATATCTTCCTCATGAAAAGTGGTTGATAAAGTTATTAAATTAATAATAATTAATACATAGTATTTTAAAAAATTTAAACTACTTTATATAGTAAGTATATACTTATCTCATTTGAGTCTCATGATAACCCTGTGTGGTAGGTATAGTTGGGTCCAACTCTTTGTGACCCTCTGACCTATAGGATGCCATGCTCTCCTATCTTCCACTATCTCCCAAAGTCTGTCCAAACTCATGTTCATTGCTTCCATGACATTATCTGTCCATCTCATCCTCTATTGCCCCCTTCTCCTTTTGCCCTCAATCTTTCCCAACATCAGAGTCCTTTCCAATGAGTCTAGTCTTTCTGTTATGTGGAGGGTGTTCTCCTGGAACAGAAGTCAGTGGACACAGGCACAAGCCCTGTCTCTGTTATTACTTTCTACCTGTGAGAACTTGGGCAAGTCATTAGTCATTTCTGCATCACATCACCCTCTTTCTGTTATGTTAAAATTTAGCTTCAATATTTGACCTTCCAGTGAATAGTCTGAATTAATTATTTTAAGTATTGACTGATTTGCTGTTCTTGCTCTCCAAGATATTCTCAAAAGTCTTCTGTAGCATTACAATTCAAAAGTGGCAATTCTGTGGTGCTCAGTTTGTGTACTTATTCTTATCCCCTTTTTTATAGATGAGGAAACTGAGATGCAAAGAGATTAAAGGACTTACCCAAGGCAACCTCATTACTGGCAGTAGGATTCAAGTCCATCATGTTGCTTCTATGAATGAGTAGCAGATAATACTTGGGATTATAAGTTGATACTGTTCTTGCTCATTACAAGAACACTACTATGAAGCTTTGTTCAAATCTACAAATATTTATGAAGCATCTGTTATGAACAGAGCCATATATTAGACTCTGGAGGAAAATGAATGACATGGTCCCTGCCCTTAAAATCTAAGAAGGAAGACACAATACATATAATCAAAACATAAAGTAGAAAATAGGAAACTCATCAAAGAAATGCAAAATGTTTTGCGAGGTTCAAGGAAAGAAATAACCTGAAGCCTGGGGATTATGGCATTCTTTATGAAAGAGATTGCCCTTAAGCTGAGTATTAAAGACTGGGAAGAATTTGAATAAATGGAAATGGGGCATGTGGGGAGGGTGTTAAAGACATGGGAAACTTTATAGGCAGAGGAAAGGAAATGAGAAGCCATAGGACATGCATGTGAAACAGTAAATAGTCTCATTTGATTTGGGGATAGATTAGTAGAAAAGAATATAAGACGATTCTGAGTGATACTGGAAAAGCCTTCTATTGCCCTGAGGACAAATGAATGTTCTCCATGCTTCAGGAGCATGCCTTAACACAAGCACACTATTCATTCCATCTCTATTAGCCAGCCATTACCATTTTGGCCATCCCCTAACTTGAAATAATGGGGAAACATGGGCCTTGTTCTCACAAAGAGCTGGCTCCATATTTAAATGGTTTGACATTTTCCTAGAGCAGCTATGTGGTGCAATGGATAATGTGCTGGACCTGGAGTCAGGAAGACTCAGTGTCCTGAGTTCAAATCTGGCTTCAGACGCTTAATAGCTATATGACCATATGCGAGTCACTTGACCCTATTTGTCTCAGTTTCCTCATCTGTAAAATGAGTTGGAGAAGGAAATGACCAACCACTTCAGTATCTTTGCCAAGAAAACTCCAAATGGGTTATAAAGAATCAGAAACCACTAAACATTTTCCTTTCATTTTTCAACCTGGCTTCTTTCTTTCCTTTGTATTACAAAGAAAGGCATTCTCATTTAGTATGCATGTCCCATGAACTGACAAAAGAACAGGGATGTTTAGATGAGGAATTGAAAACATCACCCTCTTCCTTAAAATATTATGTGATAAAAATAAAACTGGAAAGCTGAATGGGCCCAAGGAGACAAGCAGAATAGGACTGTGCTCTTACTATCTTTTGTTCAAAAGATACGGTTTCATTCAAAGCAAGGTCAGAATGCTAAGGAGGACTGAAAGGAAAAATGAGCTTCTATATTGGGAATCGAGGATTTCCAGAAATACGCATTATGGTAATTTGGAAAGAACATGAAATTGCAAGCAGATTGTATAGTTGAGATTTTAACTTCCAAGCATTTGTTATTTTTTTCTTTAAACACAGAAACTACAGTGACACTGAAAAGTTTGACATGGTTTATATACAAACTTGTATTTGACTTTGGTAAGTCTGGAGATCTACTCATAAATCATAGATATTCTTAATCATTATAATATTACTTTTTAATCTAATGTTACAGTTCAGCAAACTGACATTACAGATTTAGGGTTGGAAGGGAACTTTGATATCATCTAATTCAATACCTTTATTTTATTTATGATAAAATTGAGATGCAGAAATGACTAATGACTTGCCCAAGTTCTCACAGGTAGAAAGTAATAACAGAGACAGGGCTTGTGCCTGTGTCCACTGACTTCTGTTCCAGGATGCTTTATGCTTTATCTTGCTGCTCCTAATGTCAAAGAGCTAACTGTGAGGGTTTTCGTTTCTGATCAGTTAGAGAGGCCATGTGAATTACAGGGGCAAAGAGATTTGAATTCTCATATGTAGTGGAAGCAACAATGATATAGAAGGCAGGGGCCTTGGGTTTCTATCTCATCTTTGCCATTAATTAACAGGGTCACCCAGAGAAAGTTATTTTCCCTATCTGGATCTCAGTTACCCCATCAGTTAGGAAATATATTCCCCACATGATCTCAGTCTCCAAGATAATGATAACAGGGCACCAAAAGTCCTAATTTCCACAGGATGCTGAAATGATAATAAAAGAATGTCTTCATGCCAAGGAGACTAGGGATTTGGAATTTGGAGACAGATCTCTGGAAAAGGGTCCTGAGTCCTTCCAGAAAATGCAGTCAAGAATTGACTAGAAAATCAGGAATCTGGATGAACTATTAAGTGATATCTAAGCTAAGCCAAGTCTGATAGTAGTGTGGAGAAACTAGAGAACTACAGACCAAGAACTATGGGCTGGGAGTATTCAAAGCTGCCAAGATGTCATGCTATTTTTCTTGGTGTACTATTAGAAACCTATGTGCATCTACCTCAAGGCTGAAGGAACTGGGTTTATCCTGAGACCTTAGTGAGGAAAAATAGAGTGAAAATGGACACATCTGGGGCTGAGTTGCTGTGAATGTTTCCAATGGTTGCTGTTACTTCTGTTTTGATTCTAATTCAATGCTTCTTGCTAATTATATGCTATTGTTTCCCTAGATTTGTATAGCAAGGTAATTACTGAGTACCTAGACCAGGAGGTCTCAGACTTCAAGGATCCATGAATTTGAATGGGGAAAAATATATCTTTATTTTCATTAATCTCTAAGTGAAATTTAGCATTTCCTTCAATTATGAAAGAGGCAACAAACATTATTCTGGGAAGAGGTCCATAAGCTTCAGCATCCCACAAAAATGGTTAAGAATCTGAATCAGACTCAGATTAATTTTAGATCTCCTAGTTTCATACTGGGGCTGGAGTTCCATTCACATGGAATATATTTACTAATAAATGCTATTCATACATGAACCCAATGAATTTGTGAGAGTCTAGTATTAGTGCTTTGGCCCATAGATGACAGTTTAAAACAAGGAATGTGTGATGCAGATCTGGTCTCCCTTACCTCTAATATTGTATCTTATCAGAGCAAAGAATGGATGATCCCTAGATATACCTGTTTTATTTCTTCAGAGCTAAGATTACATTCTATTTTGATAAATAAGAGTGGGGTCAGTTGATATACAGCATACTTGAAGTTGAAAGCAGACATCTCCAAATTCTACTTGATGAGTCACTCTACAGCATCCCTTAGAAGATCTTGATGAGGGACCCACAACTCTCTAAGATAACCCTTGGCAATTTGGAATAATTCTAATTGTTAAGAAGTCTTGTTTTTATTTCCTGTTGATACTGAGTCAAAATCTACTTCTCTGCATTTTATATCATTGTTCTTCCTTCTGCTTTCTGTGGTAAAAAGACTAAGTCTAATACCTCTTCCACAGAACAGTCTTTCAAATTTTTGAAGATAGACATCATGCCATACTTAGAGTCTTCATAAAAAAAATTTTCTGGAGGCTGGACATCCCATTTCTTTAACTCATATGGTTTTGAGTCCTGTCACCGTCTTAGTCATCTTTCTCTCAATTTGCTTCAGTTTTTCAAAGTCCTTCCTAAAACATGAACCCAAGAACCAAATGCAATACTTCTGATGGTTTTTGATCAGGGAGATTATCACATCCATTGCTCTGGATTCAAATCTCTATTAATGGCACCTAAGACTAAATAAACTCTTCTGTCTTTCATATCACAGCATTATCTCATATTAACCATAAAATTCACTAAAAGCCCCAGATCTTTTTCGGTGGAACTGAAAAAAAGTCTAATCAATCAAAACTCTGCCATCCTATGGTTGTGAGATTGAATTTTTGGACCCAAATATAAGACTTGCTATTTATCTCTATTAAATTTCATTTGGTTATATTTGGCTTATTACCAATTGTCTGGACTTTCCCCATCATGTGACTAACAAGATGGCAGATTACACATTTTCTCTGGTCCCCAATAACTCTTTTAAAAAATCACACCAAAAGGAATTATATATCAGCTGATGAACGAAGTTATTGATTCCACATGAAAAGATGGAGAGAATCCTGATAAGATAGTCTTCATGATTTAAAACTGAAGACTGCTAATCCTAGTACCCCTCTGCCACTAACCTCCATATTTCTGGCCAACTCCCTCCATCCTGTCCAAGGGACATTGATTATATCTAAGAACCAAAGAAGAAGGGGTTAGAAATTGAGCTCTCTGTTTAGGGCCTTGCTGAACTATAGGGATTGAGCCAGAAATACTCTCTTGACTCTTCTCCAAAATACCCTCTTGACTCTTCTCTGAAAAAAAGTAGTAGAACCTGATTCAGCTCATTTCAGGAAAGGGAAGGATAAGAAGGATAAGAAACAAGGAAGAAAATGGTGCAAGGGGATAATGTTAGCATCTGCACCAGGCCTCAAGAGAAAGAAACTAAAACTCAGCTGGGACAGGCCTTATCCCCACTGAAGCTACTTGGGGCAGAGACTGAGGCTTGTGAAAAGTGAATTTCCTAACATGGAAGGAGGCTTAGGAAGGTTTTTAGTCTAGCCATGAGTATAAACATCCAAAGGGTAGAATGTGAGAAAGGGAGTGATGGAGGGAATTATGGTAGAAGAAGCTGAAACACACAAAAAAATTTCCAAAAGGAAATTCAATTAAAAACTTAAAGCTTCCAAAGATAAATCAACAAAGAAAATCCTAAAACTAGAAAAAAAGTACTAAATTAAACTAAAAGTTCTTTTAAGAGATACTATAAGGCACAGCAAAGTAAACCAATATCTGATGAAACAGAAATTCTGTAGAATCCTAAGAGAGCATGGGACAAGAAGAATTTTCAGAATAATACAAAAGTGAATGGAAATTTATATGAGAAGATAATAGAAGGGAATAAAAGTCAGAATATGTAACTTTTAAATCAGAAATGGTTAACAGATTGAATTTTTTAAAAATTGGATAAATGGTAGCAAGTTTTTCCAAAGAAGTCAAAGACAGAATAAAATTTGAAATATAAAAATAATAAACTGAAGGGAAATCTGGCAAAAGAGAAGCAAATTGCTAAGTAACATTAAAAGAACACATCGACTTCTGTGCAACGAAGCTGTCCTAAGAAAGATACAGGCATCCTAGTTTCCACATACCTACTTCAGCAAAAAACTTTGGCATCAAGTTTACATCAGAACAGATAATTATCAAGAAATTCAATGAGCAGAGCAATTTAGAATTATGCCCAGAGGGCTACAAAACAGTGCATATCTTTTGATCCAGAAATATCACTACCAGATCTGTATCCCAAAGAGATCAGAGCAAAAGGGAAAGCACCTATATGTACAAAAATATTTTTGCAGTGGCAAAGAATTGTCAATCAAGGGGATGTTCATAAATTGGAGAATGGCTGAAAAAGTTAAGGTATATGATAATGGTAGAATATTACTGTGCTATAAGAAATGATGAGCAGGATGTTTTCAGAAAAATCAGGGAAGACTTACTTTGATGCAAATTGAAATGAACAGAAATAGAACACTGTATACAGTAACAGCAATATTATATGATGTCAACTGTGAATGGCATTGTCAGCAATACAATTATCCAAGACAATTTCAAAAGATTTATAATGAAAATGGCTATTCATCTGCAGAGAAAGAACTGATGAAGTCTGAATACAGATTGAAACATACTTTTTTGGCATTATTATTTTGGGATTTAGTCTGTGTTTTCTTTTGCAACATGGCTAATATGGGAATGTTTTACTTGATTGTAGATATATAATCTATATCAGATTGCTTGCCTTCTCAAGGAGCAGGGAGGGGGAGAAGGAAATAAGGAAGAGAATTTGGAACTCAAAATTTTAAAAGATAGATAACTTTTGTTTAAATGTGAGGAAAAAATAAAATTTAATACTGCATATTTTAAAAAGAATCCAATGAGAAACTACAGTAAATTACTTCTGAAACAGAACTACATAACATGTCAAATAGAAGCCCATAGGCAATAGGAAAAGGGACTCACCAGCAAAAGCAACATCATTGCAAGGTAGCCTCCCAGCATGAAGAGAGAGAAAAAGACCAGGGATATAGCCAACTTGCAGGATACTGAGTCCAGAGGCAACAAGAGTGGAGTCTTCCCCCGACAAAGATTTATAGTCAGAAAACCTCAGAGTATTCAGAAAGTCCCAGGATGGGGAATTTGGAAGTGACAACAGGTAGCAACAACCGTCATTTAAAATGGTAGTCAGAGGGGGAAAACAAAAGGTTCAAGACTTCTGAGGGCCCTACCACTTTATCCTGAATTGTCCAAAAGGGTACTGAAATTCCAGCATTCTAAACCTCAAGAATCCAGAGAAATATAACCCTGAAAAGTGGTGGTCAGCACAGGAACTCAGAAGATCTGGAGTAAGATAAAGCAAGGTTAACTATCCTATTCAAAGTCACATTAGGAGTGGAGCCTAGCCCTTGAACAACTGCCCTGTTCAAGATAGATGAGTAAATAAGTGCTTTGCACAGTGCCTGGTACATAGTAGGCACTTAATAAAAGTTTATTGATTGTGCAAAAACTTTCAATTTAATGTAATCAAAATTATCCATTTTGCACTTCATATTGTACTCTTTCTCTTGTTTGGTCATAAATTTCTCCATTCTCCATAAATCTAACAAACCCAATGCAACCAAGATTAGGAGGGAAGCAGAAAACTTGGAAAGAATTTTTGCAACTGTGTCTATGAGAAAGGCATCATTTCTAAAATATATAGAGAACTGAGTCAAATGTACAAGAATACAAGTCTTGTCCCAATTGATAAATGGTCAAAGGATATGAACAGGCAGTTTTCAAAGGAAGAAATCAAAGCTATCTATAGTCATATGAAAAAATACTCTAAATCACTATTGATAAGAGAGATGCAAATCTAAACAACTCTGAGGTACCACATCCCACCTATCAGATTGGCTAACATGACAAAACAGGAAGATGATAAATGTTGGAGAAGATGTGGGAGAGTTGGAATAGTAATTCATTGTTGGTGGAGCTGCAAGCTGATCCAAACATTTCAGAGAGCAATTTGGAACTATGCCCAAAGGGCTATAAAAATGTGCATAGCCTTTGACTGAGCAATATCACTTCTAAGACTGCATCTCAAAGAAATCATAAAAATTGACAAGGGTCCCAAGTGTAGAAAAATATTGATAGCAGCTTTCTTTGTGGTGGCTAAGAACTGGAAATTTGTGGGTTGCCCATCAAATGAGGATTGACTGAACAAATTGTGGTATATGAATGTAACAAAATACCATTGTGCTATAAGAAATGGTAAACAGGAAGAGTTCGGAGACCTGGAAGACTTATATGAACTGATGCCGAGTGAAAGGAGTAGAACCAGGAGATCATTGTGCATAGTAACAACCACAATGTGCTAGGCATTTTTCTGGTAGACTTAGCCCTTCACAGCAATGCAAGGACCTAAAACATTCCCAAAGGACTCTTGATGCAAAATGCCATCCACATCCAGAGAAAGAACTATGGAACTGAAATGCAGAATGAAGCGGAATATTTTCTCTTGTGTTGTTTTGTTTGGGTTTTTCTCATGGTTTCTCCCATTCATTTTAATTCTTCTATGTAACAGGACTAATATGAAAATATGTATAATAAGAATGTATATGTAGAACCCATATAACATTGCATGCCATGTCAGGGAGGGAGGGAAGAAGGAGAGGGAGAAAGTCTAAGACTTCTAGAAGTGATTGTAAAAAAACTGAAAACAAATTAATAAAAATAAATAAATGTTTATTGATGTATTGAATCAAAGAAAGCATGAAGTGATGTAAAAATTATTGGAGATATAAAGATCCTTCACCCCAAAAAGGAGTAACTGTAATAAATGCAAACAAAAATTTGAAAGAAAAAAAGACTTCTCCCAAAAACTACTTGAATACTTAGAAGAAAATGAAGCACAAGAAAAAAAGGAAAGAGTCAGAAGAAAAAATAGCTTAAAATAGAAAGTGGTATTCTTACCCAAGAAATAGACTCTCTGAAAAGTGAAATAGACCAAATAGAAATGTATGCCTCCATGATACAGCAAGAAATATTAGAACAAAATCAAAAGATTTAAAATATAGGAGAAAATGTAAGATACCTGATTTAAAAAAAAACTGATGTGAAAGATATCAAGAAAAAAATAATTTAAGAATCATAAAACTCCATATTATCTCAAAAGATCAAATATAAAAATCCTTTGTTTGATTTTCAAAGTCCTTCGTAACCTGACCGCTCCCTAACTTTCTAGTCTTCTTGCACTTTATTCTCTACTCCACACACTTTATAATCCAGCAACATAGACATTCCATTTGAGCTTTTTCATTGGCTATCTCCCATACCTAGATTACTCTCTCTCTGTTGACATCTGCCTTCTGGATCCCTTGGTTTCCTTCAAGGCTCAACTCAAATCCAACCTTATTCATGAGATCTCTGTTGTTCCCTAATCTGAGAACTGCTAATGCCTTCCCTCTGAGATTACCTCCAATATACCTTACATAATTTTTGTATGCATATAGTTGTTTATCTCTGGACTGTCCCACTAAAATATGAGTTACTTGAGAGCAGGGGCAGCAATTTTTTTCCTTTCTTTGTATCTCCAGAAATTATCACAGTACCTGCTATATAGCAAACACTTAATAAATGCTTGTTAACTGACTCATTGAAAAGGATGATTAAAAAAAAACCGTGAACACTATACTTCAAGAAACCATAGGTGAAAATTGGTCATATTTATTAAAATAAGGGAACAAAGTAAAGAAAGAATCTGGCAACCACAACTTGAAAAGAAGACCCAGGAATGCTGCAACCAAAATCTAAAGCTCCTGTGTTAAAGAAAAAAATACTTCAAACATTCAAAAAGAATCAGTTCAAGTACTGAGGTACCATAGTGAAGCTCACCCAAAGTCTGGCAACTTCTACTTTAAATGAGGGGAGATCTTTGAATACAGCATTCTGAAAGACAAAAGACACAGACTTACAATAAAGAATGACTCACCCTACAAAACTGAACATAATCATACTGGAGGGAGAATAATGAATGAGCAAATGGATCTTTAATGGAATAAAGAACTTTTAAGAATATCTAATGAAAATATCATAGCTCAGCAGGAATTTTAGTAATAGAAGAGGACAGAGGAACCTAGAAAGGTAAGTTTATTTGGGCAACTAGAAGTAGCCCTATGTGGTCAAAGGATATGAACAAATGGTTTTTGGATAAAAAAGAATCAAAACTATATAAAATCATATGAAAATATGCTCTAAATCATTATTGAGTAGAGAAATGAGGTATCATTTCATACCTATCAGTCTGGCTACAATGATAGAAGGGGGAAATGACAAATGTAGGAAAGGATGTGAAAAATGTGACACTAATACACTGTTAGTGGAACTTGTGAAGTGAGCCAATCATTTTGGAGAGTGATCTGGAATCATGCCCAAAGAGCTATAAAACTGTGTATACCCTTTGACCCAACAAAACCACCATTAGGTCAGTTTTCCAAGGGGATCGGGGAAAATGGAAAAGAACCTATATTTTCTAAAATATTTGCAGCATCTCTCTTTGTGATGGCAAAGGACTGGAAATTGAGAGGATGTCCATCAATTGGGGAATGGTTAAACAGGTTATGGTATGTCATTGTAATGGAATACTACTATAAGAAATGCTGAGCAAGTTAATTTAGAAAAACATGGAAATACTTGCATGAAATAATGAAGTGAAATGAGAACCAAAAGAATAATTATACAGTAACAGCAATATTGTTAAAAGAATAACTGTGAACAACTAAACTATTGTGAGTATTATAAATACTGAAATTAACTTCAAACAACCCATGAAGGGAGATGCTATCCACTTCTAGAGAAAGAACTGATAAACATAAGCATGCATGGTATGGTTTTACAGATAGATAGATAGATAGATAGATAGATAGATAGATAGATAGATAGATAGATAGAAAGACAAATAGACAGATAGATATCGGTGCCTAATGGTAGCATTCTCTAATGTGAAGTAAAGAAGGAGGAAGGGAGATAATTCAGAACTTGAAATGTAACAAAAAAAAGTTACATTGATTAAAAAAAAAGGAAATAGCTATATGACTTTGTAATACTAACATTCTAATTGGGGGTGAAAGAAACAAGGTTTCTTTCAAAACCTTAATGTCTTCAAAGGGTATTAAAAGCCAAGGGACTTGAGGAAGAATTGGTTTTCTTCTGAAGGTTTGAAGAGAAGAAAGAGAAAGGAGGGCAAAAGGAAAACACTTGTGTAGAAAAAAGGAAGAAGGGAATAGAACTTGCTATTTTTCATAACTGGGAAGAATTAAAAAAATATACAAACATGGGTCCAGGGATGGATGGAAGGGAAGACTCTTATCTGAAATGGGCAAATAAAGATTGAATACACACACAATTTAATGTGAAACAGAGGTTTCAAACTCCTCCTGGCCACTGGCATCATTTCGACAAGACGCGGTCCTGAATGTATCTAGAAGCAGATTAAAATAAAATTGAAAAATATTTAACAAAATAAATAAAAATATAATAGAAGATATATAATATCAATGTATGGGTTTTCCAAATCATTATATGACTCCTCAGGGAAAGCTAAGTATAAATGTTGTTCTCAATTTATCTTTGGAGAAGGGAATAAAGTTATTAACAGTTGACTTAATCACTCACCTAAAAATAACAAAATACATCGTTTTACGGGATTCTTGTTTTCTCACTTTGCAGAGCTCATTATGAGCTCAAGCAAACAAACAAAAAAACCCACCATGAAGGTAATTGCAGTTTATACACCATTATCTGTTGCGGGGGATAAGAAGGTAAAGAGATTCCAAAGAGAATTCAGTGAAGAATTCAGTGAGTCACTCTAAACAATAGTCTAGTCTTTTCAGTGTAGCAGAGGGATTGGATATGATGATGATGATGATGATGATGATGATGATGATGATATATGTGTGTGTGTTACGTTGGAAAGAATGACTCAAGGAATATACCTCTGAGGCGATAGACTATGGATTCAGAATGCAAAATAAATTGTTAGATATGACCACTGTGTTTGACTTGTAGGAATTGGGAAATGACAGGGATATTTTAAAATATATATAGAGAGAAAGGTATCAATAAAACAATTAAAATATGTATGTTTTATGGTTAATAATAAAAGAACCCAAAGCTTGTAGATTATACCATTCCCTTGTCTATATATGCATATATATATATATATATCATTATTAATTTATTTGAATAGGGTATTGAACTTGGCATCAGGGAGACCTGGGTTCAAATCCTGCCGCAGAGACCTATTACATGACCTTCATCAATTCATTAAACTTCCTTTGCCTCAGTTTCCTCATTTGTAAAATGAAGGAGCTGTGCTGTCTAGACTCCAAGGTCCCTTCCAGGTTTAAATATCCTGGAGAGATCAAAGGAGCTTAGAGACTTTCTCAGTGGTCCATTCCTGAATCTCCTTATCAGGTATAGAGTCTCAAAGCAGGCAAGAGCTACACCAAATTTGCATGTAAGCTCATTTGAAAAACATTATGGAAAAGCATGGTGGAAAATTATAATCAATATTGCTAATAAGACAGTTAAGGGAGGGCAGAATGTTTTGGGAGGAAGTCAGGCAGAAGACCAAATTAATCCAGATCATTGCAGAACATTTGGAGACCTATGAAAATGGAAGGACAACAAACACATGAAAAAGGAGCAGATCTGTTGCCATTTCTTAACAAACTATTTTCTTCATCAGCACCAAGGAAAACATCACATTTGGACTCAACACCTCAACCCCCGATGTGCTATATGAGGCAGTAAAATCAGAACTAAAGAAGAAAAAGAGGGAGATAGAAGCTGAATAAGACAAAGTATACACAGAAGAAATCTGTGCTGCAGATAAAACAGTTTTAATGGCGATGAAGGATCAAGTCTCAGGATATTTGAAATAGAATATATTGAACTATTGGGAAAAAATCAAGGATGCTCTTAATATGGGGGGGGTGATTACAAAGATATCAATAATAATTGGCCTATATGCCTACTTTATTGTCTGTGATTTTTTTAAAATGAGAATGACTTATGCTTGCATCAAATGTATCCTTTATGAAAATGTAAGAGAAAACAGATAGGTTTTACAAGATGATCTTCCATAGCCGCATCATGTTTTTGCAACCACGCAAGTGACTGACAGATACAAAGAATACTGGACTCCACTGTTCAATGTTTGATGAATGAATGAAAAAATCTATTGAGAACTTACTATGCACAAGGCACTATCTACATTCTGGTAATACAAATACAAAAATAAAACAGATCCTCCCCTAAGAAGTCCACTATAAGCATGCATAGAACAAGGTATGTCCATGCTCTATTGCATGCCAATGGAACTTACATTGAAATAGGGGAAACAGCACATTTATAGGCATAGTAAACAAGGGAATAAATGTTTGGGAAGTCACAAAGATGGTAAGTCCTTCCACGGGGCATGTGATCTGTCAATGTGCCATTTCTAGGAACAATGGTAGTAGAGTACTGTGGTAGAACTGATTGATTAACTTGACTGATAAGGAGATAGAGATGGGTATATGTGCAATGGTAATGTAGATGGCAACATAAAGAGGATGAATAAGAAGCATGGTCAGTTATTAGAAAAAAACCACACGTTTCTTTCACTGGAGTAAAATTCAGTCTTAAATTCTCTTAGAAGTGATCTGCTCTTTTCTAATGATCTGAGGCTGGGTGACTGCAGACTCTAGCAAAGGGAGGAGCTTTCAGAACACATAAAAGCACACTAGCCTAGCTGTGGGCTGCTAAGAATCAGCATTGCCACACAGAGCAAGCTATTTCATGGAAAACATGGATGAGGCTGCCCTTTCTGAGCAAAGGTTTGAGTCTGGGGGGGAGCTTGGTTGTGCGGGGAGGTGTGTATTATATTTCAACAATCAAAAAGTGTCCCTTATCACTTGTTTTGTGTGTTTCATTGCAATTCAGCCCAGGGGGAAACAAAGTCACTGCTCTCAAGGAATGTACAATCAGATTGAGTTGAAATACCATTACCGTTGTGGTAGCAGATCGAAGCTGTTCTGAAGGTCTAATGAATCTAGATCATGACTCAAGAATCCATAGAGTTTACAAGGAGAAGAACCCTACAAAGTTAGTATTTGGCGGTGCCTCGGTTGAGAAGGGGACAGAGACAATTGCTTATGCTAAAAGCAGACTTTTTTCTCACCAACCTGGAGAAACCTTCTCATCCTGAAGAAACCACTGCCCTAAAACCTAGTGATCTGTGTGCATGTGCTACTATTTCAAAAGGCACCTGAGTCAAGCCCTACTTCACTCAAGACTTTGAGATCTCCTCAGTTGCTCACCAGCTGCCTTCTTCCTCTCATTGGAATGCTTCCCTTTCCATATCCATTTTATGTATTGTTCCCTCCACCCCATTAGAATGTAGGGCAGATAGGTAATATGATGGCCTGAAATCAAGAGGACACCTTCATGAGTTCAAATCCAGCTTCAGATGCTTACTATCTGTTGACTGTGGGCAAGTAGCTTAACCCTGTTTGCCTCAGTTCCTCATCAGGAAATGGTAAATCACTCTGGTATCTTTGCCAATAACACCCCAAATGAGTTACAGAGTCGGACAGGACTGAAATGATTGGACTGTTATTTGATTGTAAGTTATTTGAGGGTAGCTACTGTCTTGTTTGTATTTTTTTTAAATCTCACTTAGCTTGGTCCTGGAACATAGTGAATGTTTTATATATGCTCTCTATGTACCACTATCCCAAAATAGTCTCTCTCCTCTTTCTCTCTCCTCCTCTCTCTGTCTCTCTCTCTGTCTCTGTCTCTCTCTGTCTCTCTCTTTCTGTCTGTCTCTGTCTCCCTCCATCCTCAATAAAGTCTTACTGCAGTTTTAAGTTTTAATTGCCTTTTATAATATCTATATTAGCACCAATTGTTGGATCTACTTTCTGGTTCACTGTTGTCTATTCACTGTTCAGATACTAATATTATATGACCTCTCTCCCAGAGTCTAGGGTGATTATTGGGATTAACTAAACCTTCCAGGGAGCTCTGATCTAACCATGGCAGGCTCAGAAAGGCTTATGACCTTTATCTGGGCACCATGGGAAAAGAAATAGCTCTGCATCACTCCCTTCAGTTTCTTGATGGAGATCCTCAGCACCTCCCCACTCACTGTTCCATATGAAGAACTCTCCATACTTATATTACGTCTAGGTAGCTTATGTTAAGAAGTAGATATTTATGACCCAGAATCAGAACATCCTTCTGATTATGCAAACCTTTAAAGCTCATATTTACTTTAAGGGTAGTTGTCATAGCAACTGCCATACTTTCTTGTTAATGGCACTAGAGATATGTGCAAACATTCCCAAGGGTTTTTCAATGTGTTGAAAAATATCGAACCACATTTAGCCAAAATGTTACAAGCCCCAATAAAATATAGGTCTCCTTTAGGGGTTAACCTTTTACCACCCAGAGTTACAAATGGGAAGTATTCATGGATTTGGAGGTGTGGGGTGGAGAAGGGCATGCATCACAACCAAGCTGTAACAGTGAAATCTCCAATTAGTGGGTCTGAGGAATGATTGTCTCAGAAAGGGGGAGGGGAATGATGAAATGAGAACTGACAGAATGAAACAAAATGATTTCTGTGTCATCAGATGACAACTTGCTTAGCCATTTCCATCTGGTAGTTATAACACTGGGTTCTTATACCATTTCCATCTGGTAGTTATAACACTGGGTTCTTTGGTGACAGCTTAGACCACCAGTACCTTAGGCCTGAGGGAGCAGCTGAAGAATTGAATGGAATGGTTTCTATCGCTGGAATAGCCTGCAACTGGAAGACCTGAGTAACAACTGAACATCCCTTCTTAAATGCCCATGCCCCTCCCCTGCACCTCCAATACTCTTTTCTTTTGATGTCACTTTGGTAGCTACTACCAAATGCTATGCAAATAGAAAAGGGTTTTTTTAAAATAATTTAAAAGTAATGTTTCTTATAAGCCTCAATTTCCTCAATATAACTAAGGATTCCACTAGAATGACTTCAGTTTTTTTCACTCTCCTTGTATAGATAGAGTCTAAAGCAATCCCAAGTGGAATTAGAATTGACCCCTTTGGGGAAAGTTCTAAATCTTAGGATTATACTGTATGTCTGAAGAGCCATATAGAACCCTAAGGGAGCATAGATCTCACCAGAGGATGCTTCAAATATATTTCCTTTTCAGGGAAGTCTCAACCAGACGGTACCATTTTGATTCTGGAAGATTGTATAGTAGCTCTGTGGCAGAAATGGGATGCTCCAGTAAAGGAAGTGAAAGTAATCTTGACTGTTTGGGGACTCTTATCATTACTTTTATGTTTTCTTATTTTTCTGTGGGGTGAAACAAAATGTCTTGTATCTGGGAGACATTGTTAGCTTCAGGACTTGCGCGGGAACTGAGAGCTCTTTATCCATGGAGAGTTAGATAAAATTATACCATGATATCTCCAGGGGAAAGCATTAGTGGAGGCACATACCAAAGAATGCTTTATGTGAAGCCCCACAAAGTTCTAAGCCATAGGTTGTATTATAATGATAACAGCAGCTCACATTTCAATAGACCTTAATGGTTTATAAATTTTACACACTTACTTTGGTTCTTAGAACCACTCCCTAAAGTAAAAAGAGCAAATACTGATATTTTGTGATTTTGGTACTTTTGGAACAGAGAGAAGATAAGTGTCCTAAGGTCATATAGTCAGTTGGGACCGAGCTAAGGCTAAATTGTTGTTCTGGGTTCAAGTTTGATACTCTTTCCACTACATCACACAGTCTCTCTCATGAGATTAAAGACACTGAAAACTTTCATTTCAGGTAAGCCTGCTCACTGGGAAATCTTGTCTAATGACTTAAAAAGCCTGACTATTGGTATTGAGCAACAAGAGTCTTCCTAAAGTTGTGTCTTGGACTACACATCTTTGGAACAAAGACCTATGGGACTGAATCTTTCCTAGAAATTAGTCATTTTCAAATAGCAAGACATACATAGAGAGAAAGTGTTGGTAATTCACCAGTTCTTGTAAATAAGTAGCTTCACGTACAAAGTACTTGTTAAATGGTGTTAGTCATCTCATATTCCTATAAGACAGACTTTTCTCTATGAAGAATACTAAGAACTCATATTTCTTCATCACCTTAAGGTTTGCAGAACCTTTTCCTGGGGTGAGGGTCGGGGGAGGTTAGAGGAACAGCCTCCTGAAAGGTACTACAACTATCATTATTCCCACTTTATTTTTTAAGACTGAGTCTCTCTATCTCACCTAGGCTGGAAATTTAGGGGACCACTCACACAGAAGTCTACCACTGATCCACATGGAAATATTCACCTACTTCATTCAATTTCTACCTTGGTTGATTTGCCCCTGCTTAAGCACTGTGACCACTCCCACCACTCCCTATATTGGTAGACCCATAGTAATGTCCAACTTAGTGTACACAACTGATCAGCTTAGGCCACTGCAATTAAGACTTCCCTGGCTCAAGAGATCTGCTAGATTCAGGCTCTCCGGCAGCAGGAATTACACCCACGTAGCCACGATAGGCTTATTTCCACTTTACAGGTAAGAAAGCTTAAATTCAGAAACTAGCCCATGATCATAAGGTTAATAAGAGTCAGAAACAGTACCGAACCCCCATCTCTGGACTCTGAGTCTAAAGTTCTTTCCAATGTAGCAAAGTGTGGTGGGCTCTAACAGCTCACTAGGATATATATTAAGCACAGAGGGAAGGAAAAGTTCTTTCTAGAGGCATCACTACCATTTTTCTAGTATTTCTGATAGAAAGGAACAGAAGCAAATGAATACTGTCCAGGAACATAATGTGCCATGAATGAAGCAGAAAAATTCATGTTGCTTCATATGCCACCTGGACCAAAAGCCTATGTGGTAGGAAGAACAGTGACAAAAAAATATATCCCTGCAGTTACAGTATCAGGATGCAGAGGAATATATGTCAAATATAAATTAGCCAATGGCAATCTCTTAGAAGAGTGTGAGAAGAATTTGTCAGCATTAGGAAAGGATACAATACATTATTCAACTGAAGTTCATTTTTAAAAAGCCTTCTAAAATTGACACAATTGTTTTTCTTATCGTAATTAAACCAGGACAATAATTTCTAAATGGCAGCAAAGTACTAATGCAGTCATTTTCTAGTGATTCGGAGTTAGCCTCAGGCAAGTGGGGAAAATGTGTTTTCAGTGCCCCTCTGGCACCCAGGATGGCTCACCTTCTTCCCTTTGGGCAACCACATTTCACCTAGAGAGTTTCCTAAGGCTCTCATTATGCCCATTTTATGCCCGCAATACCAAGCTTAGTGAGGTGCTACCTGTAGTGTCCAGCCCAGAAATGAATTGACTCCCTCAGAAGAGATGCCATTTTCTGTAAGAAAGGAAGTAACTTCATTTAGCAGCTATACTGCATTGGGAAACGAATTTGGGAAGGTTAATGCTTTGTAGCAATGAGATTAAGTCTGACACTGAAAGACTGACTTGGTAGAAAGGGGGATAATGTGACCTTGGTGCTTTTAGCTTGTTTTTGCTCTATTTTCTTGGTAAAAATCCTTTTGTAAAAGGTAAATAGGCATTAATTAAGCACATATTGTATTACAGGCACAGTGTGAAGACTCAGCCCCAAGGTAAACCTACTCTCCCAGAAACACAGATGACACAGAACTGATACGCAAAAACAAGAGGAAGCTTGGAGGCCATTCACCACATAGAGAAGAACTAGGCTTTTCCAGAAAGAAGCTTCCGTTGAGAGCTATTTCCCAGCGTCAACCCCAGCATGGACAAGAGCCTTCCCAAGTATTGAGAGGAGAAACCAGAGATGATTGAGAGTTTCTCTCTGAATCCTTATGAACTGCCAAGAGCCATTTCATCAGTTGGCTCCAACTGCTAATATGTGATCCTTCTTCATGTTCCACATATATGCCTTTCAATGGGCCTGCTTCTTTGTCTGACTCTCGTCATGTTGATGGTTTTATTGTCACTACATCTCCATTTTAATGACTGCCTTCAGGGCCAGGGACACAATGTACTTGAAAACAACGGACATGGAGGGGACCGTGTCCATAGCAGACCACAGAGGAGATTCCTTTAGTAGGTGACCCTCAAATCTCTTTTGTTGGCAACCATATAATGTGGTCATACTTCACAGCAGCCCAGGGACCAGGATGGAGTGATGCCTATAAGGCTATCCTTCAAGTCAGGAGAACATCGGTTCAAAGCCTGCTTCTGGTTCATGCCCCTCATCCAACCACTGAAACTCTCAGTATCTAACCAACCATCTAAAAGTCTAACTTCCGAATGAGTTGCTGATGCGCATCCGTGGAGGGAGTTTGCAAAGCAGAAGTTACCTATAGTTACAGAATCTCAGAAATACTGTCCTATTCCTCATTCTTCCCCCAAAAGTCAGTCCTAGAGGTCTTTTTCACTCCTATAGCTTAGAATTCCATGATGTGATGCATATTGAGAAAGACCTGATACTGAGGGAACAGGTCTTTCATGACCATTTTGTGGCTGTTCAGTTGTTTTCAGCCATGTACAACACTTTGTGAAACCTTTTTTGGTGGAGGAGGAGTTTCTTGGCAAAGATCCAGGAGCCTTTGCTATTTTCTTCTCCAGGGCATTTTACAGATGAGGAAACTGAGGCAAATAAATGACTTGCCCAGAGTTATTTGAATTCAGGTCTTCCCGACTCCAGGCCCAGCACTCTATTCACTGAGCCATATACCTGAAGCTGCCTTTATGAATATATATTTAAACACAATGTAGAAATTATGGAGGTAAAAGTCTAAGTTTTATTATCATGCTCAAGCCTAGGTTCAGGCCTCAGAGAAAACCTGAACAGTCCTGAGGATTCTGACAAGGCTTTTTATAGGCAAAATTACATCAGAGAAATAGAGATATAATGAAAAGGAAGAGCAAATTATGCACGGTAGATCTGCAGATTCCTGCGCAATCATCTATTTTATTATGTTATAGAAGTGCTTATTTTATTCAATTAATTAAAAGTAAAATAAAATTTTAAAATACAGAAAAGAGAGGTATAGTTCTTTTACCTATGGCAATATTCCACATTCCTCTTAGACCATAAAAGTTAAAGAGAAGATAGATTAACGGTCCCATGCTTCCTTCAATGTCATAAAAGTTGGACACAGTTATAATCTCATGCATCCCCTAAGGAAACAAACCTTACCAATCTAACTCTAGGTGTAAACTAAGTTATCTTTTATAACTTAAATTACATTTAGTGGATTCACACAAATAGACTGACTAAGGAGGAGAATTTACACATTGCCAAGGGACTATTAAGACTCTTGCTCCAGTTTCATATCTAAGGAAATGTTTAAAGCTTGTGGTAAAGGTTTTATTCAGGAGAGGTTGATATTAACTAAAATTTGCAGGATGAATGGTTTGCATCTCAAATGATAAAAGGAAATTAAAAATTCCTGTAATGGCAGCTTCAAATATTTTACATGCAGTGTCTCATTTAATCCTCATCATGAGACCCCCAATCTCCCTGCTTTGCACATGAGGAAACAAACTAATGTGTAATGTGTAATGACATACCCTTAGTATGTAAGACAATTAGGTTTTGGAGAATGACAAAATATAGAATCCAAAGAGACCTAGGGGGAGGGGTCATCTGATCCAATCCATTTCTGAACAAGAATCTATCCTCCCAACATGCATACATGCACATACATACATGCACACACAGACATATACATGCACATAAATACAATGCTTACATACATGCAGATACACATGCACAGGCATACACATATACACACATACATATATATATGTGCACACATATAAAATAATCAAGTGATCATCTATTCTTTACAGACTACCAGAAAGAAGGATCCTCTGAAGGTAGCCCATTCTATGTTTATATAACTGAAAAAAACATTTTCTTTACATCCAATCTAAGTTTGCCCATATGCAATGGCTACTGTTGCTTCTAGATCTGAGCACTGGGGCTATGCACAACAATCTAGTCCTTCTTTCAAAGGACCTGCTAGTTTCTTGAAGGTAGCTGTCATATCGCTAAAACTTCTCCAGCCTAAGCAAATCTATTTCCTTAAGTGATCCTCATATACAATGTTCTCAAGGCCATTTACCACCCTGGTCAGCTTTCTCTGTATGTTCTATAGTTTTTAAATATCATTCCTAAAAACCACTGTCTAGAACTAAACATTCTACCCCAGATATGGTTTCACCAGAACAAAGAAGGGCAGGGCCGTCACCTCTTTACTCCTTTTCTAGCAATTCTTCCTATCAAAAAGAAGCCCTGTAGAGTTCAGAGATGCAGTTTAAAAACTCCAGTTTGCAAAACTCCATCTCTCTATGGAAGCTAAAACAGAATTAGCAGAATTTAAAATTCATTTCCTTTTTATTATGATGAACTTGACACATGTCAGTAAGTGAGCACTTCCCCTATTCAAAGAAAGACAGAAGTCATGAAACTTCACTGCTACAGAGTGGCGGTTTAATTTTTTAATATTTCAGGTTAAACCTCATAGTTCTGACACAGCATGGTTTGTCTAAATTCCTTTCTGTACTTCTGTCTGCTCTCTTCTAATTCCTTTTAAATGATTCATCCATTTTCTATTTGTCCCTTTTTTAGGATCATTATCACAACTTTCCCTCCCTCTTCCAAATGAAGTCTCCCACTTGAAATAAATAAGTATAGTCACAGAAAAGCAAATCCACACATTGATTATGCATGAAAATGTATGTCTCATTCTGTACTTCTAGATCATCATCTCTCTGGCAATAAGTAGAAAGCAATTTTCAACACTGCTCTTTGGGAATGGTGATCAGCCATTTCATTGATCATAGATCTTGTCTTTTATAGTTTTTTTTTCTTTATAATATTGTAGTCATATAAATTGTTCTTCCAGTTCTGTTTATTTTACTCTAAATCAGGTCATGTCGACTTTCTCAGGTCTTTCTGAATCAATAATATTCTGTTACGTTCACATACTTTACTGTGTTCAGCCATTCCCTGATGCTTTGTACGCAATGCTTTGCCATACACACACATACACAGTACCTTTTTATTACATGTGAATATTTGATCTTTTTAGGGTACAGGTTAGTTAGAACACAACTCCACCAAGAGTGCATTAATGTGTACCTGAGTATTGGCCAATCAACAATTGTTATTTTCCTTTTCTTTCACCTTTGCCAATCGGATGGATATAAAGTAGAGCCTGGAAGATATTTTAGTTTGCATTTCCCTTATTATTCATTTTTGGAGCATTTTTCACATGATTTTTGACAGCTTACCCTCATTCTTCTGACTATTGAGTATGTGTGACATATGATAATAAATGTGGGATGCTGTAGGGGAAAGTATTCTGGTCAAAAGGCAAAAAGATCAGGATCTTGGTCTTGGTTATAATTCAAACCTGTGCTAGAACCTCATTGCTAAATGACCTGTCACTACTCCCCCCAACACTCCCCCCACCATATTTCAGTATCCTTATCTTTAAAAGGAGGAGATTGACCTTGATGATAGCTAATATCTTTTTCAGCTCTCAAATCCTTATGCATCCATATCCCACACAAAATATACAATTTCCTTTTTTGAAAATTGAGCTTTGTAAAACTGTCATTCCCCTTGTCAAAATGAGATTCCTCCCATCTCTTTTGAATAAAACAATAGAAAATGTCCATTGGCAATAAAATTTGACTTATTATGTCAAGATAGTGAAATTTTATGAGCACTTTTTTGAAAACAGCACATTATCAAGAGGAAAACGACCAGTCGTACCTCAGCAAATCCAGGGTAATTTAATTCCACAAACATTTATTAAGTAGTCATTATATGCAAGGATAGTGCTAAGAGATTGGGATATAAAGTTACATAAAGCAAATCTCTTCCCTTAAAGTCTTTATAATCAAATAAGAAAATCAGACTTGCACAAATCTTTATGATATAAGGTACAATCAAAGGTGATAAGATCCAAAAAGAGATCCAGACAAAATGAATACAAAGTGCTTTGTAAATCATAATGTGTTATACAATTTTAAACTATTTAGATTATTGTGAAGCTGCAGAATTGGTTTAAACTGAGTTTTCCTTCAGGCCTGGTCCATGGAAGGGTACACCCTACCCACTCACCTGAAGCTCACGAGGAGAGGGGGTGATACTTGCTAGTGGTTCTGCCTATCAAGTGGAGCCCATAACATTCAGGGCAGGCACACTTACACTTGGATGCATAGAAGCAATATGATATCCCCACAGCCAGAACATGCCAGTGCACCTGTGATCCCACAAATATTCATCCACTGCTTGCTGTGTGCATTGCAGTACACTTGGGAATGAGGGAGTTAAGGATACAAAAATAAAATAAAGCATAAAACTCTGCTTAGAAAAGTCACAAGCTAATTAAAGGGACAAGACAAGCATAATAATAATAGAGATGCAAATTATAACATGATTAATTACATAATAAAACTTCCCAAAAACTACCCTGATAGCTTCAAGAAGTGAAAAATCAGTTACAACAGAGGAGTTTCATTGAAGAGATGGTGTCTAAGCATGGCCTTGAAGGAAAGAAAGGGTGTTATTAGGAAGAAGTGAGAGGGGAGACCACCCTAAGCACAAGACATTATGTGCAAAGGAGAAAAGGGAAAAAAGCAAGATTGAGGAATGACTAGCAGTGTGGCTTGGCTGAAACAATGAATGCATTAAAAAAGAGTAGCGTAAGATAAAGCTAAAAAGATAGGCTGAGCAATCATCCACTTATTCTAGAGGATAGAAGATGAAGAATGCTACCCACCTGGGAGGTAATGGACTAAATAAGCAGAATGAGATAAACCTTTTTGGCCATGGCCAATGTGAGAATTGATTTTGCTTGACTATACTTATTTATTGCAAGGGTATCCTTTTCTTTTTTCCCACTGGAGGAGAGGGCACACCTTGGAAAGAAAATAAATGCTTGTTCATTTTAAAAGTAATTAAAAAAAGAAAGATGAGATGAAGGAAAGTGATTTGGGACTGAAGATAGAACAAACATGCTTAACAGAGTTGTAAAACGGGAGAAAACAGACTAATTAGACCTGTCCCCAAATGGAGAACGGTGTTTTGAGAGGTAGCATACTTCCTATTACCAAAAATCATCTAGCAAATCCTGGATGAGCACAGGTCCAGAATGCTATAGAGGGTATTCCTATTCACGTATGGCTCTGATTACCTGAGAGAATGCTTCCAATTTAATTTTCATGGAGTAGAAATGGGCCAAAATATACAATGCACTCACAAATATACAACGTTTAATAAGCTTCTCCATTTGTATCCACTAGTGTCTGGTAACCCCTCCATAAATAATATGCCACATTTCAGACAGACCATAGGGAAGCTAGAGGTTCCTTAGGAGCTAATGTCCAGGACAATGAAGAATTTTGAAGCCATGTCTTATGAGAATCAGTTGAATGAACTGGGATGATTATGCTGGAGAAGAGTTTACAAAGGACTTTGTAATTTTGTTTTGAAATTTCTGAAGGATTACAGTGTGGGGAAGGGTTTAGATTTATTTTACTTGTTTCTGTAATGCCTGTGTAGGCATTGATCAGGGAGGTAGAGAAAGATAAATCCAAGAAAGGAGATCCAAAAATTGAAGAAGTTGAAAAAGTGAAATGGGCTGCCTATTTAGGGTAGTAAGTTTATACAACTTAAGAATTCATGTAGAAATTTCTGTTCTATCATTTTCAGTACAAACATCATTTTCTTTGACATATAAAACAAATGCAATAACAATTGAGTAGTTTTTCCTTCTCTACTATTATCTTTACAAAGGTACCATATGATAGGAAATGTATATTTTTAATGTTCTCTTTGATAAGATATCATAGATCTTTCAAATTTTTCTCTGTTATTCTGTTTGTTAATGTTTGTTAAACTTATCCAATGATGAAAGAGAAATATTAACACAACCCATAACAATTTTTTGCCATATTACATAAAAAGCAAGAAAAAAAGGAAATGAGAAAATTATGCTTCAACTGGCACTTAGAATTCATTAGTTCTTTCTTTGGGGGTGGATGGTATTTTTTCCATTATGAATCCTTTGGAATTGTCTTTGAGCATTATATTGATCAGGACAGTCAAGTCTTTCACAGTTGATCATCATTATAACTTTGCTATAACTATGCAGAATGATCTCCCATTTAACTTTGCATCAGTTCAGATAGGTCTTGCTATATTTTTCTGAAACCACTTCCCTCATTATTTCTTAAAGCACAATAATACTACATCACAATCATATGTCACAACTTAATTCCTCAATTAATTTCCAGTTGTTTGCCACCACAAAAAAAAGCTGCTACAAATAAATTTGTACCTGTAAGACCTTTTCCGTTTTCTTTCCTCTCTTTCAGATACAGAACTAATAGTGGTACTGCTGGGCCAAGAAAATTAACCATTTTATAGCCCTTTAGGCATAGTTCCAAGTTGTTCTCCAAAGTGGTTGGATCAATTTACCACTCCACTAACAGTTCATTAGTATACCTATTTTTCCCTCATTCCTCAAGTATTGTTTTATTTCTGATAGGTGTGAGGTGGTACTACAGGGTTGTTTTAATTTGCGTTAAATAACTATTATCTAATCAATAGTGACAGAGAATTTTGTCATATAATTATAGATAACTTTGATTTCTTCTTCTTCTGAAAATTTCTTATTCATATCCTTTGATCATTTATAAACTGGAGGCACTTATTTTTATAAATATGATTCAATTCTAAACTCAGTATATATTTGAGAAATGAAGGCTTTACTAGAGAAACTTGCTATAATTTTTAAAATATTACTTTATTATGTATGATACCTTTTAGCAAAATGTAGTTTTCCTGATCATCACTTTTAAATAACTATATTTTGCTTTTGCTTTGTCTGAGATCATGATTGCTACTCATAACTTTTTCTCTTCAGTTGTTCCAGTCATTTATTTTAACTCTGTGTGTCTTTCCGTTTCAAATATACCTTTTGTAAACATATTGTTGAATCCTGTTTTCCAATCCTTTCTTCTATCTGCTCCTTTTTTATAGGTAAGCTTATCACATTCACATTCAAAGTTATGACCACTGTGTATTTCTTTCCATCCTATTTTCTTATGTTTCTTCTCTCTTTCTCTTTTTATCCTTTCCCTCCTCAAAAGTTTATTTTACTTCTTACCACGGCCTCCTCTATCACCCTCCCTTTTATCATCCTCCACTCCTTTTCTTTTTCCACTTCCCTGCCTATTTCTCTACTGGGCAAGTTACATTTCTATAGTCAATTGAGTGTGTACTTTTATTCTTCCTTTGAATCAATTTTAATGAGAGTTAGGTTCAAGCACTACCTGCCACCTCCCTCTCCTTCATTTTCCCCTTCATTATAAAAACTCTTCCTTGTGTACCTCTTCTATATGAGAAAAATTTCCCTGTTCTAGCTCTCCTTTCCTCCTGGGCATTCCTCTTTCTTTGCCTATCCATTTTCTTTTTTTGGAGATCATTCCAACATAATCAACGCACATGTCTCATATCCATGGCCTCCGTCTATATAAACTCCTTTAACTGCCTTAATAATGATAAAGTTTTTTGGAGTTACAGGTATCATCTTCCCATATAGGAATGTAAACAGTTTAGTTTTATTGAGTCCCTGATAATTACTCTTTCATTTTTACTTTTTATGCTTCCCTTGAGTCTTGTGCTTTGAATGTCACATTTTCTGTTCAGTTCTGGTCTTTTCATCAGGAATGATTGGTAATCCTCTATTTCATCAAATGTCCATTTTTCCTCTGAAGGATTTTACTCAGTTTTGCTGGTTACGTTATTCTTGATTGTAATCTCAGCTCCTTTGCCTTTTGGAATATTGATAATCTTCCAAATTCTCTGCTCTTTTAATATGGTAGCTGATAAATCTTGTGTTGTCCTTACTATGACTCCATGATATATTAATTTTTCTTTCTACTGTTTGAAATATTTTCTCCTTGACTGGGGAACTCTGCAATTTGGCTATAATATAACTGGGAGTTTTCTTTAGGCCTCTCTTTCAGGAGATGATTGAGAGATTCTTTCAATTTCTGTTTTATCTTTTGGATCTAAAATAATCAGGGAAATTTTTCCTTATAATTTCTTGAAATATGATGCTTAGGCTCTTTTTGATTATAGCTTTCAGGTGGTCTTCAATATATTTTCCATGTAATTTGTTTTTCCAATGGAATATTCCACATTTTCTTCTATTTTTTTTAATTTTTATGGTTTGTTTTCTTGTCTTGATATCTCATGAAGCCATTAGTTTCCACTTACCTAGTTCTAATTTTTTAAAAAATATTTTCTTCAGTGACCTTTTGTGCCTGTTTCCATTTGGATAATTTGCTTTTTAAGGGGTTCTTTTCTCAGTGAATTTTTGTACCTTTTTTTCCATTTGGCTTATTCTGTATTTTAAAGAAATTCTTTTCTTTTGCCCCAATTCTATTTTGTGTGTGTTTTAAGGTAGTTTTTCCTCTGGTAGCTTTTTCTGTACCTCCTTTACCAAACTGTTAGTTCTTTCTGTAATTTTCTTGCCTTACTCTGATTTTTTTTCCAAATTTTTCTCTACCACTCATCTTTCTTTTACTTTTTCAGGAATTCTTGCTGGATTTGGGTCAAATTAGCATTATTCTTTAAGACTTTGCTTGTAGCTGTTTTCATACTATTATCTTCTGAGATAATATTTGGTCTTCCATGCCACTGGGCAAGTTCTCTTTTTATTTGCTCATTTTTCTAGCCTACTTCTTGACTTTGGTCTTTATGTTAATATTGAGCTCTGCTCATCTGGGAGATGGGAGATGCTGTCCCAAGCTTCAGACTTTTTTGTATTGCTATTTTCACAGATCGTTCTAAGGGTTTGCAGGCTTTTGTCTCCTCTAAGGTGGTGTGCTCAATGGAGAGGTGTGGTCACTGCTTTCTTCTTCTGTGCTCTACTCTTTACAGGAAGGGTCCTTGGTTCCCTGCAGCCACGAGCACTCCTCCTGGCCATAGAACTGTGACCACGGGTCCCTACTTCCTTGTGACTGACCGCCAGAATTTCTCTCCAACCTGGAACTGTGACCTAGAACATCCATGGGCTAAAGAGCTCACAAAGCTGTTGCTCCTGCTTCCAAGTTCCAAGGTTCCAGATATTGTTGTGCTCCAATGTCACAGACTTCTCCTGAGGGCCTTCTAAGTTTTCTCATTTCTGAAAAATGAGTAACCCTGATTTTTGTTGGCTTTGCCACTCCAAAATTTTATCTGAGATATTATTTTAAAGTTGTTTGGGGGAGAATATTGAGAAAGTCCAATTGGGTTGCTGTCTCTAATCTACTATCTTGACTCCATCACCATCCTTCACCTCTTCCAAGGTTACTATATTCTTCCTTTGGAGTTACTTCTCCCCTTCCTCCATGGATGCTAGCTACTTCTAGAGTTCCACATATTAACGTTTTTCTTGGTGTGCATTGTAGTCTTGGGAAGCATGACTCTTACTTAAAGTTGATAGTCTCCTAAGGTGACTATTTTCATCAAAGACCTCCTAGTAGGCCTCTGTCACTTTTCCTTCTTCCACATCTAAATGGCAACCATTTCTTTCCCCTTCTAGGGAAATACTAGCCTCCAATTGCCCCATCCAGGTCCTTCTCTCCACTTTTCTTACCCTACTCTGACCACACTACTCTCCATGGTTGACAGACTATAAACAAAAATTACTATACTTTCTCTACTTATACTTAAGTGGGTGGAAGTACTTTTCTTTCTCCCTTCTATCTTATTCTTCTCCTGCCTTCTTTCCACTCCACAGGCATCCATCTGGGTTATCCTTTCCTTCAAAAATATTGACTTGCTTATAAGGAAACATGAATTTTAGTCCTGGAAATAGTAATTCAAATCATCCTTTCTTTTTCCTTATTCTTAAATTTCCCTTAAACCAGGAGTTCTTTAAAGCATTTTTATCTCTTGATTCCTTTCCATGCTTTTTCTAAATCAAATATTTCTTAAGGAATAGCCTAGTCTTGCCGTAGAAGTATAAGAAAATTCAATTCGTTGCTTAATCTTTTTTGATAGTTTTACTTATCCTTTGTGCATTTCTCTTGTTTAGAATGTTTACACTCAAATTCATGAAGTGATTTAATGATATTCTTTAAAGGGGGAGAGAGTAAGAACAAACAGAACAGCTCTTCTTGACCTGATTCTTCTGAATTAAGAGGAATTGACTCATGAAGTAGAAATGATGGCAATCTTGGGAGAGAGGCAGCACTATTAGCTTAGAATTAATAGGGAGAATCAGGCATAGTCTGATATGCAACTCCGGAAAAAGTCCAGCTCCCTTCCTCTTCAAAAAGTGACTCAAAAATAACTGTGACATTGAATAGCCCTTTTCCTTCCCTTGCTTTTCATTTTCACACACTTATACCCTCCAACCTCTTGACACAGTTTGGATTTCCCACTGCTTCTTCATTTTCTTTTTTTCTGTTTTCCTTTCAAAGCACTTTTCTTCTTCCTAAGAATAGTTCATTGTCTTGGGTAACCTGGATTCTAAGAAGGTATTTTCATCCCTTTTACTTTTTCTTCTAAAAAGAGATGAACTTATACTTCATGCTTATCTAATTATAATATGGCACTAGCAGAATTGCACAATTTCTGCAGTGATCTCTCTGCAGGCTACTGAAAGTCTACATTTTCCTCTCCATACATCAAAGAAGCTGAATCCTCAGTTCTCTGTTACTATTGTTGATGTCTTTTGGGACTAATTCCTGGACCTGGAAGCCATGGAAAAACTATCTGTTGCCATGTTCATTTATCAAGCTGGGGGCTCAGTTGCTGGAGGCTCCTGACCAAGGTTTTATTTGTTGGAAATTTCCCAAGATTTTCCCTGATTTTTCTGGTGACATAGTTTTAACATATTCAGTTACCTTTGATCCATAGTTAGCAAATTCATGCCAGTCCCAGAAGAAATTGCTCATACCTGATACTTGGGAGAAGTTTTAAAATAGAAATTCTGCTTAAAAGAATGAGAAAAGTGGTTCAAAGGAAAGAATAAGTGGTGAAATAACTTGAGGAAGCAAACAGCAATCCTTCTATCTTTTTACAAAATATATCCTTTCTATCTTCCCACACCACACGCAGATAAAAAATAAGTAGTCCAAGATTTATATCCTCAAGATATTCAAAAAAGGGAAAAGTACCTATTTATACAAAAATATTTAAAGTGGCTCTTTTGGTGGTGGCTAAGAATTGGAAATTGAAGGGATGCCCATCAGTTGGGGAATGGCTGACTAAGCTGTGGTATAATATCATAATGGAATATTACTGTGACATAAGTAATGATAAGTAGGATGAATTAAGAAAAACCTGGATTTAAATGAATTAATGCAAAGTGAACAGAACCAGGAGAACATTGTACATAGTAACAGCAACATTGTCTGATGAAGAATTATGAATGACAGCTATTCTCAGCAATACAATGACCCAAGACAGTCCCAAAGGACTCATGATGAAGCAAATGATCTGCCTCCAAAGAAAGAACTGATATTGATTGACTACAGACTGAAGTATGCTATCTTTTATTTTCTCTTTTCTTTTATTCAAGTATTCTTGTACAAAATGGAAACATTTTACATAATTACGCATGTATAACCTATATCTGATGTTCCCTGTCTCAAGGAGAGAGGGAAAGGGAAGGAAGGGAGAGAGATACATAATTTGGAACTCAAAACTTTTTTTAAAAAAATGACAAAATTGTTTAAACATGTAATTGGGGGAAAGTAAGATTTTTTTTTTAAATCAGTAGTCCATTCAAGTTCAGTGATGAAATGATTTGTCCAGAATTGCTTGTAACCAAGATGAACCACAAAACTATATATTTCCCCCCGATCTTATTCAACCTCTAAAGTAATTTGAAATAAAGGTTTTCAGAGTAAATAATTACAATGTTTCTTTTTTCATTTTTTTCCCATTCAAAATTTCCCATTTTTCTTTTTCCCATTTTTTCTCATTACTTATAAGTAAATTTGTTTTGTTGGTGTGTTTGTTTTGGGGGATACATTTTCAGGCATCTTCCAGAATAGGAAGGCAACTGGGAAATTACAGCAAAGTCCTGAGAGTAAAATGTGGGGCCAGGAAAGACTTGAGATGGAGGAACTGCTAATGAAGCACTGTTAATTTTTCTATAGGTGACTTTGGGTATAGGCCCTCCATGTCATTAATGTTATTTAGGTTCTTATTAGGATATTTTCCAAATTGTTGTGGTCAACTTTACATTTCTGAAAGTCTCTATTAAGACTGGCATTCATTGTGCATTATTAATTTTTAAAACATGTTTTCTCATTGATATTTGATTTCAAGATGCCAGACATCCTGACCTATTCAAACAAACATATTCAACCAGACATATTTAACCATAACTTTTTCCTTGATAGCTTTATGCTTAATATGCTGTGCCTAAAGAAAATAATATCTATGAGAATTACTTTTGCTCATTTGTTCAATGTGACCTCTAGATTCAAGCACAAGGTTTTCAAGTTCCATTTTTCCTTGTTGCCTATTAGCGATTCTAACTTATTAAGTTCAAATAATATCTTGATATTGTTAGAGAAAGATATCTCAATCTAAAGACACTAATGTGTGGGCTGGGTGGTTTTTTTTTGTTAGTTTTGGTTTGGTTTGCTTTTTTGTGGAGTCATATAGCTTGATGACATCCATGTACTTTGAATGATTAATAAGATGTTTTGGTTAAACTCAATCTTAGTTTGGAAACCATAGCTTGTCCTATTTAAGAGATATGATAATGGTTTTAAGGCTAAGCAAAATCATAACAAGTTTAAACTCTTTCTCTCTCTCTCTCTCTGAAAAATTTTAGAGCAAATATTTTTAATATTACTGTGTTGATAGTACAAAATAGTTTTAGATTTTTGTGATACAAGATATGAATACTCTGCCCAAGACATGTAAACAGCAATCGACCTGTATTTGAAAGGGTCATTGCTATTCTTATCTTTGGATAGTAGACAAGTAATGCCTTCTATTATTAAAGCTTAAATTGAGCTTACATCTGAGTAAAAGTTAATAAAATGCTTTGCTAGTAATTCCTGTGCCACTGTGATGCATTGGAGTCCATAATTATGACACAGTTTTGTAGAGAATTATCTCCCTTCAAGTAAGTATTCTATCATTGATATTATTAATGGTTAGCTAGCTTTATGTGCCTCATTTGATACAAATTGTATTTTCCATTCCCATGTGTTGAGATTTTTGAGGTCATATAAATGACCAGAAATTTTCCACATCCTCCTTAATTGGGGTTTCTCTCCTTTCTCTGATTTTCTTTGCTTCTCAAATCTCCATAGTCAAGCTTCTTATTGATATTGAATTATTTATTTTATTCTTTGCTATGACTCTTTATATTGCCTTGACAATTTGACTTTCACATTCAGTTGCTGATTAAGGAGGTCTAGAATTTCTCACACACTTTTGTTTTCCAGATTCCATTCCATGTTTCCTTTCCTTGCCTTCATGTGGCATACCCGTTTTCTATGACTGTGTCAGACAGAAATTCATATAATGGTCCAAAGCTTTTCTGCTCATCCTTAATAGGCTCTCCAGAGTTGTTTCTGTCATAGTGGGATTTGATGCTTGCCCAAGAAACATTCCTTGATAATTTCACTTTTCTTCCTTTCGTTTCTATCTTGGCAACCACCAGCATATATGCTGTCATATAGCGGGTCTTGCATTATTATTACACTTTCTGTCACATATTATAGAAAAGTTCATTTTTCATGATGATTATAGCAAAATGCCACCTTTTAAAAGTTACCATTTTAGTAATTACCATGTTAGTCTGTTGGTAGGATTTTTAAAATCCTACCTAAATGTGTTCATCTCCTCTTTAAAATCCATTGAGGAATTGTTATTGTTTTGGTCATCTCTTAAGAAACTAGGTGAAATTTCTTGAGTTTCGATTAAGTGAAGCTTTCTAGTGACTTCTTGTTCTTTGACTTTTTCTCTGTGAATTTTAGCTCTTCAATATCATCCTTTCTGTCATCCAATCCAGGATTAGGGATGAAGTTATTTCTTACAGTTGTCCAGCATTGGTCAATAACATATGTTGTATGATTTGGACAAAAAGCAGAATAAAGCCTTTGCCTCTAACTGGCAGGCTCAGTTTCCAGTTCTGTTTGCATATAGCATGGATACATAATCAGAGTATCTAGATCTAAATCCCATTTTGTGCACACTTGTGGTTTACCCACTTTAGGGGTCAGCACCATCTGCAGTGAAACATTTCCAACAGGTGGGATGTTGGTTTTGCTCATTTGTTCCAGTGTTTCTTGCTTTTTTATGATACTACAAAAAAGAAAGAGGGCTGTTCACTCTACCGTCCTCCCTGTCAAGCTGATCATCACACATCACAATGGTTTCAAGTGAGCTGACCATGTCCTATGTAGTCTGATCAACTTCTTTAAGTCTTCTACTGACTGGAATGCTAAAGCAATCAGTGATATCACCAAAGCTCAGTTTATCAGCATTTCAAAAAGATCAACAACATCTGGATCCAGGTTTAATCCTAGACAGGCTAACACTGTGATCATGAACAAGTCATTTCACCTACAAATATCCCAGGCATTCCCCATAAGTAAGATACAAATGAGTCGTTGATCTGCATTGGTGGTATATTTCCACACTGGGCATTCCTCACATCAATGAAATCAAAACCTCTCATGTCCAAAAAAGACTATCAAAACTGGAAGGAACATCATGTGACTGCTCTACTTCTGACTAGAAAACTAGGCCAAGTTTGGGGAATGTTTGTAGCTTATGTTGAGCTACCAGAAGCTGTGATGAGTGAAACAGCCAAATGCCCTTGGCTGGAAATTCTGCCACCATGGTGATATAGACAGAAAAGGGAGCTCAAAAGAAACAGTGCAACAGAGTTTAAATTAGTCACTGAAGCAACAGAATCTGCCAATCCTGGCTCTGTCATCCTTTAGCAAATATAATCACAGAAAACCACATTCTCTTCCCTGTGAGCAATTTCCAATAAATTATTTTAAAGCTCAAAATTGCAGTAGATTAATGTGCAATATGAACACCTGAAATACAAATCTTGATTTGGGCTCTATCTAGTGTATCTCTCTGAAAATGCCTGTTACTTACATTCCAAATTCTATTGACATCCCCTTTTTTTCCTTCCTTACCCTGACGCTACAATTCCTTTCTTACCCTGACACTACAAAGGAGTACTACATTTAGAAGGGTAGTTTGGGTCCTGAAAGGAGGGTGAAAATGAAATATTTTCCTATAATTTTACCTTGTTGGAAAAAATACAAAACAAGAAATACGTAGTGAATATATTTGTTGCAGTTTGGAAATCTGCCCAAAGAACTAGCTCTCTGGAGAGGTTTTATAGTGTCATGCTTGCCAAGTCTACCCAAACCTGGGGGATTTAATTACAATCAAAGGAAAACTCAGTAGGGAGAGTAAATAAATGATTTTAATATATATATTCATCTAATCAATTAAGAGGCAAATGAGGAAAGGTAGACCAGTCAACTGTTAGGTCTCCTTGAAATGAAGAATGAAAGGAATTAAGGATACTACATGTAATTGACTATGAAAATTAAGGGGAAATTAGTGTTAAAAATAACATTTTTTCCTAGGAGATATATTAGTATGCGATTATTATTTTCAACAGAAAAGTTCCCCTACACACACACAGACACACACACACACACACACACACATACATACACACGATACTATCTTCCAGATCCCCTTGGAATTTAAACCCAATTGATCAGACAAACGTGGACAAATTTTCTACTCTGATACTTCATCATGGCACAATTCTCAGATCAAAGACAAACAATTTACTTCTACTCAATATGTAATCTTTGTCCAACAATCAAAGAGCTGGCACACTATTAGATTATTGAACCTTATTAATACTGATGTTTTTACCTTACATGAAAACAGAAAACACAAGCTAAATGGAAGGATGGCTCTAAGTTTCTCCTTGGAAGGACCAATAAAGGAAGTAATGAAGCTAGTTCTATTGTATGCACAAATGTAAGAGGAGGTCTTATGTCAAGGGACATGATCATTTCTTCTTTAAGTACCTACAATTAGGCAAATCAAAAAGACTGCAATGAGGCTAATTGCAGCCTATGCACTAAGATCCACTGGAAAGTATAAAAAAGAAGAATCCATGAAAATCTTAATAAGACCCTCCAAGTTAAATGATTTTAATATGAAAATGATCATAAAGAAAGCTGTCAAGAACTAATTTTGAAAATGTGGGTTAGGATTGAGGAAGGAAAGAGGCTCATGAACTATTCAAATACATTGAGAATTTTTTTTTAGAAGAGATTCAGTTGCCACTGGACATGAACAATGAACATTATAACAAATGAAATTGACTCTGTTGGAGAATTAAAACCACTCTCAGGTCCACAAACTAGATTATTCAATGATTTCATAGACAACTTTCCATTTGGGAGACAATCTCTGAAAAACTGTCCCAATAGTTTTAGTACTATTTGGAAGAATTTAGTCTTTCTAAGAACCAAAATTGTTGAAGTAGCTGAAGGCAGAGCAAAAGAACAGGAAGTTACTGGGAGAAGGACAAGCACTTAAAGGTGACCTAAGGGACACAAGAATTACAAATGGGAAATAACTCCCTGAACTCAGAAAAGTGACACAGCTTATGGACCCTATTAAAAAGAGGAAGGATTTGCAGATAGAACAACAAGGGAGAAAAATTGGAATACATGCTTCCTTACTCCAAGCCTCACAAAGAACATTTTTTAAGTGGAAATATTTAAGCTAAGCTGGTTTCTACAACTGTTATTCTGAAAAAAAAGAGTAAATTACTTGTTATAAGTGAAGCAACTGGTTTCAAATCAACTGAGCTCAATCATATCAATGAGTGGCAGTCAAAGTGAATGGTCAGTTCTAAGGATAAAAACAAGAAGACATAGAAGCTCTATCTAGATTTGTTCAAAATAAGTTTTCAACTCCAAAGCATGAAAAAAATAGCAAATTATTGCTATTTCTCAGAAAAGCTTAATTGATACAAAATAATAACCACAACGAGGAGGGATGCATCCAGGAAAACATGTCAGCCAGCAAGTATTTAATGTCCTTGCCAGGTAGGAGGATATTCCAGTTAAAGTCAACACCAGGCTAATTTTAATGAACTCAGAACATATAATCTGTTGATCACAGGTTGCTAATGTTCTTTCTGAGAACAATCCTCAAAATCTGAAATAATATTAGAAAGAAATTTGTTAGGTTCTTTAGTAGAGGAAAGCAAACTGGAAGGGAGGTATGGCAACCTCTTCTTCAGGACTGAGAAGGTTTACACTATATAGGATTTAGACAAGGATGCCCACACAAAAACCACATATACATAGTTAAGCAATTTGACTGAGAGGGCAAATTTAAAACGAGGTAGATTGAGATAGGAGTAATTATAAGCATTCAATAAAATGTGAGTCAAACCAAAAATACTACAGAACCTAAAACACAAGCTTGGGTAGACTATCTCAAATCATGGGTAGGGTAACCCTAAAGAAGAATGCTTTAGCTGGATCCAGGACCTGGGGGATCCCAAAATCCTTGTGAATATCTCCAGTATTCCCAGAGAGTTACCGGGGTCAAGAGACATTCTGGTACGACAACTTTTAATCACATAAGGTTGAATTAGTATAGTATGATAATTTTTCCTGAACAATATAATAAACGTTATTCCTCCAGTAGTATATTTTCCATCTGTGGGAAGATGGAAACAATATAACCAAATAACTAATATAAGCAAATAAAAGCAAAATTTTAAAAGTAAATAAGCAAAATGATCTCCACATCCTTGTATTTCCTATATCCCAACTATCCCTTGACTTCCAGGTTAAATTTCATTCCCCACTTGGACCTCCATTTGACTCTCTGCATGACACTGTCTTTTCTATAGATCAGTCTTTTTCCTATCACAAGAAAGGTGCTATATGGTATAGATGGAAAGGCAGCATAAGTAAATTCAAAATACCTGATTATAAGTCTTGAATGTGGTATTTATTTTATATGTAACAACAGAAAGAAGGTAGTTAACCTCCTCTAACCTTGTTTGTTCCTCAACAAAATGGACCACCATAGAACTGTTGTGAGAATCAAAGTAACATTTGTTTAAGTAGGTACTTTGAAATTAAGCATGAATTGTTATATTATTACTAATAATGATACTAATAATATCTCTATCAGCTTATTGTGTTCTTCGAGGTATTGCAACCAGAATGTGGTAACCCCACATTGGCTAATGTGAAACCAAGTAAGAGTTTGACCTTGCACTATGGTGACAGCAGCTGAATTTGATTATTCCTTCACAAACCTGAATTCTGGTTGATTATATCTTAATCAAATGCTTTTTCTTGCATGTAATTGCTTGATTAAACTTAGAGTTTCATCATGGAATACTATATTTAGTTTCCTTTTTCACTAGATTGAAAAGCACATTTTTGTCTCATCCACTATTCTTCTCTTATATTTTCTAACATTCCTATATCATAGATCTATTCTGGGGATCAAATACAGCTACAAAACACTATCGTACATACACACACACACGCACTCACACACACACACACACGAACAAACAAATAGTGCTTTTTTTTCATCTGGTATGCAAACCAGCAAATGTTTGCTATACACTAGCAAGTTTGTCAGAAGCTATAACTGCTAATATGTTCAATGTTTAAAACTTGAGCATGGCATACCAAAGAAAACAGTGAATAACACATCAAGACATACAAGTTTGTGTAGCATCACCTCTGAATTTTCTATCACAACTTCCACAAAAAATTGGCAGGTTGGGTCCCCAGAGGGTGACCAATTAATTCTACCCTTGGGGTTCTAGAAGAAACCCTTGAGGGACTGTGGTTGATTTTTAAAAAATGTTATTTTAGACTCAAACATCAGAACACAAATACAGAATACAGAAAAAACAAAAACATCATAAACTTAAATATTGGAACCTAAATACAAAGTAAGAAAGGGGAAACACATGTCATGCGCATAGCAGAATATAAGAGGGGATTCAAAATATGTAACAAAATTATCATTTCAAGAAAGCTTGTAGGATAAATACTACACATTGTGTTGAGAGCTGTCCATCTTTGCTTTGCTTCCTTGTAAGTTTCCTTTTGTTCTCTGCTCTGCACTTTTTTACTTTATTCTTTTTTCCCCTTCCCTCTCCACTGGAAGGTTACAATAATGTGCAGATATATTTCTCTTTGGCTATAGATACACACACATATACATACATACATATGTAGACATATACTTTTCCAAACACATTCTACTCCAGATTTTTGTTTTTAAGTTTGTGCATATCTCCTGTTTCCTATCCCTCCTGCTTCCTCTACTTATACCCACCATCTTGCTCTCCTATTGCTTGCCTATTCCCCTCCAAGGATCCTTCCTCTAGTCTCCCATTTCCATAAATCTAAACCCCCTTCTATAGCCCCCTATAACCTATTCCCTCACCCTCCCCTCTGGAGATCCCTTCCTTATTTTCTTATTTTCATTATTTTTAATAATATTGTTCATGAACCCCCATCCCATGTGCCCCAGTATTTATTACACAGTTGATATCTCTTCAAAATCAATTAAACAATTGCCATCGGTCAGCTTTTACAAAGAGATATTTATTGAGAACTTAAAATAAGAACCAAAGTACAAAAACAACCCCTGTTAAAGTCTGGTGACATATTTTTCTAGACATACATATGATGTCCATCAGGAAATCTGCTGAAACTTAGAAAGAGAACTTGGCAAAGTAGGATCTCACAGCTCCCAATCGGATGGAAGTTCTTTTATCCATTTTTGTGGTATTCTGGAAGTTGACATTAAGGGCTGTAGCTCTCTGCTAAAGATGTGTTCCTTTATAGCCTAAAGGGGTCTTACTTCTTTAAACTATCTTTCTTTGGTGTGTCTAGTCTGTCCTCTCTCAAGTCCTGACTGGACACGTTGTCTCTCTGATAAAGTGGTTCATGGGGAAAAGTGGGGTGTGACACTCTCTCCCTAAGCTCACTTCCCTTTTCCCCATCCTCTTCCCCTTTTCAATGCCATCTGGCTTCAAGACTAAGGTACATCCAATTCTCTCAACCAATCTCAACATGCTTTGTCTTCTGAGTTTATCCAGTAGCTCAAGCATTTCACTCCTTCCCAACCTGATTAAGCTATTCACACCTAGTTTATGTTTTCATCAATCATCTGGTTCAATAGTGGTATCTAAGAATTTCTCCAAACCTAATTTACACCTTTGATTGACTAATTCTATAATTCAATGAAAGAGGTGTTCTTTCTCCTCTAATAAAGGCATTAGCACATAGAGCGTTTTTATTAGTTTTATTCATTGGGAGTAGAACACTCTCTTATATATGCATTTGGCTTTCCTCAGCCTTGTTATTCCATCACCACCAATTGCTTTAAAAGCAAATAGCTACCACAAATCAACAGTAAGCATAAATTCAGTCATATATATTACATCTAATCTAGTTTTCTTTAGTCGTAGCCAATGTTATATAATTAATCATCATGTTATAGTCTTTTCTCACATTTCTTAAATTCAAAGGTAATGAAATAAATTAGCTTCAAATTTTCAACATTTCTAATTTTTAAAATTTTTATTGGGCCAATATAATTCACTATATTAATGAATCTGTGATCTCATCAATATGGGTACTCCCTCCAACCATGAAGATCCTAATCCATTCAACTTTCTCATTTTGTGACTTTTGCCCATGTCCTCTTCTGATTCCTCCATACAAATGGGCAATGAGATAGAGTGATGGGGCCCTTTAAGGTATCTTGACTTTATATGGGCACCAAAGCAGTATGTAGGCTATTCATCCATTATCCTTCTCATTCAGTACATAGTTGATCCACTTTTTATTCCAGTCAAAACTTTATGATGAGGTCTTTTAAGCTACTCCTTGTATAGTGATAGAATATTATTGTTGTAAGTGTTTCATTGCCATTTGGGTGACTCTCAATTTTGATTGTTCTGAAATTATGATAGATATTGGAAAATTTGCAACCATATAACAATACCAGAAGAATATAAGCATTAAAAGTTAGGTTTTTTAAAATTTATAATTATGTTAAAGCAGTGACTAAAACATCCATATCACTTAACCCAGAGATCTCACTATTAGATATATACCTCAAATACATCAAAGACAGGAAGAAATGTCCCACATACACCAAAATATTCATAGGAGCACCTTAGAGGTAGCAAAGAATTGTAAATAAAGTAGATGCACATTGGTTGGAGAAAAGTTTTTTAAAAATATGGCACACAAAAAACCAGGAATATTGCTGCACTATGTGAAATGATGAATATGAAAAATTGAGAAGAGTTTGGGAAAACTAGTATGATATAGAGTGAGGTAAGTCGGATGAATGAAACAATATACATAAGTATGTAAATGAAAGGACAAAAACAGAACAAACCTGAATGCTCTGTGTTTATAATGACTAATAAGAAGATAAATGGAAGAAAAATGGACTTTCTCCCTTCTTCAGAGGTGGGGGACTACCGGTGTGGAACATGTCATATACCTTCGGCCTCAGTTAATTTGTTGTCAAGGTTTGTCAAGTTTTTATTCTCTCCCCACTCCCCCATCTTGGTTATAGTGGATTCTTCATTGGATTCTTCTTTAATTCACTGGAAAGGAAAATGGAAAAAATGAGTTTCTTTTTCAGGAAAAAGTTTAGAGTTGTCAAAAGCAACGCACAATTTCCCCAGTATAATCCAACCTGTTCATGTCCTCCTCTTCAAGCCTCTTTGGTTTGGGTTCCATTTCCTGTCATCCATTGTCTTTACTGAAGTGACAATTTTATCCACTGTAGTTGGAGAGGAGTGAAGAAGCAAACATTTACTAAGCACCTACTATATGCCAGACAATTTGCTAAGTGCTTCATAAATATATCATTTCTACAAGTGGACAATAAACATTTTTTAATCTTTGTGTTTTCTTGTGTAGATAGTTGGGTCAACTTCTTTTGTATGACCATGTATCTTTAGATATTTCTGTAATGTGCTGGAACTTGAAACAATTAGTATGTCATCTACAAAGGATCTATAAGACCTCACCATCTATGGATAGATATAAGGTCGTGGGTATTTTTTTAAATACTATAAACATTTACATGAAACACAATATACAAACACCTTAAGACATTTTCATATATATACAAAATATTACTGAACATGTGATGTTGGCAACTTATTCACCCCACTTCCCTTGCCCTAGTTTACTGATCTGTAGAATGGTCATCTAATCTCTTTACCTCCTGAGGCTCTTGAGAAGATCAAATGATCCAATATACTATAAAGTAAGAGACAAATCCAAGCTCTTGCTACATTTAACATTCCAATCTCTTAAATCTTGGACCCAAGAATATATTGTGTCATTGATCTCTATGATAAATTCTATGATAAACTCATCTGAATTCAAAAAACCCAGAAAAGTCAAATCACCAGCATTTTTTTAATTAAAAAAAGAAACAAATGATAAATAAGCCTCTGTCAAGGATTTTTTCAGAAAGGCATCTTCCTGAAATTTGTAGAGATCCACACTCTAACTGATGCACCTTTCTCAGTGAGAGCGTAGAACATTGAGAGCTGGAAATCATGCTGAGTACCCCGAGGCATTCATCCGTACATTGCAGGAGTCTGATTGCCTTTTGAATGACTGGGGCATGGAGGAATGGGAAAGATTAAGCTATGCTCTTTCTAGAAGGGGAGCACCGAGCAGGGAAGCAGAGCCCAGCACTTGAGTGCCATCTCTGATCTTTAATAACTGGGCAACTGGACAAACTGTTTAACCTACTCAATGGTACAATGGGGATAATAATATTTGCCTTATCTTTGTCGCAGTGTTCTTTAAACCATGAAGCATGATGTAAGATATCATCATTATCATTCATTCGTCTCTTCATTGTAAAATGGTAATCCATGAACTCCATAACCCCCAGTAACCAGATTTTATTGATCATTTATTAACAACTGAATTTGAAGTTTACTAAATGCTATGTAATTTTAGGTAATCTCCATACATAATGGCCCTCTAAAGCAGGCAAAGCTTTCTTTGCTGGAATATTCAATTTCAAATGTGTAATTCTCAGGTGACTCAGTACATAGAGGGTGAAATTTGGAGTCTGAAAGATGAGTTCAAATCTTTCCTCCTTTTAAAACCCTGAGCAGGTCATTTAACCTCTCAACCTCAGTTTCCTTACCAGTAAAATGGGGGTATTAAGAACACCTACCTGCCAGAGTTATTGTGAGGATCAAATGAGTCAGCACTGGACTAAATAAATGCTTACTGTCGTTGCTGTCACTGTTGCAGTCTTATGTTGAGGCAAATCCTCCTCCTTCATATATCATGGTCTTAGAGAGCTGACTAGAGACACTGACATGTTAAGTGATTTCCCAGCCATGCAACTGGCAGGTCTCAGAGAAAGACCTTGAGCCCAGGTGGCCCTGACAAAGGCAATTTGTATGCTACAGGATGCTGGTTTTTGGGAAATTGATACTAAAGGTGTCCTGGATATCATCCTCATTTTAAAGATAAGGAGACTGAGGCTTCCCAAAGTCACATACCTAGTAAGTTACAGAATTCTCATTTGTACTTGCATCTTCTGACTCCTGTTTCCTCAAACATATTAAATTAGTGGAAGTTGGTTTTGCCTAGATTGAACAGCACTTTATATAATCAGTGTACATTCATTAAAAGCTTCATAATGGTGAGGTGATTTTCTGTATGTGTTAGCTTTTAAAAAATTAATTCATCCTTTGATAGCACTGTCTAATTCAATGAAAAGATTACTTACAAAGATAGGGTGCCTGCTACAGCAGCTAAACAATTATGCATTATCATTAATTGAGCAGAACCTTGGAAACCATCCATAAATGTGTGCCTAGAACAGCAACTGAACATACACATGATAGATACTTAATGTATTGAATTTGATTTCTTCAAATTTGGCTGATGATTTTAGAAAGTACCAGGTACAACTGCAGCATTACAAATAATAACAGCCTAAAGGATGCCTTCACCCTCTCTCCAAGAAAGAACATAAATGACATTGGGAATTCTTTTGTTGCCTAGCAACAATGATTTTAACTTACCCAGCAAAGTGGTTGTAAACTGCTTTACATAAATGATCTCATCAGTTCTTCACAACATCCATGTGAGGTAGTTAATTATGCCCATTTTATAGGAGGAAAAGGAGAATCACAAGAGACAAATGATTGCCACTTTAATCATTTAACTTTCCTCTCCAAAATCACCTTGTACTTTGCACATATGTATATTTTGTCTCCCGCATTAGAATCTAAGGATTTTTTCGTTGCTCCTCCAGTGCTTCACACAGTTCCTGGCACACATCAGTCAGTTTTATTTAGTGCCTACTATGTGCAAGCTAAGTTGGTGTTGTTTGTCCTTCATTCTAGAAGAGGACCATGACATCAGGGAGATGATGCCATGACGTGCAAGTCAACTGAATTTAAGTGAGGGATGGCTGTGCAAAGTCACCAGCCTCACTCTCTCCTCCTGAGCCATCTGGGTCCAGTGACTGGATACAGATCATGCTAAGTGATAAGGACACAAAGAAACAGCAGAAACAGTTCCTGCCCTCCAGGAGTTTATAGTCCAATGAAGACAACTAAATACACCTATATATGTATATGTTTGCATATATATATATACACACACATACATATATACATATACACATATACACATATACTATGTGTATCTATAGATACATATATGTATATATATACATAAACATATATGCATATACATAAGTTACTTTGTATTTGTGTATTATATATTAATATATAATCCATATAATATATACAAAGTAGTTTGGGAAGGAGGGCGAAGCATCTGGGTGAACCAGATCTGACCTTTCCACATGTAATGAAGGTTAAGTAAAGCTACAGATCATGGGGAAATGAGGAGGCTCATAAACTGGGAAGCCAGGGTATTAGAAGGGACATCAACATTTGTACCGAAATCCCCAAGTATATGTGTGAAGGTTGAGGAGGAAAGAAAGACTAAGATATACTAGGTAATGAACTTAAGAAAGGAGAAAGAAAGATCTAGAATCCTCTATATGATAGTGGCCAGGCTCTGGATAGCATGCTAGAGATAATGGAGTGAGCCTCAGTGGAGGCAAGGTTATTAAGTGATGGTGGCAGAGAGAGACTATGGGAATGTGGAAGTTAGGAACAATTAGTTAGGAGCAAAAGTACGTGTCCTTTATTTGCTCTGAAAGGTATGAGAGAAGATATATTGGGCACTGAAGAGGCTGATCAGGAATGTGGTGCCTTCTAAGAGGAGTTAGACTTTCTTGAACGTAAAAAGACATAATTTTTATATAGTACTTTAAGGTTTATGAAATGCTTCACAACTGTCATCTCATTTGATCATCCTATCAACTTTAGGAGGTAGATAACTATTATTATCCCCATTTTTCAGATGAAGAAACTGAGAGAGAGGTTTAATTTCTTGGTTAGGGTCATACAATTAGTGTCTGAGGCTGAATTTGAACTTAGATCTTCCTGACTCCAAGTCCAGGGCTCTATCCTCTGCTCTGTGTAAGAAGTCTAATAAAAAAGGAAGATTATTAATGATAGAATAGAGGTGTAAAAGAGAACAAAGAATAAGGCAGAGGATTACAGGGACTCTAGAGATCAAGGCAGATGGAGTTGAGACTCTGGTCCTGGGCTGAGTCCAGGTAGAGTTAGTCTTTGTATATGGGACTTCGGTGGTTATGGAGAACTGAAGCATTGTTGATTTCCTCAGCCTCCATAATTTTCAAAGATAGAATGCTCCAACTAGTGAGTTTCCCTCAGGAAATCTTTGAGTAAAGGCTTGAGAACTACTTATCGGGTATGCTATAGAGAGAATTTTATTCAGACATAGGTAGAACCAGATAGTCATTGACTTTCGATTTAGAGGTGCTGTGATTGCATGGAATTCTTCATACCACTTAATTTTTCTGCCATCACTGGAAATACCAGCTCACTTTCCTCAGGTGTAAAATATGGGGGCTGAACTAGATGATCTCTAAAGTCCTTTCTAGTTATAATACTTTTGTGGTCATTTAAACAGTAAGCTGTTTCAGAAAGAAAAAAAGTAATCCTATAGGTAAATAAATAGATCAATTGTTTAAGTTGTCTCATTATTCAGTCAAACTGGATGATTCAATAGCCCTATATCCCCCTTACCTCTATTATCAAAAGCTCCCTGAAACTTAAAAAAAAAATTTCTTTTAGTTGATGGGAATATAAGTAGAAAGAACAGCTCTAGTCACAGATAATGTTTCCAAATAGCCAGAAGCATAACTGTGTCATAACAGATTTATAAATTGGAATTGGAAATGCCTTAATATCATCTTAGAAGATATTTCTTGAATTTAAAAAATATGAAGTTCTCAATTATGCTCATTTAAAGTCAATATTTGGAAAAATTACAAAACATATAGGAACAGGCAGGGTCATCCCTGGACAGGTTAAAGGCTAAGCTAAATCACCTAGCTTGAGGCATCGCTCTCTGGGTCAACTTTTTACACAAATGAACCTTGGTTAAAATGAACATCCAGGGGAACATCATTCAATGGATTCAAGAGTTTGTTGTCAAAAACAGTCCTCAGTGTATAGAAGGTTACAGGAAGGTGGCACCAGAGGGCAACTAATGTTGATCCTAATCGTGTGTTACATTCTGTTGGTAATTACTGTTTAGCCTCAGACTTTCATCTTCCCCAGCTGCCACAGAGCCATTGAAAATGCAGAGTCTGAGATAATTACTCTATTTTTCTGCATCTTAAGATCATCCCTGATTTTAGGACAACCACTGTCACCATTTTATGTAGATATCTAAGCTTTCCACTAAAACATCCCAACTTGTCTGTCCATTTGGCAATGCCACGGCTCTGCCATGGCTCTATTCCTTCTCTATTCCTTCTTCTCCCGTACTGTGTAATTTAGATAATCTAGGGTTAATGATTGTTCAGTGGGACCATACTCCAATGGCCCATTCTCCAAATCATCTACCCCCCATGCTATCTCTTCTCTCATCTTTGATGTATTTGATGTATTCATAAGACTGAGAGATTTCTCAGTTGACCAGCCTAATGATACTTTTTCTGAACCAACAGAATAATTGGCACACTGGGAAACAGAGGTGTAGAAATTACCTAGAAATAGTATTTTAAGCCATAATCAGGAAGTGTGGCCAATACAACAAGATGAAATTGCGTTTATGGGATTGCACAGAATTTGGCTTTGTCAGAATCAAGAAAAATGACAATCAGCTGAATGGTACAGTGGATAAAGCACTGGACCTAGAATGAGGAAGATCTGAGCCTCAAGAAACTTACTAGCTGTGTGACCCTGAACAAGCCACTTTAAAAAAAAATCTGTTTGCCTCAGTTTCCTCATCTATAAAACAAGATAATAATGGGAGCTACTTCCCAGAGTTGTTGTGAGGATGAATAGTATTTGTAATGAGTTGTGCAAATTTTAAAGCATTGCATGTACGATATTATTAGTCGTAGTAATAATTAGCACTAGTAATAATTAGTATTAGTGTTAGTACTAGTAATAAGTATTAGTAGTAATTAATAGTAATAGTAGCATTCATCGTGTGCTTGTTTTCTGACTAACTGTGTGAACCAGATATTTATTTGGGCCATTCCCCATGGGATATAGGAAGTAAAAAAACAAAACAAAATAATTCTTGGCTTATCATTTGTCTTCAGAGATTATCGAACACATTCAGCCCATTACTGTTTTGGCTTGACTGATTGAGCTTTTGACTTGTATCTTGTCCCCACTGACTTAGGTCTTGGCAATGCCTCCAACTTAATTATTTTCAACAAGCTCAAGGGTAATCCCATTCTTGTGTTACAGCTTTTAACTGCATTTCTGATACTCCATCTCAACCTTATTCCAGGCTCCTCCAAAGTCAATGATGAGTAGGCATCTACTCATATCTCTGTGGAAAAGAATTCAACATGATGTAACAATAGACGTAAAAGAAACCTAATTCTCTACTACCACTTAAGCAATGACTTTTTTCTGTAGCAGTGGCTCTCAAACTTTTTGATCTCAGGACCCCTTAACAATTATTGAGAACTCCAAAGAGTTTTTGTTGTATGGTTTTTTCCATCAATATTTATCATATTAGAAGTTAAAGCTAATACATTTTAAAATATTTATTCACATAAAACAATAACCCATTACATATAAGCATGTAATGGTTAACATGCTACCATAATATATTTTTCTGAAAAATATATCTTTTCAAATAAAATTAGTGAGAAAAATGGCATGGTTTTACTTCCCTCCCTACTCCCCCCACAAAATATCTCTTTAATGTCTGGCTTAACAAAAGATAGATAGATTCTTATATCTGCTTCTGTATTCAATCTCTTCTGAAATGTGTTTTGGTTGAAGTATATGAAGAAAATATGGCTTTACATAAGTAAAGAAAGGAGTAATTTAATAGACAAATAGGATCATAGTAGTATTAGGAAAGTTATTTTGACATCATAGAATCCCTCAGAGGATCTCTGAGAATGGGATTGAGCAATGAATGTACCCAGCATAAGAGCATAATAGAAAAAGTTTGGAGTGCAGCTGGGAGAGGAACAAAGATATGGCTGACCTGGGCACCCCCCTTACATGGAAAGGAGCCATCTAATCACAGGCAGGGACAACAAGGGCTGAGGTTGCTTCCAGTATGTGAATTCTATGACTGGAGTGAGCTTTTAAGATAAAGTCTCTGGGGAATGGTAGAGAAAGACAGTAGTGGAGCCTGAAGAGGACTTCTAGTCAGTTTCAAAACCCTTGCATTATCTTCCATGATCAACTCATTCATTCCGTATTTCAAATCAGTAATCATTTCTAATACTACAGCATCTTCTCACACTATCCATCCCCCTCTCCTCATTCATATAATCACCACCCTATTTAAATCTTTATCATTTCTCACCTGAATTATTACAATAACCTACTATTTGATTTCCCTGCTGCAAATCTTTCCCCATTTCAATACATCCCCTACAAAGCTGCCAAAATGAGTTTCCTAAATTTCATGTCTGACCAAGTTACCTATGTAATAAACCCCATTTCATATTAGCACTATAATAAAATATGAGCTCCTATGTTTGCCATTTAAAGCTCTTCACAACCTGATACGTTTCTTCCTTTCCAATCTACTTGCACATTACTCCACTCCATGGTCTCTACAATTCAACCACACTTAGCCTATCTGCTGTGTCTCACTCATAATGACCCATCTCCCATCTCTGTGCTTTGGCACTGGCTCTTTCCACTCATTGTTCATAGCTCTGGCCTTCAGAGCCAAACAGAAAAAAGTCAAACTCCTCTCCCACGTGATATCTCTATAAATGCTTGAAGATAGATCTCCATCATGCTTCTCCTCTCTTAAGTTTTCTTTTCAATAGGTTATATATCCCTGTTTCCTTCAGCTTAGCCTAATTTATCATGTTTTCAAATTTTCTCACTGTCCTGATTTTACTCTAATTTATCAATTTTTTTCCAAACTATGGAGCCCAGAGCTGAACCCAGTGTTCCTAGAGTAGTCTGACCGGGAAGAGAATGGTAGTGGTATAATCTTGTTCACTTCAGACACTATGCAAATATATGAATATATGTGTAGGTCCCGAAAGTCTTGATGTAGTCTAATAGCTTATGTATTCACTAAGAGTTTGTATAGTCAAAAATTACGTTAAACTGTTTTTATTACTGTTGACCCATAATAAACTTGGAAGCAACTGCAAAAGTCTAGATCTTAGCTATGAACTGCTATTAAGTCAGATCTCCATCTTTTATTTTTTCAATTTGTTTTTCAGGTTTTTTATTGACATCAACTTTTACTTCCTTTCATCTCCCCAAAACTGAAAAAAGATAAGAAAATAAAAACTCATGTAAAATATATATAAACAATCAAAACAAATTCTCATATTGATTGCATCCAAAAGGCAAGCAGCATTCTTCATCATTTATCTTTTGGAATCACGGATGATCTTTATGTTGATTAGAGTCTTTCAAGGTTTCAAGATTTTACAAAGTTGCTGTTATAATATGAATTCTTCCCCTGGTCCTGCTCACTCTGTCCTACATCAATTCATACAAGTTTTCCCAGGTTTCTCTGAAACCATTCCCTTCATCATTTCCCATATGAATTTGAACCTTGCTTCAAATACTATGTGATTAAATATCTCAACCTCTTACAATCTCAACTTCATCAGTTATAACATGGGAATAGTAATAGCATGTATTTCCCAGGGTTGTTTTGATGACCAGATAAGTTAATAAGTATAAATGACTAGGAATGGGTGAGGGAGAAAAGGATAAAATGTGAGTATATATGTGTATACACAAACACACACGACCTAAATATTTGGGAGGCATTTTAGACATTTTCTGACAAAGCATTTCTGATAGATTTCCTTTAAAAGAAATGGAAATGAAACCTGCCAAAATAAATAGTCATGCACTATGAATTGTAGGTATACCATGTAATACATTCTAGGAAAGAGCAAAGCAAATAACTATATGAGTAAGAAAAAATTAATGCAAGTGAGGATAAGGAGTAATGGGAAAAAACCTTGCAAAATAAAGCATGCAACTATGTGAACCAAAGTGTACACACACGCACATGCACACACACGCACACACACGCGTGTGCAGACCTTCTATGATTTTCTGTTCATAGCAACTCACGAAACTGAGAAACACTGCTCAGAGACTCTGTATTTTTGCCAATTGGGAGTGGGTGATACACATGAATGAATTTATATTGTACTTTTAGGGAAGCTAAAAATTCTCTCCCATAGCCCAGAATTTCTCTCTACCAGCACACCACAGAGCTTGAAATCCAGAATGATAGAACGCCTGATTTCCAAAGAACCTCAGACTTCAGAGGTACCTAATCAGCAGTTCTTTCTGCATCATCCTCAACGAATACCTTCCAGCATCTAATGAGGAGAGCTCCCTCCCTTCCTCCCAAGGCAGGCTATGACACTTTGAATAGCTCTAATTGTTAAGAAGTGCTTCTTTACATCAAACCTAAATATGTCTCTACAATTTCTTCCCACTGTTCGTTGTTCTGTACTATGAAACCAAGCAGAACAATTTTAATGTCTTTTCCTCAAGACAGCTTTTCCTTCATATATGTGATGATAAATAGAATGTCCACTCCAAATATTAACTCCTCCCACATAAGAATGTAGGTAGGAACATCTACTTAACTATTTTGCTTGGCTCATTCATTCTACACTGCTCTCACACCAGCAGGTCTAAGTTCCAAGAGAAGGATTCGTATATGATTATACTCAAATTCTCTTAGTCTCCTAGGGGTAACCCTGTTGAGGAGAAATACAATCCCTCTACTTACCACTCTAGCTCTTGAGCCCCCATCAATATATTTCTATTTACAGAATCAGCCACTGACAATAATGACATTTTGTAAATCTTAAGCATAACCATTTACTTATCAATCAATCAAGAGAAGTTATCATCAATCTTAATAATAATAACACCACAGGCACTCACATGTTAAAAACAAATGCACGAATGATAATATATCACAATCCACACATAACCTAGGGCCAAATTCTCCCACCGATTTATTCAATATCTGTCAGAGAGAATGGGCATACTGTCATAGAAACCTGTCAAGGAAACACATGAATGCTTATGAAGAGTAACTTACAATTCTGAAACTATAAACTTGTGGGTCCCCTTTCTTTCTTAGTAGCTGTCTAAAATATGTTCATTGATAAATGTAGCTTCCATGTAAACTAGATGCTTCCATTGCTAAGCTGAGCTTATCTAAGCTTTGCTTAACTAACACCTCACTAAGCATGCTCTCTCAAGTAACTAAATGATTTGCTAAGGGACTTCACTGCTTCTAATCTGTTTCACTGTTCAACTAGACTTGCTAATCAACAAAAACCATAACATTTATCACTCCCATTTTCAAACATAGCTCAGCAGTCCAAAATCTGTCGTTTTACTTTCTCCCTTTTCTTATCTTTCTGAATTAAGATCTATTATCACATAAATTATATTTTCCCATAATCATATGACAATTCTGATGCACATATCTCTTCAGTAGGTAACAGTTTGTCATATTCAGAATTCAGTAACTACTGTCTCAGAATGATGAGCCAGACAATTCAGAAAAATTCGTAGAGTAAAAATTTCTCTTAGAACTCTTAAAAGAGGCTTATCTTAGTAATAAACCTTGAAAGGACAGAACATTACATTTGAAAACAGCTACCATGCTTCCCCTCCAAAATCTTCTCTAAGCTAAATATTCCTAGAACCTCAATTGCTCCTTATGTGACATAATCTTAAGGTCATCCTCAGTCATCCTGGTCACCATCCTCTGGAAAGTTTTAGACCAAGGGTGAGGAAGCTACAGCCTCAAGGCCACATGTGGCTTTTTAGGCCCTCAAGTACAGTCCTTTGACTGAATCCAAACTTCACAGAAGTCCACTTAATAAAAGGATTTGTTCTATAAAATCTGAATTCAGTTAAAAGACTGCACCCAAGGACCTAGAAAGCCATATATGGTCTTGAGGTTGCAGGTTGTCCACTTTGTCTTAGACTTATCAATGTTCTTCCTAAAAGATGGTACCCAGGACTGAGTAGAATAATTTAGATGTAATCTGATTGGAACAGAATGTGCCATACCTCTAGGAAGTCCCACAGATTTGAACACTCTGTCCCCACTTAATGTAGCCTAAATTTTTATTACCTTTTCTGACTGACATGATATCCTATCAATTATTCATTTGTGTTGGAGCAGAACTGACAAAAAGTTACCACCATTAAAATGGGATTGTATTGTTTTTGTTCTTTAGTCATTTCTTAGTCATGTGCAATTCTTCATGACACCATTTAGGGTTTTTAGGGCAAAGATAGTGAAGTGATTTGCCATTTCCTTCTCAGCTCATTTTACAGATGAGGAAACTGAGGCAAACAGGATTAAATGACTTGCCCACGCTCTCACAAATAGTAAGTGTCTGAGGCCAGATTTGAACTCAGGAAGGTAAGTCTTCCTGACCTCCAATCCCAGCACTTTGCTCAATGTGCCACCTGTATTACTAGAGAGGATTAGTATGGCACATTACAAAGAGCACTGGATTTGGTATCAAAGGGCCAGAGTTTGAATCCTGGCTCTCTTACATAGAAGCTGTATGATGTTGGTCAAATTGGTCATTTTATTTCTCTAAGCTTCAATTTCCTTGTCTACATAAGGAAGGAGTTGAGCCAGATCTATCAAGTCTATTTCAGCTTTCACCCCTAAAGGACTGAAAGGGGTTAGCAAGCCAATCACGGATTCTCTAGGATAGAGAGTGGGAAGGGTGACAAAAACTCCTTCTACCAAAGCACGCCAAAACCTTCTCTGCAATTTACAGTCTTAGAGAGTTGCCTAAGACACTGAGAAGTTAAGTGACTTTCCTATGGTCACACAGCCAATATGTATCAGAAGTAAGACATGAAGCCAAGCTTTCTGGATGACCAACTTTCTTTCTGCTATGTCATGCTGCCTCCCAGATTCTCTAGAATTTGTTTCTAATTTCTCTAACAGAGAGGGAACATAAACAGAAGGTTAGTTTTGTTGAGGTAGGAAACCAAAAAGGTCTTACTAAGGGGCTAAGAAAAGTTCTATAATATGGATCTCTGCAAGGCTAGGCAGATCCAAGAAAGACTCCACAATTAGATTGGTAGGCTAGGTTGGCAGTGCATGGGGGAAGTGGAGAAAGTGAAGGGGAATGGGATGATAAAGAAGGTAAGACAAGCACAAAGGGGGTGGGTAATGAAAGAACACCAAAAAGCAAATTTCACCTACTTCATATATTTGCCTGGAGGCTTTGAATATTTTCAGTATCTTCTTAGATGACAGCACATAGTAGAAAAAGCTACGAAGACAAGGTAATAAGTTACCAGCAAGCACGTCATGCCATGTGAGGTCCTTAGGTCACTTCCCAACATTCTAAGAATAGATACTCTAGCATGTGATGGGTGAGAGAGTGTGCTTTCAAGAGAGAATTCAATAAAAAGTAGCCCCTCCTCAATAAAAAGCAACTTCTTCAGAATCTGTTGAAACAGTTGTTTGGTGTCAGAGTGGCAAAGCAACCAGAGAAGCAACTACTTTCTTTTCTATTCTGACTTGTTATTTTGGTACCAGATAGAAGCAAGCATGAAAATGACTCTTCCTACCCATTCTATCCTGGCCTGCATCACCTCATCCATGATACATCATTGCAGTAACTGTCAATAAAAGTATTTTAATTATTGAAGATATGTGAAATATGAAAACTGTCAACATCAAAGGGATTTTGGTGTTTGGGAGGAGGAAGGGTAAAGTCTCAGATGCCCTGGTTAGATCTTATGGAGGGAAAGTATACATTAACATGTGAGAGTGATATAGTACTTGAAAGGCAAATATTGGAAACTCAACAGTTCAAGAAATATAATAGAAATGACTTAACAGAACCAGAGATAAGCTATATCTTTGTCTTACAGCTATCAACAGCCATGGCCAAAGATAGATATCATTTAATTCTGTTGTCCTATCAACCTGTTATGGCCTCACATCCACCTCTTGCCTCAAGTGCCATGTACAGTACAAGACTTTTCCTAATTCCCAAGCCAAAATAGTTAATACCAACCCTTCACCTCCACCCCCCCACCTATTTACTTTGTCTATACATATTTCAATATAATCCCAAAAGGTCAAGAGATCTTGATTGAATCAATCAATTAAAAATTAACTAGGTATGAATAAGTCCTAAATAAACTGTAGTGCCCTTTAATCATTTGAAAAAAACAGTGGATTAATTGGTTGAGAGAATCAGACACAGCTCTGTAATTATGTATAATGCAGCGTCAGTTCTGAATTGAGCATTCCAGCAATAGTGAATCCAATGGTAGATGAAACCACAAGTGAAGTAATACTGAGAAGGAATAGCTCTTGGAGGAAGGAGGACATGTGGAAAGGAGGAGGGAGTTTCTTTCCTCCATTACCCTACCTCATTCAAGCAACCATGTGAATCTGGGAGATCCAGCAGAGGACCCACTGAAAACTGGGACTCAGTAGCAGTGTCTACTGAAGACACTATTTATCAGTGTCCCTGGAGCAGCAGGGAGCTGGAGATCTACTAAGGAAAGGCAACTTTTCAGGACTCTACCCAACCATGACCTTCAGAGAGCAGCAGAAAGTTACACCTAAGGGGACCATCAGGAGAAGTCTAGAAAGGGATAAAAGCAAGTTACCAAGAATGAGGAGTTCGCTTTAGATACCTGTGCTCATTCTAAACCCAATCTCTTCAGGGATTCTTTGTGCACAAGAGGAGAGCTCATCCTTGATTTGAAGGATTATTTCTATAAAAACTGTTCTTGTTGTATCTAATTAGCAAGCACCTTTTCCAAAAGCTAATTGTCTGGCTGATAAACAATGGGGAGTGTACTCGTGGGAGAGACTTGTGAGAAAAATATAAGAAAACTCCAGTTACCTTCAGGATTATATCTAGAACTCTGATGCAAGGCCTTTAAAGGCCCTGCTCCACCAGTTCAACTGAAGTGGAAAAGTGGCCAAGGGAATAAAGGGATTACAAATATTTTACCTTTTCTGTATATATATTGTTTTCCCCCAATAGAATGGAAGCCCTTGGAGGACCGGGATGATTTAATTTTTGGTTTTGTATCTCCACGGCCTATTACAGTGCTTTGTTCATTAGTAGGCACTTAATAAACTCTGACTGAATATATATCTCAGCATGAGGATCTTCTAGAATACATTATATTTTGAATAACATAGATCCATATTAGAAGTTCCTTGGATTAATTCTAATAAGGATTCACTCAAGATCAAGCCCAGAAAAGGCAAGTTGCTTACTCTGTGACACAGCCATGTACAGAACAGTTATGAAGTAACAGAAGACCTGAGTCTGAATACTGACTCTGTCATTTATTAGCTGTGTGACTTTGGCCAAATCATTTGAATTCTCTGAATTTTAGTTTCCTCATCTGTAAAAGGAAGACTTAATAATCTCTAATCTCAAATCCCTTGGAGCTTTAAATTCTATGTAGACCTCTAAGATTTTGCTCCTTAACACCTTCAGAATTTCTAGTCCTTTTTTTTCAAAGATAATGCTTCAACAATCAGCATTAACATTACTGTAGACACCACTGGTGATGTACTTGTCTTATAATTCTTTTAAAAATTACTTGTAAATAATAGTTTTCATTATATTTGGAAATCCTAGGTCTGTCACTTACTCTGAACATAAAACTGTGTCTGCTTTTTACTCTACATAAGTCTTGCAATAGCCTGGTCCAAAGCAATACAATTTAAACTAAAAGCTCTATCATTGAAGAGTCCTACCTACTACTGTGAAATGAGAAGAGAGTGCTCCAGGATTCAAGTGATAAGAGAAGTTTGGATGGTATAACCAACAACTTTGGTTTATATGCCACATTTCAGTTTACAAAATATTTTCCTACGACATCCCTTTGAAGTATGTAGTGCAAGTGCTTTTTATTTTATTTATTTTATTTTTAATTTATGAAATAAAACAAGAATTTCCATAACATAGCATAAAAAAGATGATTGCACATGAAAATGTAAATTACAACCAACTGTATCTTACGTACGGGTATAAGCAGGCTGCCATATATTATAAACAAGGAAAAACAGTACAGAGCAGAAACAGTAAAAGATGTCTTCAAATAAATGGATGATGGAGAGAATAAGATGGATTGTTTATGGGATGAGAGTGAGGTACAAGTCAATGTTGTTCTATTGGTGTCTTTGAGAACTCAAGGTTAGCCCCTAGTAAGGATGGCCCCCTATGGCAAACTCAAGGAACAAAAACAATTGACATATCGACAACAGGCAGAAATGGATTGAGATCTGCATCACTGGGGGAAGAGCTTTGCTGAAAAGATCCCAGATATGTTTGAATATTTAAAGATGAAAGACCTGAGGCTCAGAGAAATTATACTTGTTGCCCAAGGTCAGACAGAAATGGCTGATGTTCCTTCCCTCTGGTCCTATGAATGATAGAATTGGATTTGTTTCTTTCCCATGGTAAACACAATGAATGATCTATAAACTGGCATTTACTGTGGATAGAAATGTGGAATTTATGAAGTTCCTAAGCCTCCAGAGAGGAGGCTCACTCACATTTCTGTAATCAGCCTCAGAAAAGTAAGTGATGTTCCATGGATCAAATACAAAATAATACAACCAGAATACATTAACAGAAGACTATCTGTATTGGTTTATAACATAAAAAGCAATAAATTGAGATTGATTAGTAACTGGAGAGAAGCCGGGAATTGCTATGAATCTAAAAGGCCATTTATCATCTCAAATACAATTTGCAATCCACTAAGACTGAGAACTTCCATTACAAAAGAAGTCAGTCTCTGACAAAGGAAAAAAGCATTAAGTGATCCTTTGAAAAAAGTCCCCCAAATTTTGCATTCCCTTTCCCCAAGACTTTCAGCAGGGTAGACTTGCAACTTTCTTGCCCTTATAAAATGTAATACAAAATACACCTGGCTTCATCATCTCTAGACCTCAGTTTCCTCAACTGTCAAATTAAGTCATGGGACTAGATGTTCTCTGTGGTTCCTTCCAGTCTGGAAACTTGTGATCCTACTCTGGCATGAGCAAAGGCGAGGATCCAGAAACAGCAAAACATCCATTTTGTGTGGATTCTGAAGTGAGGGGGCATGAAGGGGAGAGAAGGGCATTCATTACGTTGGATAAGAAGATTGGGAGCAAGTCATAGAGAATTCCAAAGGTGGGGGAAGAGCATCCTCTGGATCATCCAGGATATTAACCCTGATAAAAGAACACTAAGAGAAGGAAGGGGGAGGGGGTCGAACTTCACTTCCTTTTTTGCTACAGGAGGGGTCAGTAGTAGAGAATACCATGCCAACTGAAGTTGTCTGATGTTGGATAGCTTGCAGATTATTTGTTATTCTTCCTTGAACTGAAGAAATCTATGTCCAACCAAGCATGACTCAATAACTGAACATACTAAACATAAATCTTATGGGAAAATATCTTTAGGAATTCTTATTTTTTTCAATCAGTAGACATTTGTGAAGCGACTACTTTGTTATATGCACTATGCTAAGCACCCAGAGATACAAAGTCAAAAATAAAGCACTCTATCCACAAGGAGCTTACATTCTAGCAGGGGACACGTGTACCTATATAGGTCACACACACATAAACATACAAAATAGAAGGTAGCTTTGGGAGGAGAAGGAACACGTGAGCAACTGAGGTAAGAAGGATCAGGAAAAGTCCCTTTGGAGCTGTCTTTTAGGAATCCAGGGATGACAAAAAGTGGCAGTAAGGAGGAAATATATTCCTGGGAATATATACTCCTTGTGAGGAGAGTGGGAGAAGATGACCCTTCAAAAAGACATAAGGTTGAGAGTTGGAATGTCATGTCTTAGGACCTGTAAGAAGACTAGTCTGACTGTATCTTTGAGGATATAGAAAGGAGTCTGCAAAGATAGGTTGAAATTGGATTGTAAAGAACTTTAAATTCCAATCAGAGGAGTTTATATTTGACCCTAAAACTTATAGAGACTGGGGTTTATTGAGTAGAGGTGGTATGTCTGCCATAACATTTTTCTTTATTACCAGATAATAATAATGCTAGCTCACATTTATATAGCACTTTACAGTCACAAAAATGCTTTACAGGTATGACTTTATAGTGGATACTGTGCTAGACTTGGAGGCTGGAAGACCTAAGTTAATATACTATCTCAGGTACTTACCAGCTATTTGACCCTGGACAAGTCATTTAATCTCTCTGCCTCAGTTTCCTCATTTGAAAAGGGAAATAATAATAGTATCTACCTCATAAAGTTATTGTGAGAATCAAATGAGAGAAAGTATTTGCAAAATGCTTTATAAAACTTAAAGCATTATTTGTTTGTTATTATTAATAATTACTATTTTGTTCTCCCACCAAGCCTTTGAAGAAGGTGCTACAATAACCCTCATCACCATTTTACAGAGGAAAAAAATGAGGCTGACAGAAGTGAAGTGATTTGCCCAAGGCATTTTAGTGTTAAAGCCAGGTCTTCTGACTGCCATGCTACTACACAGTATTCATCTTTCCCTTAATGTATAATTTCAGACTGATTAGACTGGGACACTTAAGCAATTTGTTGGTACATTTGAGTTCCCATGTCTTGCCTCATGCTATTTAAAAATATCCTTCAACATATTTTTAGATTTTTTCCCCAGTTTCTCACCAGCTGCTGCACTAGATTCATATTTCATAAAATCTGTGATCCCTTTGCCTGAGTTCCTCACCTCCTCTGTTTTTTTTATCTTTATTTGGTTTACCTAATCCAAAATCATCTCATTCAGAAAGCATTTATTAAACACCTACTGTGTCCAAGGTACTCCACTAGCTTCTGGGAATGCACAGATTTAAAAACAAGACAAAACAAAATGCAGCCTACAGATATAACAGGTAAACAAAGATAGTAATTTGAGGAGGGAATAGGTATTAATATCCAGATGAATAAAAATAAAAATCTCCCCCCAGGCAGCATATGATCATAGAACCTAGAACTTGGAGGAGCATCAGAGGCTATCTAATCCAACTCCTTAATTTTACAGATGATGAAGTTGAAGGCTGAGATGTTTAAGTGATTTTTCCGAGGTCACGTAGAGGTAGTATGCACCAGACAGAATTTAAACCCAATTCTTCTGACTCCAGAGTTGGTGTCTTTTTACTGTACTGTGCTGAGCTTCCAATGAAACTAGGGAATCTAGAAGTCATAAATGAGGCATAAGTGCATTCCAAACATAGGAGAGAGTTTGTATAAAGGCGTGGAGGTGAAAGATAAAATGCCAAGTTTCGGAAATGTCAAACAGGCCAATATAGAGCATCAATCACTAAATCAATCAATATTTATTAAGTACCTGGTATGTAACAGGCACTGTGCTAACAACTGGGGACACAAAAAGAGGTAAAAGTTCCTGCCCTCAAGAAGTTTATAATCTAATGCATTAGCATGCATCACATGGAGTAACAAGAAATAAGTTTGCAAATGTATCCAATTTAGAGAAGACCACTGTATCTTACAGGTGCAGACTGACACCTTTGACCTATACAATGTGTCAAGGATAGCTGAGATGATCTGGATGAGTCAGGGTTCATGAAATGGATTTTTAAAACAATTTTCTCATAAAAAAATCCCAAAGTCATTATTGTTTATCAAAGAACTATGGACTTTGTCTCTTCAATGCAAAGTGAAGTGGAACTGGGGCAATAGTCTACCCAACCTAGCCTAAAAAATATTTTCAGAAACATTTAGACAGATTAATTTGCCTTGATCAGATAATTTTCTCAGATTTTCACTTTGCCATGTACATCTGGCATTTTTAAAATGTTTGTTTAACCATTAGTTCTTGAATAACTCATCCCCTTTTCCAGGCTTTACCTAGGTTCTAAAAACCTAGTCTAAAAGATTCATCTTCCTGATTTCAAATCCAGCCTCAGACACTTTAGGAGATGTGTGACTCTGAGCAAGTCACTTAACCCATTTCCTTGAGGTTCCTAATCCATGAAATGAGCTGGAGAAAGAAAGCCTTCCAGTACTTTTGCCAAGAAAACCCCAAATGGGGTCACTGAAAATTACTGAACAATAACACTGCATGGACCCTCATTTCCCTGGAGGGTTTTCTGAAGTAGGATTTCTCCATCTTCCCATACTGCATGTGTAGTAGCCAACATATGGATCCTATCTCTCTACTTACTGGCATGAGAGTTTTGACCAGCTTTTTTCTCCCTGTTCTAGACCAGTTCAGCCCTTCTTAGGCAGCCTCTTGGTCTTCCTCCTCTACCTTCAAGGGCTTACCATACTGGGGTCTGACATTGTAGTTTAAGCAATCCATCAGCCTCAGCCTTCCCAATAGCAGGAATTACAAGTGTGTGCTGCCACACCCAGCCAAATTCTCATTTAATAAAATAATACACCCATTTCCTGATTTTCAAAAGACATATATGTGGGGCAATGAGTTATTGTCAAAAGATGAAGCTGAAACCTGGAGTATGGTACAGTAAAGCAACTGCAATTTATCACCCTAAAGAGTCTTTCCTTCTCCCTTTTTATAACCCTTCTCTCCTACTGCCCACATATTAGCAAGGATCCAAGATGATCAAGAGTTATATTACTGCTTCTTTCACAATGAGTCCCATTTATATATCCCAAACCCTTTCCCTTCTGTCTCCCTCCATCATGGTGCCTGTCCTTTATGGCCCATTAGCCTTTTTGTTGGTACAGCTCCAGATGTCTTGTAATTGGCCTTCTGTGGCCTTGGCTGCCCAGACTCAATTTTAACTGTTGCTTCTCCTGTGTACAAAGCCAATTTGCACTGACCCAAGCTAGGCCTCTGAAGAAATAATGTCCTCCCAAAAGCCAGCTCAGGCCCAGTCAAGTCGTTAGAGCAGGGATGAGCATGGGAGCTCCATCCCTGCAGCATCTGCCACCAGGCATGGAGACCTGGACAATAATCACTGATTCCTGATTGTCTAAGAAGTTGCTGATACTCATTTGCATAATTATTCTTCCCTTTTCACACAAGGAACTTATGCTTATAAAAGACAGAAATCAAAAGAAATAATTAATTCAATTCAACACCAGACTGCAGAAAGTCTTAAAACATTCTAGCAGCTTCCAAATGTCACAATCATGGAAATAATTTGCAGCAAGCTTCATTTTTTAAGCTGTTAAACTGTGTTTGATGGTAATGTGGTTGCAAACTTATTATGAACCCAAACAAAACGTTTTTCATTCCTTCTTTCCTATATTTTATTAGTTCACATTATTCAGATGTTGTTATTTACCTTCAAGTGTTGAAATTGTACAAAAAAAAATGAAAGGTTTATAAACACACAGTTATACTAAATTGTTAGACTAACAATGGGGAATAATCCCATTGCAACACACCTCCCCAAAATAACCAAACACAAAACTTGCTTTATATTACCTAAGAAAGCTATTATAAGTCAAATTATAACCACAAACTCATCCTACCAGCAGGGATTATCACAAGAAAATTACAGAAAATGGCACATTTCAGTGCTGGCTATCTATTCAATGTATGGCTTGCTCTGACCCAGCTCATTTTACACTATGAACAGGGATTCTGACTTTCATTCTTCCCTATGTCCTGATTAGTTTCCAAAGAGATCATCTACTCTAACCTATTCATTTTACAAATGAGGAAACTGAGGCACAGGGAAGGGAAGTTATATACCCTAGGTCATGCAGCAGATTAGGAGCTGAACATAATTGTGTGTTTATATGTTTTCATTATTCCATGGAGAGTATGTACCTCACAGAGTTGTGATAACACAGTGAAATAACACACGTGAAAGTCACCATGACTGGATCCACTAATCCCCTATGACCCCCTATCCTCTAGCCTCACCAAGCTATAGCAAATAGATGTAAATATACAAGGAGGTAACAACAGGGTCAAGGAGTACATTAAAGTCTACTATCAGATGGGAGGACAGAGGCAACATCACCTTTCAATCTCTGAATCATATGCCTAAGTTAGAAAGTAGCAAAAATACTGGTGAGAAATCAGGGGTGCGTGGGAGGGTGGGGTTAAAGAATGACCATCCCCATTTGTGGTGATGACTGCTTGATCAACTGCATCCTGTCCTTGCTAGGAACAGAAAAGGCTTCTGTGAAACAGCAAAATGAGTTAACTAATACTCATTCACTATGGAAATTCCAACATTGATATCATTGTAATAGAGCTGTTCTGAAACTTGTGTCACCATCATTGTTGTGAAGTCAGACCAGAGCTCAATCAACTGCCATCCGAAACTAACGCGTAAACTAAACTTCTAACATAAACCTAGGCCACCAGATCCCAAATACCTTCTTAAACGGGACAGTAATAGCATTAAACCTATCACCCAGGAAAAAAAGGAAAGCAAATTTATATAACTTAATTATATATTTAAAAGAAATAATAAGTATGTAACAGACTTGCAGTTTCATGCTTGTTTAGACTATATCATGGAAATGTTTGTTTTATTTAGTCCATTAATTCAAAATAAAATATATATTTTTAAAATGAATAGTCTAAATTAAATGACTAGAAACATTACTTCCAGTTCACAACACCATGATTTATATCATTTTAATACAGAGTACATATATTACCCAAAGGAATGAATTTCTATTGGTAGAATTCTTTTTTTTTTTTTAATTTATTTATTTATTTAACTTTTTACATTTATTTTCACAAAATTTTGGGTTCCAAATTTTCTCCCCTTTTATCCCCTCCCCACACCCCAATACACCAAGCAATCTAATTTTCCCTATCTCCGATCTGCCCTCTCTTCTGTCATCCCTCCCTTCTCTTGTCCCCATCTTCTCTTTTGTCCTGTAGGGCTAGAGGACATTCTATTCCTCATTAACTGTATGTCTTCTTTCCTAGTAGCAACAACAATACTAAACAGTTGTTCCTAAAACTTTGAGTTCCATATTCTCCCCATCCCTCCCTCCCCACCCATTCCCTTTGGGAAGGCAGGCAATTCAATATAGGCCATATCTGTGTAGTTTTGCAAATGACTTCCATGACTGTCGTGTTGTGTAAGACTAACTGAATTACCCTCCATCCTACCCTGCCCCTCATTGTTTCTCTTCTGTCTTTTGATCCTGTCCCTCCCCGAGTGTTGACTTCAAATTGCTCCCTCCTCCCTTTCCCCTCCCTTCCATCATCCCCCCCTTGCTTATCTCCTTCTCCCCCACTTTCCTATACTGTAAGATAGGTTTTCATACCAAAATGAGTGTGCATGTTATTCCTTCCTTTAGTCAAATGTGATGAGGGTAAACTTCTTGGTTTTTTTTTTTCTCAGCTCTCCTCTTTTTCCCTCCACTAAAAAGTCTCCTACTTGCCTCTTAAATGACATATAATTACCCCATTCCATTTCACCCTCTTTCCTCCCACTACATTTCCCTCTCACCATTTACCTTAATTTCTTTTAAGATATGGTCCCATCCTATTCAATTCACTCTGTGCTCTCTGTCTCTGTATGTGTGTGCATGTGTGTATGTGTGTGTGCGTGCATGTGTGTACATGTGTGTGTGTGGTCCCTCCAACTACCCAGATACTGAGAAAAGTTTTAAGAGTTACAAATATTGTCTTTCCATGTAGGAATGTAAACATTTCACTTTTAGTAAGTCCCTTAAGACTTCTCTTTGCTGTTTACTTTTACATGCTTATTCTCATTCTTGTGTTTGAAAGTAAAATTTTCTTTTCAGCTCTGGTCTTTTCATTAAGAATGATTGAAAGTCCTCTGTTTCATTGAAAAACCATATTTTCCCCTGAAGTATTATGCTCAGTTTTGCTGGGTAGGTGATTCTTGGTTTGAGTCCTAGTTCCTTTGACTTCTGGAATATCCTATTCTACGCCCTTCGATCCCTTAATGTAGAAGCTGCTAGATCTTGAGTTATCCTGATTGTATTTCCACAGTACTGGAATTGTTTCTTTCTAGCTGCTTGCAAGATTTTCTCCTTGAGCTGGGAGTTCTGGAATTTGGCCACAATGTTCCTAGGAGTTTCTCTTTTTGGATCTCTTTCAGGTGGTGATCGATGGATTCTTTCAATACTTATTTTGCCCTCTGGTTGTAGAATGTCAGGGCAGTTTTCCTTGATAATTTCATGGAAGATGATGCCTAGGCTCTTTTTTTGATCATGACTTTCAGGTAGTCCCATAATTTATAAATTGTCTCTCCTGGATCTATTTTCCAGGTCAGTTGTTTTTCCCATGAGATATTTCACATTCTCTTCCATTTTTTTCATTCTTTTGGTTTTGTTTGGTGATTTCTTGGTTTCTCAGAAAGTCATTAGACTCCATCTGTTCCATTCTAATTTTGAGAGAACTATTAAATTCAGTGAGCTTTTGAACTTTTTTTTCCATTTGGCTAATTCTGCTTTTGAAAGCATTCTTCTCCCCATTGGCTTTTTGAACCTCTTTTGCCAATTGAGTGAGCCTATTCTTCAAGGTGTTATTTTCTTCAGCATTTTTTTGGGTCTCCTTTAGCAAGGTATTGACCCATTTTTCATACTTTTCTTGCATCTCTCTCATTTCTCTTCCCAATTTTCCTCCACCTGTCTAACTTGATTTTCAAAATCTGTTTTGAGCTCTTCCAAGGCCTGAACCCACCCGACATCCCCCTGGGATGTCTGGGGCACCGAGGCCCCGCCCTCCATGTCTTTCCCTGATGGCAAGAATATGTCCTCATCTTCGTCAGATCCAAAAGTCAGGATCATTTGCATCTGTTCAAAAAAACTCTCTATAGTCTTATTTTTCTTCCCTTTTCTAGGCATTTTCCCAGCCAGTTACTTGACTTCTGAGATTCCTGTCCACCCCCACCTAGATCCGCCCAGCTAGTGCTTGGGCTCTGAGATTCAAATGGGCTTTCCACTGCTATTCAATGTGAGCTTTAGTTCTGGTGCTGGGGTGGGGGCAGGGCCACCTCCCAGGCTCAGTTCCCTCAGGGGCCGCCGCTTCCTCCCGAGGGGGCCCGAGCCACGGAGACTCCCCGCCCTCCTCTCAGTCCGCCCAAGCGTGTCTCTCACTGACCTGTAGAGTCTGTGGGGTCTGTGGGCGGAGGGACCTTCCCAGCTGCCAGAGCTTCCGTCCCTGAAGCCTGCTCGGATCAGCTTCTCTGGGGCTGCGGCCAGGGCAGCGCTGGGGTGGGGTCTGTTTTCCGGGGCGCGACGGACCCTGGGGATGTCTCTCCAGGGCTCTCTGGAACGTAAATCTCTTCCACTACGTTTCTGCACCCCCTGCAGTAACCCAGAACTTCTGGGGAGCTCTTCTTACATTAACTCTATGGGCTGTGGGTTCGGAGCTCGTATACATGCGTCTTTCTACTCCGCCATCTTGACTCCGCCCCTATTGGTAGAATTCTAAAGATAAGTGTGTCTGCCTTCCTGGCTTCTCTGAAGTCACACACAAAGAGAGTCACTTGATTCGACATATAGAATTTATGAAAAGCTAAGAAACTAAAAGCCATACAGCTAGGAAATACTAGGGCCAAGACTAATACATAGGACTTCTTAATTTAAGTGCTTTGTTATCTATTTTCAATATACCAAACTTTCTGTGCAATAGGAAGATGTAGTCTCAGATGGAGCATTGTGTTATTTCCTGTATATATATATATATATATATATATATATATATATATATATATATATATATATATATATATATATATATATATATATATATGCATATATATGTATCAGGAAACTGTCATGGATGGGTTTCTAGGCTGGTGTTGGGGGTAAGGCAGATGAAGAAAAGGACATAGGTGAAGCAGAGAGAAAAGATAAAGAAAGAAGGAAGTTGAGGAGATAAAGAGTGGGAGAGAGAGAAAGGGAGTGGGGAAGGTGAGAACCTGGGGTCTTTATGTTCATACTGCCCCCAACAATGTTTCTTTTTCTGTCTGACAAGCTCTAAAATTAGCCCTGTTTCCTTTAGTCTGTTCCTATGCCTAGCAGGTATCAAGTAGTGGCCATGACATCCAACCTCATCACCAGAAACAGTCTTCTAATATTTTACTTTATTTGCTTGTTCCAAAACTTTCAAAGGTTTCCTATTTCCTACCCTATCATGCCTGACAACTGGCTTTCAAACTTCTGACTGTCTCACCTTACTTCCCATTAGTCCCCCCAACCTGCCCAAAGACAAATATTCTATTCTAGAAAGGCTAGTCCTACGATCTATTCTAGAAAGGCTACCTACTATCTCACAAGCACACATTACTCATTTTAGCTCCCAAACCTTTTATTCTAATGCCCTTCCCAACCCTCTCTGAATATCTAAATGCTACTCTTCTTTCAGGGTCCTGCTTGAGTCCTACTTCCTCCAAAGAAGCCTATTGTATTTACTTTGATCCTTTGTGATTTCTGCCTCCTCTGAGTTTTTAAAGCACTTATGGGAAAGTCTCAGGACTTATGGAAGCACAGTTGAAAAGGAACCATTACTAGCATTCCCTTGGCTGTGTCTTCCTCTGTTTTTCCTTAGGAACCTAGTAGCCCACAAAAGATACAGAATCTGGTAATATTAAGTGTTGGAAGTTACCTAATCCAACCTCCAGATTTTTCAGATGTGAAAACTGAGACCAGTGAAAAATCACATTACCAAGGTCATCCAAGTCATCCAACTTATTGGAAAATCCTTTAGTAAACAGGTCAAGGCACCTACCATGCACCATACACTCTGCTACGATCTGGGAATGAAAAGAAGGTACACACATACAGCTTCTCCTATTTTCAAAGCGCTTATAGTCTAATGGAGTATTAGGTACACTAAGATACAAATAACTGATAAAAACTTAAAGGAAGATCCATAATATTTGCATTTTTAACAAGGACAAAACCTTTCACTAAAGAAAAGGGATAGGAAAGAATTTTTTCAGGCATCAAGGTCTCTTTGGTGTCCTTGCAATCACTGTGATGGGAGACAACTGGTTAACACACAGGAGTAATAGAAGCCAAGAACAAGGGGAAAAGAGAAATGAATGAGCTGTCATAAGTCCAAGGTCTTTATATAGACTCAGAAACTCAAAATGGTGGCACATCTTTACAATTATCTAGCCTTGTGATGTAGTCAAGTGGACGTTAGGAAACATTGCTAACAATAAAGCTAGTGGAAGTGAAAGAATTCCAGCTGAGATGTTTAAAATCTTAAAAGATTATTCTGTTTAAATACTCCATTCAATATGCCAGAAAATTTAGAAAACTTAACAGGGGTCACTGGATTGGAAAAAAATCAGTGTCTGTCCAAATCCTAAATGTTCAAATTACCAAACAATTGTGCTCATTTCACACACCAACAAAGTTATGCTTAGAATTCTATAAGCTAGGCTTCAGTAACATGTGAACTGAGAATTACCAGAAGAGTAGGCTGATTTTCAAAGAGGCAGAGAAACTAGAGACCAAATTGCCAACATTCACTGACTTAAAGAGAAAGTAAGTGAGTTTAAAAAAAAAAACATCTACTTCTGCTCCATTGACTACTTTTGACTATGTGGGTCAAAACAAAATATGGCAAGTTACCGAAGAGATGGGAGTACCAGATCATTTCACATGTCTTCTGAGAAGACAAAATATGGCCAAGAAGCAACAGAACCAAACATGGAAAAATTGATTTGTTTAAGATTGAAAAAAGTATGAGAATTTATTTAACTTACATGCAGAGCAGAATACATGATGCCAAATGACAGACTGGATGAACCAAAACCTGGAATTAAGGTTGCTGAGAGAAATATCAAAAATCTTAGAATCTAAGATTTTTGAAACTATATAGATATAGATAATATAGATATATATGATATATATCAATAATATTGATATGTCTATAATATATGTAGCACATAATTTATAGGTAATATTTTGATAATATATATAGAAAATACCACTCTGATAGCAAAGTGAAGAAGAATGGACAAACCTCTTGATGAAGGCAAAAGAAGAGAATATAAAAGTCTGCTTGAAGCTTAACATCAAAAAAAATAAGATTTGGGCAAAGGTCCCATCACTTTGTGGCAAATAGAGAAGAAATGGAAAGTGTCATATTTTATATTCTTGAGCTCAAAGATCACTGCCGACAGTAACTGCAGTAATGAAATTAAGATGCTTGTTCCTTGGAAGGAAAGCGAAGGCAAATCTGGACAGTGTACTAAAAAACAGAGACACCATCTTGCCAACAAACTGCAGGGGTGAAGAACCTGCAGCCTCAAGGGTACATGTCGCCTTTTAGGTCTTCGGGTGCAATCTTTTGATTGAGTCCAAGTTCTATAGAACAAATCCTTTTATTAAGGAGATTTGTTCTGTGAAGTTTGGATTCAGTCAAAGGACTGCACTTGAGGACCTAGAGGGCCACATGTTATCTCAAGGTCACAGGTTCCCCATGCCTGGATCAAAGCTATGATTTTTCCAGTAACATTGTGTATCTTTGAGAGTTGAATTCTAAGGAAGGCTGCAGAATTGACATTTTTACATTGTAGTGCTGGAGATGACTTTTGAGAGTCCTTTGGACAGCAAGGAGATCAAATCAATCGATACTTAAAGAAATTAATTCAAGTTATTCACTGGAAGGACAATTAGGGAAGCTGAAGTTTAAATACTTTGGACACATAATGGGAAGACTAGAATCATTGGAAAGGATTCTGATGGGAAAGATTGAAGGTAAAAGGAAAAGGGGATAACAGAGGATGAGATGGAGAGATAGTACTATGAAAGCAATAAACATGACCTTGGACAGACTTCAGGAGATAGTAGAGAATAGAAGGGTCTGGTGTGCATATAGTTATGATGACAACAACATTAGCATTATGATATTTTTGCAAGAATTTTGCTCCAGGGAATACAGGTGCTCATAAAGAATAGTCCTTGTGGGCTGAGACACAGATAAGATTCATTTGACACAAACAGGAAGGGGACTATACCCAGAATCAATCAATGAACATTTAAGGACCTCCAAGCTATCAGGTATTAATTATACTAGGTTCTAGGACACAAAGACAGCAATGAAACGATCTCTTCCCTCAAGAATCATACATTCTATAGTGGGAAACAACATAAACTTATTAGAATATGCAAAATATACAGAATGTGATTTGGAGGAAAACATTAGCACCTAGGAGGATCAAGCAAGGTCTCATGCAGGAGGTAGTTGTGAATTAAGCTTTGAAGCAAGGTAGGAATCCTAAAATTGAGGGGAAAGGAAGGAGAGAATTTTATGACTTTACAAAGATGTGCAAGTGGGAAGTGGGATATTGTATGTGAACAACAGCAAAGACAGTTTAACTAGCCCATAGAATATGTGAAGAGAAGTAGCCTATAATAAGGCCACAGAAATGTCAAACTCTTGGAGATTGGTTAGCTCACCTGGAGACATTAAACAAACACATGAAGACTGTTTCCAAGGTTACAGATGGGTCTACTCTCTGGAATTTGGGTTGTGCATGTGTAAGATTATTCCAAATATATGACAATGATATTATAAAGAAGGGAGGCAGCAAAGGGATGAGACATACAGGACTCTTGTTGGGATAATGTTTGGGGAAGAGTGGAAGGAGGAATGGTGCTTTCTAGAGGAAGGAAGTAGGAATGAGGGCTCATGAATATGAAGTCTATTTCTGGTAGAAGTTGGAAGTCTGCTGTTCTACACTCTCTGAGCTTACTCCCCACAGTTGCTAACCAGAGCTGTGTGAGCCAAGAAAACTTTTAGAGAAATCTTACTTCCTCTACATTATTTCTACCTTTGCCATGGAGTAGCAGCATTTACAGCTTGTAAGCTAATCATATCTGTAACATCTAAATTGACATTTGGTTAGTTACTATTTCACATTTTTTGCTTTTATCTCTCTGTAAGATTGTAAGCTCCCTGAGAGTGGGAACCAGGTGGTATACTTCTGTATATCACCATGCAGTGTATATTGTGGTTCAAAGCATATAACATGGTCCCAAGAAAATAGGAATAGATTAGCTGAAAAATACCAGCCAAATAAATGGAATTGGGAGATGGAAAATGTTCATGTTTCATTAATCATTTTAAATCAGAGGTCTCTTACCTACCAAACTGCAATAGTTCAGCGTTTAATTTTTAAGTTGTAAATCATTTAATACTCTCCCTCATGAACTGAGATGGTAACTGAGCTAGAAGTTAAAGGCAGAGAAGGAATTTGACAGAGTATAGTGAATTAGGGGAAAGTTGATTCCACATATGAGGGATGGTATCAGCAAAGGCACAAAACCCTGAGAGAGAGAATCAGAATGGGGAATGGAAAGCAATCCTGTGTCACCAACACATAAGTGACAAAAGGAAGCATAATGTGAAAATTACTGCAAAATGCAAAAATGCTTTGCAATGTTAAAGCACAAGTTAAATGTCACTTATTATCATTACTATTACTGTGCCTGTCATTATTAAATAAGGCTATAAAGGTAAGTTGGAGTCCGATCAGGGAACGCTTTCAATGTTCATTATTCAGTGGGAAATGAGAAAACACTGGAGGTTTCTGAATTGAAGAACAATTTGATAAGAGTGGTATATTAAAAAGATGAGTGGGGCAGTGTTATAGAGAAAAGAATGTGTTGGATAATGGATAGAATAGAAGCAGAAAGGCCAGTTAAGAAACAGATTATAATAATTGCCCAGGTAAGAGGTAATGGCAGCCTAAACTATGGCTGTTGCTTTGAGAATGTTGAGGAAAGAAGACCTGCTAGGAACATTGTGGAAGTAGAATTCAAAGGACTTGGTAACTAATTCAAAGTGTAGGATAAAGGAGAGAAAAGAGATAAAGATGGCTCTGGGAACATGAGTCTGAGTGATTGGAAAGATGGTGGAATTGATGCAAGAAATAGAGGTTACAAAGAAGGGCAATTTGGGGAGGAAAAGGTGATGTGTTAGGTTTGCAACAGGAACCTGGATCTCCCAAAGAATGCCAGTGGAGTTGCCCATCTAAGAGCTGGAAATAGGATACTGCAGCCCAGGGGAACAATTGAGATGAAGCTATGGATTCTGAAGTCATCTACAAAGAGGTGATTATTGTACTGATGGAAATAGATGAAATCACCAAAAGAGTACTGACAGGGAACCAACAGGGATTGGTCAGAGAGCTAGAAGAACCATGAGATGGCAGTGCCATGGAAATCAGACCGTGCATATATCAGGGAAGAGAAGGTAGTCTACAATAATGAATGTCATACAACTAATATATGTCGGAGGGAAGACTTGAACCCAGACATTCCTGAGGATACATTATGCCAGAGCTCTGTACTAAATGTTGTGCCTATCTGAAATGGCAGTTGAGGGAATCAAATGAGACCATGTACATAAAGAACTACACATGTCAGGTATCATTATGAATACAATTCGAACAGAGATCCTATGAAAGTCAGACGGCATAAATCGGTGGTGAGCCCAGTCAGTTTGGCATCCTAATTTCTTCTAATAGACTATGACAATTCAGTATTAAGAAAGGAAAAGGCAAAGTGGAGCTTTAGAAGGACAAAGAACTCAAGGGTAAAAGAGAGGGTATTTTTGAAGTCTTTGGCCATGATAAGGTTAGAATTGAGTAGGAAGAAAAATGAGGCCACAATATAGCATAAGACTTCAGGGTTCTGGGAATCAAATGCCAATGATCTACAAAATGACTCTATATCTTTTTAAAATTGTTATTTCTACTTTTACTACTGAAATTAAAGAACATTTCTAAAGCATTTTATTTACCTCTGCCAGAGTTTACTTGTCAAGCCCTGTGTAAGGTGCATTGATGAGACCAGATAGCTCTTAGGTGGTAGGACTCTCCTATGGACTGGGGCGGGTCTGGGGCCAATGAGCACATCACTAGAAGATATTTAAGAAGAACTGTGTTGATCTTTCCTTTATATTCTTATATTTTGCTCAATTCTCCACTTTATTTTACAGATGTATGAACAATCAGAACAGGCATCTGAATCTCTATGTTGAACATAAATAATGTGAAAGAAAAGTTATAGGAAGAAATTCACAGTGGAAGACAAAGAGCAAAGATGGGACTGGTAAATTGTTAGGAGATGACTTTCGTATTTCATGCTTTAACTTCAGTAAAATAGGTTGTCCTTGGGCTTTTCTGCAAAGGAACAATGAATAACATGCAGTGACAATATGAGCCTTTTAAGACCTCTGTGGGAGACACTTTTAAAAAACATATGCCAAGAAGACATAAAAATTGATAAAGGTTATCTGAGCAGTAAAACATCCGGTGGAGGACAGAATGTTCTAACTAGTGGTATTAAAGTCCCCCCAAAACAGAGACCACTAAATCTCATGTGTTGATCCCTGTGGGCCACATACTGACTTAGAAAACCACATGTTAACATTATCTATGTTCTATTACATTTTTTATTAATTTGAAAAGTATTTCCCAATTACATTTTAATCTGGTTTGGACCACTGGACAGCATGTTTCATACCTGCTCTAAACAATAGTCTTTTACCAATAAACAAGACAATAGGAAAGAAATCAACTATAAACATCAGGCAATTTGATCATATCAAAGGAAGTTAGTAGAGTTTACCATTAAGCTTCTTTGCCAGCTGATGGCTTTGAAAGGAGAGTAGCTTAGGAATAAGAGATCGGAGTTTTGATCCTTAAGCATGGGAATGGATCACATCACAAAGGGAGTATGTAGAGAAGAGAGGACCAAGAGTGTATTTAAGGGAAAAGAGGAAGATTAGGAACCAAAATGGATTGATAGAGTAGTAGAGGAACCATGAGATGACAGTATCATGGAAACCAAAGTAAAACAGTGTATCAGTGTAGAAAGTCTATAGCACTGAATGTCACAGAGAAGTCAAGAAAGCGGACAGAAAAATAGCATTTCACTTAACCATAAAGAAGTCACTGTTGAAAATTAAATTACTAAGGACTGAACAATGAGTGGGTAATGGGGAAAGTATATCTCAAGTATTACCTTTCCTCCATGATGGAGGAAAATGATTAAAGATACTTGCATTCTTCAAGTGATGAGTTTCTGAGAGACTATGTGGTTCAACAGAAAGAGCATCAGAGGCAGGAGATCTGAGTTCCAATTTGGCTCTAATACTCATTTATTGTATGAGTATGGGTAATTCATTTAACCATGTTTTAGTTTCTTCATTTGTAAAATGAGGATAACAGCATTTGCATTTCCTACTTCAGAAGCTGTATTGGAAATCCTGGCATTTGGGTGAAATTCAGCTGAGTGGGTATGTCATGGAGGGCAGAGAACCTTAATGCCTTGGGTCCAGGGATACCATCATGACAGCATCCCCAAAAATGGAAAAGAGAAGAACCCTCCCTGCCTGCACCCAACTCAGGTCAGTACCTTGGAGCAAAGCACCATTTGCCCTGGACTAATTGTCAAAATGGCCATTCTCTACATGATACACTGAGCATTTGTTAAGTGTCCACTAGGCACCAATGCTTTGTTTCTGGGTATTGGGGAATCATATATTCAGAGCTAGAAGGCACATTAAAGGTCACCTAGTCCAACCCACTCATCCAACCCAACAAAGACCTAGAGGTCCAAAGCTATTGGCAAAGCCAGGTCACGTGACTCCTAATTGTATGCATTTTCCACTATAGTATATAAGAATAAAGAAAGCCTGGACTCTAATCTCATAGAACTTAAAATGTAGTAAGGAGGTTATGACATGGACACAGACAAAAAGTAACCAGCACCTCCTGGATCTAGAGCTGGAAAGGACCTCCATGGACATCTAAACCAAATTCTTTGTTTTACAAATAAGCAAACTACGGACCAGGGTGATACAGTGACCTGCCCAATTTCACATAGGCAATAATTTTCAGGAGTGGGCTTTGAGCATTGGTCATCTGACTCAAGAACCTCTTCTCTTTCCACATTACCATACTGTATCTTTTTATAATATGATCCTTTATTATTATCATTATCAATAAAATAGCTAACATGTATATGGTACCTACAATGCTTAAGGAACTTTTGCTAAGCATTTTACAATTATTGCTTTTGATCCACATAACAACCCTGGGAAGCAGTTACTATTATTATCACCATTTTATAAATGAGGAAACTGAGGCAGTGGTTAAGTGACTTGTCCAAGGTCATACAACTAGTTTAATGTCTGAGGTTGGATTTGAACTCATCTTCCCCGAGCTCTATCCTCGGATTATATTATTGCATTGATTGCATTAACAAAAAAAGATAACAGAAATTAAAATGTAATCAATATGACATTTGTGATTCAGGGCATTCTAAGAAATTGTAACTACCTTCTTAGAAAGAGGGAGCGTATTTGTAGAGTAGATGAAAATTATAGGCAGCTAGGTAACGTGATAGATAGAGTCAGGAAGATCTTAAACACCTGAGTTCAAATCCAGCCTCAGACACTTACTAGGAGTGTGACCCTGGGCAAGTTATTTAATCCTGTTTATCTCAGTTTATTTGTAAGATGATCTGGAGAAGAAAATGGCAAACCACTCTAGTATCTCTGCCAAGAAAACCTCAAATGTGGTCATGAAGATTCAGACATGACTATACAAGATGAAAAATACTTAAATTATCCTAAGATTTTGTGGCATAATGTTGACCTTTCCATGTAAATACATTTTATATATTTTCAAAAATATAGCAACTATATATATATACACGTATATATATATATATGTATATATATATATATATGTATATATATATATATATATATATATATATATATATATATATATATATATATATATATATATATATAGTCTTATCTGGCTAGTATCTTTAACAATTGCAGAGTATGATCACTATACACAGAAACTTCCTTAAGTACATTTGGTAAGTACCCTATTGATTCCCATATCTCTGTTCTTAATACTTCATAATTAACCATTTTCAGGATGCCAATCAAAACAAATCTGAGGTACCATGTCACGCCTATCAGAGTGGCTAACATGATAAAACAGGAAGATGATAAATGTTGGAGAAGATGTGGGAGAGTTGGAACACTAATTCATTGTTGGTGGAGCTGTAAGCTACTCCAACCATCCTGGAGAACAATTTGGAACTCTGCCCAAAGGGCTATAAAAATGTGTATACCCTTTGATACATCAATATTGCTTCTGGGTCTATATCCCAAAGAGACGGTAAAAATGGGAAAAGGTCCCACATGTACAAAAATATTTATAGTAGCTCTTTTTGTGGTGGCCAAGAACTGGAAATTGAGGGAATGCCTATCAATTGGGAATGGCTGAACAAGTTGTGGTTATGTGAATGTAATGGAATACTATTGTGCTATAAGAAATGACAAACAGACAGACTTCAAAAAAACCTGGAAAGATCTATATGAACTGATGCTGAGTGAAATGAGCAGAACCAGGAGAATATTATAGACAGTAACAGCCACAGTATATGAGGACTATTTCTGATAGACTTAGCCCTTCATAACAATACAAGGACCTAAAGCATTCCCAAAGGACTCAATGCAAAATGCCATCCAAATCCAGAGAAAAAACTATGGAATTGGAATGCAGAGGGAAGTAGACTATTTTCTCCTGTGTTATGTTTTGGTTTGGTTTTTCTCATGGTTTCTTGCATTCATTTTCATTCTTCTATGCAACATGACATATAAAAATGTGTTTAATAGGAATGTATGTGTAGAACCCATATAAGATTGCATGCAGTCTTGTGGGAAAAGGGGGAGTGAGGGGGAGAAAATTTAAAACTTATGGAAGCAATTTTTGAAAACTGAAAACAAATTAATTTTTTAAAATTAACCATTCTCAGAGATTTCTGTTGAATGAACTTAGTACAAGCAGAACTGTGTGGTATAATGAAAATTAAAATTAGATTGTGAGCTCCTGAGATCTCATACTAGTGTGTGATTTTTTTCCCCCTTTCTTTATATCTCCAGCATTTAGCACAGTGCCTGGCATATAGTAGGTGCTTAACTCATGTACTGACACTTGACAGAGTATTTGCCTGGAAATCAGATGACTTGGGTTTGAATTCTGGATCTGTCATTGTGGTATCATAAGGAAATCATTTAGCTTCTCAGTTCTTTCATTCCTAAAATAGGAGGGGGTATTGGACTAAGTCAGGGGTGAGAAATCTGTGACCTTGAGGCCACATGTGGCCCTCAAGGTCCTCAAATGTGACCCTTTGACTAAATTCGAACTTCACAAAACAAATTCCCTTAATACAAGGATTTGTTCCATAGAATTTAGACTCAGTCAAAAGGCCACAGCCAAGGACCTAGAAGGCCATATGTGGCCTCAAGGCCACAGGTTCCCCACCCCAGGGCTAAGTGAACTTTAAGCCAATCTCCCAACACTAAAATCCTATAATTCTAAAATACCTATATGGGCGTGGTTGAGTGTTTTTATTTGGGCCCAGAAAAATGTAAGTTTGTAATTATTCAAAACAATCAAACAAATATTTTCAAATATCCATAGTGTGCTCAGTCTTACAAAGAAATATGACAGTCACAGAATCATAGATACAGAACTGAAGAAATCTTAGTCATATAATCCAACCTCATTTTTCAGATGAGAAAACTGAGGCGTAGAAAAATGATATGGCTTGTCCAAGGTAGTAAAATAGTTAATGTCAGAGCCAGGATTTTATTCCAGGTCTTTTGATTTCATATCCAGAACAGTAGCACTCATGTACTATCTTTTTTTCTCAGTTTGTGATCAATTGATTTTCCTTTGTGATAAATGAATGAACAAATGAATATATATTGAGCACTCATGGTTTGGCAGGTACTGTATTAAGTAATGAGGATAACAAATACAAAAGAGAGATAGTCCCCTTAAGAGGCTCACATTCTATTAGTAGTCTCAATTATGTCATCTCTCATGTAAAAATTGCTGTTGATAACATGAGGCCAATTTTGTCCACCATACATTTTTCCATTGTGTCACTGGTAATTATTTGTCTTCTGAGATTATAACATTCCCCAATCCTCAATTGTGTTTCAACACCAGGGGAATATTAGCATTAAAGAGATAGACTTTTTCCATTATGGGCAATTTGGATTCCAATTAGGTTACATTCAACCAACATTTAATTATGCAAAGCACTGTGCCATTCACTCAGGGTAAAAAGTGAAAAACAAAAGAGTCAATGACCTTGAGAACTTTGAAGACTAAGTGGGGAAAAATAGAAAGCAATATTTGATTAGATACAGAATGAGTGGTACAGAGAAGTGCTTTAGATTGTGATCAGAAAAGGCTTCTCAGAGGAGGAGGGAATTTAGATGGACTTTAAAGGATGAATAGGATTTGAGCAGATTTTGAGGTAAGGGCAAGTAGAAGTCCAAGTAAAGATAGGGAGGTGTGATTTAAATAAAAACATGCTCAGATAACAGGTATGTTATTCTGGTTAAAATGATGGATAAATAGTGAAGAGTAATAGGAGATAAGGTTGGAAAGAGGTAGGTAGAAACCAAATTTTAAAGTACTTTGAATGCCAGTTCAAAATATTTGAGTTTTCTTCAGTGGGAATTACCAAGACTGAAAGTGACATAATGAAAGTTATGTTTCATAAAGATTAACCTCAAAGTGTTATGGGGGATGAGTTAGAGAGAGGTGAAGACTGGAGACACAGAGGTCAGAGAAGAGGCTAGAAACAGTAATGAATGCAAAGATAAATATACCAGACATTTTGAAGAAAGAATGAACAGAACTCTGTCAATGATTGGATGAAGAGGTGGGATAGCAAGGGAAGAAGGAAGAATTCTGTATGATTGTCAATATATGTATACTGAATTTCAGTATTGGAAGACAAGTAGATAGAGTAGCGAATTAAGATTAAGGTTGAAATTACTTTTCTATCAAATAGATTTTGAACAAATCATTTTGTCATGTATCAGATCCATTAGTAGTCACCAAATCAGTCATGTTGAAAGTGAGTGGTCTTGTGAAATAATCATGGCGCTGTGAATGGTGTGTTCATATAGATAAGCCATACAGGTTCCTTAAGGAAAATGAGAGAAGGTGTTAAAAAACAAAACAGGACTTTTTATTCTAAGACATTGTCTTAGAAGTTATCAAGTTAAGTGGTTATAAAATAAATTGAAAAATATTGGGGGCAGGGGATGGGAAGGGGATGTCAAATCTTGATATAATTGAGTTTTAGGTATTTTGAGAAGTTTCTAAAGTTTTTCTTGTTCCCAATCATGAAAGTTCCTCTCTACCCCACTTCTGATTTCTTTTTTGGTTCCTCAAACAAATCCTTAGTAAAACTTTTGCAACTGCCTCACTCTCTCTTCCACTAGGATGTTCTCATCTCTGGTTAAAAGCTCATAAAGTGCCCTTAATTCTGTTCCAATTCATGAGGAAGAAGACTGCAATCCTGCTATTTTCCTAAGCAGTACCTTTCAGGCTCAATTGGTATGCTCGGTATTCTGACAGGAGCTGAATCAAGTGAAATGGGGAAGATTTCTATTTCTGTCTAAGTCCTCTCTTTGATGTCAAAAATTGTTTGAGTCTTTCCTAGTTCAAGTTTTTGCTAAGATGAATAGGGAGCAAAGTAGGCATTTTGCTCTTATGCCTTCTCTTTTCTTTGACAATCTACCCCCTGGAGAATAGAAAATTCAACACATTGTAAAAACAGTCAGACTCAGATCTCTAACATTCAGCATTTAAAAGTATAAATACCAAGTACAAGAGATCAAATAACAACTATCAAAATACTTAGTAAAATGAGAAATGAGTCTGTCCCAGGATCAAAATCCAAAAGCTAAATGAATCATAGAGGCCATTTGGTCTGACCCTTTCATATTATAGCTATAAAACTGAAGACTAAAGGAATCAAGTTATAAAAAATAAAACTACTAAGAAAAAGAGTTGGTATTTGAACCCAGGTCCTCTGGCTACTATTCCAGCATACTTTCCTCTACAAACTATCCCAAACAAAATATACAGCACTTGGAAGGCAGTCCATCTTTTGTTGAGAAACCGAGTAAAAATACCCATCAGTGACATAGATGAACCATTAGACATTGTCTCTACAAATGTACATACCTGCTGTCAGGGACCTAGAATAGGGAGTCAATAACTTGGATATATACTCCTCCCAAAGAATCCATTGATACTGAATTTCTCCTTGACTTTTGCTGCTTTGCTTTGCTTTAGTCTCAAAGAATTCAGATTTGGAAGAGACACTAGAAATTGTCTAGTGAGACCAATCTCATTTCACAGATAAGGAACCTGAGGCCCAAGGGAAGTAATTTGCCCATTTTCATGGTTGTAAGGTTGCAAGATCATTGATTTAGAACTATCCAGGAGCTCAGAAGTCACTTAATCCAAGTATCCCATTTTTACAAGGACATAAGAGGTGAAAAGACTTGCCCCACATCACATAGGTAGGACATAATAGAACAGCATTTCAGATGGAGGCACTGACTCCAGTTCCAAGGCTTTTTCGGTGACACTGGCCTGAAGTTGAAAACCACACAAACATTACAAATAGTATATCAATCCCCTGTACCTCAAACCAAAACCTGTAATAATACTTTAAAAAGTGATAGAAACTATTATTTCTGAATATTCAAGCACTGAAATACTCAAATGGATTATTGTTCTCATCAATTATATATTTCCACCTATGAAGCAGATAAAAACTCATCCATACCTGTATCTCTTGTCTATGACTTCACATAAGCTTGTCACATCAGGTTTATCCAAAATTCCAGGGATTTTTTTCAAGTTCTCCTGGTATATTGCATGTGTATTTTGTTTAACTCTGGGCATCATATTTTAAGAAGGACGTTGGTAAGCTGGAGATTCTCAATGAGGAGCAATCATCATATAGATATAGAGCTGGACTCCGATACAACCCTTTCATTCTACAGATAAGCAATCTGAGGCCCAAAGGGTAAAGTACTTCCTCAAGGTCACACAGGACTGCAAAGGTAAGTCAAACTCAGCCTTCACAACTCTCCATCTGATAAGAAAGTTTAACAGTCTTTACAATATACAGCCTGCTCCCTGTAAGAATGATGAAGAACCTCATGTCCATGTCACCTAAGGATTAATTGAAGGAACTGGTGACATTTAACTTAAAGAAGCCTAGGAGATGGGGGAAGGAAACATCATAGCTGACCTCAAGTATGCAAAGGTCTACGGTATGGGAATAAGATTAGCCTTCTTTGCTCTGTCCAGGAAGAGGAGAACAATGACTAAGTCATTTGGAAGTTACCAAGAGGCAAATTCAGGCTTTCTAAGAATTACAGCACTACAGAAGCAGAATGGGCTGTCCTGGGAGGTGGTGAGCTTCCCTTCATTTGAGGTGTTCAAGTAGAGGCCAGATGACTTTTTTGTGAACAGATGTTATAGTGGAAGGTTCCTTTCAGGTCTGAGTTGGAATAAATGGCTTCTGAGATCTTTTCCAATCTTGAAATTGGTGATTCCATTACTCTTAGTCACAAATGCCACCAGGAGAATAATATTACTAAAAAAAAAAAATAAGCCTTTGTTTCTGGTAGGAGTTTGGGATTTTTAAGGGAACCTTGTTATTTCCCAAGCCTATTCAATCTGTTCCTCTCCCCATTTAACTCTGGATCTACCTCACTTTCCATTTCCAGACAGAGTCTGTCCAAAAATACATACATGCATATACACACAGACACATACATATATATGCTTGTGTACATAACATACATTTGCAGATATTTATACATACAAATAGGTAGATAGATATCAGTGCACATCTACATGTATAGAAATGAATGAGAGTGAGGAAATAAATATTTATATAATGCCAGATATTGTGATAAGCACTTTTTATAAATATGTTCTTATCTGATCCTTACAACATGTAAGGTAGGGGCTATTATTATCCACATTTTATACATGAGGAAACTGAGATAAACAGAGGTTAAATGACTTACCCAGAATCACATTAATTAGTAAATGTCTAAGGCCATATTTGAATTCAGGTCTTCCTGACTCCAGGCCCAGAGCTCTATCCTCTGTACCACCAGCTACCTCTAATGAGGATGAACTCTACACTCAAATCATAGACTGGATAATAAGCATTCTTCATCCACTTGACAGTGATGCTAATAATATGATGAAGTGATAGAGTCTGAGAAAGAGGTGATCTCATAGGCAGTGATTAACTTTTGCTAGACTGGAGATTGATTAAGTTTGGTAAATGAAACATAAAAAACTAGATGTTTCTGACATAATCACATAAAGCACAGAATTGAATAATACATGGAGAAATTACACAGATAATGTATTAAAATCAGACTTTGCTTTTGAATCTGCTGTGTTTGGAAAGTTAAGAAAATATATTCAAGATGCTTATTTAATGAATAACTATTAGATTAAGTACCCCTTTCACCTCCTCATATACTAGAGAAATCTTCCCCGAATAAGCTTCCTATTGCCTTCATTTACAGAGGTCAAGGAGGTCATTCTAAACCTGGCTTAATATTCAAATTGGAACAAAATTGCAGTAAGAATTTTGTGAATATGTGTCTCAGAAATGTATCTGGAACAGACTCAGAGGAGGTTCCCATTTTGAGCCCTGGACAAAAGTTTATTTCTTATTTGCTTTCAGAAAAAAAAATATTCTGATTTAATATATAAAAGCATTATGTAGAAAGAACAAGGGGCCCATTTCTCACAAATCATTCCTATACAATTCCCACTGGTACATCTTTCACTATATCAGTTGTCCCCTCAGGTCAACTCTTTGAATCAATAACAAGAGTCATGGGATGAGAATACATGGAAAGGTCGCAATATACACCAGCGGAGGGAATACCCACAGGGATGAAATCACAATGACCCATCAGATTATTGAAGTACCAAGTTTGCTGTCATCTGGTTGCTTTACAGGCACCTAGAATAAAAGATATCTGGATTGCCAGACAGAAGTTTTGTGTTCTGGTCTTAACTTTGCCACTGTCTTCCTGTGTGAACTTGAACAAACCATATCCCTTTTCTGAGTCTCAATTTCCTTTTCTGTCAATTAAGAAAATTAGACTAGATGACCTCCAAAGTCCCTTTCAGTTCTAACAATCTATATCTCTAGACAATGACTACAACCATATACATAAGAACCTCACAAAAAAGCAATACAATTTAGGTCTAATGCCACAGACAATGGTGATGTTTGGAACCCATTATCTATGTAGCCTTCCTTTTTTGTTAACAATCATAAACTGTGTAAGTGGAAAGTAATATGCTATTAGGAGGTTTCAATAAACTATTTTTAAGAAATGTACTTCATGTGTCTGTTTATGTGTATGTTTGAGAGAGTAGATCTTTGTTAGGAGGTGTTTGTTATGTTAAATATAAATAAATCAAAGGTTTGATTTTTTTAAAAGGATAACTTGAATTTCCCACTCTTCCATAACCTAACTTTGTCAGCGTTTGAAACAGTTGTCCTCCATTTTTATCCCACCAAATATCTGAGCTGTTTGGACAATATCAGGAATACCCTATAGCCATTTTTCTACACAGTATGAGTCTCATTAGCCAAAGAAATGTAGTAATGATTGATGGCCTAAATAGTGAGGTTGTCAGCGGCTATCCCTCCAATCTGTCAAACACATGTACATAAGCTTCAGGTTTTCATAAAAACCCAAAGGAAGCCTCAATTACAATGCTCAGAGGAAAATATGGGATGTAGCCAATGCAGGATTGTTTGCTGAGAGTACTTGGTGGGCAATGTTTGACTGATTCTACTGTAAGATTAAGATTTTATGTACCCAGATACAACTAAAACTAGGACAAGGCACAAAAACACAGGCAGTTCCATATATGGGGCATCAGATATATGAAAATTTCAATCTGAGAAAAAAGGGACACTTTGGATTTAATTGATCAAGTTAAGTCAAGAAACGTTTATTAAGTACTTACTAGTGCCAGACATTAGCTAAGCCCTGGAAATACACAGGCAAGCAAAAAGAATAGTCCTTGATGCCAAGGAGTTTATATTCTATTGAAGGAAGATGGCACTTGCAAGTGAACTGAAAGGGAGGGAAGGAGGACAAGATACCCCACAGGGCCATGGTGATCAAAGTCCATAGAATCAAGAGCAGCGCTGGGAAAGCAAGGAAAATTGACTGATCTAGGTACTTCACGATGGAAGTTCAAAAAGGAACTGAGAAAATCAAATTGATTCTGGATCTGTTTTGTAATTGATTCTACTACGGATCACCCCTAATAGGTTGTAAAATCGCCTAAACTATGTTTCTTTGTCTTTGAGTTAAATTCAGAAGTTTGGCTTACCTTACCATAAATCACTGTAGTTCAAAGAAATATCTTGTCTCTACACATATTGCTACCCATGTACAATTAAGGGAGATCTATTATCTCACTAACAAGCCTTGCAAGATGCAGGTGGGCACCACCAATGAGCTTTCCACAGCAACAAGATGAAAGGAGGGGCTGTTGTTAGTTTTGCACTCCTGACTTTCATCCAGTCATATCGTTTTGTATAATCTATTACACTTCAGACTTTGTAAGCAATCATATTGCTTCAAGCTTCCTATTCTTAATGTTCTCTTTTATTTTCCAAAACTATATGAAGGCTAGTAAGTCCTGCCCCGTGATCTTCTGATTAACTGAAGAGTAGAGTGACTGCTAATCTTACCAATAAATGGAATATGCTTAGAAATTTGTGCCTCCCTTTTATCTTAATTTCAATCACAAGAGAACACAGCATGGAAGGAAGGGGCTACAGGCACAGAGAAATCTTCTGGTCCTTCTAAAGCTCCTTTTAAGAATAGGCAATCATTGTCTGCTTAACAGGTACTGTTGAATATGGTGGCATATTGGAATAATCACTGGCCTTGGAGTCAAAAGACCTATATGTTCCACTTCTAGCTCTAATAGCCTTTTGCTGTATGACTTTGAGCAAATTGTCATATCTCTCCGGGACTCACTTTGTTTCTTGTGCATTAAAGGAAAAGGACTAAATGATCTCTGTAAGTCCTTTCCAGCTTTCATGTCCTATGATTCTCTGATGAAGTCTAAAGTAGTTAAATATCCCCAGAGGTCATTCAGTTCTTTATTGACTGTGGTTCACATCTGTTTTTCTCAGGCCTGATTATAAAATGGTAATACATTTTCAGCCTTGAATATCACTATTAACAAGATAAGCTAATTTCACAAAAGCAATGATAAACTTTAGACACGTCCTTCCCAATTCATTCTTTCCCTGTAGCTAAGGCATTACAATTACCAGTCCCAGCCTGATTTTTTAAAAAGTGTGTTCCTTTTGAGATACAAGTAAAATCTAGAGAATGGAGTAATATCATTCTCAATGCTTTTCTGATTTCTCGTTCTTGTATCAAAACCAATTTTATCTTTCCCTTCTGCATTCCGTTTCCCCTCCCAAGCGTTGTAGAGAGAGATTGTTTTCAGACTTCCAGAGGTCTGTATATTAGGAAAGAATATAAGCAATTTTTAGGCATTTCAGGCAGGCTACGGAATAATGACATTGTGTCATCTTATTGTTGCTAAGACCAACCAGATTAATTCAAGGGGGAAAAACATCTTTCATGACAAGTGACACCCTGCCACACATAGACATTTCAACTTTTTCACTTAATTTGTATTCATATGTCATAAACACTTTATTAATCTCTTAATTGCGATGGATAATAATTGCTTCAAAAGCAAATGTTATCTTTTCATTCCCTCTGAAGCTTTCTTTTCCTTCAGATTCCTTCATTACTCCCCTCTTACTCCCAGGGACATATGGCAGAACTGTGAGGAGAGAAGACAGTGGAGGGAAGAGATAAACAGGTAGGGAGAAAAGTCAAAGGGGAGAGGGAAAAGAAAGAAGGACACAGGAGGGAAGGAAAGGAGAGGAGAGAAAGAAGACAAGAGAAAGAGAGAGAGAGAGAAAGGGGGGAGATTATTTTAGGGGAGTGGTGTAAGAACTTGGCAGTGGTAAATATAAGTTTGAATGGATTTGGCAGTGTAAGCTGAGAGATCAAAGAGAAAGAAAATCAAAGAACAGAGGAGAACTAAAGCATGAAAGGAGGAAATTGAAATCCCTCTAGGAATTAGTCCTTCATGATGATTTAGCCATTGATTCCCCTTAAAGACCTATGATCATAAGAGAAAGATGTTTCCACTGAACATCTCTTTTCATCCAACAGGATTATTGCCAATAAGAAGCAATTCTTCAGGTTGCCCAACAACTACTTTTTACTTCTTACCTATTTGTCATTTATTATTGATGCTGATTAGTTTAATAAAAGGAAAAGAGACACAAAGGCATTATTGGCTTATATAAACAGAAATGATAATAGCTGTTCTTTTTTACTACGTGCACATCTTAGGACCATAACTGAATCAATATTTTTAAATACCTTTTTAAAAATGTCACATATTTTGAACCAAAGTTATGGATGATGATGCTGATAACATAAAATCAATGACATTGCCAATACACTTTTATGCGGCATTGGTGAAGTGCTTTTCTCTTTCTTTTTTTCTGTTGATTCACTTATTCAAAAGTACCAATAGCCTCCTACTGAATAACCCAGGAATTCTGGTATTTCTAACCTCTGCTAAGACATCTATCTATCATGATCAGTCTTCAGTCTCCTATTCTCAGGGAAAGAAACACAAAGCAGAAGAGGCAACCAGCAGTCCCTAGGGACTGGCTCAGGCTTCCTTAGGTAACACATGTGTCATGTATAAGCAGATTTGAGGGTAGGGAGAGGTAGTAGGTCCCAGAGGAAGAGTTCCAAGTCATACTTTCAGAAAAGAGTGAGATCAAAAAGTCCTTCTTCTTTTAAAGTTTACTGGGTGGGCAGCTCTCCCAGGCTCAGTGACAAATCCTCTTTGATGAATCTTTGTCCCCCCCTCCCCGATGCTGCCATCACAGGGACTACATCAGTCCAAATGCCAAAGGGCCAAGCACTGATCCAGAGCCTATGTTACTCTCTAAAAGTAAGGAGTAGAGCAGCTCTGCCACAATGGAGTTACATCTAGACAGACTCAAGTGGATACACGTAACTTACATGGATAACAACACACACCAAAGCCCTTCCAAATGTAAGGTGCAGATTCCTGCTCTCTGAAAGATTACAATTTAAGTGGATAAATAAGACAAACATAAAACACAGGTAAGTCAACATGCAAGATGGTCTGCAAGTGCCAAAATGAGTAGCATAGACAAAAAATACCATAGGAATCCAGGGAAATGAGAAGAAAATGCACTAAAGTATATGAAGATCTGAGAGTGTGGGTAGGAGTACATTGACAGGAACATTGGATTTGGAGTCAGATGGCATGGGTTCGAATTCTATCTTTGATACAATTTCTTTGTATCAAATATGTTTGATATCTTTGACTTTAGGCAAGTATTTATTCTCTTTAAGTCTTAGATTTCTTAAGGGCAAAATGAGGGACTTGAACTGGATGGCCTTAAACCAGGGGTAAGGTAGGTAAGTTATGGTTTGTTGCAATGGACTTTAAACAGTCAGCTGAGAATTTTCAATTTTATCCTGCAGGGCAGTGACATGATGAAATGACTATTTTTGGAAAGATTGGCCCCAGTGTACAAGATGGATTAGTTAGGGAAGTACTAGAAGCAAGGAGACCAGGTAGGAAACTTGGAATATTCCAAAGGTGGTGTGGCAAGAGTAGGAAATGAAACAGAAAATAGATGATATTCTGAAGAATGAACTGCTAGGTCTTGGATCACTGATTCACTATAGGGAATGAAGTAGGAAGAGGCAAAGGGGACACTGAGTCTAGGATAGTACTGGTGTCGCTGATGTATTGAAATTTGTGCTGAGTGACCACAATGTTACAGTCTCTAGTCTTCCCAGTAGGTACCACTGAGTCAGCACTTAGCATTAAACAGCAGTTGGAAGAGGCATCAGCCAGTCTGCTACATGTCCTCTCATCCCATTGGTTTCCTTGTCCCTTGTATTACCTGATATTCAGCACAATGGGCTTTCCCCCTTACCTTCAATCTCATTTCCTGTGATTGTGGCAATAGGGGAGAAGTTGAGATGAAATGACCCATCCCCTTTCGAAAATGTGTAACTATAAGACTGTCTTGCTCTTATGGTGAAAAGCTGTCTTTAAAAGCAATCCCCATTTTGAATCTGGGGTTGGCCCTCAAGGCCAATTTTTGGCCTTGGTGTTTTTAATACACTCTTTTTAATTTTCTCTTCCTGATTTTTGCCTCTTTTATCAGGGCAAAGGCCTGAACATAAAATTTTCCTTTTAATAGATGGAAACATGACAATTGCAAGAATGACCAGTTTTAAGGGAGAGTACTGAGTTCTGTTTGGGATATGTTACGTTTAAGTGACATTGACCCAAGTATACTTGGAAGCTTGGATATAAGCTTTTCCACGGATGTGTATGTGTGTGTGTATGTGTGTTTGACAGTTAATATAGTGAAGCCTATAGACCTCTCCTCAGAATATTTTTAGATAACTGAAAGAAAAACAAAATTTTAGTTAGAGGTTAGTAAACACAAAGATGTAGTTTCTTTGTTTTTTTCTCCCATTCATGTTCACACTAAAGTTCTATCCATGGACCACTAAACAACTGGAAGACCTCAGATTAAGAACCTCTGCTATATAAAGCTATAGATTCAGAGGAGGAAGAATATATAGAGAAACCAAAAGAACACGGGTCAAGGATAATGATATAAATTGGAGTTTCATTAAAAAAAGTGATAATTGAGGATATTAGAATCAATTTACTAAGAGAAAGAATTGAGACAAAGGATTAAGCATTGAGGAAATGCTGGTCCTATACAATAAAGAAGGCAGAGAATGAATAGTCAGAGAGGAAGGATTAATATGTGTATATAGATTCGGGAGTATAATTAAGGTAAGTTCCTTGGCAACAGAGACTTTCATTTTCACCTTTCCAGTCCCAGAGCTTAGCTCAGTGCCTGGAACATAGTAGGAACCTTATAAAGACTTGCTGATTCATGGATTGACTCTAGCCCCACTGTGACGTTATCATGCTAGGTTTTTGTTTCTCAAACTCATCTTTTCTTCCTTCTGGTAAGGTGGTTTATAATATACTCCCACAATTATATTGCTTCTATTTCTCCCTCCACTATCTTTACCAAAAAATGCCTCTCATTCTAGGTTCCTAGGTTTATTTACTATTCAAGGATACTCCACTTCCTTTTTTAAACCTTTTATGTATTTTACTAAAAATATAGTCTTCCAAAGTCATATTCCAGTCATCAATCTCATCCCACCAAGTCTCAGTGATACCCATAAGATCAAATTTTCTATCTTGCAATAGGATCCTTAGGCCAATCAGTTAATTACCTGTGCTTTGTGTATTTGCATATAGACATCCAAGGTCTGAGGAAGAAGGAAAGATCCCACTGGAATTTTCCTTCAGTGTGTACATCTAGTTCAAGCTTAAGTACATCTCTAGCCAGCAACACCTGATGCCCCAAAGAATACTTATGGCAAAGTAGGGTCCAGTTGATATAATTCAAGTAAGCAGTGATAGACTTGATCTAACCACATTTCAGCATCATGTGGATTGTTTATCAGAACTCATAGGTCTAGAGTAATTCTCTATTATAGAAGGTAAAGGCTAAAGTCTAAGTGGCCACAACAAACTCTTATGGCTCCCTATCACCTCCAGGATCACATATAAAATTCTCTATTTCCTATTCAAAACTCTTCATAATCTGCCCCCCCTTTCCAGTCTTCTTTTCACCTCATCCCCTTCATGCACTCTGATATCCAGGGAGACTGGCATCCTCTCTCTTCCTCCAACAAGCTACTCCGTCTCCTAAGTCCAGGAATTTTCACTGGCTGTTCCCTATGCCTGAATTGCTCATTTCTACCTCCTGGCTTTCCTGGTTTTCTTTTTAGTACTAGCTAAAGATCCACCTTTTATAGGAAGTTGTTCCCAATCTCCCTGAATTCTAGCACCTTCCTTTTGTTGATTATCTCCAATTCATCTTGCACATAGTTGTTTACTTGTCCATAAATGTTTGCCTGTTGCTCCCCCATTAGATTGAGACTCCAGGAGGCAGAAACTGTCTTTTGCCTTTCTGTGCATCTCCATCATTTAGCACAGTGCCTGTCACACAGTCAGCTCTCAATGAGTGTTTATTGACTGAGTGTCTGTCTCTACCTAAAGCAAATCATTTGGCAAGTCTTGGTGGGTCTGTCTTCACCGTCCTCTATACTGTTTCCTTCTTTCAATTCTTATTGCCGTTAATCTACTTCAGACCCTTATCGCCTCCCATGCTGGCTGCTGTAACAGCTTCCTAAGTGATCTGCCTGTTGTCAGTCTCTTCCCTCTCAAATCCTCTTTTCACATAATTTCTCTAAAGTACAAGCCTACTTTTGTCATCCTTCTCAAAAAACTCCAGAGGCTCCTTACTGACTTGCGAAGAAAAGGCAGATTCCTTTGCCTTCCTTCATGTCTAGAATGCTCTCCTTGCTCTCCATATCTCTTGGGATCCCTGGCCTCCTTCAAGCTTCAGAAAAGGAAAGGAAAGAGGAAAGCCAACACAACACCTGAAATCTGGTAACGAACCACCAGGCAGCAGTGCAGGGCCGCCCCATGCACCTCAGACCAGACACCAGCAGGTGACAGTGCAGCAGAGGAAGCCAGAAGTGCCGAGTAGTGGAAACAGGCCAGCAGATGATGGTGCTGGTCCCACAATAAAGTGGGCAGCGGCTCTAAACATGGGAGTGTTTCAGCTGGGATGTTGCCCTTGCAGCATTAGTCATCTCTGTCATACACACTGACATTTTCACACTATGAATATGCCCTTTCTACACGATTCCCACATATGCCTTCTTCCACTTGTGATGTGGTGATTTATGAGAGGGTGTACCTCTCTGTGTATTGCAGTAATTTTCCTTGTCATTTATTTTACTATGTAGTTAGGTTAATTATCTTTGCTTTAAGTTAGTAGAATCTCAAACTTGAGCTTTTCAGGGGGCCTACATCTAAGGGAGACCAGGGCTACATTTATAACCCTATGGGACAATAGACAATCCCTCCCAATACCATACATAGACAGAATAGCTTCCCAAGAAAAGTCACACCTCTTCACAATAGTCTGTCTCTAACCAAAGCATTCAAGAACTTGATGGCTTTATTATGTCCAATGGCAAAACTTTGAATCAAATACCTTGAGCCTCAAAACTGCTCCCTAGAGGTCACCCTGGGTACTACATTGCTTGTTCTTTTATAGCAGGGATTCTTAATCTGGGAACTGTGAACTTTAAAAAAAAAATTTGAGAACTGTATTTCAATTATAATACTGTATATTTTATGCATTTAAAAGTATTATTCAGAGAAGAGAACCAGAGGATTTACCAGATTGTCAAAGGAGTCCATGACACACACACACACAAAAGATTAAGAGATCCTGTTTTAGGGGGCTCATAATCTGTCTGTCATGCATTTGTAATGTAATTACAAAGTATTGGTATTTGTGATCTCCCAAAGGACTCTTTTAATGAGATGGGAACCATCTGGTGCCATTCAAAAAGGCAGAACTAGATTGACTCTGACCAAATGTATCATCACTCTATGTTTTCCCCATTCTAGCTACACTGTAGGGATAAATAAAAAAAACCAACAACAAAAAAAAAACCATGAACAGGGACTTACAGACACATTTTGTTTGTGAACACTGTCTCCCCACATTCCCTTGATTGGGAGTTCCTTGCAGACAGGGGCTCTTTTTAGCTTCCTTTCTATCTCCAGAAATTAAGACAGCGCCTAGCACAAAACATGCTGGTTGACTTAACTTGTTAAGCCATGCATGTATCCTATAATCCACAGTGAACCAACCAGCAGAAGAGACCCGAGGATAAACATGAGGGCAGTTGCTGCCTCTCACTATTCAGCTTCTGCTAGTCCAGGCTCCTCAGCTTGAATTTCTCTACCAACACAAGGATGGCTCACAGTGTTGTCCATCCCATTGTAGCCCCTCTTTATATCCACCAACCATTCATATCTCAAGCCCCCTCTTTCTGGTGCTCCTTCCACACTGGGGAGCAAAGGCTCTGCCAATCATTTGCTCTCCATTTAATCAGTTCCACAGTTGGATGTCCAATGTACCCAAGTGGCACCTCTATTTACTCTGCCACTCACTCTCAGGGCACTGGTCTCCCTAAAGGAGGTAAATTCCTTTGCAGCAAAGATTGCTTCACTTTCTTCTTTTTAGCCCCAGAGCTTAGCTCAGTGCCTGGCACACAGTAGGAGCTTAATAAAAGGCTTGTTGATTGATAGATTGATTCTAGCATTAATCTTGTTTTCTAAATTCCTTCCCTGAGTCTATTAGAGTCATCACATTATAGAAACCAACAACTATGAAGAAACAGAAAGAATCAGCCGTCTTGGAGAGAAGTCATCCAAACATCTCATATGATATCTGAGAAGGTCAAAGCATATTCAATTACAATGCAATTTCCAAATGAAAAATCTGCTGTCATACTGACTGAATGCTCTGGACCAGCAAGACTAGACTCCCCCTTCATACCGCAATCCCTATGCGGCAGATGGTTTTGACTGACAGAATGATATCAGCTCTTTGCAGAAGTTTGCTTCACCTTTGCTTAAAAAAAAAAAAGAAAAAGTTATCTGAGTTGATTGAGCAGTAACTACATTTGCATAAAAGAGGTCCCTAAAATCAAAGAGGTTATAAAGTATTCACCTTATCATCCTGATTTATACAACAGAGACAATAAAAAATTATCATCTTTCTTTTGGCTTCCTCCTCAAAGGCACTATGGAAAAATGATGGTTCCCTTCCCTGCTGTTTATCATTGCTATTCAAGATACAAGAGAGACATAACAGGCTCCAATTTTAAATCAGAGGTTCATAGATCTAGAGCCAGAAGGGCCCTCAGAGGTCATCCAGTCCAATTCTCTCACTTTACAGTTGAAGAAGCTGAAGCCCAGGGAGGTGAAGGGACTTACCCAAGGTCATATAGCTAGTTGGCTTCAGAGACAGTATTAGAACTGAGACCCTCTGACTCCAGAGTCAATGGTCTTCCAATTATATGATGATCACCAGAGCTAAATGTGTCAGGACCTTCCTTTGCAGTTACATCTGTTGGAATCCTACTTGTCCATCTTTCAAAGCCTTGCACTCCTTTGCCAGATGCAACCTCACCCTTCTCTAGCTTTCTTTGTTCATGCCTAGTGGTATTTATCACATGCTAGTTTGTGCTTCAGTTATGTCTTATACCCTCCACCAGGCCACTCCTTAAGGTCAAGGACTGGGTCTCTATCCCAACTTAGTACCAACTAGGTGTTTTGTATGTAGAAGATTTTTTTACCAGGTGTACCTGAATGCAAATGAAATCACATCTCCTTCCACCACTAGCCCTGGATTGCTGGAGGGAGCAGCTAGTCAGGAAAAGAAGAGAAGGAGAATGTAGAGAGAAGGAGATAGAGATGGGAAAAGGGGATGGGCAGGCTTTAGAGAGCAGGGTGGAAGAGGAATAAGAAATAGAAGGAGGGGAGGAAAATGGAAAAAATATGGGGGAGGGGAAAGGAGAAAATGGAGAACAGATAGAATGCACAAATTGGACCAGTTAGACTCTGAATTAATTTTTAACTCCATTTCTTTGGTTACATGGTATTTCAAAAAGGCCAAGAAGCTGTAGCATGTGCAGCAGCCACATACTAGTAAAAACTATCTTGGCAGGCAGGTTGAGGGTAACCAACTAGGTAAGCAACTAGGTTGAGGGTAACCAACAGGCCTCCAACCTGTCAGTGAGTTAGGAGGATGTCTGCTACAAGAATATGAAGACTTTCTTCCTATGAAATAGGCACATGAGAACAATTTGTTCCAACGGCCATAAAGGTGGTTAAAGCAGGCACAATGGAATGCTTAGAACTTATTCAGACAATCTAAGGCACCACGGTCATTCATCCACCACATCCATCGCAATACTTCTGTCTTACCCCTGGCCTCTGATGATTGTGGAAGAGACAGTGAGGCTGATGACTCTGCAACTGCCTCCCTTAACTCAAATTCACACAAAAGTCACCCATCGCATCATGATGTCACTGATCTTTGAACACAAAAACATACTTCAAAAAGTATGTGCCAAATTCTTCCAGTCATTTATTATTTCTTCTTATATTCAGTAAGTTTGACTATTTAGGAAGTGTAATTTACACTTAGTAAATGTCCAAGTAATATTTTAGCTAATTAACTTAATTAAATTGTCCTTGTCCAAGTGAATAATGTCAAATCTGTGTACCACTCCAAGAAGACAGGGACAGGCAGTCATCTCTTTTTAACCTGAACTTTGATCCAGGACAACTGAAATAATTCATTATGAACAGATAGATTACTTAGTTGACTGGGGAGGGAGGGGGGAAGCAATATTTTTTTTTAACTTAACTCATTAAAACATTTTCTCTAGAAATCATAAATTTAGAGCTAGAGGAGATCCTAGCTCTTTGAAGGCAGAGACTGTTTAACTTCTGTGGTCTTATCCTTAGCAACAAGCCAGTATCTGGCATGATTGATTTTCAACACACCAGGCTGATCTAGATTGCCCTAAATCCAAGGAGAAATTTATTCACCTGGAAGGACGATGTTTAACCAAGCAATCTCTAAGGCCCATTCCAACTTTAAAATTTTATGCAGTTCCTATTCGTGTTAGATGATAGGCCTGATCCAATAACTCCTTAAATGTTTGTTGGACTTTTCTTAGTAATATTATCCTATGTTCTTGTTTGTTCTTCATTCTCAAAGAAGACCATGATATCAGGAAGGTGATAACATGACTTGTAAGTGAATTGGATTTAAGAGAGGGAGGGCAGTACAAAGTTACCAGCTTAACTCTCTCCTCTGGAGCCATCAAGATCCTGTGGCAAGATATAGAGCAGGAGGATTGGAGATGGCCCTGGATGCAGAGGGAGACCTTGGCCTTTTTAAGCTAAGATCTTTCTGAGTTTGAACTTTGACTGAGTCAATGGCCATTTAGTGATTAAGTATAGGTAAGAAATGAGCCAAGGAATGGTCAATTTTACCAAATTTAACAAAAAACAATCAATTTAGGAGAACACCTTCAGGGTTTCAGGCTAAAATGGAAAAATTATCATTTACATTCCGTCTGAGTCATCTGGGCTAAACAATGACCACTAAGTGGGATTTGGGCTGGGGCCTATTCATCCCATCAGTGAGAGCTAGAAGGAATTGGGTTTAAGGCATGGTCAGCTCTGATTTTATGACCCCTCTGAGGGCTCCCAGATGTTTTCTAGGATGTCATAAAAAGTTCTGAAACCTAAATTAATTTGGAAAACGCACTGGATATGGAGGGGGAGAGCTTGGGTTAGAGGTCTAGCCCGGCTACTCACTACCTGCATGACCTTAGACAAGTGACTTCATATATCTGGGCTTCAGTTTCTTCAGCCATAAAATAAACATTTTGGTTCCAGTCACCACTAAGATCCCTTCCAGTGTATATACATTCCATACAGCAATTTAGGGAACTATGTATAATGAGACAGAATGGGAGAGGAATCTTCAGTCAATGATAAGACATCAGAACTCCTTAGGGTATCCACACATTTCCTTATAAATCAAAAGCTAAATTCTCTCTTTATATCCATCTCCTTGTCTTGTACCTGAAGGACATCCTGAGAAGGCTAAGTGGGCAGCTAGGTGGTGAAATAGATAGTGCACCAGGTCTGGAGACAGGAAGACTCCTCTTCCTGAGTTCAATCTGGCCTCAGACACTTATGAGCTATACGACCCTGGGCAAATCACTTAACCGTGTTTGCCTCAGTTTCCTCATCTGTAAAATGATTTGGAGAAGGAAATGGCAAACCACTCCAGCATCTTTGCCTTGAAAATCCCAAATGAGGTCATGACGAATTGTTCATAACTGAATACAACAAAGGAAGGTCCAAACTATCCAAAAGCCTAGAAATGGAACACCAACTTTGCAGATAAAATCTTACAATCTTACAAATCAGGTGTCCCTTCTCTTACAGTAATACTATGATGTTCCAGGAACCTGAACAGTACTCAGTTGTTTAGAAGCCTTTCTTTTAGTCCTAAATAGGTAAAACTGCTGTAAAAAGATAGAGTTAACAGGTCCCAATGAGTGCAACTCATTATTTGCACTAATCAGGATCTAACTTTACTCCAATTCTCCTGAAGATTTGTGATCTCATTAAAGCAGACATCCTTTCCAACAATGCATTTCACAATCTCATCCCTCATATACCCTATCTTGTGTGACTTAATCTATATCTTACCATAAATTTTCCCGTAGAGGTCTGCCCTGTCTGTAGCCCTTTCTCATGTTCTGTTAATGCTGTATGTTAAGACATGCTACCAGTTTTTCCCCCAGTCAATTACATAAATGTAACAACTTGACCTGAGTCTTTTAGTTATGGCCCCTACAATTGATGTTAAATCTGTTGAGTCGGAGTATTTTTTTTATGAGGAAAATGCCTTTTAAGAATAAATTTTGAACCATTCAGGATATAAATACCAAATACACATTAAAGGACTTTGTTCAATAAAAAGCTGCTTTTTTATTTTTATTTTTTGGCTTTCCAGGGCAAGTAGCTGAGCAGGTTTAAATGGTTCTTTTATTGAAATCAATTAATTCTCTCATTTGCTGAGCCAGAGAGGAGCAGTTGATTTTCAATAGGGAAGAAAATGACTCCTATGTCATTTCTAACAAATAATTATGGTAATTGTACTGCATCCCACCTGTGTGGAAGCATTCTTTTGACTGAAGTCAGGAAGAAAATAGAGCAGGTCTTCTCCCTGGGAAGACAAACAGGATTAAAAATAGGGAGTTTCATTTTCATCCCTGTTCACAGAACCTTGTGGAGCATCAAACTCTCAGCTTCATAAGAAAGCTCAAGCAAGACAGAATAAGTGAGCCGACAGCAGATTTTGCTGCTGCTAGCTCCAAAGGATTGGAGGTTGTCTTTCCATAGATCATGAAAGCCAACCAAAAGGATAATGAATTTGAACAGGGACCTTGTTTCTATGAAATGCCTGTCCATACAGGGTTGGCTTTGTGGGAGATGTTTTACCTACTTCCAACTGCGTTGGCCTGAGATAATCTAGCATCAGCTTCTCCTTACATAGCAGAATGTTTCTCCTAGTCTCTTCTTGGCTCCTATTCTTCCAAGATTTGATGTCCATTCCCAGGGAACATCTGGGTCCATTATCACAATTTGGATTCACTAAAGCAGAAAACTGGCTCATTCCTTTTAATTATAGTTTCAAATAAAGGAAGCAGTCATCTTGTTTTAATACTGCCTGCCACAAGGCTGTGAAGATGTTTGCCAGATATATCTAATATATCCTGAAGTTACTAGAATCTGATGTACTTGGGGACAGGCAAAGCCATGAGAAACATTTTGTATTTAATCCATATTGCTGGTCCCTTAGTGAATTCAGCACTGACTGCATGCTAGTCAGAAGAATATATTGAGGGGGAGGAGCCAAGATGGCAGAGTAGAAAGACTCAGGTATGCTAGCTCCGAATCCACAGCCCATAAATTTCCTGTAAAAAGAACTCCCCACAAATTCTGGAGCAGTGGAACCTGCACAGAAACACACTGGAAGAGATTTCCATTCCAGAGAGCCCTGGAAAGCCATCCACAGGGGTCCTCGTGCTCGGGACGCGGAGCCCAGCCCTGTGTTTCTCTGGCTGTGCAACCCCAGAGGAGCAGATCCGAGCAGGCTTCAGGGACAGAACCTCCGGTGGCCGTGAAGGTCCCTCTGCCCACAGATGCTCCAGGTCAGTGAGAGAGACTTCTGGGCTGGCTGAGAGGGGAGCAGGGTGTCTCCGTGGCTCGGGCCCCCTCAGGAGGCAGCAGTAGAGGGAGCACCAGAGGTAGCAGCAGCCTGGGACTCCCCGAGCAGGCAGGAGCTCCATTACCAAAGGTCTCTGTATAAAGACCCTGAGGGAACTGAACCTGGGAGGCGGCCCTGCCCCCACCCACCTCCATTACTGAAGGTCTCTGCATAAAGCCCCTGAGGGAACTGAGCCTGGGAGGTGGCCCTGCCCCCACCCAAGCACCAGAACTTAAGCTCACATTGAATAGCAGCCTCTCCCGCCTCGGAGAGCCCTGAGGCAGGGAAGCAGCATTTGAATCTCAGGCCCCAAGGACTAGCTGAGCGGATCTACGTGGGGGTGGACAGGAATCTCAGAAGTCAAGTAACTGGCTGGGAAAATGCCTAGAAAAAGGAAACAGAATGAGACCATAGAGAGCTACTTTCTTGGGGAATAGATGTTCCTTCCTCTCATCATTTCTGATAAGGAAGAAAAATGCTTGCCATCAGGGAAAGACGTGGAGGTCGGGGCCTCTGTATCCCAGACATCCCAGGTGGATGTCCCGTGGGCTCAGGCCATGGAAGAGCTCAAAAAGGATTTTGAAAATCAAGTTAGACAGGTGGAGGAAAAACTGGGAAGAGAAATGAGAGAGATGCAAGAAAAGCATGAAAAGCAGGTCAACACCTTGGTAAAGGAGACCCAAAAAAAATGCTGAAGAAAATAACACCTTGAAAAATAGGCTCACTCAATTGGCAAAAGAGGTTCAAAAAGCCAACGAGGAGAAGAATGCTTACAAAAGCAAAATTAGCCAAATGGAAAAAGAGATTCAAAAGCTCACTGAAGAAAATAGTTCTCTCAAGATTAGAATGGAATAAATGAAGTCTAATGACTTTCTGAGAAACCAAGAAATAACAAAACAAAACCAAAAGAATGAAAAAATGGAAGAGAATGTGAAATATCTCATTGGAAAGACAACTGACCTGGAAAATAGAACCAGGAGAGACAATTTAAAAATTATGGGACTACCTGAAACTCATGATGAAAAAAAGAGCCTAGACATCCTCTTTCATGAAATTATTAAGGAAAACTGCCCTGACATTCTAGAACCAGAGGGCAAAGTAAGTATTGAAGGAATCCATCGATCACTGCCTGAAAGAGATCCAAAAAGAGAAACTCCTAGGAACATTGTGGCCAAATTCCAGAATTCCCAGGTCAAGGAGAAAATCTTGCAAGCAGCTAGAAAGAAACAATTCCAGTATTGTGAAAATACAATCAGGATAACACAAGATCTAGCAGCTTCTACAATAAGGGATTGAAGGGAGTGGAATAGGATATTCCAGAAGTCAAAGGAACTACGACTCAAACCAAGAATCACCTACCCAGCAAAACTGAGTATAATACTTCAGGGGAAAAAATGGTCTTTCAATGAAACAGAGGACTTTCAATCATTCTTGATGAAAAGACCAGAGCTGAAAAGAAAATTTGACTTTCAACCAAGAATGAGAAGAAGTATGAAAAAGTAGACAGCAAAGAGAAGTCTTAAGGGACTTACCATAAGTGAACTGTTTACATTCCTACATGGAAAGACAATATTTGTAACTCTTAAAAAGTTTCAGTATCTGGGTAGTTGGTGGGACTACACAGACATACACACACACACACACACACACATATACATGAGCGCATGCACACACACCTACACACATGCACGCACACACAGAGCCAGAGCACATAGAGTGAATTGAATAGGATGGGACCATATCTCAAAAGAAATTAAGGTAAATGGAGAGAGAGAAATGTAGTGGGAGGAGAGAGGGTGAAATGGAATGGGGTAAATTATATCTCATTCAAGAGGCAAGCAGGAGACTTTTTAGTGGAGGGAAAAAGAGGAGAGCTGAGAAAAAAACATGAAGTTTACCCTCATCACATTCGACTAAAGGAAGGAGTAAAATGCACACTCATTTTAGTATGAAAACCTATCTTACAGTACAGGAAAGTGGGGGAGAAGGAGATAAGCAGGAAGGGAGGGATAATGGAAGGGAGGGCAATGGGAGAAGGGAGCAATTTGAAGTCAACACTCTTGGGGAGGGACAGGATCAAAAGACAGAATAGAAACAATGGGGGGCAGGATAGGATGGAGGGATATACAGTTAGTCTTACACAACACAACTGTTATCGAAGTCATTTGCAAAACTACACAGATATGGCCTATATTGAATTGCCTGCCTTCCCAAAGGGAATGGGTGGGGAGGGAGGGATGGGGAGAATTTGGAACTCAAAGTTTTAGGAACAATTGTTTAGTATTGTTGTTTCTACTAGGAAATAAGAAATACAGTTAATGGGGAATAGAAAGTCATCTGGCCCTACAGGACAAAAGAGAAGATGGGGACAAGAGAAGGGAGGGATGATAGAAGAGAGGGAAGATTGGTGATAGGGAAAATTAGAATGTTCGGTGTATTGGGGTTGGGGGAAGTGATAAATGGGGAGAAAATTTGGAACCCAAATTTTGTGAAAATGAATGTAAAAAGTTAAATAAATAAATTTATATTAAAAAAAGAAGGATATATTGATTCATTTATAGCCAATCAATTAATTCACAATTATGGACTGAGCCCCTGCCCAACACTGATCTTCATTTTTACATCTCATAGAATCAAAATCCCAAAATAAATTTGACATTTCCAGTCTCACCCAATTACGCTTTAATGCATTAGTCGTCCAGAGAAAGATTCTCAGAGCTATCAATTTGATAAGACTTTTACACAATTCATAAGCTTTGTTAAAGCAGTCTAAAATGTGATGTCAGAATGACTGCTGTGTAAATGGTTCTTTTATGTTTTCCAAGTATTCATAAAAAAGGAAAATCACATATGCAAACAATTTCTTTCTTCAGTAAGTCAACCATTTTTTCACCTGCAAAATTGCCTTTCACATTTTTTAAATCAAGTTAACAGCAAACCCTAAAAAAAAACAACTTGTTTTTCTTAGAACTAGGAAAATAAAACAAAGAAAGCCTACAAATCTTTTTCTGTTTGAGAATTTTGCTGGTAAAGCAAATTTTCCTAAGTTTAATCTGCAAGAAACAATTTATAATGAATGAGAAAACCCATGGAAAATGATTATTAGGTGCCAGGCTCAAAGAGACATGAGTGCTTTAAGATGTCTAGTTTGGAGGAGCCACTGCCATACTGTGCCTGGTCAAAAATCCCCAAATTCCTTAGCCCTGGCAGCGGACCATTATTCTCAGCTGTGAACTCCAGAGTATTCATCAGGATTGACCATCACCAGGCTTTCTCTGGTGACCAGTCTTCTGTCACCCAGCTTGGTTGGTATGATTACCTCTTTTTGGCGCTGTACTTTTGCTTGTATGGACTTAATTTTTTTTAATCTCCTTAGATTCTGTACTAGGTCCTAACTTCCCTTGCTTCACATGATTCTATTTCCCATCTTTCTAGTGCCTTAAATTGTACAATGACAACAGACTATATAGGACAGAATAAAGAGAATAAAAAATAAAACCTTAAGAGACCATTCAAATTCTTGGGTTGTCACTGAGGAGGAGGTTTGTAGGGCTTAGCCAGGACTGAAGATTAGTACACACACACACACACACACACACACACAAATATAGTCACATATGCGACAATAGGACAAAAAGTGTTAAGAATGAAGGATGATGTATTACTGAATTGTTCAACTATAGGATCAAGACTCTCAAGAGAAGTGACTTCAGAAAAGTGATTATAGATTGGGAGAATGCATGGTGAGGGAGGGATGGAGAGACCAGATGTTGCAGTCAGGATGAAGACCAGAATTACCAAGGCAAGAGAGAAAGATGGAAGGACAGGAGATAATGATCAAAAGAGATTGTCAAAGTTCAATATCATGGAAATAGTACAGTTATGGTGGTGATGAGATCTAAGAGATGGCCATCTTTGTCGGTGATTAAAGTAGCATGAAACTGTTACTTGTGGGAGTCTAGAACATTGATGAATTGGAAGACCAACTTGTTTAAGGGGAGCATCAAAATACAGAATGAAGTCCCTTAATACAAAGACAGATGTTGGAGTGGATAAAAAGATTGTGATTCAGGTGCCATTGATAAAAAATGTTAAACAACACAATATAAAGCAGAGATTCCCAGGGCCCTTGACGAGAAATCTCCCTCAAAATTAACATAACATCATACTGAGCCATGAAGAAATGCACTTTGGATTCAACCAGTTTTAAATCCATCAAGTTGTACTATTGGCTTGCATACATCCCTCCATTGTTTCCAAAGAATAGCATGAAAGTCTTCATCAACTGTTTTGCTAAAAACCTAAGGAAACTATATCTACAGTATTTCCCTGCTTTACCAGTCTAGTAACTCTGCCAAAGAATAAAATAAGGTTTTATCTCAGGTGATCTGCTCTTAATGAAGTCATGCTGGCTGTTTGTGATCATTACTTCCTTTATCTACATGTTCACTAACCACCTCTTTAATTATATACTTTTGTTAGATAATATTATTAGATAACAACATTATTCAATACTATTATATATAATATAAATAATAATATAATTTTTATACATATATATAATAAATTTTGCCAGGAACTGAAATCAGGTTCGTTGGCCTCTAGTTTACATTTTCCACTCTCTTCTCTGTTTGAAATTGGCATATCTGAGAAGAGAAGTTTGGTGTAGCAGATAGAGTACTATGTTAACTACATACTAGTTGTGTGGCCTTAGATAAATGATTTAAATTTCTCTGGACCTCAATTTTCCTTTTTGAAAAATGAGAGGATCTGACTGGATGATTCCTAATGTTTTTTTTTCCCAGCTCCTTGATTCTACAGCACTGAAATTTTCTCTTCTCACTTATGTCAGCAGGCTACAGTATTATGTTATGCCCTTGTAGAAAGATGGTTGACATTCCCATGCTAAAGTAGTTATCTCTAATGAAAGAAATATTGTGGGGTTTTTTCCAGACAGACATAAAAGGATTGATTGCTATGTTCTTCCTTTCAAAGTAATCTTCCTAAAGATAAACAGAATTAGTGGTATCATCTTGGATTCTTTGCAAATTTTAACATAATTTTTAGCTGTTTAAAATTTATAGAAACAAATAAGAATTTGTCATTGCCTGAAACACTAATTGCCTTAAGTCAACAGTGGTATTTGCCTAATAATATTTTGAATTTGCTAAGCAATTTCATATATATCATTTCATTTGATTTTCACAATAACCCTGGACAATAGATAATGTAAGTACTGTTATTCCCATTTTGCAGATGAAGGGATTGATGCTCAGAAAAATCATATGACTTGACCTAAGTCTCACAGTTAGGAAGTAGCAGAGAAGGGCTTTCAATTTGCATTCCAAATCTATTTCTAATCCCCTGTTGTTCTTGAGGCCTTTGGTGCCATCAGCTTTTTACAGGCTGCCTTTTGTTGCAGTGGTTTGACTCAATTTAATGATTAATCCAAACCGGAGAGGGGAAAGAAGCATTTTCCATGCTTTGAGCTGTGTGTTTACTCTGAATCATTGTTGGTTATAGTGGCCTAGGTTTTAAATGATTGATACTCTGACAGCCATTACAGACTTTAAACTCTTAAAATGTCATTTAGGTCCATGATGCATTGAATTATATTTAAAAGAAGGAAAATAGAGACCATAAAATGGTCAATTTTCTATCCTTTTGTGGGTCGTGATTTGATAGAAAGTACCACAAGAAGTGTCAAGTGACAGCTTCCAATTCCTTTTTTAATATCCCACTGTGAACAGTAGTATCTAGTGGGTTCTCTAGCTGATTCCTTAACTCTAAAAATACATAGTCAGAAAGACAGTCACTCTCCTCTACCTTAGAGAATCAAGGCTTTCCTGATTTCGCTCTGGAATTTGGTTATTATATTCCTGCCTTGGTTCATATGTTAAAACAAAATTCTACACCGGAAAGAACAAAGTAGATGCAGAACGCTGTCATTCAGACTGTAACAATGGATAAAACATTGAGCTCTTTGGCAAACAATGTAAATGATGAAAGAGTTAGAACCAGAATTAAACAGAAAATAAAGTCGAGATTGCCTTTGGAAAATTGTGAAATTCTCTAAATGATGTTAATCTTCTCCATGAAACAAAGTCCCATTTCTTCAATACAAATATTCTCTAGGTGTTATTGTTTTGGCTGTGAATCACAAAATATTTCTGTCTCTGAAGAATTTTAAATTAATATCAACCAGAAGTCAGAGGAGGGATGGTATATGTAAGCAAGTTACAGCACATTACAGTCAAGGAGTTATAAAGAACTGAAATAAAGAATGTAATCAAAAAAATAAGCAAAAATTGGTGACCAAGTTACATGGTAAGAAAGAGGGATAAGTAGCAGAAAGTGAATGTTCCATTGGCTTTCTCTTGATGTCAAAAGACAGCAAAGAAGTTTCTCTACCACCACCATGTTTGGTGGACCTCTTGCAGTGAACTCATAGGAAAATATAAGAGTTACCTAGAATGAGAAGGCATAAAAAGATTGCAATCTGCATTTTTAGAGGAATACATTGATGAGATCACAGGTACATTTCAGTATTTGAATTTTCAAGTTTATAGAAAATTAATCAGCAGGAACCAAGAACATTAGAGTCTCAGTCTCTCTCTCTCTCTCTCTCTCTCTCTCTCTCTCTCTCTCTCTCTCTCTCTCTCTCTCTCTCTCTCTCCCCCCATGTGTAAGACATGACAAATGAGGAATGCGAATTATAGAATGTTATTGGTGTAGAGAGTAAAATGCAACAAAGGCAACACAAGCAGTTTTCTCCAAACAAGATAGTAGTTTATTCACAGTATTGCATATGGCTGCTAATAAGTGGATCAGACTGGCCTCCTCAGTCAGGTCAGTAACCAAAAAGGAATGGGGAAAACCTTCTTTACGACCCAGGGAAGCAGGAGTACTGGGTGGTTGGGGGATGTCACAATTGGCTACAGGTGAGAAAGATGAATTGGCCTTTGAGTGTGGATGGTCATGCCCCTCTCTGACAATTAAGGAATGTTAATTGTTTTAGGGAGCTCAATCGCCTCTTATAATGCTATAATCAGAATCAGAACCACCTAAATCAGGACCACCCAGTTAGCTCTCCTTGAGGGACATCAAACTACCTCTAATTGCACAAAGGGAGACAAGGGCTGAAGAATTATTTTTTGGAGAGAGGTTCAGCCTAAATTGGTCTTTGTTAACAGGCAAATACCAGGTTAAGGTGATTACAGGCTTAGGGGCAACAATTCAGACATGTCAGGGGCTGGTTACATGAGCTATACCACCAATCTCTTCACCTTTGAGCTCAACTCAGAAATGATTCTTGAAAAAATGGGGAACAGGGTCAATTACAGAGTAGAATAGATTATTAAATTATACATCATAATATCAATTTCCCCACTGGTGAAAAGGATTTGGAGTATCTAAGCAAACCTCTACTTTTCTAAATTAAGGAAGGAAAGCCTAGACTGATGAAGGGACTTGGACAAGGTCACAAACTAGTCTGTAGAAAGCTGAGACTTGAACCCTGGTCTTTTAATTCCTACTCTGGTGTTCCTTCTACTACATGTGGGGTTACTCCATAGTGAAAAAAGACTATGTTAAAGTATAGGAAAGTCAAGGGTGGCCACAGGTATAGGCTAATTAGGTAGTTGACTATGCCATGTAACTTGAGGGGTTTCACAATGTCCACTGTTGCTAATAAAAAAATCTGCCCTATCAAGGGAGATGCCCTCTTCTTTTCTGAAATTCCCTCAGAGTCACTCTTACTGACTAGTCACACAAAGCCATTACTTTCATCTCCTCCAACAAATCAACTATCCTAGATTTCCTTAGGTCTATTGCAACCGAAACACAGGTTCATTTTCTTTCCCATGTGGGTCCATTTCTCCTTTCTCACTGAACCTGAATCTTACCTAGATACCAGAGGGTCTTTTACAAAGGTTTTGTCCAAGCATAACAACAGAATGTTTAAGAACTGGAAAATCATCTAAATATTCTCTTCTTGGCATCTTGCAGGCCATAGCTTCACAACTCCACATTTGTAAACTAGTACTGACAAATGCCAAAGCAGCTCTTGCTAACATCAACACTGAGTTAGAAAGAAGATCCACTGGCTGTAAGAAAGCAAGAGATGTAACAGAGGATCTTGAAAACATCAGCTTCAACCTCTGCGCAACTTCCCAGCCAGTGTTTCCATTTATCCATTTGGAAGAGCCATAATTAGAAACTGGAGCAAAAGCACAAAATGCACCCTCAAATCAACTTTGTAACTTATAATATGAAAATAATACTAGAAGTAATATAAAAATAATATAAAAATAATATAAATAATATATAATATAATATAATATAAATATAATATATTTATATTATAAATATATAAAAATATAAAAATAATATAATATAATATATAATATATTATAATTATAATATATAATATAATATATTATATATAATATATTATATATAATAAAATAAATATAATGTAATATAAATATAATATAATATAATAAATATAAATATAATAAAAATATAAAAAATAATATAATATAAAAATAATATAAAAATAATATAAAAAGCATTTGACTTAGAGGGATGCACATGGGAGAGAAAGGAATAGAGCTCTGATTAGGGGACTGCAGGACATCATTCTTTGTGGAGAGAGTGCCCCTCTCACAAGACAGAAAGACAGACAAACCCTGGGACAGTAGTCCTATGAAGGAGAGGGTAGAGATGATGACATTATATCCATGAAATAGTATCTTAGAACACCTCCAAGAAACTTGTGGGGAGCATGGTCATCTCTCAGGGAAGATCAGGGTGAGATTAATCTCAGGAGGAGGTTGCCTAGAGTTCAGCTGCCTGGGGAGGAGGGAAGCATACCTCTGGGTTGCTTCCCTTTTTAATTCTTACCATCTAGGTGCTAAACTTAGTTGTTTCTAAACTTCTAGCATGCAAATATTTTTAAAATATATGTGTAACAAATCTAAAAGTTTCCCAACCATTTAAAGTTATTAGCCCTTGGAAAAACCTCCAATCATCCTACCTTATTTATCACTGTTATTTGCTACCATCAGTTCCATTTCCCCATATCCGAGCAGAGCAAAATACTCCAGAAGGCTCTCCTACATCCTCCTATTTCCTTCATTTTCATTCTCTCTTTTCTCTATCACTTCTCAGACCAAAAGTAGTAGATACAGGTAGCAATAAAGCAAACAGAGTCTGAAAGTTGTCTCTCCAGGAAAAGGAACAAACCATTTCTTCTTACCACCACCCCCATCTCAAGTGGTAACTCCATCCCCTCCCCAGAATTCCACAGCTCTAATCTCATTAAATAGGGACATCATGGACAAGATGGCAACTTTCCAATATCTACCTGTCTCTCCCTTTCTCCATGTTTAGTCTGCTTCTGTCTAGATTTTCACCAAAACAGAGGGCCCATCAAAACCTACATTAGATCACCATCTTCAACATCCCAGAGAGGTTTTTTACTCAGGTTTTTTTCCCAGAAAAATCATGGAATATCTGAAGATTGGAAGAGCCATTTAATGGAAGAGCCATTAAATATTTTCTGACCCAGCCATGTAATTTTTAAAAAATGATAAATTGAAGACACAGAGAGTGTAAGAAACTTCCCCAAGATCATGAGACTGCTGTATGATAAATTCAGAGCTGGAAAGGAGCTTGTAGCTCATCTAGTCCTTATCCATGAACACTGGAGTCCCAGACTTAGCCAGGGTTATAGAGCTAGTCAGTGGAAAAACCTGGGACTCCCGACTTTCATTTTATCAAGTTTTCTCTACTCAAGGGAAGGCATAATTGGGTTTGCCCATATATTGAATCTCTTACCAGCAGGTTTTTTGCATAATTGGGCTGGCTCACATGATAGGCAGAGCATAAGCAAGTATAATAGGGTCTCAACTCTCTAGCCCACAAATCCGTGGAATATGATTCTATCAAAGCCTGTGAATGCAGAGTTTTGTGTGTAAAGATGAGATAAATCCATCAACCAAGCGACTGGAAAATGAACCTTAGCATTCAGTATGTTTTTAAACTCTACTTTTTTCCATTTGTGCAGATATATATAACTTCTGACCAAGACTGACAGTATAGCTGATGAAATGTGATTTAGCATAAATAGTACAGAATCAATGAGGCTAGTTTTAGCTATCTCACTTTATTCACGTTAGCCCTGTGACCTAAGGCAAATCATTCCCTCTTCCTTTGACTCAGCTTCCTCATCTGCTAAATGGAGATAATCCTTGACTACCCATTTCCTTGGATTAAAAGGAGAACCAAATGAGATCATAGGTGAGAAAAGACTTGGAAAAGTGAAAAATATTATACAGTGCAAAAGTAGGTTATTATTTTCTGTACAACTGTAAAAGCAGCTCAGGCACATCATCACATCCACCAGATCTAAATAGTTATCATTCTCCCACTCATTAATCTGATTTTGTGGGCACAAAGCCACAGAAGTTGGTCACTGAATTTGTCCAGAGCAAAGAGAAAGGATATACCTTTCATAACTCTTAACTTCTTATAGGAGTTAACATCACCAATCCCCACCTTGGGACAAAGAAGTGGTCTTTTTGACCTTAAATAATTCATTGTTCCATCTCTCATGCATGGAAGGCAATGTTGATTCTGGGAGCAGGGAATTGGGGCTATAGCTCATCACTTCCCAACTAAATCAGGTTAAAGTAGAGCATTTAGAAAAATCTCTGATTTTAGGAATTAGAAAAGAAAAAGAAGAGGAGAAGAAGAAAGAGGGAAAGGGAGAAGAGGAGAGGGGAGGGGAGGGAAGGGGCAAAGAGGGAAAAGGAAGGGAAATTTCCATATATGTTTATGATCTGAAATGCCTAGAATTCTCATGATGAAAGAAGGCAGCAGGAAAGAGTTTGCTTATCACCATTTTGTCTTACACATTACAAAGTCTGAATTGAATTTTTTGTATACAATAAAGACCAGACACCAGGAAAGAGTATTGCAATTTGAACCCCTGTTCTACTCCTTGCTCTCTATAAGTCTTGGAGAGCTCATTCAGTCTCTCATTCAATTTCCTCCTTTGCAAAATGAATGGATCGGACTATTTGGGTTTCGTAACCATTTTTTTTTTTATGTCATGGACCCCTTTGGCCAATGGACTCCTTTTGGAATAATGTTTTTTCATGCATGAAATCAAATGCACAGGATTACAAAGGAACCCAATGACAACGAATGTAGCCATCAGCATACTTGTTTTGTTTTTTCATTAAATTCATGGGCTCCGTGTTAAGAACCCCTGGACTAGATGGATGGCAAAGTCTATTCTTGCGCTAAATCCTAGTGTTTATGTTCCCCAAGCCAGTTCTAACTAGATTATTCACTGCTGTGGGTCACCAGAATTCAAAACCAGCCTGAACTGGTTCTTATGAGCTAATCTTAAAAAGAAAATACCTATAGATTCACATTAAGTTGAATCAAGTCAAATCAAATGTTGAGTTTCCTTCGGAAAAATCAATACCCTTGTTTTAAGAATACTAATTGGAATGAAGTAATTGTAAGTCAATCTGAGGTGGAGTTCTCCAAGAGCACAAGACTTGTGGCATTGTCTAGGCACAGGGGTGGGGAAGTCCAAACATTCAAGTAGATCAAAGTCTTAGAGAAAGTTATCATTTCACCAAAGCAGTAGCAACAAATGGCAGTGAAGAAGACTAGCAGAAAAGCAGAGAAGCAGTAGGTAATGGAGTCTCCATTCAGCAAATAAGCAAATAAATGGAGAGTTCCAACAAGTGAGATCTATGATCACCCAGCAATGCAGTAGAAGAGTCTGAATGCAATAAGTCTTGAGTGGATGCCTCAGAGCAGAGAGGTAACAATGTTTGAACCAAGCCAAGGCACTGGGAAGGTGGAAATGACTTCCTTACATGGGGGGAGTCTTGTGTTGGGGTGTGAGGCAGAGCTCTACCTCTGGGGATCTGTTGTCTTCTCTAATGTCATGCAAGTATCTAGCCCTTGTGTATCAACAGCTGGAAATCTTTGGTGACTTGATCAAATGAATTGATACACATAAAGGTCTTTTCAGACCTTAATGTGCTATTATGTTATTATCATTTTCTCGTTATTTACTTTGGTATTCTGCCCTAATTAAATCATTTTCTACTTTATTCATGTCTGCAGTTTCTTCTCAGTAAAAATTTACTGGATTGGGATAGTAGCCAAACGGTACTGCTGGTTGTTATTTAGTGTTTTCAGTCCTGTTTGACTCTTTGTGCCCCCATCTGGGGTTTTCTTGGCAAAGATACTAGAGTGGTTTACCATTTCCTTCTCCAGTTCATTTTACAGATGGGGAAACTGAGGCAACAGGGTTAAGGGACTTGCCCAAGATCACATAGCTAGTAAGTGTCTCAGGATTTGAACTCAGGAAGAGGAGTTGGCCTGACTCTAGGCCCAGCACTCTATCCATCATGCCACCTAGCTGCCAAACAGCACTTTTAAACTCAACACATAGTGGTTTGATAAGGTAGTTGAGTGAAATTCCTTTTATGTATCATTTGACCCCCAATTATTTCTCCCCTATTCTATTTCACTTAACATCTCTGGGTCTCGGTTTCCTTCTCTGTAAAATTATGAAAAGCTGATTAAAAATTCACTTCTTTTGGGCTCAGGACTCATGGATATCCTAAGAATTGTTTGGAGGGGGACCAAGAACCCACATGCTCACGAAGCGTTGTCATCTTGTCTTTATTTAGCTCCACCAAATTACACAGTATGACTCAATATAATGAATGAGTAAACAAAACTTCTGGAAGCTGGATAAATAAACCTTGTGTCTAAATGTATTACTATTTTTCTAATGTGTGCATAAGCTATTGTGATTAATTTTTTTTTAAAAATCCATTGCTGGATCCACAATAACTTTTTGACATCATGCATTCTGTAAGTCAGAGATAGCAATTCAGGTCCTATCATGTGAAAATCTATCACATTAGTTTTTTTAAAAAACATTAAAAAGATGTCCTCATACTTCGAAAGGCTGGGAACCACTTACCAGGTTAAAGATAAGGTCCGTATTTCATATAATGTACCAAGGAGTCAATGTCAAACTGTCCTTAAGACTATTTTCTGTACTCTTTCCAAAATAGGATTAAAAATGTAGATGGGGAGAAGGAAAACCATCTTCAGGAATGTAGAATTAAAAGAAAATATACAAGTAACATAAACACCCATAAACAAAAAACACTTGCATCCTATAGATAGGAGTGACAAAATTGTAGATGGCTTTTATGTTGAATATGACAAATAATCCAATATAGTTTAACATTATTGGTCCTCAGTTTCTATATCTGTAAAATGAAGGGATCAGACTAAATGATCTCCAAAGTCACTTTAGCCCTAAATTCTACAAATCTATGACCTCTGTGTTGCTTCCAACCAACATTTACTGAATACCTTGTCTTAACCAATAGCCATTTCACTTCTGAGGGGACTGATAAAGGTAACATTGATTTAGGGCTTCAGGATGGAGAGAAGAATTAGCAGATAATAGCAATAACAGCAATAGTAATAATAGCATTTCTATGCCTATGATATTGCAGGGGCAGCTAGATGGATAGAGTGCTGGGCCTGAAGTCAAGAAGATTCATCTTCCTGAGTTCAACTCTGGCCTTAAACATGTACTAACTGAGCAAATCAGTTTCCTCATCTGTAAAATGAGCTGGAGAAGAAAATTGAAAATAACTCCAATATCTTTGCCAAGAAAACCCCAGATGGGGTCACAGAGAGTCAAACAAGACTGAAAAATGACTGAACATCAAACATATGCCAGGTATTATGCTAAGAAATTTACAAATATCATCTCATTTGATATTCACAATCCTGAGAGGCACTATAATTATCCCCCTTTTACAGTTGAGGAAATTGGGACAAACAGTCACAGAGATAGTAAGTGTCTGAGTCAGGATTTCAGTTTAGGTCTTCCTAACTCCAGGCCCAGTTCTCAGAGAACTATGGCACCACCTAGCTTCTTCACAGAGCTGGCAGAGAGACAGAGTTTTCTGAAATCTGGAAACTTTTATCTTGAGTGCCACATCTGGAGGATATCTTAAAGCAGAGGCCAGTAAGAAAAGAGGGTTTTCCTCCCACTTACTTTTTAGCTTTCTCACTACACTTTCCTCCCTTCTCATTAAGCACATCCAGTGGATTCTCAGGAATATCATCTGACCAAGTGACTCCCCAAATACTCTCTTTCCATTCCCACTGTCACCACCCTGACTCAGGTCTTTACCACCTCCCCCCTGGACATCTGCAATAGTCTAGTAATTGGTCTCCCTGCCTCTCAGAGACTACCTCTTAAAAGTTAGTCACTTAAGCAACTGCCAGAGTAATCTTCTTAATCCATAACTCAGACCATGTCACTCATTAGCTCAAAAATTTTAATTGCTCCCATTTCAATACCTCTATATATCAATGGAGTTGTCCTCTTATAAGATGAGCACTCCTTCCAACAATTAAGATTGAAAACATACCCCTAATTGTATGCAGGTCTTGTCCATGCTCTCCTATACAGCCTCTATAGAAAGGTCAACCCATATACTCAGGTCCTTCCTCTAGCCATCTTGACATTCATCCTACAGCAACAAGTCAAGGACTCCTCTAGTACTTGGTGACTCACTTTCTTTTCCCACCATGCATTTCTCTGACGACATTCTGCCCACTCCTTTACTTGTGAAGTTCTTCATTGGTGCTACAATCTATTTTCACTTTGATACTCTTTGTACCTCTCTATTATACTTTGGGCAACCTTCAATTTTAATTCTTCAGTGACTGTGGTAGTTCATGTCTTGCACCTACCTATATAGCATCACTTAAAGAATATTGTTTAAAAAAAAGATGAGCCTTGTCTCATTTCTCAAATATATAGGGAACAGGCAAATTTATGAAAATAAAAGCCATTCCTCAACTGATAAATGGTCAAAGGATGTGAACAAGCAGACAATTTTCAATCTCATCATTCTCAGAAATCTCTTAGGTGCATGACTCAGTGTTATCTAATCAGTTGCCAAAATTTTGTTTTTTCTCACTCCCCGTCTCTAATACCTCTTCTCTCTATTTACGCAGCCACCACCTTAGTTCACTTCCTCTAGCCTGGATTATTGCACTGGCCTCTTAATTGGTCTCCCTTATTAAAATCTGTCCACATCTCGCTCCCTCCTCCCCATTACTAGAAAGGTAATTTCCCTTAAGTGCTGATATTGGCTCTCTGTTATCTCTAGGATCAAATAGATGCTCCTCTGGTTAGCTTTTAAAGCCTTTTACAACTTGGCCCCACCTATCTTCTGAGCTTCCCTGGACATCATACTCTGTAAGGTATTTCAATTGATATTCCCTCTGTTTTTCACATATTACACAACATTTCCTATCCCCATGCCTTTGCACTGGCCATCCCCCATACTTGGAATGAATGCACTTTCTCCTCACCTCCATCTCATAGTACCCTTCTTTCTTTTTTTTTAAATTTATTTTATTTTTAATTTATGAAATAAAACAAGTATTTCTATAAGTAATTATGTACAAATTGCTCTTCCTTTCAAAATATATAATAAAGTTAATGTAGCTCAAGTATTACAGACTGCTCTGTATTTAGGTACTCTACATTTATTCTCTTTATTCTGCATATATTGCTTTATGTCTTTTGTTGGAATGTAAGCTCCTGGAGAATAGAGATTCTTTTTTTTATATTTGCATGATCAGTTCATAGCATCTGCCTGGCATATAGAAGGTCTTTCATAATGCTCAATGATTGTTTGAACCAGGAGTAACAAGAAATACCATTTCACAGACCATTTGGTCATCTTGTATATCCATGTTCACAGAGAGCATTTGGAAGAAGAATGCCATGAAAATACTTGTGGCTTATTACCAAGGTAAGTTGCAGAGGATGAAGGAGAGACATTCTATGAAGAACTCTACAAGAACCTCAGTATTACAATGAATCAACATTTTCTAATGCTCAGTGTCCTCAATAAAAGGCTGGAGTAGTGAAAGATGGGGAAAATAGTTGAAAAGATGGTTTAGGGGTAAAAAAATGAGAATTACCAAAGGTTTGCAGATTATGCAATAGTCTCATGATTATATATCATGAATACTGTCTTTAAGAAGTTAATTAGGGAACAGCTAGATGGCACAGTAGATGGAGTACTGGCCCTGGAGTCAGGAGGATGTGAGCTCAAGTCTGACCTCAGGCACCTGACATTTACTAGCTGTGTGTGACCTTGGGCAAGTCATTTAACCCAATATACTGCCCCTCCCAAAAAAAGAGGATGTAACAACAGATATAGTAAATATCAAATAAAAATGAATTTATTCTGTTTTAATAAAGAAAAAATAGTTTCCAATATAGCAGTCATTCTCAAACCACCTGCACAATTCAACCACTACCTTGTTGTAGCAAAGACCATAATTCAATATCAAACTAGAAAAATTAAAATGACATAATCCCAGGTTGCCCTAATTTAATAAACTATAAATACCACCATCACTCCACCCACCATGAGAAACAGATTAAAGAAAAAACATAGATGCAGATTATTACCATTTCCTAAGGAAATTTAACTCATGTAAGTCAAATTGCCAACCACAAAGAGACCCAAAGAGTCTAAAAACCATGTAAGCAGTAAAAATTCAATCTCCTTATCAGGTTAAAAAAATGTGGCAACCAAGGGTAACACTAGAATATAAATTTATAAAATATTACAGAGGAAGATGGTAAAAGATTATGAGCAAAATTGCCTTACATAGCAACAAGCAGTGAAAGGAGTTCTGTACTTTGCGGAAAGCTGAGCAAGAAGACCGTGCTCAGACATAGTCGATACACGGTCATTTAAAGTCATTTAAAGGTCCGCATTGCCTTTGGAATAAAGATTGACTTTCTCAACCTGGCATTTAAAGATCCCTAATCATCTAGCTCCAATCGAACATTTCAGGTTTATCTCACACTATTCTCTTTCATGTACTCCGTGTTCTAGTCAAACTGAACTATTTGCTGTTTCCCACATTAGTACTGACTTTTCCCATAGGATCACAGATGTAAATCTGGAAGGGACCTCAGAGGACCTCTAGTCCAAGTCCGTCATTTCACAAATGAGAAGACTGAAGCCTAGGAAGCTTAAGGGACTTGCACAAGATCACACAGACAGTACGAATCAGAAGTGAGATTTGAAACCAGGTCCTGTGACTCCCTAGTCTCTGCATCTGCAGACACATTGCCTGAATCTGGCCCCCATTCTATAACCTCCATCTCCTCTTACTGAAATCCTTCTCTTTCTTCAAGGGCTAAGGCAGGGACAACCTCCTCTAGGTAATCTTTAGTGATATCCCTCTTTTTGTGAACTTCTCTAAGTATCTTGGCACAGAGCCGTGCTAAAGAAATATTTATTGAATTGACTCTAGTTAAATGTAATATGTACTATATTCATTGCTTTGCCTTGCGTGTTCAAGCTAAATTGTCATACAGGCTTTAGCTTGGAATGATTGTTACCAAATGGGTATACTTTAGTAGCCTGCATATAAAAATAATCTTTGTTTTGCCTATTTTCACTAATGACTATTTATAAAATGGAAAGATGCTAAAGAAATTTGCAGTAATGATGACTTCATTTGTATCTTTCCCCCTCTACCTACTTTCATCTTAGCTCCAGTCCGAAAAAAAAAATTCTATAAGTATATTTGGTAAATTATACTCCTGCCCCCAAGTCATGGATCTCTTTGCTCTATTTTTCTTAGCTATGTAATTTAACTAATCCAGTGGTGTTGTGTCTGAATGTATCTTACACAATGCTAATTTTCTATCATAATATCCAATCTGACACTCTACTAGCTTATGGCTAATAATAGTAATGAGCCATATTGTTTTCATGCCTTAATGTCTACGAAGTCCATTTCTCACAGAGATAGGTCAGCTTGTTCCATTGTTTTCCAGTTGTGTCAGACTCTGTGACCCCATTTGGGGTTTTCTTGGCAGAGATACTGGAGGGTTTTTGCCATTTTCTTTTCCAGATAATTTTACAGATGAGGAAACTGAGGGAAACAGGGTTAAGTCACTTGCCCAGGGTCACCCAGCTAGAAAATGTCTGAGGCCAAATTTGAACTCAGATCATGGCAAACCACTCCAGTATCTCCACCAAGAAAATCCCAAATGAAGTCACAAAGAGTTGAACATGGCTAACAACTTCCTGACTCCAGGCCAGGCACTCTATCCACTGCACCACCCAGTAGTACAAGCATTATTATCTCTGTTTTACAGCTGAGAAAACTTGGGCACAGAGAGATTTCCTGATCTGCCAAGGATCACACAGTAATTAAGTCTCAGAAGCAGAATCTGAAATCCAAATCCCTCCTGACTCCAAGCCTACTTATTTCTCTCCACTATGCTAAGAAACCCATCAGACTTTAACGTCACTCTCTAGATGAATTTAGAGGCATTAAGCATACAGACTGCCTTTGTCATAATGCCCATTGACATCAACTTAGCACTGAAATTGGTTCCTGGGCTATTTCTTGAGACAATAGCTCACTTACCTCTGAGTATAAAAGTGCCTTTCCCCCCAACCCCCAAGCATGTGGTACAATTATACATGACACTGTTGATGGAGAAGGCAAAGATAGCAAGTAAATTACTACATAATCATAGTCTGGTAGCTCTTACAATGGCAGTGGGCTGGGAAAAATTAATAGCAATTTTGAAAACGCACTGGTGTGGGTTTGGAAATGCCATACTAATGTTCATATCAAAAATGATGTCTTTTTTTTCCCATGAAACTTTTCGCTGAAATTGGAAAATGTTCTCTTCTCCCACTGACCATAATCCATCTTAGGCCTTTTTTTCAAACAGATGATTCAACAACTGGGCACAAGGAAAAGGAAGGAGTGAGGATATTTAATATAGGAATTGTTACATGTAACAATCTCTCCTAGAGCTGGAAAGGACCTCAAAGACCATCACCATCCATTTATTGTTGTTCAGTTATTTTGGTTGTGTCTGATTCCTCATGACCTTATATGGGGTTTTCTTGGCAAAGTTACTGGTGTGGTTGGCCATTTCCTTCTCTAACTCATTTTATAGATGAGAAAACTGAGACAAACAGGGTTAAGTGGCTTGTCCAGGGTCACACAGCACAGATAGTGAGGCCAGATTTGAACTCAGGAAGATGAGTCTTCCTGACTCCAGATCCAACACAGTATCCATTGCATCACCTAGCTGTCTGTCAGCATCCATGTCCTGTCATTTTACAAAAGGGGAAGCAAAGACCCACACAAGAGAAAGGATTTGCCCAATGCCCCACAGCAGAGTCAGGGCTAGAATCTAGGCTTCCTAATTCCCAGTTACTTGTTCTTTCCTTAAACATCAAAATCTTAACAGACAATTAATTGAGGAGAGGGTTGACAATGCCATCTATATAGTCATAAAATCTCAGAACTAAAAGGAACCTCGGGAATTAGACATTCTAGTCTGACCCTCTTAGTTTACGGATGAGGAGGGTAGGATTCAGTTCTCCATGGAGTGATTTGCCCAAGGTTACATAGCAAATCTGTAGCAGAACTAGGACTAGAATCCAGTTATCTTGAGCCTCAGTTTCACATGTGAGAGGTAACATGGTCTAGTGATGGAGTGCTGGACTTGGAGTCAGATCTAAATATCTCATGGGCTTGTGATGTTTTCTGGTTAACAGTTCAAATCCTATCTCTGACATTTTACTGGCAAAGTGATCATGGATTAATTACTTAACCCCTCTGAAAATTATTTCCTCATCTATTCTATGTAGATAATGATGCCTGAAGTACTTAAATCACAGGATTGTCATGAGGGTCAAATCAGAGAAGATACAGAAAAGGTGTTGAAAATGTTGAAGTGCCATATAAATATCAGCTACTACTCTTTCTACTGCACTGAAATACTTAGACTCGTAATTTCTTTGTTAATTTAATTTAATTTTATTATTTCATATATTTGTTCTTAGTTTTCAACATTCACTTTTATAAGATTTTGAGTTCTAAATTTCACCCCCCCAAAATGGCATGCCATCTGATATAAATTATACATGTATGAGCACATTAAGCATTTTTCCACATTAGTCATATTCTGAAAGAAGAATCAGAACAAATGGGAAAAACCAAAGAGAAAATAGTATGCTTCAATCAGCATACAGACTCCAGAGCTCTTTCTCTGGATATGGATAGCATTTTCCATCATGAGTCTTTTGGAATTGCCTTAGATCATTGCCTTGCTCAGAAGAGCTAAGTCTAACAAAGTTAGTCATCATACAATGTTGTTTCTCTGTACAATGTTCTCCTGGTTCTGCTTACTTCACTCGACCTCAGTTCATGCAAATCTTTCCAGGTTTTTCTGAAGTCTACCTGCTCACCATTTCTTATGGAATAATAGTTCGACTCATTATTTCAAAGCAATGAATGGTAGCCTTTTGGTGTAATGGTCTAATCATGTCAAAATCCAGACTATTCGCTACCCATTAGTCAAGGGATACTACAGAGGAAATGGAGTAGAATGCCCCAGATATTGAAGAAAAGACTTGAGAAATCAGCTAATCCAATTTCCTTATTTGACAGATAAGGAAGCTGAGACCCAGAAAAGTGAGGTGACTTCTTTGGGATCATCATTTGTAGCATTTGATCCTAGTTCTTGATTTTTAGCCTACAGCATAAATCATACTGAATGCTTCACCCTATCTATCTATACAGCAGGCAGGATCCTTAGTTCATTAGTCTGAATAGTTCGTAGAGTGTTATATTTGGTAAGTACCTCAGAAAAAAGATAAGTTGCTGCAGGCCTTAAACCACCTCCTGCCACAAACTCTTTATATTCTTTTATCTTCAAAGTGTTTTAGTCTTCAAAAAAAATTCAAAATCTAACACATGGGAAATGATAGAAAATGGAAGTTTATAAGTTCAGTTATGTATATTTGTGTATTTATACAAATACATATTTATATATTACATATACATATACACATTTGTGGGTGCAAATATGCATATATATCTTTCTACAAAATATATACAGCATTATACTTATTAAAAAGTTTTTCATGCATGCAAAAGTTAGACATGAATAGAAGAGAACTGAATAGAACTGAACAGAACCAAATATTTTGCACTAGACAAATCTATAGATCTCTGGAAGTCTTAGGGAAATTGGCTAATCAGTATCCGGTTAATGTAACATGGGTAGGAATTGTCATATTTTAACAAGAAATTCCAGACCAACTTCAGTCCCACAAGAGCAAAGGCAGGGAGCTTTTGATTACTGGAGAAAGGTTAGGCTCTCTAAGAGTCTTATACCTAGAAACAAGGGAGGAGAATTACATCAGACAGTACCAATTTGGGGAGGGGTGGTGGTACAGTGGTACCACAGTAAAAAACCACACAGAAAGGAGGTGCCTTGGGAAAGAAGAAGGTAGCAGATGCAGATGGCATGGAAGGGAGATGTAACTTGGTATGTAGGGAGTGTTGGGGAATTCCGGAACAACCCTGAGACAAATTGTAGGCTACATTTAGAAAAGAAAGGCAGGTAGAAGCAGAGAACAGTACTGCTATTGCATCCCAGAACCTGAGTGGTCCTAGCAGACTCCTGATGACTCTCTGGAGCCAAGTCAAGAGACTTCTACAGCTTTCTGATGAGGTTCAGAGATTCCATGTTGTAGAGTTCTCTATTCTCTAAGTTGCATTAGTTATCTATGTTAATATCTTGCATAGCAGGAAAAAAGAAAGAGAAAATCTTCATTAGGGACACCGAGAACATGCTGATAGGATTAACTGATACTTTTTCTTCTTGTAAGTTTTCCCCAAAGGCTTTCTATTCTCTTCTCCATCTATGGAGTTATAAAAGATTTCATTCATTTGTACAGGAGAGCAGAAAGGACTTTATTAGTTGATTTTTAAAAATCAAAAAGCATTTATTAAGTACCTATTTGTGAAAGACACTATCATAGACACAAAAGGAAAAAGTCTCTGCTTTAAAGAACCTTAAATTTTGAAGAAATAAAACAATTGCACAGATAAGTAAATTATTTCAGGAGGGAAAGAGCACTAGCTTGGGGAGACCAGGAAAGAATTTCTATAGTAGGTCCAATCTGAACTGAGTCTTGTGGGAAACTAAGGATTCCAACTATTGGAGAAGCCATCCATGCTAAGGTCTAGAGGGAGGAAATTAAAAGCCAAATTTAAGAAACAGAAGGTAGGCTAGTTTGACCTGAATATAGTTTGTGGAGGGGAATAATATTAAATAAGTCTGTACCAGTAGATTGTTAATCACACTCTGGAGGTTTTTGAATGCTAAATAAGGATTGTTTTCTCAAGAATGGATTAAATTGGAGGGCCACCAAAGTCCCTTCCATTTCTAAATTGTGTGTTCTTGGGCATCTTTGCTGCCTTTAACTAGTATTTGTTCTTGCTCAACTTCCTTTGCATAATAACCATCAATTCCTTTCAGGGACCAAAGTGGACTTTTTTGCCCAGATTTCTGTATTATTTAAACCCTTGAAATAGATTTTGGGGACATGGGAATCCATCAGAAATTAGGTAGCAACGATAAGGAATTTCTAATTCAAAGGCAGCTGAGACTCTGATCTTTTGAATTGTCATCCTTCATACTCAGAGGACCAAAATGACGTCACAATGGAGGGATCAAAGTAACAATGTATCCAATTGTGACAGATTAGTCCAATATGAGCTTAGAGGGTTCTACTACAGGTCAGGCACAAATAGTCCTTCTGAACATTTGAGATGGAGATGTTTCTAAATTTGCACAACTGGTGTTTCTTTTGATTTACTACAGCAGATATGGGATTGTATCAAGAAAAAAAAATGTGTTTCTGTTTATTCTCTTCAGGCCAACCAGTTCCTTTGAGTTCTTGGATAAGAGACAACAAAGTCCCAAATATGTGTGTGCACACACATTCACACTAATCTCCACCAAGAAAAAAGTAGAGATAGCATGATGGAGTAGAAAGTCTACTAGATTTTGGAGTAAGAAAACCTGGCTTTGGATTCTTTATTACAAGTCACTTAACCTCTCCACTTCTCAGTGATTTTACCTAAAATGAGACAAATACTCTACATAATCCCAAAGGTATTCATTGCTATGAAATCTTATGATTCAGGGATGTCAGATGGAATCCCCTGACTACTGTCTTTTGGGCATTCTGAACCAATACAAGGAAGAGAGAGAGAGAGAGGGAGAGGGAGGGAGGGAGGGAGAGAGTCAGTCCTAAGAGAGTTGCAAGGAAAGAGCTTCATTGAGAGAATAGGAAATGATAGCCCTAAGTTTACAGAAGAAATGTTATCCCAACAGATTTACAGGTGATTTGGACATGAGAATTTCAATTTTGAAACACTCTTGAGGTTTTCCTGAGACCCCTACAACATGCAGAGAACCAGTAGAGAGAGGTACAGTTGAAGTCTAGTTTACTCATCGAAAGTGAATTAGAAGTTCTAGTATCTTGTAAGCATTCATAATTTGTATCAACAACATCTTAAGTGTGACATGGGGTTCATCAGTATGGGGAGAGGCATGGACCAGGATAGCTAAGTCAAGAATGTCAGGATCAGGGAAAACAATAAAGGTCTTTCCAAAAATCCATAGCCTCTGACCCTTCCCACACCTTTGTGTAGCAGAATTCCCCAGGCACTTCAGGTTCCACCATGACTTTCCCCGGTAAGGTTCCATTTTTTCCTTCTACATTCTCAAGCAACATGGCACTTGTAGCAGTAAAATAAATTCTCATGACTCATGAGTTCCTAATGCACTGTGTGAGGACAAGGAGGTGGTCTGGCCTTTTGACTTAGATTTCTCTTTTTCCTTATTTTTTCCTTCATAAACATATTGGGCAATGTTCTTAATTTAACTTACAGGCTTTTGGACATGCTGAATAATATAACACCTCATGTGACGATATACCATGCCATGTGACAGACATGCCACATCATGGGATTGAAATGCCATGGCATTTGACAGAAATGCAGTATCATATGATGATTCACACTGTCATGTGATAGATGCACGATGACATCTGATAGGCATGTTATGTCATGTGCCATAAAACCTAGGACATATTATGTCATGTAACCCATAGGCTATATCATATGATAGATACAACGTGTCATGTGGTAGATAAACCTTGTCATATGACAAATATGCCATACAGACTAATGTGTTTGTGATGGCAATCAAAATAGGACTTTTTGCTGGTTTTTGTTTTAGTATAATCAAGTGCTTCCTTGAATCTTGCCTTTATCAATCAAGAGTCTTTACAAGGAGCAAAGTACAGAAATAAGAGCTTCTTTAACTAGACACAGTACATGTATTTGTATTGTTAATGTGATTAAAGATCTTCCCTACCCATTAATGGATCTACCCATTAAGTGGAGTTTGATAAGGGAAGATTTGCAGGAACACCCACAGCTTTTGTTAATGAGGCACAACCCTCAAGGGTTGTGATGCCCTCTAGCTCTAAAATGGTATAAATACTTTGAGAGTGAGGTTTTGGGGCTTGGTTTTTATAATAAGGTTTGAGTGTCAGATGAGGACTATGGGAAGCCGCTAAAGGAGCCTCCTGGCTTTGAGAACCTAGATGTCATGCTTCTGTCTCTGGCAATTATGGTCAGACAGCTGCACCTGTCTGTTGAATTATGATCACACAGAGGAAACCATGTCTGTTGATTACTTTGGGATTCAGGGTATTGACTCCCCTGAACTAGGTGAATGATATATGTGCTTGACTATATGATTCTTACATATGCTTGATTAAAGTGATTGTTAGCCCCTCAAAAGTTGCCTTTCCTTTTATGAATGCAGATCTAAGAATCTGTGATAGCAGATCCCCCCATGTATGTTAGGGTGCTTACTGATACAGTGTCATATGATATTCTGTGTTATTTGACAGACACATGACATAGTGTGTTATCACATTATGTAGCATGATGGGGCAGCTAGGTGGTGCAATGGATAGAGCACCAGTGCAGGAGTCAGGAGGACCTGAGTTCAAATTTCACCTCAGACACTTGACACTCACTACCTGTGTGTGACCTTGGGCAAGTCACTTAACCCCAAATGCCTCATCCTGGGTCATCTCCAGTCATCCTGATGAATATCTGGTCACTGGATTCAGATGGTTCTGGAGGAGAAGTGAGGCTGGTGACCTGCACAGCCCTCCCTCACTCAAAACAAAGTCAGGTGCAAGTCATGTCATCATTTCTCTGATGGCATGGTCTTCTTCAGCAACAAAGGACACACACATATGTAGCATGATAGAACTGATACCTTAAATTACTATGTACAGCTAGCTATTATCATAATTACTACTATTAATAATAATAATACTCCAAGATGCTTGAAACCTGCCCTTAAATGACTTTCTGTCTTCTCATTATGTATTTATTTAAGCTTCAGTTTCATTATTTGACCTCTTAGCGACTAGCATGAATTAAATTCTTTAAGTATTGACTGATTTGACTTCTTTACTGTGCAAGGGACTCTCAAAAGGCCTCTCTAGCACCACATTTCAACAGCTTTGACATTGCTGCTGAAAAAATCATAGCTTGGACTATATGGACCTTTGTTGGCAAGGTGAGGTCTCTGCTTTTTAGTATGCTGCCCAGATTTGCCATAGTGTCTTTTAATTTCATGGCTGTAGTTACTGTCCACAGTGATCTTTGAGCCCAAGAATACAAAAACTGACACTTGCTTCCATTTCCTCTCCCTTTATTTGCCAGGAAGTGACAAGGCTATTTGCCAAGATATTGTTTATTTTTTTATGTTAAGCTTCAAGCCCACTTTTATACCCTTCTTCTAGAATTTTCATTCACAGGTGATTGTGCACTCAGTGTAGCCTCTGAGAGTGCAATGCAACAGAATATGGATCAGTTATCCACCAAATGTACTCATTCTGGCCTGACAAATCACAATAAGGAAAAAAGTTCTCCATCAGCCAACACCACACCATCCACATGCAGAATCATTAGTTACAGCAAACGGGGAAATTCTGGATGCTGTGGATGAGCTGACTCACCTTGGCAGTACATTTTCCAGAAATGTCCACATAGGTGATGAGATTGTTGCACACATTGCCAGAGCTTGCTCAGCATTTGGAAGGCTCTGAAGGAAAGTGTGGGAGAAAAGAAGTATTAAGTTACCTATCACATGGGAGGTCTACATAGCCATTGTGCTAACCACAGTGTTATACATCTGTGAAATCAGTGCTATGCCAGAAAATTGAACTGCTTCCTTCTTTTAAATAAGAACTGGACAGAGGCATTAAAAGGATAGACAATTTTATCCTTATCATTTTTAACTGTGCTGGTAGCTTTGATTGATGTGTATTCTATCCTCTCTGATGGCAATACTGCTCTGCCAACTCCTACTCTTGGGCCCTTTCCACTACACTGACTGCATCACCTCTGTATCATGCAATTACCCAGTCTCACTGCACACCTCCCTTCCATTAGAGGTCAGTGTCTCACCAAATTTGCATATATTTTGTACATTTCTGATATGACCTCTGCCTTCAGTAAGTCCAAAGACTGAGGCTGTGATCTAGCACATCAGATTCCATACAAAAATAACCATACCACAGATATTTAAAGCTAGAATGGCTGTTAGGGGTACTCTAGTTCAATACTCTTCATTTGAAAAATGAGGAATTCAAAACTCAAAGAATTTGAAAGATTTGCTGACCATAGGAAATTGCCTAATGCCATTTAAATGGTCATCACAAGAAATATGTGGCAGACAGAAACACAGGATCTTAGATGTATAGTTGTAAGGGACCACAGAGGTCATTCAATCCACTCCCTTGCCTCCTTACTTTGCAAATGAGGAAACCGAGACCCAGAGAAGTTAAGTGACTTGCTCTTTGCCCCCCTGGTCTCTTTGTGCCTTTCTGGAACTAGAGAGCTTCAGAAGGAGATGAGATAATGGTTGAATAACAATGGACCATATGCTTCAAGAGACTTGGATTTTTGGGCTATGGAATAGCTGTCTTCTCCCCTATTGATTTTGCTTCATATGTTAACTTCTAAAGTCAAGCAACAAGGTTGCTTTTCTGGTATTAGCTACACAGGATATTAGCCCCAGATAATAGCTTTTGTTTCCAGGTGTGAGCTCAAATAGAAAGAGTGGGGAGGGGATGGAGGGGAAAAAAGAGGATAGAGAAAGCAATAGGAGGAGAAGATTAGAGTCGGACATCTCAGGCCATCTTGCCAAATGCTCCCCTGTTGCTCTGCTTCTCCCCACTTGTGTCCAGAAAGTTAGTCAATCAATACACATCTATTAAGGACTTACTATGTGCCATGTACAGTAAGTGCTGGGGATACAAACAAGAAGAAAAAGACAGTCCCTGCTCTCAAGGAGCTTTCAATTTAATAGGGGAGACAGCATGACAACAAATATATTCAAAGCCAGTCATACACAGGATGAATAATAAATAATTAAAAGAGGGAAAATGTTGGGATTAAGCGGGATTAAGGAAGGTTTCCTATAGAAGGGATTTTAGTTAGGATTTACAGAAAGCCAAGGACGTCAGTAGTCAACACAGAGGAGGAAGATCATTCCAGGCATGGGGGATAACCAGAGAAAATGCCTGGAACTGGGACAGAGTATCTTATTTGTGGAACAGCCAGAAGGCCAGCATCACACTGCGTGGATAGGGTATGAAGACAGAGACTGGACCTGTGATTTCACTGGTATAGCAAACTTCCTGAGTGAAGAAATTTCTTTTACTAAAACAAAGCAATTTGCAGTCTTACAAGACAGTAGAACTTCCATAATTCAGGATCCTTCTCCTTATCTTCTTTAGAATTCCCATCCTGGGGCTCAGCCAACTTGACTAGTGAAAAACTTAGGTGAGCACAAACTTGCATAGCCCACTATATCTAATTGGCCTAGATGGCAGACTAGATTGGCTGCACATTAAAGTCCTATTCTATCATCAACCAAGGTCATCTTGCCATCTGCAGAACACCGTATACATATTTCCCTCTACCCTTCCTCTTTTTACCTCCTGGTCTGATCACCGTAATCACGTCAATAACACCATTGCTTCTGGAAGGGGCATGCAAATGACTGCCCTGTGACTTCATTTACAAAATTAGAATGTAAGGAGTAGTTCCTTGATGTCAGGTATTATCAACTCACCCTTCATATTTATATCCTCAGCATTTAATAACTGTCTTTTCATTCATTCAATCCCATTCTTTCACAGCTAAGGAAACAGGGCCCCAGAGATATTTTCTCTCTTCTGTGCCTGAGGATACATTGCCTGAATGGATAGGGGATCGAGATAGAGAAAGAGATAGAGATAGATACTGAACCTGAAATTTCACAGGTACACACAACAAGAGATGTAAGAGGTCTTAGAGTCCAACTGCCTCATTTTACAGTGAAATAATTCCCTTTACCAATACAAAGCAACTGGTAATCTTGGTAATCTCAGCACTGAAAGAGGTACGTGATTCCCAAGGTCATACAGTCAGAAGCAATACTTAAATTCAGGCAGTCAGCCAGCCAGTTTGCATTTATTAAATACCTACTATGTGCCAGACGCTGTGCTAATCTGGGTCATCTTGATTTCAAACCCAGTTTTCTAAACACTACATCACACCGTCCCTATGCAGATGATGGAGAGACAGATAGAAACAGAGAGACAAGCACTTATAGGTCTCATATAGATTCATTTAACCAAAGAGAAGTCCTGTGGGCCTCCTGATGCTATTTGGAAATGTCTATTTTAAAAACTTAGCTTCAAAAAAGGGTTTCACTACTAGCAAACATGTCCACATTAAGAAAAAGGATGAAGGGAGAAACAGGGCTTGCCTCCTTCTCTAGCTTCAGAATTCTTTTATTTATGTGTTTGGAAGAAAATCACCTCCCTCCCCTCATTTTGCAGCTGCCATGATAAGTGTAATGAATCAGCTTGAATTTCCTGAGTCATCATGCTCTCTGATGCCAGCAGAATGGAAGAATGTCAGCCCTCTCAGGCATAGTGAGGTGAAGGATGGGCAATGAAAAAAAGGATTGCACAGAAAAGACATTTTTTTGTAGTCACTGACAGAAAGGTACTACAATACCAGAGGGAGATAGTTGTTTAACCCATTATCCAGACATGTTTGGAGTCTATAGGAAGTCAATGGACCAACTTTCCAAACAGAAGGTGCTAGGAGGGGCAGGCTTAGCTCCCAGAGATATGGAAAAAGTTACATTAAAATTGAGAAAACCTAGTAGAGATTTGTAGAGTGTTAGAAGGACCCTTGGAAAAATTTTAAAGTAAACTCAAAAAGTTATATCTGGAAAGGACTTTTAAAATTTGTTCAATGTAGAATCATAGGTTTAATATTAGAAGAATTTCATATACTCATTTTATAAAAACTAAGGACTTGCTCATAACCCTCAGAAAATCACTCACTTAACCTCTCTGAACTTCAGTTTCTTCATCTGTAAAATGAGGCAGTTGGACTCAAAGACCTCTTACATCTCTTCCAGCCACAGGATTAAAATCCAGGTCTTTTGACTTCAGATCCTGTGTCCTTTCCACTATACCACCCTGTTTCCCATGAGGTCAGTCAGTTCAACCTCTACATTTTACAGATGAGGAAATCTCACTTAAAGAGGTGACATGCTATGTGCAAGATCATATAGGCAGTCATTGGCAGAATTTGAGCTAAGACTCAGGCATCCTCATTCTCAGTCAAACATTCTTCAAGCCTTAGCTCAAACCTTGCTTTCTGCAAGAGACCTTCCTAGTCTCCCTTCCCCACCCCCATAATCGCTAGTACCTTAGTTCTGTAACTACTTCCCATTTACACCATACATATCTTTGATGTAAGTGGTTGTTTGCATGTTGCTTCCCTCGTTGGAATATGAGCTTCTTAAGGACAGAGAACAGGTAATTGTCTTTCTTTATACATCCAGAGCTTATCAGACTTAACCTCACACTTAGTAGGTACATAATAAATGCTGGTTGGCTGATTGAGCCCATGATCTCAGGGGCAGAATTCAAATCCAGTGCTTTTGTCTCTAAGTCATAGCTGCTCCATATTTCAGAACCTAAATCATTTAATTGATCAAGTGGTCAAAACTTTTAAAAATCTAATTATTACCCTCTAACTCAAACCTCATAGGAAGAACTAGGTCCCCCACTGAGACACAGATCCTGAAACAAAAGTTTTCTTTTGGGGGAATATCAGGTCACCCTGTGTTACACAATCTGGCCTGCAATTGCACTTTGTGGCCACATTGTCTGATTTCTCTCACCCCCTGAACATTTCCATTTCCCAAGGAAGGCCTGATAATAGCTAACATTTATAAAGTACTTTACATACGTTATCTCATTTGATCCTAGCCTGCAAAATGATGTGTCATTTGAAACAATGATATTTGATCTTCCTATTGCCTGTATTTTTATTACATTTCATTCATAACCTTGGAAGTGCTCTTCTAACCTCCAAATTCAGCAACTTCTCAATCTACCTTTTGTTGTAGTTGCCGTAGCTATTGTTTAACTTGTTGATCTCAATTTCTTCATCGTTAAAATAGTGGGTTTAGACAAGATGAACTCTGGGGCCTCTTCCAACTTTATATTAACGATTCTAGGGCTAGATGGCATATGATTTTCTCTCCCAACTCTTGATATATGATTCTATATGGATCAGAGAATTAAAAAATACTTGTCCAAGGTCACACAGTTGATAAATGAGAGTTAAGACACACACCCAACTCTTCTGACTCTTAGTCCAGAGGGCTTCCATTATGCTACCCTCCCTTGAGTAGCCTTTCAATTTATCCTCAAATTATCTAATGCATCTTTTATCACCCTCTATCCTTCCAAAGAAGATCATCTAATCCTAGGTCATTTTTATGTGCTTTGGGACACCCCCTTCCCCAATCTCCAAACTGGAAAAAAGAAGCCTGGGCTCATTAAATCCTTGAAAGAAATTAGGTTTATTGGAGACTGAATATGATCCGTCAAGTGAAACAATGACATTTGGTCTCCCTGTTGTCAATGTTTTCTCATGCCTATTTTACTCAAGTGGATAAAATTAGAAATGTTTATCTAACCCCCCAACCCTCTTTCTTCAATCCACTTGTTCTTATTTTTATTGCTAACAACATCATTCTTCTACTAAAGTCTTTATCTGGTGCCTCTTCCTTGGATTCTGAAAGGTGAATTCAGTAAAGTATAAGCTCTGACAAGTTCAGTGAAGCTGAAGGGTACAGGTCTGATGTCTGATGATGGAAAGTGAATCTGTGCTCCAAGAACTGGCCCCAATAAATCAAGATAAGTGCCTCCAAATGAGGTTGGCCATAGAAGCTCTTTGAGAGCATCTGCAGCAACATGGAGAAGGTGCTACTGACAACAATGGAGATAGCTCCCAAGGGAAACCATGGGCCTTTGGAAGCATTGAATGCTTTCCAACATTCCATCTCCCTTTTGCACTGGCCAACGTCCATGACAAAGATGATCTCCTTACCTCTAGCTCTTCAAGTCCCTTGTTCTATGGAGATTAATCTCAGGTGGCTCATCCTACATGAGCTCTTTCCTGAACCATTCAAATACTAATGTTTTCCTCCATGTACTTCATATTTATTCATCTAAGTACATGTTGAATCTTCCCAAGAGAATATAAACTCCTTCAAGGCAAAGACTTTTAATTTTGTCTTTGTATTCCCAGAGTATAGAGCAGTACTTTGCATATAGTAGACAAATAATAAATTCTTCTTGAAAGAACAAATCAGTGAATTGAAAAACTATTTGGGGGTTGTTTTTTTCTCGTCAGCCATAAACCAAAGCTGCACAAAGTACATGAATTTCATTTCTTCCACAAATATAAGGATATGTAGAATCTCTAATCATCAAATCTAGATGAAATCTGTTAACAGCTTCAATGGCAGGGATGAAATATTTTTTCAAAGAAATTTGATGTATCATGTTTGAAAGAAAGAAATAATAATTTAAATGCATTTAATATTTTATGAGCTCCTTCTGGGACCCAGAGGGCTCTTGGACTACTTTCCTAATGCAAACCTCAGAAGCACTTATGCTCAATTGAAAGAGTTTATATAATATGAACTTTATTCTTCTTCCATAATCTATTAAAGTAGGTAGTTTTATTGATAAGGATAATGAATTCACAGATGATATTTTATTTCATGTAGCACAGCTTGGATCACATCAGGTAACTAAAGAAAGAAGAGTAAGGGAAACTGATATTGGAAGGATGAAATAAGCAAAGTTAAAGGGAAGACTAAGTAATCCCTGATTTTTCTCAAAGCATCAGTCTGAAACAGAGTTCCATATCCAAACTGTCAGGACAATACATCCCAGTCACCGTGCTCAATTTGTATGCAATGATGAAATAATGACTTGTGAAAAATGATGCAATGTCAAGATATGAGACCACAGTCATTTTTGTTGCTTTTGAAGACTATTTTTGTTCAGAATATTGCCATTCCCTTTCTATTCTGACTGCCAAAAATAAAGTGGAGGTGTTTTTTGGTTTTGGTTTTTTTTTCCCTTGGTGACTGGAAGATCTAGTCAAATAATCAAGGCTGGGGCATCAATCTGCAATGATTGCAGAATTGGTATCCATTCAACTCAAGTCTCTAGTGGTCATGGACCTTTAGGAAGTGGGACTTGAAATCCTAAAAATCCTGGGACAGTAAGGCAAGAAGGAAATGAGAGAATAGGCAAACTTTTCGCAGATAAAGAAATGAGGACCCAGGAAGTTGCTCAAAGTTACATAGCAAATTTCATATAGTTAAATTTCATTAATTTGCCATCTAATATGGATTTTCCTTATGTGTCAATCTCCCAAACTTGAAGTCAATATAAGCTTCCTCCTCCAAACTTCCTCATATCAGATGTGGACATCACCATCCTTCTAGTCACATGAGTTCAAACTCTCACAATCATTTGACTCTATCCTCTCCTTTGGACCCCATATCCAATCAGTGTCTACATCTAGATATGTCTGAGTCTACAATGTATTTTCCCATTTCTCTCCATTCATATGACCATCCATCTAGAGCAATAGTTCATTAATTGAACTACCAGTTTCTAACCTTTCAGTCTCCAAATCATAATTCATAAACCTGCCAAGAAAGTATTCCTAAAATACATCTGGGGGGGAGGAGCCAAGATGGTGGAGCAGAAAGATTCACATATGCTAGCTCGTAACCCATAGCCCATAAAATACCTGTAAAGAAGAACTCCCAACAAATTCTGGAGCAGCAGAAGCCACACAACAACGGAGTGGAGGAAATTTCTGTTCCAGAGAGCCCTGAAAAACCAACACCAAAGGTCTGTTGCACACCAGACCCAGAGACAGGAGCCCAGCCCTGCCTTGGCCACATGGCACCAAGAGGAGAAGATCCAAGCAGGCTTCAGGGACAGAATCTGTAGTGGCCATGCAGGTCCCACCACCCACAGACACCAAAGGTCAGTGAGAGAGCCTTTTTGGCTGGCCAAGAGGGGAGCGGGGTGTCCCCATAATTCAGGCTCCCTTGGGAGGCAGCAGCAGAAGCAGCAGCAGAAAGGGGCTCCCAAAGCAGACAGGAGCTTGGATCCATTGTTGAAGATCTCTGCATAAAACCCCTGAAGGAACTGAATCCCCTGTGGTGGCCCTACCCCCACTCCAGCACTGAATTTAATCTTACATTGAATAGCAGCCCCGCCCCTGCCAAAAGCCCTGAGGCTGGGAAGCAGCATTTGAATCTCAGCCCCCAAGTATTAGCTGGGCAGATCTGGAGGAAAGGCAGGGGTGGAGAGGAATCTCAGAAGTCAAGTAACTGGCTGGGAAAATGCTCAGAAAAGGGAAAAAAAATAAGACCATACAAGGTTACTTTCTTGGTGCACAGATATCTCTTCCCATCTTTTCAGAGGAGGAAGAACAATGCTTACCATCAGGGAAAGACATAGAACTCAAGGCTTCTGTATCCAAACATCCAAAATAAATATTCATTGGCCTTAGGCCATGGAAGAGTTCAAAAAGGATTTTGAAAATCAAGTTAGACAGGTGGAGGAAAAACTGGGAGGAGAAATGAGAGAGATGCAAGAAAAGCATGAAAAATGGGTCAATACCTTGCTAAAGGAGACCCAAAAAAATGCTGAAGAAAATAACACCTTGAAAAATAGGCTCACTCAATTGGCAAAAGAGGTTCAAAAAGCCAATGAGGAGAAGAATGCTTTCAAAAGCAGAATGAGCCAAATGGAAAAGGAGGTTCAAAAGCTCACTGAAGAAAATAGTTCTCTCAAGATTAGAATGGAACAGATGGAGGGTAATGACTTTCTTAGAAACCAAGAAATCACAAAACAAAACCAAAAGAATGAAAAAATGGAAGAGAATGTGAAATATCTCATGGGAAAAACAACTGACCTGGAAAATACATCCAGGAGAGACAATTTAAAAATTATGGGACTACCTGAAAGCCATGATCAAAAAAGAGCCTAGACATCATCTTCCATGAAATTATCAAGGAAAACTGCCCTGAGATTCTAGAACCAGAGGGCAAAATAAGTATTGAAAAAATCCATCGATCACCGCCTGAAAGAGATCCAAAAAGAGAAACTCCTAGGAACATTGTGGCCAAATTCCAGAATTCCCAGGTCAAGGAGAAAATATTGCAAGCAGCTAGAAAGAAACAATTCCAGTATTGTGGAAATACAATCAGGATAACTCAAGATCTAGCAGCTTCTACATTAAGGGATTGAAGGGAGTGGAATAGGATATTCCAGAAGTCAAAGGAACTAGTACTCAAACCAAGGATCACCTACCCAGCAAAACTGAGTATAATACTTCAGGGGAAAATATGATCTTTCAATGAAACAGAGGACTTTCAATCATTCTTAATGAAAAGACCAGAGCTGAAAAGAAAATTTGACTTTCAAACACAAGAATGAGAAGAAGCATGAAAAAGTAAACAGCAAAGGGAAGTCATAAGGGACTTACCAAAGGTGAACTGTTTACATTCCTACATGGAAAGACAATATTTGTAACTCTTAAAACTTTTCAGTATCTGGGCAGTTGGTGGGACCACACACACACATACACACACACACACACACGTACATGCGTGCATGCACACACACATACACACAAGCACGCACATACAGAGACAGAGAGCACAGAGTGAATTGAATAGGATGGGACCATATTTTAAAAGAAATTAAGGTAAATGGGGAGAGAGAAATGTAGTGGGAGGAGAGAGGGTGAAATGGAATGGGGTAAATTATATCACATTCAAGAGGCAAGCAGGAGACTATTTAGTGGAGGGAAAAAGAGGAGAGCTGAGAAAAAAACATGAAGTTTACCCTCATCATATTCGACTAAAGGAAGGAATAAAATGCACACTCATTTTGGTATGAAAACCTATCTTACAATACAGGAAAGTGGGGAAGAAGGAGATAAGCAAGGTGGGGGGGATGATGGAAGGGAGGACAATGGGAGGAGGGAGCAATTTGAAGTCAACACTCAGGGAGGGACAGGATCAAAAGACAGAATAGAAACAGTGAGGGGCAGGATAAGATGGAGGGAAATACAGTTAGTCTTACACAACACGACTATTATCGAAATCATTTGCAAAACTACACAGATATGGCCTATATTGAATTGCCTGCCTTCCCAAAGGGAATGGGTGGGGAGGGAGGGATGGGGAGAAGTTGGAACTCAAAGCTTTAGGAACCACTGTAGAGTATTGTTCTTGGTACTAGGAAATAAGAAATACAGGTAATGGGGAATAGAAAGTTATCTGGCCCTACAGGACAAAAGAGAAGATGGGGACAAGGGAAGAGAGCGATGATAGAAGAAAGGGCAGATTGGTGATAGGGGAAATTAGAATGCTCGGTGTATTGGGGTAGAGGGAAGGGACAAATGGAGAGAAAATTTAAAACCCAAAATTTTGTGAAAATGAATGTAAAAAGTTAAATAAATAAATTTAACTAAAAAAAAATACATCTAAACATTTCATGTCCTTGATCAAGAAACTTTCATGACTCTCTACTACATCTAGGATAAAATACGAGTTCCCTAAATTGACATTTAAATGTCTCCACAATCCCACTCCAATTTGTCTTTAAAGATTTACTGTTCGGGGGCGGAGCCAAGATGGCGGAGTAGAAGGACGCACATTTACGAACTCCGAGCCCACAACCCATGGAAGTGAGGTAAAAGGAGATCCCCATAAATTCTGAATCTCTGCAGGGGGTGCATAAACATAGGGGAAGAGATTTCCGTTCCACTGAACCCTGGAAAGCCGTCCCCGGGGTCCATCGCACTCCGGAAAGCGGACCCCACCCCCAACCCTGGCCGCGTCCCAGAGAAGCTGACCCGAGCAGACTTCAGAGAGGAAAGCTCCGGGGGAAGCTCCGGCAGCCGGGAAAGTCCCTCCGCTGACAGAAGCTAAAGGTCAGTGAAAAAGAATGCCGGGCTGAAGGAGAGGGGAAGCGGGGCGTCTCCGTGACTCGGGCCCCCTCGGGAGGAAGCAGCGGCAGCAGAGACGGGGGCAGGAAGCGGCGGAGGCAGAGGCGTGGGCGGGCGGCTGAGGCGGCAACGGCCCGGGACTCAGGAATCCCCCAGCAGCAGGTAGGATCTTCAATACTGAAGGTCTTTCCAACCTGAGGGAGCCGAGCAGGGGAGACGGCCCTGCCTCCACCCTGCTCTACTGCTGAACGCCTCTGAATAAAACCCCCAAGGGAGCTGAGCACAGCAGGCGGGGCCCCCCACCCCGCCCCCACCCGCTCCGTTCCTGAAAGTCTCTGTGGAAAGCCCCTGAGGGCCCAAGCTTAGGAGACGGCCCTGCCCCCACCCCTGAGCCAGAACTAAAGCTTGCCGCGGGAAAGCGCATTTGAATCTCAGAGGCCAAGCACTAGCTGGGCGGATCCAGGCGGGGGTGGAAAGGAATCTCAGAAGTCAAGTAACTGGCTGGGAAAATGCCTAAAAAGGGGAAGAAAAATAAGACTTTAGAGAGTTTTTTCCAACAAATGCAAATGATCCCGACCTTCGGATCTGATGGGGAGGACGAGAACGTATTTTTCCGATCAGGGAAAGATGTGGAGGGCGGGGCCTCAGTACCCCAGGCACCCCAGGGGGGTGTTGGGTGGGCTCAGGCCTTGGAAGAGCTTAAAAAGGATTTTGAAAAGCAAGTTAGACAGGTGGAGGAAAGACTGGGAAGAGAAATGACAAAGATGCAAGAAGAGTATGAAAAAAAGGTCAATATCTTGGTAAAGGAGACCCAAAAAAATGCTGAGGAAATTAACACCTTGAAAAATAGGCTCACTCAATTGGCAAAAGAGGTTCAAAAAGCCAATGAGGAGAAGAATGCATTCAAAGGCAGAATGAGCCAAATGGAAAAAGAGGCTCAAAAGCTCACTGAATTTAATAGTTCTCTCAAAATTAGAATGGAACAGATGGAGTCTAATGACTTTACGAGAAACCAAGAAATCAAACAAAACCAAAAGAACGATAAAATGGAAGAGAATGTGAAATATCTCATGGGAAAAACAACTGACCTGGAAAATAGATCCAGGAGAGACAACTTAAAAATTATGGGACGACCTGAAAGCCATGATCAAAAAAAGAGCCTAGACATCGTCTTGCATGAAATTATCAAGGAAAACTGCCCTGACATTCTAGGACCAGAGGGCAAAATAAGTATTGAAAGAATCCATCGATCACCACCTGAAAGAGATCCAAAAAGAGAAACTCCTAGGAACATTGTGGCCAAATTCCAGAACTCCCAGCTCAAGGAAAAAATCTTGCAAGCAACCAGAAAGAAACAATTCCAGTACTGTGGAAATACAATCAGGATAACCCAAGATCTAGCAGCTTCTACATTAAGGGATCGAAGGGCGTGGAATAGGATATTCCAGAAGGCAAAGGAACTAGGACTGAAACCAAGAATCACCTACCCAGCTAAACTGAGTATAATACTTCAAGGGAAAATATGGTCTTTCAATGAAACAGAGGACTTTCAATCATTCTTAATGAAAAGACCAGAGCTGAAAAGAAAATTTGACTTTCAAACACAAGAATGAGAGGAAGCATGCAAAAGAAAACAGCAAGGAGAAGTATTAAGGGACTTACCAGAAATGAACTGTTTGCATTCATACAGGGAAGGACAATATTTCTAACTCTTAAAACTTTTCAGTATCTGGGTGGTTGGTGGGACCACACATACACATGTACACGCATGCACACACATACACACATGCATTCACATGCAGAGACAGAGAGCACAGATTGAACTGAATAGGATGGGACCATACCTTAAAAGAAATTAAGGTAAATGGTGAGAGAGAAATGTAGTGAGAGGAAAGAGGGGGAAATGGAAGGGGGTAACTATATGTCATATAAGAGGCAAGTAGGAGATGTTTTTAGTGGAGGGAAAAAGAGAAGAGCTGAGGAAAAAAACAAACAAACAAACAAACAAACAAAAGTTTACCCTCATCACATTTGACTAAACGAAGGAGTGAAATGCACACTCATTTTGGTATGAAAACCTATCTTACAGTATAATAAAGCGGGGGAGAAGGAGATATTGGGAGGGGGATAATGGAAGGGAGGGCAAAGGGAGGAGGGAGCAATTGAAAGTCAACACTTGGGGAGGGACAGGATCAAAGGACAGAAGAGAAACAATGAGGGGCAGGTTAAGAGGGATGGCAATTCAGTTAGTCTTACACAACACGACTATCAGGAAGGTCATTTGCAAAGCTACACAGATATGGCCTATAATGAATTGCCTGCCGTACCAAAGGGAATAGGTGGGGAGGGAGGGATGGGGAGAATTTGGAACTCAAAATTTTAGGAACAATTGTTTAGTATTGTTGCAACTAGGAAAGAAGACATACAGTTAATGAGGAATAGAAAATCATCTGGCCCTACAGGAGAAAAGAGAAGATAGAGACAAGGGAAGGGAGGGATGACAGAAGAGAGGACAGATTGGAGATAGGGAAAATTAGATTGCTTGGGGTATTGGGGTGGGGGGAGGGGAGAAAAGGGGAGAAAATTTGGAACCCAAAAATTTGTGAAAATGAATGTAAAAAGCTAAATAAATAAATAAATAAATAAATTTAAAAAAAAAAAAAAAAGATTTACTGTTCATTGCTCTCCTTTTCTTACTCTGGATTCCGATCTGGCGGAGTGGTCTTCTTTGTTATTCCCTGATCTCCCACTTCCTCAATACTACAAAGGCTGTTGCTTCTCCGTGACTAACTCTATACCTCCACTTCTAATTCTTGGCCTCCTTCATGGCCTAGCTCAGGTTCTGTATCCTACAGGAAAGTTCTTTTAACTCTTCTAGTAATAACCTCCCTCCCTCTTCGAATAATCAGTTGTCTTTATTTGTTTGCATGTTGTATTTCCTTAGTAAAGTATGAGCATTTTGAGGAGAGGACTTTTTTTTTCATTCTGTCTTTGTCTCCTCAGAACTTCAAAATAGAGTATCTTCCACGTAATGAGTGCTTAACGGATGTTTGTTCAATTAGATTGTATTTTGGACCTGTTATAGATATGTTATTAGACATAAGATCAAATTACAATTAGATTGATATAAGACTTAAGCTTTGGACAATAGACCCCATCCTCTAGGACTCTAACCAGAAATTGATCTTTATGAATTAATCCAATGTCACACTACTCTTACCTCTAAGATCAGTACCCCAGGCACCAGACTCCTCACCTTAAAGACTAGAGAATGTAATACCAGACCCTCAGCTCAAGGACCCTGTTTCAGACCAAGAATTCAGATACCAGACCTCTTGTTACCAAGATCTTATCTGTAGAAAAGACCACTGACACCAGGACCAATCTAAAGAAAAATAGCTTCTTACATTCAAAGACAAATTTGCAGATAGATGTTATAAAGATGATATCTTTATTCAGCTGCAAAGGGGTTCATATATCCAAATGCCATGATCTGATTGGCTGTTAATGTTGTTCAGTCATTTCTCAATCACATCCAGCTCTTGGTGACCCTATCTGAGGTTTTCTTGGCAAAGATGGAGTGGTTTGCCATTTCCTCCTCCAGTTCATTTTACAGATGAGGAAACTAAGGCAAACAAGCTAGTAAGTATCTGAGACCATATCTGAACTCATGAAGATGAGTCTTCCTGATTCCAAGCCCAGTGCTCTATCAACTGTGTTACCTAGCTGTTCCCCAAAAATCTTTGTGACTCCAACTGGAGTTTTCCTGGCCGAAATACTAGAGTAATTTGCCATTTCCTTCTCCACATTATTTTACAGTTGAGGAAACTGAGGCAAACAGGGTTAAGTGAGTTGCATCACATACCTAGTAAGTGTCTGAAGCCACATTTGAACTCAGGTCTTCCTGACCCCAGGCCCAGTACTCTATCCGCTGTGCAACCTAGCTGCCCAAACTAAATGGTAACGCTTTCTTACTGTGGAATGGATAAATCTCTCCACTGTTCAGCTGCTCAAATGATTTTCCTAACGTGCTCATCTAGTTTGTTACCTTTCTTCTCAATGAATTACAGTGACTTCTTGTTACCTCTGAGATCAAATATTTTTGGCATTTTACAACATTTGCAGCCTGACCCTTTCTCCCTTTTCTGTCTTCTTTACTCCCCTCCAAGACTTCTACAATCCAGCTACAATGGGCCTATTGGCTGTTCCTCACAATACTCCATCTCCAAAGTCTTTGCCCTGGTTGGCTCCCATGTCTGGAATGCTTTCCCTCCTCACCTCTTCCTCTTCATTTCTCTGACTTTCTTCAAGACTTAACTCAAATCTAACCTGCAGGAAACCTATCCAGGTCCCTGAACACTGCTAGTACCTTCCCCCATGCATTACCTTTCATTTATACAGGATATATCCTATATGTAGTTACTTGCATGTTGTCTCCCCACAGGCTTCTTGAGAGGAGGGACTGTGCTTTTATCTTTTTTTGTATCTCCAAGATGTAGTATGGTACCTGGTACATAGCAAGTGCTTGTTGGTCCTGAAGTTGTACAGCACACAAAACAGCAAATACGACAAAAATAATGAGACAGACATATCAATGCATTATTGGTGGAGCTGCAGTTTCATTGCCTGGGGAATGACTAAACAAATCGTGGTACATATATATTATGGAATAGTACTGTTCTGGCAGAAACAAGCATGATGAATGCAAAGAAGTATAGGAAGACTTATATGAACTAATGTGAAATAAAGGAAGCAGAATCAAAAAAGACAATATACAAAAATGGAAAGGGAAACAACCATAAAATCATCAAAAATGAATGCTGAAGAATTATAAAGTACAAGTTTGACCATAAAGAAAACCTTTGAGAAGACACCTCCGTTTCTTTGCTGAGGCTGGAGGGTTTTCTATGGGTGTAGAACAATGCACATACTGTCAGGATTCTTTTTAGTGTTTTGATTGGGTTTTGCCTATTTTTCTCTACTTCTTTTTCTACTTTAAAAAAAAAATCTTTGTCATAAGGCGTAACTGAGAACGAGAGCGATACGGAGGAAAATTTAGGTGATATAAAATAAAAGCTCAATAAAATTTTATTTTCAAAAATAAATGCTTGCTGTCTTGTAGATTAGTTGTAAGATTGGTAAAATGCCAACAATACAATAAAGTAAAAGCGGCCCCGCCCTGGAATTCAGGGAAATCTGGAAGCTAGATCCAACTTTGCCATTAATTGAAAGGGTAACCTTGGGAAAAATTGCTCCATTTTCCCTCAGCTGTGCAATGGGATTAATAATGCTCAAAGGCATTGTGAGGGGAATCTGCCCCATTTCTTTTAATTTGTGATTTATGGGAAAGTTTTTAGGAAGAAAGGAGCTATAAATATTAGCATTAAAAAAACTCAAGGCTTATTCATTGTTTTCTGTCACCTCATCAGTTTCTTTATTGCTCACATGGGGGTCAACACCAGGTCCTGTGGAGTTTTTTTCATTTTTCAGCCCAATAACAAAGACAATTCATATTTACATAATACTTCATTAGAATACCTCATTTTATCTCATTTGACCCCCTTCCCCTTGAGTGCAGCTATTATTATTATCTCCCTTATCTACCAACCTGCTTGCCTTTCATTTAGCCCTCCACTTTTCTCTCTTCCAGTATCCAGCTGACCCCTTTATCCATATCCCCACAATAGGAAGTCTGAAGAATCCACTCTACTCTGACTCATTGCCCTCCCCCCTACACATGGATGCCACTTTGATAATCAGGTAGCCACCAGCTATCATCCTTCTCTTAGGATGGAGGACCACTGGTCCTTGCCAGCATCCTCCAGAACCTAGACACTGCCATCCATAAGGACTCATGGACCTCTACATCTGCACTGCAGCTGAGCCCTAAGAATTACCAGATCTTTCCATTTAGTCTACAGCTGAAACTTCAATGTATATTTTCTCCCCCAATTATAGAGTTAATTCCTTGAAAGGAGTGATTATCTTATTTAAGTTTGTTTATCATAATTCTTGGTACATAGAAAACATTCAATAAATACTTTTTTATTCATTCCATTTTGTAACCGAGGAAACTAAAGTCCCAAGAAGCTAAATGATTTACCTAAGTTTACCCAGCTAATAAGTGGCAGGCAGGATTCAAACCCAGGTCTTCTAAAATCCAATCCAACTTCTCTTTATACTTGCCCTCTGCACATTGTAGATAAGGTTAACCTAGATGAATAGCCTTGAAAAAGGCAAAGGAAATAACATGGTAAAGTGGAAAGAACATTGTTTTTGGAGTCAGAGAACCTAGATTCAAATCTTGCCTCTGAAACTTACTATAGGTATGACCTTAGGTAACTCATTCAACCCCGCTGAGTCTCAATTTACTCATCTGAAAAATGAGGCATTTGAATTAGATGATTTCTGGGGTCTAGTCTATATCTATGAACTGTCTGGTTCTCAGTTTCCCTATTTGAAAATTAAGAAAATTGGACTATGTGATTGCTAAGATCTTTTCCAGGTTTCACATTTAGTGACTCATTAACATACCCTTTTTGGTGATCTCTGTGGGTTCCTTGTAAGTTCTGACCCCATGTATCCTGTGATCATGATAGACAACAAACAGAAACATCTCACAAAACCTTTAGTCCAGAGAAGACAGCACAAGTCCTCATGGGGACATTCCGTTAAACCAGCAGGATTCTCCTCAGAAGTGTGGACCAACCAAAAAGTCAAAGACCTGGAGGGTCTACTCTCTATATTTCAAGACTATGAACTGCTTTGCTGCAGCTGAAATTCCACCTTGCTACTGGGTAAAATCAGTCTAACAGCTTGTTTTACAGATCCTTCTATTAGATTTCTTCAGTTTAACTGATTCTGAAAGCACTGGGCCATTGACTACAGCAAAAACACTGATTTTCATGGGTTAGCAATCTCCAGACAAAAACCTCAGATCAGTCACTACGGAGAAAAGTTGCAGTAAGGGCTGATTCTTCCTTTGAATTCTGTCCCAGCTGTTGAGATTTTCAGCGCAGGCTTGCTACTAGCTCCTTGCCCATCTTCCTTCTAGCCAGTACCAATATGTGCCAGGTAAGTGGAAGACAACGTTAGTTTCATTCTCTTCCTCCCTGAAGGGATGCTGAGCTGATTATAAGGATTCCCTAGATTAGTGCTTTTCTGAGAGAAATAAAGTAAAAATAATTCTAACCAAGACAAACTCGAAACCTCAAGAAACTGATGAGAAGTCATAATATATGTTATAAAGGAAGCAGATGGTACTTACAAAAGACTAGATTGTCTTAATTATTCCAAAAATAAATTAGGTGAATAACAGGTAATTCTTAGGAAACAAATAATAATGAAATAATTAAAGGATAGCAGCTAAGCACAGAAAACAACAGAGACACTTTCCTGTTTAATTAATATCCTTGCTTCCCTCAAGAAGGAACCTGGCACAGAGAAAGAAGGACGAACTGGGAAATCAGAAAACTCGGGTTCAAATCCCAGCTCTGCTACCAACTTGCTGTGTGTCTAGGGTAATCCTCCCTTTAGACTTCCATTTCCATGTTTGCCAAATGAAAATTTAGAAGAGACAATGTCACAGTATCCTTCTAGGCCTAAATGTCCATGGGGCTATGAGTCTATCTCTCCCTCTATTTCCCCTCAGGCCACATAACGAGTCAAAATGAAATGGATAAAAAAACTTCCCTCCTCAAATAGTATAACATATGTAAATGTACTTCCCTGGAGCAGATGTGCTTTTGGAAGAATGAAAAAGGCTCTGGGTCCTAACATGAGGTCAGTGTATCTGCACGTGGCCTCATTGGTATGCAGATCTTGTATCCAAAAGCTGTGTTTGGCAGAATAGTATAAGAACCTGGAATTTTCCACTCTTCTATCAGTCTAATCAGAAAGGACTCAAATTTTAATTAATTTGCATTAAAACTCCTCCCTCTTTCAAATTAATAACCTACTATAGGTCAACCATAAATCATTTGGTATTAAAAGTCATGTGTAGTAATTACTCCTTTTCATTTCAGTGCCCTAAACTAGATTATCATTATTAGTCACATCATAGCCTTTAATATGTAGAGTCTAGCTACAACCAACACAAAACACAGGTTTTAAATGTTTATGGGGTCATTAGAACGAATTTAAATGTTGGATGACTTGCCCAAGGTCACAAGGTAATAAGTGGCAGAATCAGCATTTAATATGGTATTTCTCCCCAACAAACCAATTCCAAATCTGTTGATATTTCCACTACTTCTCATTTCCATCCTGAAAACATAAAATGTTTAAAATACAGAATCATTGACTATCAGATCGGAAAGGGTGCTCAGAGGTCATCCAGTTCAACTCCTCCTTTATCGATTAAGAAACTGAAGCTAAAAATGATCAAAGAAATTTCCCAAGTTCCCAAGGAGAGAGAGGATCTCATTTCTCTCTAATAACTTGATTGTAATGATGCATTCAAAATGAAGGACCTAGAGGGTGGTGGAAAGGATACTACACTTGGAGTCAGACTATCCAGACTATACAATCTAATGTCCATCACTTCATAGCTAGCTAACTAAGGGCAACTCAAGGGATGGCATCTGAGGCTGAATTTGAACTTAAGTCTTTCTGACTCTAAGTTCAGAGTTCTACCCACTGTGTACCCTTGCTGCCTACAGATAAAAACAGCACCTACCTTTCAAAATCAACATGAGGCTAAAATGAGATAATATTTGTAAAGCACTTAGCAAAATGCCTGGTGGTGGCATAGTGGACAGTGCTGGGCCTGGACCCAGGAAGAGCCGAGTTCAAATCCAGTCTCAGACACTTAATAGCTGTGTGACCTTGGACAAGTCACTTAACCCTTTTTGCTTCGGTTCTTTATCTGTAAGATGAGCTGGAGAAAAAAATGGCAAACCACTCTAGTGTCTCTGCCAAGAAAATGCCCAAATGGTCATGGAGAGTCAACCGAGACAAAAAGAACTCAACAGCATGTAAATGTTATTATTGTTATCATAGCTAATTTTGTGTGATACTTCATCAATGATCAATCTCATCAGTGGGGGCATTCTCTCCCAAAGTGCACATCCTAGCTCATCCCTTCATTTTATGGGATTCTTTTCCATATCTTTCTATCAATTCTTCCCTGTGAAGGGCAACATGCAGGGAATCTTTTTGGTATTTTAACATCACATGAATTCCATAAGCTTTTTATTAGTTATCCCTCACTCTAGATATTGGAGCTGCCTTTTGGTTTTCACACTACCTGGAACACAGTAGGTGCTTAATAAATGCTTACTGGCTAACTGACTTTACAACTGGCCCCATTTCCTTTTATACTTTTGTGTTATTTCTTGCGTGTAAGTCATCATACTCAATATACTACAACCTGTTTATCATTGGTAGTACAATTGGTTCAATTTCATTCTCTGAAATTGTGCTCTAATTTCATGCTCTATTAATTTGGGTATTTTATATTTTTGTAGATAATCCATTTATTTTAACATCTTCAAGTTTTGCTGGAGGATAATGCCATATGTTAGATTGTACTAATTCTTTTTACTTCATCTGTGTGGTGATTCTACCTTGCTCATTTCTATTTTGTTCATTTTATTTCCCCCCTGCTCTTTTTAATGAGGCTGGTTAAAGACTTATCTTTGTGTTGGCATTTTCAAAAAATAATCTTTTAGTCTTGTTTATGTATGCCATAGTCTTTTGTGGTTTCCAATTTATCTATTTCTCCTCTAATTTTCGAGATTTCTTTTTGTGTGTGTTTCTTGCAAATTTATTTGTTGAATTTGAATTGTATGTTTAGTTCATTAATCTTCTCTTTTTCAATTTTGTTCCTGTGTATTCTGAGGGATATAGTTTTTCCTCTGGATTGCTTTAGCAGTGCCCTTGGAAGTTTGGTATGCTGTCTTCTCATTAACATTGATTCAAATAGCTATTAATTGTTTTTACAATCTGTTATTTTATCCAGGCATTACTTAAGATATTATTTTTAAATGTAAAGACGTCAAGGGGGATTTGAGTGTCTACCAACCACTATGGTTTCTGAAATCAGGCAACTCAATTAATAGACAGCAGGAGTAAAAAGGTGATGGCTGTGAACAAGGTGTTAACACCTAGTGATCCATTACAAAGTGTAAACAACTCTAATGGAATTAAAGGAAGTCTAATTCTTAGAGGAGCAGAACATTGGTCATGCCTAAGAAGAAATTGTTCTTAGTAGGATAGATGAGGGAGAAGAATTCTCTCTATGACTATCTGAACTCCAAACTTTCCAGCAGACTTGACTTTTAAGTGCCACCCAGAGATTCACCTATCTTCCCGAATGGGAGGCTTAACACTGAAATCAAACAAAGCTTTCCTACTTCCTAAGAAAAGTGGTAACACCTCAGTAAGAATTTCACCTTACTATTTTGTGATTTTACATCAACTGAGCCGAGGGGTAAGAAACATCTTTTAATAAGACTTCATGTAGACTTATCACTCCTGTTTATGTTATATTAATTGCTATTTTCCTGAGTTGTTCTTTACAGAATACGTTCAATCTTTTTAATTTTTCATTTAGTTATGATTCCCTCTGTGCCCAAGAAATAGTCTATTTTTATAAAGATGGTATGTGGTGCTGGAAAATATGTTCATTCTTTAATTATTCCATTTAGAAGATATCTTAAATATTTCATCTTTAAATTCTCCAACTGTGCTTTGTCCTATACTTTCTTTTTTCTCTGTTAGATTTGTCCAACTCTAAGAGAAGAACATTAGTGTCACAATTAATATGCTACTATCTATGTCTTTTTTGCAATTCAACTTACCTTTTATGAATCTAGACAATATACTATCTGATGCATTTATATTTAGCATTGATACAGGTTCATTTTCTAGGTTCCTTTGGTTTGCATGAATAAAGAGTTGAGGGACCTTTAGTAAGCGCCTGCCATGTACATATATAGCACCATACTAGATACCAAGGGAGACATAAAGTTTAGATAAAACATGATGATATACAATCTGATAGGGGACATGATACACATACTATTTTCTATAATATAAAAAGATACATAAATCTGTAGGAGAAGAGCTAAGGGAGTGTTATGCAAGGTACTTGTGTAGTGAAAATGATTGACTGATTCTAACGAAGGCTTCAAAGAGGAAGTAAGAATGGGGCTAGGCTTTAAAAAATGACTACTAGGATATTAGTAGATAGGAAGGAAATCTAAAGATAGTAAGTTGAATCAGCAATGAAAGCCTTCTTCTGCTGAGATGTCACTGAATCCCCTATGAAAAGAAATCCAAATGCAGGAGTCATGATAGTTTTCAGTACCATTGTTAAACAAACAGATTTATTGGCTTATTTGTCACTTTCCATACTGCTAATGTAAGAATAAACTCATCCTAGGGAGGACAAATAGTTCAGACTGACTAGAGTATGGAATGAAGGAATAAAAAGTATGCATATATGAAGCTCATTGTATGTCAACAACTATGCTAAGTGCTGAGATATAAATTGAAAAATGAAGACAGTTCAGGCTCTCAAAGAGCTCACATTGTAATTGGGAGAGATGTTACATAAAAGAAAGCGTGGTGGCAGAGTAGATGGAAGGGCCCTGAAGTATTAACGGTACTCGTGTCTTCCTGACTCCATGTCCTGCCCTATCCACTCCACCACCTACCTGCCTCATAACAAGGCTAGATTTACTCATAAAGAAGATAAATATTCTTGGACTTGTTTGGACAATTATTGAACCAAATTGATCAGGGAAAGGATGGAGGTGGGAAAATTAACAGACTATTGTAATAGTTCTAATGAGTGATAGTAAGGGCCTGTACTAAATTCTTGAGAGTAGAAAAAGAAAGGATAGGGAAGATGAAAGACAACTTAAGTATCAATATACTTTGAAAGGTCATCAATAATGCAGATATCAAATTGCCTGTGATTTGGATGGGCACTTATAAAATATTTCAACTTGAAAGCTTTGCTCTGATGACTTTGAAAATGAATTGATCCCACAACTTTTTTTTAAACATTAATTTGCCTCCATTTTGAGCTAAAAATCCTAATTTTAGCAAGCTCTCAACAATTTTTCAAATGTAACCAGTGTTGTACTGGCTGGTGGCATGTAGGCAAGACTCTGTACAAATGGGCAGGTTTCTATATGTGGTAATGAATACAGATATATGAAGATAGAAGATGGTACATGAATTAGCTACAGAAAAGTCCCTAAGAACTTGCAGGCAGATGAGTGTCTATGAGAGTCCATTCGAGTTCCTCAAGAACAAAATTCCAATGGCAACAAATATTTCCAACCCTGAATAAATGGCCATATTTGAATATCAAGTATGTAATTATTCATCTGCCTGGTAGAGCCAGCTGTTGCCAACCAGATGCTTAATTTTTAAAATGAGTTTATTCTTACATTAGCAGTATGGAAAGTGACAAATAAGCCAATAAATCTATTTGTTTAACAATGGTACTGAAAAATATCATGACTCCTGCATTTGGATTTCTTTTCATAGGGGATTCAGTGATGTCTCAGCAGAAGAAGGCTTCAGACAGGGAATTCTAAATCTATTTTTATACCTTCTTTAACTTTTTTGAGTTATCAAATTTTGCAGTATCACTAAGAAGGATTCTGAGCTGTGACTTTGAAGTTTTGGGGTCCAGTCCCAATTCTATCACTTCAAAGACAAGACAAATCACAGCAAATCTCTGGGCCTTAGTTTCTTCATCTGTAAAATGGAGTGTAAGAAAATAATAGTATCTTGCTTCCATAACATACTGATTGTGAAAGTTGGTAGGCAAAGTCTCTGCTTTGTGACTCCCTGTCTTCTGTAGGATTTTGCACCTTCTCAAGTTATGTGGACAGTTTCTAAGTGAGACATCAGAAGAGTGTAGATAGTGAACTCACTCTGTTCAGTTACTAGGGGCAGGTGGAAGTATTCTCAATTTTCTTTATGTCCACTCATGATTATTTTTAATCTTTTTTAAAAGATTGTCTTCTTGGTTCACTTCCCTGTACATGGGGCATAACTCATCAACTATGTGTTGGTTTCCATAGATGACTGGAGGGAAAGGTATCCAGAATTCATTAGCCCTAGAATTGTCATGTCAGATTAACCAGTGAGAGGAGAGGAAAAGGTCATGATGGGATAGAGGGTTAGGAAAAGATAGAAGTTTAGTGAGAGAACAGTATGGAGACCCAGACCCAAAAAGGGTTGGTCCTCTGGGACAAAGGTGTCAAAGATGCAGACGAAGGGCAATATTCCCTAGTACAGATAGCTAGATTAAAACGTAACTGTGAAATAGTTAATAAAATAAATAAAAATACAATAGAACATAGATAATATTAATATGTGGTTTTTCTAAGTCAAAATGTGACCCACAGAGATCCTTATGTATAATTTAATGGCTCCCTATTGCCTATTGAGCTTCACATCACAATCTGGGCCCTAGAATCCTAGACTTCATTAGGGAATAAGATAATGAATCAATTTCAACATGTAGAACCATGCCAGCCAGCAATTTGTGACTAGCAGAATTTGCTTTTGGCAAAAAAAATGAGAATGACTTCCAGGGGGTCAAAGTACGGTGATTTCTAAACAAGGGATAAGGGAGGTACAAGGCCCAAAATTCTAAAGATAATCTGGGGAAATCCTTGGGAAGAGATTTCCTCACCAAGATATTGAACAGGGAACTAGGGAGATGCCCCCAGAGTATGAGTAATAAACAAAGAAATAGTCAGTATCAGAGGAATGTGCCAACCCAAGCCTCTAATTGAGGGCTTGAGAAGTTGATTCCAGATGAACGTAGAACAGAAGCCTGGTCATTGACATCCTCAATGAAAGCTGGTATTAAAGTATCATCAAGACATAGTCTTAATCAGGAGAAAGGAAGAAGGAAGCTAAGAGTAGATCTGATGACATGTAGTTAGAGATCAAGGCATAGATTAAATCTTTGCCCTTCTCCTGGGTTACTCACTGTAGATATTCCCCCTCCTATGGTGCTTTACTATAAATCACCTAGTAAAATACTAGTAAAGAAAAGGCAATATCTGTGAGAGCCTAGTTAATGGTAGTAGCTAACCAGGCACCAAACAGGCTAGAATAAAAAAGAGAAATGACATCAGGAGGTAAGGAACACAGAGGATGTAATGACTCCCAGGTTCAACCCTCTTGGTACCAAATGGTTTTCAGTAGTTTGGTGTGACATATAGGGAGTGATGCTCAACAGGAACAAACTCAGAAAACTGGATAAAGAGGGTGTAGAGATGGGGGCAAGGAGGAAGGGGAAGGCATTAAGCATTTATTAAGTACCTCCTATGGGCCAACTACTATACTAAGCACTTTTTATAAAATATTATCTCATCTGATCCTTACAATAATTCTGCAAAGTTGGTGCTGTTACTATTCCCATTTTACAGTTGCAGAAACTTAGGCAAACAAAGGTTAGAAGATGCAAGGGTCACAAAAATAAGTGTCTGAGGCTGGATTTGAACTCTGGTCTTGCTGATTCAAGGTCCAACATTCTATCCTCTGGTCCACAAACTACTTCCAATGATGGAGCATAATGTATGTTCTATGTTCCCTAAGTTCAAGGGTTATTAATTTTTTATGTTTGTATCCTCAGCACCTAGTATGATGCACTGATAAATAATTAGAATGTAATAAATGTGTATTGAATTATATCCTTTGTATCCACAGATGATGATAAGCTAAATGGAGTTGGTAGCAGAAGACAACAAAAGACTTCATGGTATCCTAGCCAATAATCTCATGGCTATAGAAACACCAAGCCAGGGGATGGGATTACAGTAGAGAAAACAGTTAACTGAACTGGGAAGGTCTCTGAGTCTTTTTAGGTTCAAGTCCACTGTAGTGCTCGCTACTCCCAGCATGCCCCCTTTGGTTTTACCACAATTTGCAAAAAAACTGGAAGGGCCTAGAAGTGAGTTTTCTCCCCCTCTGTGTCTCAACATACATCCTGGTCACACCTCAAATGAGGTAAAGGAGAAAAACTCAAGCTCACTGCTATGATAATTTTTTCAGCAATGATTCAATTATATGAAACTTGGGAATTTTATAAGACATCTACATAGATTTTTAGTCACCCACTTTTCAACTTTATAGGTCAGTGACTTTCCTCTTCAGCAAATGATAATTTATTTTGGTCAGCATACAAAATTCCCTGAGGGGAAATTTTCTCCATGGGAAAAATTGTGGACCCTTCATTGACTTAATAGGTAAGTCTTAGGTGGTTCTTAGAGGCTCATGGAGGCCAAGTGATTTTATTTTATTTTATTTTATTTATTTATTTATTTAGCTTTTTACATTCATTTTCACAAATTTTTGGGTTCCAAATTTTCTCCCCTTTTCTCCCCTCCCCCCACCCCAATACCCCAAGCAATCTAATTTTCCCTATCTCCAATCTGTCCTCTCTTCTGTCATCCCTCCCTTCCCTTGTCTCTATCTTCTCTTTTCTCCTGTAGGGCCAGATGACTTTCTATTCCTCATTAACTGTATGTCTTCTTTCCTAGTTGCAACAACAATACTAAACAATTGTTCCTAAAACTTTGAGTTCCAAATTCTCCCCATCCCTCCCTCCCCACCTATTCCCTTTGGTACGGCAGGCAATTCATTATAGGCCATATCTGTGTAGCTTTGCAAATGACCTTCCTGATAGTCGTGTTGTGTAAGACTAACTGAATTGCCATCCCTCCTAACCTGCCCCTCATTGTTTCTCTTCTGTCCTTTGATCCTGTCCCTCCCCAAGTGTTGACTTTCAATTACTCCCTCCTCCCTTTGCCCTCCCTTCCATCATCCCCCCCCAATATCTCCTTCTCCCCCGCTTTCTTATACTGTAAGATAGGTTTTCATACCAAAATGAGTGTGCATTTCACTCCTTCGTTTAGTCAAATGTGATGAGGGTAAACTTTTGTTTGTTTGTTTGTTTTTTTTTGTTTTTTTTTCCTCAGCTCTCCTCTTTTTCCCTCCACTAAAAACATCTCCTACTTGCCTCTTAAATGACATATAGTTACCCCCTTCCATTTCCCCCTCTTTCCTCTCACTACATTTCTCTCTCACCATTTACCTTAATTTCTTTTAAGGTATGGTCCCATCCTATTCAGTTCAATCTGTGCTCTCTGTCTGTGCATGTGAATGCATGTGTGTATGTGTGTGCATGCGTGTACATGTGTATGTATGGTCCCACCAACCACCCAGATACTGAAAAGTTTTAAGAGTTAGAAATATTGTCCTTCCCCTGTATGAATGCAAACAGTTCATTTCTGGTAAGTCCCTTAATACTTCTCCTTGCTGTTTACTTTTGCATGCTTCCTCTCATTCTTGTGTTTGAAAGTCAAATTTTCTTTTCAGCTCTGGTCTTTTCATTAAGAATGATTGAAAGTCCTCTGTTTCATTGAAAGACCATATTTTCCCTTGAAGTATTATACTCAGTTTAGCTGGGTAGGTGATTCTTGGTTTCAGTCCTAGTTCCTTTGCCTTCTGGAATATCCTATTCCACGCCCTTCGATCCCTTAATGTAGAAGCTGCTAGATCTTGGGTTATCCTGATTGTATTTCCACAGTACTGGAATTGTTTCTTTCTAGCTGCTTGCAAGATTTTTTCCTTGAGCTGGGAGTTCTGGAATTTGGCCACAATGTTCCTAGGAGTTTCTCTTTTTGGATCTCTTTCAGGTGGTGATCGATGGATTCTTTCAATACTTATTTTGCCCTCTGGTCCTAGAATGTCAGGGCAGTTTTCCTTGATAATTTCATGCAAGACGATGTCTAGGCTCTTTTTTTGATCATGGCTTTCAGGTAGTCCCATAATTTTTAAGTTGTCTCTCCTTGATCTATTTTCCAGGTCAGTTGTTTTTCCCATGAGATATTTCACATTCTCTTCCATTTTATCGTTCTTTTGGTTTTGTTTGGTGATTTCTTGGTTTCTCATAAAGTCATTAGACTCCATCTGTTCCATTCTAATTTTGAGAGAACTATTAAATTCGGTGAGCTTTTGAGCCTCTTTTTCCATTTGGCTCATTCTGCTTTTGAATGCATTCTTCTCCTGATTGGCTTTTTGAACCTCTTTTGCCAATTGAGTGAGCCTATTTTTCAAGGTGTTAATTTCCTCAGCATTTTTTTGGGTCTCCTTTACCAAGATATTGACCTTTTTTTCATACTCTTCTTGCATCTTTGTCATTTCTCTTCCCAGTCTTTCCTCCACCTGTCTAACTTGCTTTTCAAAATCCTTTTTAAGCTCTTCCAAGGCCTGAGCCCACCCAACACCCCCCTGGGGTATCTGGGGTACTGAGGCCCCGCCCTCCACCTCTTTCCCTGATGGGAAAAATACGTTCTCGTCCTTCCCATCAGATCTGAAGGTCGGGATCATTTGCATTTGTTGGAAAAAACTCTCTATAGTCTTATCTTTCTTCCCCTTTCTAGGCATTTTCCCAGCCAGTTACTTGACTTCTGAGATTCCTTTCCACCCCCGCCTGGATCCGCCCAGCTAGTGCTTGGCCTCTGAGATTCAAATGCGCTTTCCTGCGGCAAGCTTTAGTTCTGGCGCAGGGGTGGGGGCGGGGCCGCCTCCTAAGCTTGGGCCCTCAGGGGCTTTCTGCAGAGACTTTCAGGAATGGAGCGGGTGGGGGCGGGGTGGGGGGCCCCGCCTGCTGTGCTCAGCTGCCTTGGGGGTTTTATTCAGAGGCGTTCAGCAGTAGAGCAGGGTGGGGGCAGAGCCGTCTCCCCTGCTCGGCTTCCTCAGGTTGGAAAGACCTTCAGTATTGAAGATCCTGCCTGCTGCTGGGGGATTCCTGAGTCCCGGGCCGCTGCCGCCTCAGCCGCCCGCCCCCGTCTCTGCCGCCGCCGCTTCCTCCCGAGGGGGCCCGAGTCACGGAGGCGCTCCGCTCCCCTCCCCTATCGCAGCCTTCTTTCTTACTGACCTGTAGCTTCTGTGGGTGGAGGGACTTTCTCGGCTGCTGGAGCTTCCCTCGGAGCTTCCCTCTCTGAAGTCTGCTCGGGTCAGCTTCTCTGAGGCCGCGGCCAGGGGTGGGGGTGGGGTCTGCTTTCCAGGGTGCGATGGGCCCCGGGGACGGCTCTCCAGGGTTCAGTGGAACGGAAATCTCTTCCCCTATGTTTATGCACCCCCTGCAGAGATTCAGAATTTATGGGGATCTCCTTTTACCTCAATTCCATGGGTTGTGGGCTCGGAGCTCGTAAATGTGCGTCCTTCTACTCCGCCATCTTGGCTCCGCCCAGGCCAAGTGATTTTAAAAGGGTCACATAGCTAATATCAGAAACAGAAATTTAAACCTAGGTTTTTCTGACTCCAAGCCTAACATTATATATCTGTCATTCAGGCACTCTTTACCTGGGGTTTGTGTAGTTCTTTATTTGTCTTTTCATGTACATTTTTAATAACTATATTTTAACATAACTGAATGCCTTTGTAATCCTATGTATTTTATGTTATACATTTAAATATACTATTCTGAGAAGGGGTCCCTAAGTTTAATCAGTTTGCCAGAGGGGACCTACAACACAAAAAAGGTTAAGAGACTACATTCTACCATATTGCTTCTGTCTCTTAAAAGTATTTGGGGGTGGGAGTTGTAGAAGGAGGAGGGAGAAGAAAAGGAATCTCCTGCCTGGAATAAAAACTCTTCTCAGGAATTAAGCTTTGCTAGCAGAAATCAATTCAAGTAAAATAGAAAGTGAGAAGAGTGAATGGGCTATTATTGTTCTTAGAACAAGTTCTCTTCTCCCTCATTCCTACCCATGAAGTTAAACATTTGTCTCTTGAAATGTCATTTTTCTATTCAAAGTACCTTTTTTTCTTCTTGCCACCTACTTTTAGAAAAATGACTCTCCGGGGAATAGTGAACACTTGAACAATTTTATTTTCTTGGAAATATCACAGGAGAAATTCAATAGCCAGACCCCCAAAGTGTAGGTATTGCTCTGAGAAAAAGGAGCCCTGGGATGAATACCCATGGTTGTCTCTGCTGTGAAGTCTATTTCCTAAATCCAAGGTGAATGAAGGCACATAAGGGAAAATGAGATGCCCAGTCAGTGTTTGTCATAGCTATCACACATGCACCTCACAACCTATCACCTCCAACACACACACACACACACACACACAACTGCTACACCATTTGAAAGACCTTATGACAGTCAATAACTCAGCAACTTCATTCTTACTAAGGGGACAGTACATGGCAGACCTCAGCATATTTAATACCTTGCTAGACTTTCTGCAGTCAGTTAATGAACTTAACATCCTCACCCCACCTGCCTCATTAGTGAACACAAATTTACAGGCAGCATTTCTCCCAAAGCACACCACGGCACCCCACCCCCAACCCCAACTTCCCTTAGCCCACATTACTGCCACTTTAACCTAAATCAACAACAGTTACAGAGCTTTCAAAAAGTTGGAAACTAGTTCATTCTACCTGCCCCAGTTTTATTAGCAGTCTCTCTGCTCCATCCACCCCTACTCCCTCCCCATCACAGCTGTGATAGTTATAAAGCTAGGGTTTTAGTGTAAATTTTCCTTGTGTGTCTCTCTCATAGCAAATAATGCCAAAATCAACGACCTCTGCCTTTATTTTTCCCATCTGAAAGCTCCAGGGCTTGGCTCACTGGTGCTGCCCTCTAATTTATTACCACCACCTCCACCTTTCCTCTGGGTTGGACTTTTGACTTCTTCTGTGGGAAAAGATACCGGCTTTCCATTTTTCCAATGCCCTGGCCCCAGGAAATTGCATACAAACCCTTTTTAAGGTGTTGGGCCATGGGGTGGGGCACAGATTCACAGAATTTTAAGTAATTTTTTTAATGTTTTTAAGTTGGAAAATACCTCAAATATCATCTAATACAAGTCCCTCATTTTATAGATAAGGAACCTAAGGCTCAAGAACATTTACTACTAAGTATTATGGGGAAACTTCTTTTTTCATCCAGACTTAAAATTTCATGGGTGCAGGGGACTTTCTCTAATGAAACTCTATAACAAATAACTGTTCTGCAATTTATTATTTTAGAGAGATACCTGGGTCACTGAGAGATTAAGGAAGCAAACAATAAATGATTTTTATTAAACACTTACTGCATGCAGGGTCCTGCGCTAGATGTTTAGAGTATAAAGACAAAAATGAAACAGCATTTACTCTTCAAGCGCTTGTAGTCTAATGAGGGAGATAACGTGAACATATGTAGGGACACAGAGAACACACCTTTCAGGCCCAGGCACAGCTAGGATATGTCAGGGGAAGGACCTGGACTAGGTTAGCTCTGACTCCTAGACCAGTTCTCTATCCACTGCTCTTTGTTACCTCACACAAGGAACCTAGGAGTTAAAAAGAACAGAAGGATAAATCTATAGGTTTATCTGTACTGGCAACTAGGCCTCATTTCTTCCCCTTTTGTCCTCTGACTCTCCCCACTGCCAGATCTCTCCCTGAAATCTGTCCCACTCACGGCTCCCATCCCTATTTTTAATCTTTCAGGCTAGGCCCTTCCAGGAAAAAATAGCATCCCCAGAATCACTTACTGTGTTCTTTGTCTACCCTTCAGTTTCCCAAGTAGCATCTGAAGTGCCAGACCAAGGCAGATGTGGCTAATATGAAAACTGCCTCTCTGGAAAACACTTGGAGTTACACATTAATTCTGCCTAAGACATCATGTCCTAAGACAGTTAATATACATTCCACAAGGTCTCCTAAATTGGCAATCTCCATATTAATCATTCCCTTGACTCAAGAAGGCATTTCCCTACATAAGAACCACTGAAATGAGTTCAATTATCAGTCCATCCAGCTCTATATTTAGTTTCTAATAGTAGCAGAAAGGGAAGCAGTGAGGCAACAAGAGTGAATAGAATGCTAGAATTGATATTAAGAAAATGTAAGCTCAAATGTTGCCTCAGATACTAGCTATGAACCTGGGCAAATCATCTCTCCATGCCTACATTTTCTCATGTGTAAAATGAGGGATTTTGATTTAGCCTCCAAGGTCCCTTCAAGCTTTAAATACATGATCCTTTAATATCTAGGAGCATGTGGTATCACCTATGATATTAACATCAAAGATTAGTCTGAATACCATTTAATAACATACAACATAGTACCGGTATAGTAAGTGGGGCTTAGTGTGTCACTTAGCTCATATTTCTCTTGCTTTCCCCAAATTCTAATTCTTTTATTACTATACAATATAGAATGGTGGCAAAAGCTAAAGAGGTATAGTTAAAGTCCTGTCCCTAGCGGGCACTTAACTGTGTAACTGTGGCAAGTTCCTTGATGTCTCTGAGTCAGTTTACTATCAGAGAAAACTGGAACAACAATATTTATTGTAAGGATCAAATGAGATGGTGAATTTCTGTGAGTTTCCAAACAATGAAGTACTATAATAAATGTCAGCAATAATTAGATCACCTGCTTATAATGGCAGAATAATTTTGATATTTTCATTATAACATTGCTTCTTGGCGGTGTGTTGACACTTTGAATGATACACCAAACTGGATTCCAAAGTTAAACTTATTTGAACATTCAAACATAGGTCTCTGTATGTTACTGGGTTTGTGTTTTTATGTTTTCATATAACCAATCCAATCCAACCAATAAACACTTACCTGTATTAAATGCCTAATGCCAAGTATTAAGGGTACAAAGACCTAATGAAAAAACTCTCAACTCTCAAAGAGCTTACGTTCTCCTGGGAAGCTGTGGGTGTGGGGATAGAGAGGCAGAAAAGGTAAAAATAACTCGTAAAGAGATGAGCATATGTATGTTCATTTGAGGCAGGAAGGAGTACTAATAAATAAAGGTGCTAAAAAACCCAACAGGGTTCACATCTATAAAATGAGGGACTTGGATTAGATGATGTCTAAGGTATTTTCCAACTTAAAAAAAAACTAAAAATCCACTTAAGATGGAGGGGGTAGCATATGACCTGAATATTAAAAAGAATTTTGGGTTGAAAAGAATTGGAAGAGGAGAGGAAGTATATTTTAGGTATAGGGGCCGGCTTGCTCAAAGGAGGGGAGGCAAAGATTAAATGCTAACTGTAGGAAAACAAGTAAGTTAGTTTGATTGTAGAGGAATAGTATAAATTAAGTCTGGAAAGACTTGCAATAGTCAGATTGTAAGGCATAGGAATTCATATTTTATCCCAGAAATATCTCTGAAAAATTCCAGAGATACTGAAACAAGGACCTCAAGGAAGGCAATGACACATTCAGACTGGAGCTTAGAAGGGAGAACAAGTTTTGTTATCTAGGTGTGAGAATCATTTGCAAACAGATGGATATCGATGATATCCCCAAGAGATAAGATATAGACAGAGATGAAAAGAGGGCACAGAGCACAACCTCCAACAAGCAATGGCATTCAGTGTTAAAGGTAGAAAGCTGATGATGCTTCAGCAAAGGATGGAGAAAGCTGTTGCAAAATCCCAGGGAAGGCAGAGGTTCCAGGAGGAGAGGGTGGCTAACAGCATTTGGTGGTACAGAGAATTCAAAAAGGATTAAGACTGAGAAAAGGCCATGGAAGTCAGCTATTAAAAGATCACTACTAAGAAAGGAAAGCATATTGCCTTGTCTTTCACATAATCAAACTACTTTTAAAATATTGGGAAGATTTTCAGAGCCATATTACACAATACTAGCTGGTTTTATTTTTTCCAAACTATATAATTGCTATTATCTTACTTCCTGCCTCAGATTAAGACAGAAACAGAAATAGAAGAGTGTTCCAAAGGTCAGTTTATTTATTTATTATTCATGTAGAGAGACAATAATCGTAAGGTACATCTGCTAATGTGCTAGATAATATATCTCTGAATAGCTGGGACCACAGAAGGTGGGGAATGAAAGCTTATTGCTTGGTTGATTTATCTCTTCACAATAAGTAATAGAGAGGTAGAACTATTTTGACTGTATTCAAATCAATTTCTCAGTTTTCCAGATAACATCTAGTTAATTTGAATGTAATCTTTCAATTGGGGAAAGGAGAAATACAATTCTGAAGGAAGGTGTTACCACTGGACATCATACAGCTTTTTTTAATAAAATAATATGAGCCATGAAGGAAGGCTGAGACGACTCAGAATACTCAATTTGAATTATAATGTAAAATCCAAACATTTATTGTTTAAAAGGCAGAAAATATGTTATTATTCCTTGACAAAGCTATTCAGTGAATCAGAAAGACAGAAAGCAAAAATATGAGATTGGCCTCCCATGTCATAACATTCACTAACGTCAGTTCAGCTGTAGACCTGGTGTTCGAGCCATTGTTGAGCACAGAGGGATGGGTGTTCAATTAGATTTTTTTTAATTTCTGAAGGAGTTCTTTGAGATAGAAAAGACTAGGAATATTCCATTGTATTCAAGTTAGCATATTACACAGTGAAAAATAAAACGCAAGAAACCAGTATGCCATTTCATTCATTGACTCATTAATTCAATAGATATTTGTTAAGAGACTACTGGATCACCACTGACACCATGTAATTAATTCAATTCAATTCAAAAAAATATCTCTTAAGCACCTACTACATACCAGATAGCTGTCATGATACAGGGAGAGAATCAAAAAGTTGTACAAGAACATGTTGTATTATGCCTCTTCTTTCCCCTGGATCTCAGTCATATAAAATCTGAAATGAGGGGTCTGGACAAAATTAACTCTAAACCCCGTCTTAGCTCAAAATCAAGGATTATTAGCCCAGGCATCTGTGGTGAAGTTTCAAGGGGTCTATGAACTTGGATGGAGGGTAGGGAGACTTTTCAAATTGCATACACACACACACATACACATATATATGCATATTTATATATGCACACACGGGTATAAACATATATGCATGTATATAAATATATGTATATACATATATGCACATATGTGTATATGTGTGTGTATATATTATGTATGTATATATGAGAGAGCGAGTGAGATTTTTATTCTGAGGAGTCTCTAGGCTCCACCAGAATGCCATGGGGGTCATTGCCACCAATAAAAGTTAAGAACCCCTGCTCTTAATCTATTATTCTGAGATACTCTGACCTGCAGCTCTTCTGAGGGTTAATTATAATGCTGATGGACATGATGGTATAACCATAAAGCTTAACCTCTGGCTCTCGCTAGAAAATTTTCTGTGGAGATAAGCACCAGCTATTCAGCTTTGTTGATTGAGAGTCTTCATGTTTAAAACATAGCCCAGAGTAGGAGTGGAAGAAAGCAACTGGGTTTCCTATACAGACTTCCAGACGCCACCCCCCACCCCACCCCCACCCCAGAGACTTCACCCACCACACTTATCCTTTGTCATTTATCCCATGAAGAGAAGGCTAATTTCAATGACCTAGTCATGCCTCTTACTAAAATTTTGTCATTGACAATGGTGGCTGTCACATACAGAGCCCCAAAAAGCACAGAAAAGGGTCCTTGTACAAAAAACAATCAACCCAAAGAGAAATCAAACCTCAAAAGATGATTCAGCTCACCTAATATAGCTGAACTCTTTCTTTTCTGGACAGGGTTGAATGTTATCAATAGCAACCACAAAATTACCAATTCAACATATTTCTGAGATATCTTATGTACGCAACCACAATGGGAGGAGGGAAATGCAATGAAGGGTCACAGAAATCAGTCATTTAGTAAGATATAGACACCCCCTAAAAGCAGTTGATTTGTCATATCAACCTAGTATTCTGCCATTATCATTTGCTACAACTACCTGTAGGACTATGATGAGAAGTCTTGCATCCTTTTGGCTCCTGGTCAACTCCTAAAGGTTTTTATCCATTCCTACCCATCAGGAGAACTGGGGAGAGAACAGCTGGCCTCTGGCCTTGAATAAGCAATCATAACTCTGTGGTCCTGAATGCTAAGTCTCATTCATCCTTGGCAGACCAGTGAGTTAGCCCTGTCCATCTGGATTCTACCCCCTACCTTCCTGTTTGGTCTAAACCCCTGGATCCTAAACCCATCCGAGTTATGTGGAACTTGTTTCCTAACACTACTCTCACAATTGCATAAAACTGTTTATTCTGAACTCAGATCACTGTCCAGATTTATGGTACTCATATCACCTCTTCAGTATAATAGCTAGCATTTATATAGTACTTTAAAGTTTGCGAAGAACCATACATATATGATATCATTTTGTCCTCACAATAACTCTGTATGTAAGTGCTTTTATTATCCCCATTTCACAGATAGGGAAACTAAGGCTGATTGAGACTTGCCCAGTGTCATACCACTAATAAGTAATTAAGGTGGGATTTGAACTCAGGTCTTCCTGAGTTTAGAGGTCAGTAGGTAGCACCATGGATAGAATACTATGACTGAGCCTAATACCTACTTAGAAAAAATGAATAGGAAACTATAAAGTAATGGGCTTCCTTCCTTTCTCCTTTCACTCAGGATAACAAAGAACTTCAGTTTCCCATTTCCTCTGTCTCCCCTTCTTGGACTAGTGTTCTACGTTCCCTTCTATCTCAGCTTGAGTTAATCTGTCCTATATATCTGATTTAGTGCTGTATTTCATGTTAGTTGCCCAGGTAGATTTTGGAGTACTTACTCCAGGTACAAAAGTTCACAGTTACAGGTTAAGATCTGGCTTATTGGCTGAACTTTTGATCTTGACCCTTCCTGATCCATCCTGCTTTGAAGCTATTGATGAGCTGATTCTGATCAACTGGCCAAGGTTTTGGGTTTGGGTTTTAGATAGTGTAGAGTCAATGCAATATCCACAGCACCTATGGTGGCTATGAATATGGCAGCACAGTTCTGGATAGCAAAAAATTGCAAATAATTATAAAAATTCTGATTTCCACATGGCAGACAGAACCAAAACATTTATTCAGACACCAGAAAACCAAATCCATCATAGTAACAAAGAAATCTATACACAATAACAATGCAGGGAGCACTGCCAATCCCAAGCCTTCCCCCACCAGGCTTCCCACAAACCAGCTCCCTTAAACAAATCACAAACAAGCTCTCTCGTTCAGATTAGTTGCTGCCTGCTCTTTCCCAGTCTGACTGATCTGACCAACTTCCTTTCAGCTCTTCTCCAGCTCTGCCTCTGCCTGGTCCACATTTCCTGCTCTACTCATTCCTATTCACCTGTTCAGCAAGCTCTTCCCACCACAGTCTTCATGTGACTCAAAGTCATGTAACTTAGGTCACATAAGCCTATTAAAGGGTGAAAAAGATCTTCCCATTCCATTAAAAATAGATTAATTCCATTAACAATACAGAGATCCATATATATCCACATAAAGATATGCAGATATGGTTTTCTTTGTCTCAATTTTCTGTTCAGATTTATACTATTCCCAAATTCCTCACTGGACCTATACTCCTACCATCAGAGAATCAGTCACCTGAGGGATGATGGTTTGGTTTTTTTTTTCTCCCTGAAAAATAGTTTCAAGCCTCTGAGCATAGAGACAATATATGCTGAGAAAGTCCTGCACTGAGGGACAATGTTGTCATCCAGTGTTCCATGGAACTGCCTAAAGTTTGTAAAGGCACCTTGGAATGAGGAAAATCTGGGTTCAAGGCCTGCTTCTGAAATGGACTGGCTGGTAGAGGACTGCAAGAGCTATTGCTGTTCAGTTGTATACAACTCTTCATGACCCCATGGACCATAGCACACCAATGGGGTTTTCTTGGCAAAGATACAGGAATGGCTTGACATTTCCTTCTCTAGTAGATTAAGGAAAACAGAGGTTAAGTGACCTGTCCTAGGTCACAAAGTTGGTATGGTTTGAACTCAGGTCTTCCTGACTCCAGGCCCAAAGCTCCTCCCCTGAGCCTCTAACTACAAGTGCTATCTGTCTATTAGTTTCTGCTAAGTGGGAGGACGCTAAGGAAAGTCAATTAGTCTGCCAATGATCTGGGCAACTCTCTAAGATTATGCGAAAAGTACCTGGCTACATTGATAGAGGGAGTTTCCTCACTTGGGAGTTCCCCATTCCATCCAAAATCATAGATCAAGTCCCTATCCCTCTCTCTGCTGTTACTGTTGTTCAAATCCCAACTGGCTGCACTGCTCTGAATTCCTCCGCTTATCCCTCCAGGGACCTCAATATTCTTCAAGATCTCCTTGATTATTAGCTGTGCTACTCACACCTTATCAGGGTGTGAGGACCTTGGGGCCTCTCTGATTGGAGGATGGAGCAAAGAGTTCCTTTATATAAGCAGGGAGCCAGCCATTTCCAATTCCCTCCCAGATGCCCTCCTTTGGAATTCTCCAGCATGCTTCCCCACCACCTTCCATTCCCTCCTCCCTTTTGGCAGTTCCCTTTTGCGTATTGTCTTCACCCATCAGACAATAAGCTCCTAAAGGGCAGGGATGGTCTTTTTCCTAGTTGTATCTCACTCATTTAGGCTGGCATAGCAGCAGATGCTTAATAAATGTTTACTGAGACTGACTAAAACTTTGTTCCCCTAGTGGAACAAAGTTCTCATGAAACTCGTTGGGAAAATGGAGTTTATCTCACAGCCAACTTTGTTGGAATTCATGTGTACCACAAAACTAGTGCTACCTGCACTTACCTAGCACCAGCCTTCCTGTTTCTGGCTTGACCCTCTGATAAGCTAAGGCAGGAGGTTATGATCTCATAGTAGGCATCTTTAGAAACCTTGGGACACTTGTCAATACCTGTAATCTTTTTTCTTTTGTATATATTGTGTTTGAAAATAACTGTTACAAATAAAATTTAACTTTCTATTAGAACACAGTGCCTATTGAGAAGCACTTTGGAAAACTTTGAAGGTCTTCATTTTGTGAGATACTATTGGCTGTGTGCAAAAGGGAATTTTTATGGTTGTTTTTTCTGAAGACCCAAGTAGAAAGTAAAATATTTCCCAGTGCCATCTAGGCAGCACCAACTATGCTGTCTATAATCCCAACATATATTACCACCTGTCAAAATCCCTTCTGCTGTTGAGAAATATACACTTGGCACAGAGGGCTGGAGGTTTGTTTCCTTTGTCACAAGACTCTAAGAAGCCTTCACGTTCATGTTTATTCTTTCATTTCAAAGGGATCTGAAAAGTAGAGTTAGCAGAGGCAACTTTCAAATTGATGCGTAGGGAATTTAATGCCAACACTCAGGAGGAATCATACATGAAAATCATTTCCAACTCTTTGATAATATTGTAAAAATGCATTCTCTAGTTCTTGCAGGGGTTATTTACCTCTAATTAGCTGACGTCCAATAAGAGAGCTGCCAATGGCTCATTATGACTACATTTCCCTTAATCGTACGGAGGCTTCTAGGATAGTGAGCCAAGCTCATAGACAATTAGTGAAAGAGCCCTCAATCCTGACTTCATCACTTAATAGCCATCCGTGCCATGTTCATGGACAAGTCAATTAATTCTTCTGATTCTCACTTCCTCACCTGTAAAATGGGGTAATAATAATAATACCACATTGCCTCCCTTCACATTGCTTAAAGGTCACATGAAACAATAAAGCACTATGCAGATGTGACCCATATTAAATAGGTTATACTAATATAATGTAAAATAGTATGTTATTAAAATATAGCATAGTATACCATTAAGATATTTCCTTAAGGTCAATAATCCTAGTTCTGCCATTCATTACCTGTGTGACCTTGGGTAAACTATGAACTTCCCTAGGCTTCAGTTTGACTGCTTGTGAAGTGAGGGGTTTGGACAAAGAAACTTTAACACCCCTTTTAGCTCTAAAGCTATGAGCCTATGAAGCTTCTTAGTTAACAAATCTTTGAAAATCAAAATTAGTGTTTTTTAAACAATTTGTTGTTAGAATGAAAGTGCTTTGAATAGGGATTATTTCATTCTTATATTTGTCTCTCCAGCACCTACCACGGTGTCCCAGACATAATAGGCACTTAATAAATACTGACTGACTGATTGATTGATTGTCCTACTCTTTCCCTTCTCTGGCCTTGAATATTTAGTAATATTATTTAATTGGGGCATTAATAAACTTGTACTACCGTGGGTTGTACTTAGATGATTGCTGATAGACTCTCAGAGGCTGTAAGCTTTAAAGTTTCCAAGACTTCTTAGAGACATTTCATTGATCTTCACAACAATCCTGTGAGGTAATCATCATCCCCATTTTATGGATGAGAAAATCAGGAGTCAGAGAAATTAAGTAGGTGTCAGAAGTGGGATTAGAATTCTGGTCTATTCTTGGCTTCAACCATAGTTCTCTTTCCAAACTCTCAAATCCACAAATAAAGCCCCTGGTACTCAGAGGAAAAGGCTTCTTCCATAAACCTGGGCAAGTCCTCACTTGGGAGTTCCCTATTCCAGGGAAATCATAGAACTCCCTTTCCTTATCTCCACTCCTATTATTCACTTCCCCACTGGCTTTACTCCTCAGAATTTCTGTGCCATCCCCCATCCCCACAACCCCTAGGGACCGCAGCCTCCTTCAACATTACCTACCTTTGCTCTGGGACCTGCTGTACTCTGCACTGGCCAGTGCTGACGAGCCATTCTAGGGATCCTCAGTGAAAATGCCCTATTTTACAAAGAAGACTGCCCTTCTCTAATACATATTCAGCAGAGGACTCTGCCCTATTTTTGTCATTTCTGTGAGCTCTGCTGTAAATCTCAGGTAATCAGTTTTATTGTCTCTGTCTTTCAGAACTGAAGAGTTCTTTAAAACAAGATCACAATTATAGATGATTATCTCCAAAGATTGTGTTGTAATCACCATGAAATAGAATTGAATTTCCATAATTTCCAAATATCATAAAAGACTTTAGGAATCTAAGCCATCTAAACACCTTTGGCTGGATATTTCCCCTGTTTGTTTTTATGCCCAAAGTCAGTTACAGGTCACAAGCTATTTTCTGCCAAAGCTTAATGGGGCAACTCAGCAGTTTACACAGAGGCATTTCCTCAAAAAAATTTCCATCAGGCAAGCTGAAGGATAAGCACCCCACTAGGAGCAGGTATCTCCCATTATGTTAACACTAAATTCTCACCCAGGGACAAGTCAGCTGTAATCCTTCTCTAACTCTGGATCTTTTCCACTGACTTGAAGGGGTTAACATGCTATGATATAGAAATATTTTTCTTACCCTATCTCCCACCCTATGGAGACAACAATCCTTTCCCAGCGGAGCTGAAAAAAAGTGGTGGTTCAGAAGTCAGAGGAACAGAATTCAAATATTCTCGCTGGCACAACCTGTGCGACCTTTAACTTTTCTGTGTCTGTCAGTCCTCTGTAAAATGAAGACCAATGACCCGCTGGCCACTGATATCCATGATCCTATGAGATGCTCCCTTCCCCCCACACCCTGATTCTTCATTACCTCTTGACGCTCAGACTTTGTCAGATTTGAAATGGCTTCATAATGCGGCTAAATATGTGACAACAGATGACAGGGATGAAGGAAAACCCATTAACTGGCAGAGAATTATGATTTTCAAAGATCTATTTTTTCATCTTATTTATTTTATTTTTAATTTATGAAATAAAACAAGCATTTCCATAACAGTAGAATTTTAAAAAGAGATGATTATATGTTAAACTGTAAATCTATTATGTATAATTTGCTATTCCTTTTAAATACATAATAAAGTTATCATGTAAGTTTCTTTTTTTCTGTTATTGAAAAAGTTTAGTAAAATTCCTGTCTTCTCCCTCTCTCACATAAACACAGTTGGTGAGAGGAATGCGCCTCTGGTGGCATCACAGGTCAATGGACACACTCAGAATCACAGAATTTAAAAGCCGAAAGGGGCCTAAGTAGCTGTCTAGTCCAACCTATATATAAAAAGAACCCTCATTATGATATACTCTGTAAGTAATTGTTCACCCTCAGTTTGGCCCTTCCAAGGAGAAGGAAACCACCACCTGCTGAGAAAGCCCACCCCAGTTTAAGACATCTCTATTGTGAGGAAGTTCTTCCTGGCATCTAGACTAAATTGGACTTTTTTTTTAAAAAAACTTCTACTCTTTTTTTTCTGGTTGTGCCCTCTGAGGCCAAACAGATTAAATCTACTCCTCCTCTGCATGACCTTCAAATATTTGACAATAACTGTCATGACTCTCCTGAGTCTCTTCTGCCGGCTAAACATTTCCAGTTCCCATTTCAAAGAAAAGCCTCTGGAAAGGTTTATTTCTTTAGGTCTTTATGGAGAGTCCAAAGTAGTTTTCATAACTTGTCCAGGTGAGGCACATTCCAGGGTGTATCAGGGTCCTTGTTAACAGCTTGGTGCCACTATGCCCGGGTACATCTGACCTCAGTCTAGTTTCAAATGGTTTCTTTAGTTAGACCCACACTAAGTCAATGAATTCAGATGTTCCTGCCCTCAGGTAATGTCCTCCAGTTCTTAAAAACATTATTCTGAGAAGTTCAAGGGTCTCACCACATTGCTGAACAAGTCCAGGAGCCCTGAGCACATAAAAAGTAAGTGCTATCTCAGAATCAGATAAAGAATCCAAAGGTTTGGCAGTGGAAAGCAAAGAGTGGAAATTACAGAGAATCAAAGCAAGAACCAGCATCCCTGGACTGATGAGCAACAGGAGAACCAGAATGTATGAATGAATTGTGGGAGGGGAGGCACCTATTTTGAGGAATACCATTGGCTTCATAGGCATCTTAATCAGAGCAGAAGACCGAAACTGACACTACTTTGAGGCAACCCAAACCACCCACCCACCCCCACCCCCAACTTCCTCTCATTTTAGAGTTTTACTTGACTTATTGATTTCTTTTTCTTTCTCATGTAGCTATCTAATTCTTCCCCTCTCTTTTCGCCTTAGTTAAGTGTCTATCTCAGAGTTCCCATTCCATCCTTCCCTTCCAATTTCTTTTGTTTTTTTTCCTCTTTTTCTAAGGATTTCTTTATTCTCTTCTCTTCATTGATTCTTTCCCAATTCTGTCTATTCTGAACTTTCATTTTTTGATTTGTTGTCTTTGTTTTTATTTTTTACTTCTTTAATTTCTTTGTGTTCCTCATGGAATTAATCCTTCTGAAGTAACAAGTTTAAGTCCTTCTCTCTTCTTATTGATTTTTGTTATTGCTTTTATAGATCCTTTTTTCTGGGATGCTTCACTCTTATAAATATCAGTTCATTAGGCAAGTAACAAGGATAGAAGCATTGTTGCATGGTTGAAATTACCCTGTGTCCCAAATCATGGTACAGTTCTACCCCCTGCCCTCATTATGATCATTCCTCTTTCCATTCGCCATACAATATCCTTTCTGGATAAATGTCCTCCTACCCTTCTGGGTCCCAAGTAGCTCTAGTAAACTCATTTCTCTTCTCCTGAGGTACAGTGTTGTCTATGGAGCTAAAACATTTCTCAGAGGAAATGATCTCCCTGTGCATCAACATGCCTTAGATTAGACCCATTGTAAAGACCCCATCTTCCTGTAGACATATACCTCTTCCCCTTGGAAGTATCCTTCAATATGATCTATTTTCCCTTTGAATTAATATTTCTCCTAGTCTTTCACCCTATTTGATCCCTCCCTTTTTTTGCTACCTCTTCCAATCTCCTATGGACCCTCTTTTTGCTGAGACTACAGGAGTTTTCTATTTTTAATTGTTCACCCATGGACTTGATTTAGGTACGTTTTACATTCTCTTCTATCTTCCATATCTCCTCTCTCAATGTATACACCTACAAATTCTGCAATTTTGGCTCATAACATGCAATGATTCACTAATAAGGGGGCTGTTGGGTTTAGTCTCTGATGTTTCAGGCTGCTTATCTACAATCACTTCTATTTATTTGAATTCTGATTTAATCTTTATTCTCTTGTGTTCTTGTCAAAAGAAATCTTCCAGTGGTCCCTCATGGTTGGAGTCTTTAAAAGAAGAACACCAGTATATCTGTCTCCAGGTTTCTTTTTAAATAATCTCTAGTGATAGGATAATTTATTTCATTGTTTATTCTTTTCTTGGTAGTCGTATTAATTTACCTTTCTTATATTTCTGCTGTTTTGAGTGTTTGGGGCAAATCAAATAATCTACTTGTCTGGTTTTTTTTGCAGGAATACTTCAAATATATCTTTTATTGGGCTTCAATCTTTTTCATCAACAATAAAGCTCTGATATGCAGTGTATGTTATTTGTATTACATTTTGAGATGCTTTTCTTTTGTAATATATCATTTAATTCCCTTCTGCAATTTTAGGTGAATGCAGAATAGTCAAATTTCCTTTCCTTTTTATTTGAAGGTCTTTCTGTTAGCCACTTGCAGAATTCTTTATTTATCACTGGAATTACTAATTTTAATAACTGTGTTCTTGAAATTTGAAAGAAGGTTTTGTTATTATTTTTCTGGATGCATTATATGGATTCTTTGGTTGATGCTTTGTTTTCTATATTCAGAAGTTCTGGGCAGTTTTCTTGTGTTATTTCCCATACTGTAGTGTTCAGCTTTTTAATTTGTTATGTTATGAGAGACCTGTGATCTTTAAGTTGTTTCTTGTCTTCAAAACCACTGTGAAAAACCATAAGGTTTTTCCTTATATAGATTACATCATGTATTGCCTTTTGCTTAATTTCTTCCAGATTTTCCTCTACCTCAATATATTTGTATTCTAAATCTGCTTTTTGGATTCAAGTTTTTTCTATTCTGCTAATTATTTCTACTGTGTGGACAATAAATTCTAATATCTGTTCCCTTCTAACTTCTCTCAAGTTTTCATTTCTCTTTTGAAGCATTCTGGAACATAATGCTATTATGTCATGCTCTCTTGGGATTCCACAGAGTTCTGTGTCTCATCAAGCATTGGCTCAATTTCCTTTGTCTTATAATATTTACTTAAAGAAGTTTGTAATCTTTTAGATGTTTTAATATTCACCTTTTTTTCTAATTTTAGGATCTCCATGGTTTATTTATCCACTCATGCTCTAAGTTTTTAATTGAATCATCTTTCTCTTGACATCTTAGGTTATTATAGCCTTTTCCCCTGTACATCCTCATTATTCACTTTTTGATTCACCCTCCTTTCATGATGGATATATCCTGAGGGGTGGACCACAACACTATCTCAGCCTATACTGTTTTTCTGTACCACAAGTAACTTTCAGGACTTGCCCCAGCTAAATTTCAGTCTCCTTCCTTTAGGCCTCATAGTTCCCTGTCCCAGTTCCATCTGTTCTTTACTTTCCTAGTTAGAGTAAGTTGCCTTCTGCCACTTTTTGCAGGACTGGATGAGGGTGGAACAGATGTTCCAGACAGAGTCTCTGGAGTCTTAGGACTTCCTACCCTATGGGCTGTCCTAGACATAAAGAAGTCCTTCTAATGGCCACCTTATTCTCTTCACATAGGTAGTCAGGGTCAACATCTAGGACTTGTTGCACTGGGGTAGGGCTGAGAGTAGGATGTGCTAACATAACCTCTCTAGAATGAAGGAAATTCATGAGTGGGTCCCAAAGCAGAAGCTTTGGGTCATTTTGTGTACTCTGCTGGAGCAGGTTAAATGATAAGTGAGAGGTACTGAATGAGCATATTATCGATTACTATTCTCCACTGCTAATACATAAGATTGCAACTTTGTTGGGCTCCTTGTTCTCTTATCCTGTGGATTCAACTTTATTTTTTCTACCTCTAATACATAAGTCCTCTTTTGTTTGGTTTTTGAGAATTAATCTGTTATCTTACTAAGTCATTAAATGTGACTTGACCCTGCACTCCTTTATGTGTTTTCCCTCATTAGAATGTAATACCCTTAAGTGCAGACACTATATTTAGCACTATTATTTTCCTCATGTGGATACAATGATATTTTGGTGTATTTTAAATTGCATTATTATGTGTAGGCACTTTACCTAAAAAAAATCACAGTTCATCCATGACTTCTCATGATGCATAATCCTTCCCCATGTCTTTCTAACTATGCAGTGGTCTACAGGCCTTTCTCTAGGCCTTTTAATATTCTAAATATCTTTAAATTTTCATGGATACTAGTAGAGCTGTCCATCTATTATCCCTTCCTCTTACTATGTAGCCTGGCTCTTTTCTAGTCATCCAAACTTTCCCAAAGTCTTTAAGTTTCTTTTCATATACCCTCATTTTTAATTGACTGCAGACTACTTTTTCCAGTCACCTATATTTCCAATGTCTTTTGCGTAATCTCATTCTTGTGAGATAATGATATTCCATGATTCACAGTCATAAAGCATCACTGGAATAATATTGATGTTGAAAAGGGTAGCTTTAGCTGCAAGGGCCAGTTTAGGACCACTGAGTGTACTCTAGAGTTTCCTAAACACAATCCAGCCAAACTTCTGGCAATTAGGTGATACAGTAGATAAAGTGCTAGGCCTGGAATCAGGAAGATCAGGAAAATTTGAATTCAAATGTAACCTCAGACATTTACTGGTGTTGTGACCCTGGGCAAGTCACTTAATCTCTGTCAACTTCAACTGTAAAACTGGAAATGATAATAGCACCTATCTCCTAGGGTTGTAGAGAGGATCATATGGGATAATACTTGTAAAGTGTTTAGTACAGTGCCCAGCACATAGTAGGAACTTAATAAATGCTTGTCCCCTTCCCTTTTCTTCTCTCTAGAAGTTGCAAAGAGGCAAATGTTGAATCAATGAAAGGGAAATCTTCTGAATTATTTTGAGCTATGCAAAGGTGAAAGAAACTGCTTTAGGGGATTGTAGGTTCCCTTTCACTAGAGTTTTTCTAAATAAGTCTGGATGACAACTTGTTGGCAATTTTCAATTTAATAAGCACTTGTTAAATTCTACTACATGCAAGGCACTGTACTAGGTGCATGAGATACAAAGACAAAATGAAAAATAATTCTATTTTCAAAGAATTTCTATTCTACCAAATGAATGAATACACATTATCCAGATTATAAACTTAAGGTGAATACGCAGACTATTTAATTAGACGAGATATATGATACAGATTCAGTAATCAATGTTCCTAAATTGTTCCCTGCCTCTGAAGCCTCTCTCTTCAACATCAATATTATTCCAGTGATAACTTATGACTATTAATCATGGAATACTGTCATCTCAAAAAAAAATACATATATATATATATACACATATATGCACACATATAGTCATGCACCATACATATGGTATAAATTATATGCAGGATATGTATTGTGATGTATGATATATATAATTACATGACATGTATGCATGATACATATTATGTGTTATGCTAGATATGATTATAAGAATATATATAACTGTATATATGTACATATATTTATTCTTAGAAAATAATATATGTGATAGAAAAATATGTGTATATATATATATATATATATCTTCTTCTGAGGTTATGGCATTTCATGATTCACAGTCATATACAGATATAAATATATTTATATATACCACAGATAGACATTGATTTGAGCTTAGAATTGAAAACAAAGAGAACACAAAATCTTAGGGTTAGAAGGGAACTCATAAACCATCTCTTGCAAATATCATGCCTGTATAGGAATCCCTTCTCTAATATTTGGGCTACTATCAAAATCTATTTGGACTTCTGGTTTCAATTTCTCCCCTTTCCACTTCTAATGGCAAGTAAAGTGGCAAAGTAGGATCTTTTGCTGTTTTTGTTTTAGTATAATCAAGTGTAATGCCTCTATTTGAATGTGACTGAGGAGGATCTTTCCCACCCATTGTCTGGCCTGGGAAGATTTGTAAGAAGGTCCATGCCTTTTGTTAAAGAGGCACTTGTTCTCCAGGGATGTGATGCCCTCTGGCTCTAAAGAGTATATATAGACACTGAGATGCAGTTTTATTTGGGGGCTTAATTTAAGAAGGTTTGAGAGCCAGATGAGGACTCTGAGAAGCCACTAAAGAGACCCCCCAGCTTTGAAAACCCAGATGTCATGCATCCCTCTCTGGTAACTGTTCAGACAGCTGTACCTGTCTGTTGAGTCACTGTCAGACAGAAGAAGCCATGTCTGTGGATTACTTTCGGATTCAGGGTGTTGACTCCCCTGAACTAGGTGAATGATATATGTGCTTGACTAAAGGATTGATACACACGCTTGATTAAAGTGATTGTTAACCCCTCAAAAGTTGCCTTTCTTTTTATGAATGCAGATCTAAGAATAGCAGGTCCCCTGTGATAGCAGGTCCCCTGTGCATGCTGGAGTGCTTACTGCTACACCACTCCATCCTTTCACATAGATGCCAAAGTAAAGATCTGATTATATTATCCCTCTGTTCAGGAATCTTCAGCGACTCCCTATTCCCTCTATGATAAAATAGAAACTCGAAGCTTAACTTAATTCTTAAAAACTCTTCTCAGTCTGGCTTCAGTTCACCTATCCAGCTAATTTCACATAACTTTCCTTTACTTGTTATATACAAATCAGATTAGGGGCAACTAGGTGGTGCAGTGGATAGAGCACCAGTGCAGGAGTCAGGAGGACCTGAGTTCAAATCTCACCTCAGACACTTGACACTCACTAGCTATGTGACTTTGGGTAAGTCACTTAACCCCAGTTGCCTCATCCTGGGTCATCTCCAGTCACCCTGATGATCCAGTCACTGGATTCAGATGACTCTGGAGGAGAAGTGAGGCTGGTGACCTGCACAGCCCTCCCTCACTCAAAAGAAAGTCAAGTATAAGTCATGTCATTATTTCTCTGATGTCGTGATCTTCTTCAACAATGAAGGATGAACACATACACACACCAATCAGATTACTGATATTTCCCAATCCTGTATGAAATACCCTCCCTCCTCACCTCTACATTTTAAAATCCCTAATTTCCTTAGCATCTCAATGAAGATCACTTATACACTGGTCTGATGCCATGATGCTGGGAATGTGGGACAAAAACGAAAAGCAATAAAGTTGATCAGGGTAATGAAGGATGTGGTTCAGATGCATGAAACTGGAGAAGACAGGCAGAACCTAGGCAATAACAATAGTGGAGACAGTCAATGAACCCATGATGGCCTTTTCTTATCTAAGTGCTTAAATATGACTTTAGTATGTTGAACAGTTGTCAGATTTTGAGTTTGCAGTTTTGGGAATCTAATCTTTTCCTCCTTTTGAAAAGTAGGACAATATTTGCATATTCTCAGTCTTTTGATATCTATACCATCCTCCAAGGTTTTTCAAAGATTTGTAAAAGTGATTGTAAGATCATAATCTTATTTTTTCCTGTGTCCTTCAATGTGATTTATCTGGTCCTGAAGATGCAAACTCTTTTAAAGTAGTTACTTTGCTTCTAATTATGTCTTCTATTTAGAATCCCAATCTTATATGTTCTACCCTTTCTTGTTTGATTATGTTTATTATTGCTGTGTCTTTTCATGAAGAAGACAGAAATAAAACCAGAATTCAAAAGCTTGGAGTTATCTTGGACTCCACTCTCTCTCATATTTCATATCTGCTCGGCTCTCACATTACCCTCATTCAACCTTCAAGTATCTCTCTCATCCCTCCTCTTTCATCTCATGGTCATCATTATAGGCCACACCCTCATAGGAACGCTCATTTAGAAATCTCCTCCCCTTCTGATCCATCTTCATACAACTAGCAAATTAATTATTCTTATGCAAATTTAGGACATATCTATCTTCTTACATTGGCAACTATAATGGATAGAGCACAGCACCTGGAGTCACAAAGACCTGAGTTCAAACTTGACCTCAGATATTTGTTATGTCATCCTAGGCAAGTCATTTAACCTCTGTTTGCCTCAACTTTCTCATCTGTAAAGTGAGAATAATGATAGTAGCCACTTTCTAGGATTGTTGCAAGGATAAAATGATATGATTTTTGTAAAGTGCTTAGGAAACCTTAAAGCATTGCTATTAATTATTACAAAAAAACTTCAGTGGTTATCTATTGCCTACCAAGTAAAGTTCAGGTTCCTTTGCTTTCCACAATTTGGTGCCACTCAACCTCTGCAGTTTTATATCATATGGGTCTCCCCTCTTTGCTCTTTAAAGAACTTTGAACTAAATAGAACTGCTTTTTATCTCCACAAACACATCCTTGACTAAACCACCACCATGCCTTTGGTCACAGTGTTCCTAATGCCTGAAATTTCCTCTTTGTCCATTAAATCTAATCTATCCTTTACAATCTAATTCCACTATGAAGCTTTCCTTGATTTCCTCAGAGGTCAACGACCTCCCTCAGACCTCACCTAGAATCTTTTTCACACATCTCTCTATTGCATATACCAAGTAATAGTATATTCTACTTATGTCTGTATTAGGAAGTCATTATCTATATCCTTGTCTGTACTGTACTCCCACAGTAACAGGGCTTCTCTCTTATTTTAGTCTCACCCATATGCTCTCACCATCTTTCTACTATGAGGTGCACAGATTTCCATATGGGTATTTGCCTTCTTCTTTCATTATAGCATTACTCTCTCTCTCCTCTTCTACCAGGTGTTTCTTTTGAAACAGATATATATATATACATATATAATCCCATCATTACAGTCCAATCATTAGTCTGATTCTACCAAGTTTCAGTTGATTCTGCTAATGCTCTTTCAAAATAAAATACTAAAAAAAAACCCATTCTCTCGTTCATATTGACATGCTGATATGTGAGGCCATAAGGTTTTTATTCAGTCTTATTTTTTGTTATTTTTACCTTCATAACTAGGCCCTTCCTCTACTATATCACTTCTTTAGTCATACCTGGTACCCTCAGCGACCCATAATTTTACAGTTTTATCTGGACATTATTCTCCATCCCCCTCAGATTCAGCCTGATGTTCTCTCAATGAAATCAGCAAGTCTCTGGCCAAACAGTTCTTTTACACATGTTTATGAGAAGTGTTCTTTACTAGAATTCCATCACTTTGGTTTGGCAAGTTATGATCTAAGAAATCAAATTCTCACTGCTCCCATTCTTCTTTTCCCATCTTCTAATCACCAAATACTTTCAGAAGTCATTTGGTCCAACTTATATGCCAACACAATAATCCCATATTGAGAAATCCTGCTGGTGGCCAACCAGTGTTGACTTGAAGATCTCCAATGGTGAGGAAAAAACTATTTCCTAAGGCTACTCATTCCATTTTTGGGCAGCACTAATAATTGAGGGGGTTTTTTCTTATATCACACTGAAATTTGACTCTGAAATTGTCATCCATTGTTTTAATGGATGATTTAGGGGACAAAGAGAAAAGTCTGATATCTTCTCCATATAAGGGCCCATTAAACACTTGAAGGGAGATAATATAGCCCTCATTATCCTTATTTTCTCCTGACCAAGCATTTCCCATTTCTCCATTTTCTTTAACCTGTTCTTGCATGGCATAGTTTTGGGTCCCTTCACCACGTGATACACGTAAACCTGTTAATGGGACACAAGAGGAGACGAGTGGAAGAGAAAACAGGAAGCATGATCCAGAGAGGTTATCACAGTCTCAGAAGTGGAAGTAAGAAAAATGAAGGATGTTAGGAGAACTATAGCACTACTTCCCAAGGGTCTTCCTCTCCTTTTGCACTCCCTCTTCCCCAATCAGGCATTTTGCTAAGGTAGAATTCATTGAAATCAGACTTGTACCGGTCTTTATCTAGGTATTGTTAATTCTTTTTTTAGCTGCTGAAGGAGCTGTGGTATGAGCCTCCAGAAAAAAGAGATCTGACCAGGCATGGCCACTGATATGACAGAATTCTTTCAAAATGATTTGGGCCAAGGAAGTATCTATGAGGATGGTGCTCAGCACACAGTAGGTACTTAAGCCATACTGGATGGACTAACTGAATAGACACCTAGATAGTTTTCTGTGTGTTTGTTTTTTTAGAGCTTAAGTGGTGAATCCTTTAATACCATTGATGGAAAGTGATCCTCTCCACTAACTCCACTAATAACAAAGAAACTAAAGGAAATTAGTTGATTACATTTAATATAAAAATAAAATTGGGGTGACTGTTTATAGATTTTTTTTGGTACCCTTTCTTCCCTACAGAACTTTATAAAGGGTTCAGTGCACAGCAGGTGGTCAAAAAAAAAACACATCAACTAAAACATTTAGCACTTTTTCCCTTAGGCAAGAAAGATCTACACTTATTTTAGATTCTTGATAATTACAAGGTATTTTTTCATGCTTATAATTAGTGGACTACACAGGATAAGAGATTGGTCACCTAACCCATTAAAACACAGGGAATGAAACTTCTAACAAATGTTACAACTAAAACAATTAGACATTTTCTGTGGGACATGAAATAGTGGTTAGAAATACAAAACAATGTCATGCAAAAGCAACATGGGCTAATGGAAAAGGCATTAACTGAGTAAAAACCTGGGTTCCCATTCCAGTCCTAGTTTTGCCATTTGTTAACTATGTGCAAGGTAAAAGCCACTTCTTTTCTTTGACTCTCAGTTTTCTCATATCTAAAAATGAGAGACTTGGATTATTTGCTCTGTCTTTTCCACCTCTGACTGTCTTAGCAGTCTAAGAAACATAACACCTGGACCGGACTCCTTGCCAGCTGTTAGTCTTCATGACTCTGTGATTAGAATCATACTATCTTAATAGGAAGGGACACAACAGCTACCTAGTTTAGGGCCATGTCTACATGGAGATCTTTTCCCCAATACACCCAACAAATAGTCATCCAAAAAGTCTTCTGTGAATGCAAATCAGTCAATAAACATTTATTAAGCACCTACTATGTGCCAAGCACTGTGCATGTGGATGTACAAAGAGAAAAAGTCTTTTCCCAGGAGCAAGTCTTTGGGAAGGTTCTCCAACATGTGGTTTCAGAGAGCTTTGCTTCTTTTTCTTTTTAAACCTGCTTTGGCCATAAAATAGGGAAACTGGACCAGTTAAGACAATTCCTTGCAGCCATTCATAGGCAGACTCTCTTGTACATTTTACATTTGGTTAAACTTTATTGGTGTAGAGTTTTGCCTTTCTCCTTATGCTCATTACATCCTTTTCACTTCATAAATCTCTATACTCAAAGCCCAGTTACATCCTTCTCCCACCCTGAGTGCCTTCAACAATAACAACAATTATACTGTAGCTGTTTTTGTGCTGATGCTATGCTTGATGCCATGAAAGAAACACAACCTTCTTTCATAGAACTTACAGTTCAGTACACAGGATCTTGACATTGCGCTCCCATTGCGTCCTGGGCTGTTTCCAGTCATCCTGATGAATATCTGGTCACTGAATCCACATGGCTCAGGAGGAAAAAGCGAGGTTGGTGACCTTGCACATCCCTCCCTCACTCAAAACAAAGTCAAGTACAAGTCATATCATTTCTCTGATGTCACCGTCCTTTTCAAATATGATGGATGAACACAACAATAATTTTGACACTGCATTTTGACACTGAACATACTTTTAAAAAAATTTTTGATAACTACACTTCAATATGATCAGTGTCCTTTGAGATGCGATATATTTCATTTTACACACTTAAAAACCCTATTCTGAGAAGGAGTCTACAGGTTTCACTAGACTACCAAAGAATTTCATAATACAAAAAAATGTTAACTCCAGGTCTCCAGGAAAGATAAATAAATAACTATGGCACCAAATACAATATATAACTGTATAGAAAAGAGTCGTATGAGGTACTATTAGGAAATCTGAGAAGAGAACCATCATTTCTTGCTGGTGGAATAGATGGGCTTCATGAAACAGGTGATTTCTGAGCTGGATATTGAAGGATGAGTAAGATTTTAAGGAGAAGAGCTATGAATGAATGACCTTCTAGACAAAGGAGAGGGCCTAAGCAAACATGGAGCTAGGAAAGAACAGGATGAGTTTGGGGGATGATGAGATGCTGGCCATGCTTATTCATAGAATTTGTTAGTATCTAAGACTCCCACTCATCTGGGAAAGAAATCTGGGTAAAAAAAATAATCCTTTAATTCTATAAAAGGAACTCAGGTACTTAGAGGCCCTGTGGGTTGCTGGCACCCTAGGGATACAGAGACTTCAGCAGGGAATATAGGTCTGTAGCTGATGAGACACTTCAATTGGTCAAAGCCCAAATTGCTATGAGTCACTTAGCTATGGTGGCAGCAGGAAGTGGGTGCAGAGTTATGAATAGTGATGTTTCCAGGCCTTAAATTGGGTTGGCTGTTAAGCAGCCCCTCTGTGCCACCAGCTGTTTCCTTGCAGATCCATCAGTTTGCTACCATGTAGATGGAGGATATAAAATAAGTGGTTGAGACAAAAAAATATATTGTTCTTTTATTAATACTGATATTGTATAGGCATATCTTCAAAATCCTTCCCCTTGAAACTGACAAAACAACCCCAATGAGAAAGAACAGAAATGGAAGAAGATGTTTGTTTGAGATAGTGGAATGTGAAGGAAAAGCATACTCAATCACCAGAAACACCAGAGACAGAGCCCCAAGGCTATGCCTGCCTCTGCCTAGAGCCATGACTAGTGTGTCTAAAAGGAGAGTTTGAGTTCATAACAAAGATGTGCAATGAAGGGAGACACACAGAAGAGACAGAAAGAAGCAACGGCTGTCGAGATGAAAAGTAAGCAGGGATCCATCCTGCCAAAATGTCTACAGAAGAGATAAAGACCAACTAACAAAGACAGCTTGATGATCTCAGGACAGAGTGGTCCGTGCACAGAATAACCATGACTCTCATCTTTCCACTGCCTCTTCCCTTCTCTAATGTTCCCTCCTTATTTCATTGCTGAGTTGTTTTTCCATTGGAAGGTGGGTAAAGAAAAGAAAGAGAAGATGAAATTCAAATTCTTCACTCTCTATTATGGAAATTTCTATTTTACTACTCCCTCCAACATGAAGGGTTGGGAAGGGGAGTTCATTTAGAACCCCAGGACCAGATTGGAGGAAAAAACATGACTCCCAAGTGTGTTCGTACCTACCTTCTTTTGATTATTTGTAGTTTATTCTATGTATAACTTGTTTGTACATAGCAGTTTGCATGTTGTCTCTCCCATTAGATTATGAATTTCTTGAGAAGGTTGATTTTTTACTTTTCTATTTATTCTTAGGGCTTACACAGTGCCTAGGACATAGTGAGTGCTTAATGAAGGTTTATTAACTGACTGCTGGTGAGCAAAACTTGGATTTGAACATTGATATATTCATATCCTGTATTAGTCTATAGACCACTGGAGTAAAGTTTAGCTAGTTTTTACTTGTTTCTTTATAAAGGACTTCACATCTGTCATTCCGTTTGATCTTCACAACAATCCTTTTCTAAGAATACTGTCAGTGTTATCATGCTCCTTTTTCAAATAAGGAAAATAAGCCTCAGAAAAGTTAAGGCACTTGCCCAAGGACACACAGCCATTAAATATCAAGAGCTGGCACCAGAACTCAAATAGGCCTTCTGATTCTGAACCTGGTTCTTTAATACGCCATGCTACTTGTCATATGTGTCCATGTCCATTACCTAAAAAGCCAGGTCTGGAGTCAGTTGCCATGCTGGGTCTAACAATACAGATTGATGTGCTGACCCTCTCTATCTCCTGAGTTTTCTACTCTACCTTTCAATCCTGCTCTGCCACACACTAAAGGTTGGAGATGGCTGGATGGTTGGGGGAGTGGGTAGGGAAAGGAAGGGAGGATATTTGCTACTTCAGCTTTTTACAATCAATACAAATCATTGCATCATTAAGAAGGCTGCAGCAATCAAAATCAATTGAAGAAAACTGGCAACAGCAAGTCCTTTGAATCATTTTAATGATGTTCCAGTGTTTCCCCAAGAACACAGAAAAGGTCAATAAAGGGGCAAAATGTAAGCACATTTTGGAAAACTTTGCGGTGCTTGATAAATATATCTTCATTTGTTGTTGATGGGATTAGAAACTAGTCTCAGCTTCCATGAATAGAATGGGGCTTATACTGGCAGTGGGAAGGGCTGTAAAATTTCATTACCAAAAGGATAATTTTGTTATGTTCACAAATACAGGTTAAGTCCTAAGTAGGAATGATATCTATTAGCAGCTTGTATTTAACCTAGCAAGTTAGAGGAAACTCATAAGAAGTTATAGACCATGGGGGTTGTTAACCTGGGGTCCATGAATTTTGTTTTGCTAGATATAGAGTCAATCTGCAATATTCAGCCTTTAACTTTTGCAACTTCAAGTATTCCTACTTTATTAGCAACCTCATTTTTACTTTCAAGTTGGCAGCTGGGCACATTTGCAGTAATGTGCTATCAGAGAAACAATGAGACGGTCAAGACGGTTTTCAGGACAACAAAGAGGATGAGACAAATAAATCCCCAAGACTGCGCCACTTCAAGGGTGGCTTGGCACAACCAACCAACTTGCTAGAGACATTAAGTCAGCTGATCCCATAATCAGTTGCAGCATCTTCAAGGTTAATCATCAACACATCTACTATGTTCCCATACTCCAAGATCCGTAAGGGTCTCAAACTGCATATGAAGTAGACATCACCAATTATTTCGAGGTGGTCTGTCTTTCACAATTTCCAATGCCATCCACCAGCCCTGAAGGACAGAATGTTTGAGGTGATGTTGAGACCTTGCCAGTCTTGGCATTTTCCAACAGTAGTGACTAAAGTCCCAGCAAACTCTACATTGGTTTTCAGAGGACAGCCAATGTAGAAAGGTTTACAGCAATATAGTATACAGTATAACATCCTCACACTGCCACCTGACACAGCAGAAGGTAAGATTCAGGTTATAAAGTGTTTTAGTTTTTAATAATTTTATCTGTTGTACTGTATTTATGGTATTATAGATATGTATTACAAAAAGTGAATATTGTCAGAAGTCACTGTTGGGTTTTTTACAATTATTATTGAGATGTTAGCACAAAAGGTCTCAGAATTCTAGGGAAATAGTAGCAAGAAAAATGTTTTGCATGTTACCGATTTTATTTTGTGTACTGCATCTGATGACTTATTTCATGGTTACTGTGTTTAGAAAAAGTACATATCAGAATTCATGTTCGTTATGAAAATTGTATGCAGAAAAGTGTATCTTCAGCAATCTCTGGTGAAAGATTGTAGATACTGATGGTCACAGAAATCTAAGCTACTATTTCCCATAAGTTCAATTTATCAATATTCACTTTTTTTACTTTTGTGATGTTTTCTAGCAACATTACTCCCACAAAAGTTGAGGATTGATTATAGATGTAAATATTGATATACAGATATTGATATTTGAATATACTAGCTCCCTATATATCTTTTTATGTATTTTAAAACATTCTGAGAAGGGGTCCATGGGCTTCAGCAATGTACCAAAAGAATCTGTGACAAAAAGAATAGAAAAGATTTAGAATCCCCACAAGGAAATCATTGTTAATGTAGAGAAAAGAAAATTGTGGCTCTGTCACTCACCTGACATATGCCTGGGGCAGGTCATTTAATTTCATGATCTGAAAAATGGGGAAAATATACACTTAGAATTGTTGTGAAAATCAAATGAGATAACGTATATAACACAATTTATGACTATAAAACACTATAGAAATAATATACCTTAAAACAATATGACCTGAAAACACAAGACTGCAAATGGAAAAGTATAATTTGTTGTCCGCCATCCTACAGTCCCTCAATCACAGGATTCTTTAGTATTCTGAGGAGTTCAAATGGAAATAGCAACAACAGCAACATTAACATTCATACAGCACTTACAATGCACCAGTCACTAGGCTGAGCACTTTACAAACATTACCATATGATCTTTACAACTGTAGGAGATAGGTGCTCACTTTAAATATGAGGAAACTGAATCAGACAGAAGTAGTGACTTGCCCAAGATTATACAGCTGGTAAATATTTGAGGCCAGATTTCAACTTGTGTCTTACTGATCCAAGGCTTGGAACACTTGGCACTCTGGATAACCCCAGCTGTTCCAAATGCGCATTTTTCCAAAACATTCAAATGTTCAATCAACACACATTTATTAAGCACTTAGTAGAGATAAAAACTCCTGACTGAAAAGATTACAGAATAGTTTGCTATTCTCTCTGCTCACTACAAGGCTGAGAAGGGTCTAAGGGAGATTTCTCTGCTATCTTGTATTCCCTGACCACAGTGGTTCTTCTTCTGTATTACTACAAGGCACAAACAATAAAAGCAGATACTAGACAGCAAACGCAAGAGTTATAAAGCTCTGAGCGAGGCATTGTTCATATCAGAAGTGAAGATGAGGACATAATGAAAAGGAAAATGGCAGCGCTTGGATCTGTAATAGAAGACTGATGCTCTGCTAGAAGTTTGCAAGATAAAAGGCAAATTTACTTATGGAAATATGAGTCAGCAGCACACTGGCAGCATCTAAACATTTGTCCATTTTGGAACCAGAGCAATAAACCATCAGAGAAATATGACAGCACTGCAATTCTGCTCTGGAGTTAGAAATTAACATAAATACATATTCTGCTTTCAAAGCACAGTTTGTTCCCTGGGAAAACATTTAAGTGCTACTGTTATAATGGCCACATCTTATTCTTTCTTTCCTTTGACTCACTTTTCCATTTTCAAGATCATTCTTGGTAGCTTTTTCTCTTCTCCGTAGGACTCAAAAAGATCAGTAAATAAGATAGAAAGGTCAACTGTTTCTGAAGGCAGTTGTGAAAATCATGCTTAGAATAAGGGTAGATGGAGCAGTAGTCAAATAAACAAAACTTTGGCACCACTCTAATTCAAACCACCTGCCCCTTTCTTGAGGTAACTTTTGGGGTGATCCTTCCACCTCAGTATCCCTGAGTATTATTCCAGGTTTGAGGCACAGTTGTGAGTATGGGTTATAGTTTTCTCAACTAATAACAGAATATGTTCATGCAAAGAAAAAGGCATCTAATCAAAGAACATAGTAAGGGAGATGATAGTACGATCTCCCATACACTTAAAGGTATACTTTCACACAAGTTAATATGCCAACAGTGAAGTAGGGTATATACATAAGAAACAGAAGTGGCCGGGTAATATGTGATAACATACTTCCAGTATCGCTCCCTCCCCTTATTTCTATTCTCACCATCATTGAACTAGACTTGTTTTTTACCACCTCTTGACTGGACCTCTGTAGTAATCTCCTACTGTTTCTTTTTTTATCTCCAGTCTAACTCCTATCTAAACAGCCCATCACACAATTACCAAAGTGATCTTCCTAAAATCATAGGCCCTCATCACATTATATCACCCATAGGAAAAAAGTCAGATGACTCAGTGTGTAATTCAAGGTCTTCCTGCTGCTCCAGTCTTATTTCATACTACTTTCTTTCAGGAACAAAATGTGCCAGCTATACAGGATGACAATTCATTCCCCAGACTCATCTTGTCATCTCTTACTTCTTCAATTGCAGACTTTTATGTGGAGGGACTGGATTCCCTCAACATTTCCACTTCTTGAAATACCTTGAAATAAAGAAAACTTAACCCAATTGATCATATCAATAAGAAAAGTAACAAAAATTATATATTTTCAATAGATATGGAAAAAACTTTTGACAAAATACAACATTCATTACTATTTTAAAAACTTGAAAGCATAGGTAAAAATGGATTATTCTTTAAAATAAGAAGCATCTGCCTGAAATCATCAGGAAGCATTATTTATAATGGGGATTCTTTCCAATAAGTTTAAGAGTTAAGCAAGGATGTCCATTATCACCAATATTATTCAATATTGTACTAGCAATAGCAGTGAGAAAAGAAAAAAGAACTTGAAGGAATAAGAATGGGCAATGAGGTCATAAAAATATTGTTTTTATAGAAGATATGATATTCTTGGAAAATGCTAGAGATTCACCTAAAAAGCTAGTTAAAACAATTAATAATTTTAGCAAAGTAGCCATATATAAAATAAGCCCACATAAATACCAGCATATATATGTATGTGCATATGTAGACATATATATACATATATATATATATTATACCTGCCAAAACAAACCTAGGAACTACATTAAACATAATCATAAAACACTTTTTATACAAATAAAGTCAAATCTAAATAATTAGATATTAATTGTTAATAGGTGGGCAGAACCAATATAATAAAAATGACAATTCTACCTCAACTAATCTACTTTATTATTCAATGCCATCCCAATTAAATTACCAAAAAAAAAAAAACATTTTATTGACCTAGAGGAAATAATAACAAAATTCATTTGGAAGAACAAAAGGCCAAGAACATCAAATGAATTAGTGTGTGTATGTCCTTCACTGCTGAAGAAGACCATACCATCAGAGAAATGATGACATGACTTGCACTGGACTTTGTTTTGAGGGAGGGAGGGCTGTGCAGGTCACCAGCCTCCCTTCTCCTCCAGAGCCATCTGAATCCAGTGACCAGATATTCATCAGTATCACTGGAGATGACCCAAGATGAGACAACTGGGGTTAAGTGACTTGCCCAAGGTCACACAGCTAATGAGTGTCAAGTGTCTGAGGTGAGATTTGAACTCAGGTCCTCCTGACTCCTGCACTGGTGCTCTATCCACTGTACCACCTAGCTGCCTTTTAAGGTAAAGGACAAAGATTTAGCAGTAACAGATCTTACACTGCACTATAATAAAATGAAGATGATCAAAACTATCTAGTACTGGCTAAGAAACACAAAGTGGATCAGTGGAAAAGGGTTAACATATAATACATGGTAGTAAATGATTATAATTACCTTATGTTTTATAAGTATAAAGACTTAAACTTTTGGGATAAGGATTCACAATAGTGGAATAGTGAAAACTGGAAATCTGTCTGGAAGAAATTGGATATAGACCATCATTTACAAAGATAAAATCAAAATGGGTACATGACCTAGATATAAAGGGAGATATCCTAAGTAAATTAGAAGAACATGTAATATATTACCTATCAGACTTATAGATAGAAGAAGGATTTATGAATAGGAGACAAAAAGCATTGTAAGATGCAAAATGAATAATTTTGATTACATTAAATTAAAAAGGATTTGTACAAATAAAACCAATGTTGTGAAGGTTAGAAGGAAAGAACAAAATTGAGGAAACTTCTTTCATAGATAATTTCTCATTTAAAAATCTGATACCTCAAATATATAGAATACTTTGTCAAATTTATAAGAATAATGATCATTCCCCAATTGATAAATGGTCCAAAGATATGAATAGGTGCTTTTTTCAATGAAGAAATCAGACACACACACACACACACACACACACACACACAGAGAGAGAGAGAGAGTCATGAAAAATGCTCTAAATTATTATTGATTAGCAAAATGCAAATTAAAACAACTTTGAGATAGCATCTCATACCTATCAGAATGGCTAAAATAATAAAAGGGGGAATGACAAATGTTGGAGGGGACGTGGAAAATCAGGACACTAATACACTGTTGGGGGAATTCTGAACTGATCCAGCCATTTTGGAGAGCAATCTGGAATTATGCCCAAAGTGTTATTAAGCTCTGTATACTCTTTGACCCAGCAATACCACTATTAGATCTATTTCCCAGAGTGATCAGGGAAAAAGGAAAAGAGCATATATGTTCTAAAATATTTATAGCAGCTTTCTTTGTGGTGGCAAAGAACTGAAAATTGAGGAGATGCCTATCAAGGGGGGAATGGCTAAACAAGTTGTAGTATATAATTATAAAGAAATATTACTGTGCTGTAAGAAATGATGAGCAGGCTGATTTTAGGAAAACATGGAAAGACGTACATGAAATCATGAAGAGTGAAACTGTACACAGTAACAGCAACATTTTTCGGAGAATAACAGTGAATGATAAGTTATTCTAAGTATTATAAATACTGGAATCAACAACAAACGACCTGTGAAGGAAGATGCTCTCCACTTCCAGAGAAAAGTGTTGATAAATAGATGTATGGTATGGTGTTGTATGTTTTTGTGTGTTTGTATGTATCGGTGTCAAATGGCGGCTTTCTCTAGTTCAGGGTGGGAAGAGAAGGAGGGAAATATTTCAGAATTTAAAATGTGACAAAACATTTTATTTATATTTAAAGATAAAATTTAACACAAAAAATAAACTTAAACACAAGAATAAACTTAAACTCATCCTTCAAGACCAGCTCAAAAGGTACTTCCTCTATGGAATCTTCCCTTATCTCTCAAAAAGAAGTGACTCCTTTTTCCTCCTATTTCTTGTATTTCTTGCTTTTAACTATTCTTAGGTGTTTAACTATTCTATTATTTATCTCTCCATCATCTGAACTTTGAATACAACGGGTACTTAATAAACGTGTTGAATGGAGTTGAGTTGAATTGTATCCTAGGTAGCATTTCTCAAACTATGGAGCTTGTCCTATTTAGCCCACATGACAATTTTGCCTGCCTTGTTCTTTATGTAAGTTACACATGTATCCATTCAGTTAATGTAGCATTAGAAATAGGTTTGACTGAAAATATGACTTCTTATTGAGTTAGAATATGTCATCAAAAGTGCCCCATAAATAATACCCTGTAGTCAGCTGATTATCTTTCCATCTTGGCAGAGTACATATACAGTAATCAGCATCCTTTAAATTCTGAGGTTGTTGGGAAGTTTTTAGTTACTCTTGGATCTTATTTTAACCATCAGTAGTTTTGGTACCAAGGTCCATTATAGATATTTGGGTACAATCAAAACGACAAGAAGCAAAAGTGTTAATAGTCAAGATTCTGATAAACATCAGCAGCCCTGCTTTATGTATCCAATCCTAAATATTGAAGAAAAGAAAAAGCAAGTAGGATGGTAGTGGTTTCATTACATTAATCATTAAGCATTTATTAAATGCTTTCTAGCATTGTTCTAGGTGCTGGGGATAAAAAGACAAAAGAAGCTTATATTTCTATCACTAATGTAGAGGTGGAAGGAATTTCAGCGACCTAATCCAAGGTTTCTTAAACTTTTTCCACTCGCGACCCTTTCAGTACTTCTTAAACTGCGGGTAATGACCCCATATGTGACACCCCCCGCCAATGTCAAATAGGTAATAATAAAAAGCTAGCATATACATAGCATTTTAAGGTTTTCAAAGTCCTTTACAAATATCTCATTTTATCCTTACAATAATCCTGACAACTAAGTGCAAAACAAAACAAATTATTACCCCTTTCTACAGATGAGGAAACTGAAGCAGAGTTTAAGTGACTTGCCCAAGTTCATATACCTCATAAGCATCTGAGTCCTGATTTGATCTCTGGTCTTCCTGACTCCAAGTCCAGCTCTCTAATCCCTGCATCATTAGAATAATAATGACTTTCCTGTACATAACTCTTTAAGGTTTGCAAAGTATGTACATTTTTCCATTTCATTTTCATAACAATCTTATTAGATAGAAGTTGTTATTGTCCCCATTTCTTAGATGAAGAAACAAAGATTTGGAGAGGTTTAATGGTTTACTTAGGTCCCCACAGCTAGTAGGCATCAAACCTAGGCCTTCCTGATTCCAACACTGGCACTCCATCCAGTATATTATACTGCTTAGTGTCTGTGATGCCAAATGTGTTAGTTTACTAACTTCTAAAAAAGATATCTGTGGTTCCTGCAAAGGCATTTACAAACAAAATAGATGGAATTTTAGTACAAAACTCTTGCATCTTTAAATTGAAAATGTGATGAATTGAAACAATCTCCCCAAGTACTGGCTTATGTAAGTCAAGGGGAAAATAGAAATTGTTGGGAAGCATTTTACAAGATAAACTATCACACCTGATGCTGCTCCCAATTAAAAAGTTCTTACTGATAGTGACCACTTGTATTGTTCTCATTAAATAAGTTGCATCAACCATTGCGAGATGTGGGATAAAATTGCCTTGAAGATATAAGACCCACTACACTCATTTGAAAATCTGACCTTGCTCTCCCTGATCCAATCAGCTCTATCCTCAAACCCATTGCTGCTAAGGCAGAGACAAGACAACACAAATAAAACAGGGAAGACCATGACAGGAAAAGAGGGAAGAGAATATAAGAAGAAAACTCTATGGCAGCTTGGAGAATTAATGCTGCCAGAAGGATTGCTGGAAATAATTCTTCAAGATGTTGCCCTGGTATGCCCTCCAGGGCCACTGGCCAGGGAAGCCTTTGGAAATCTGGAGAGGGGTTCTCAGTCTTGTTTCTCCTCAGGGTAGACAACACTTCAAATGCGTGGCCAAAAGGAGCAGTGTTCCAAGCTGTTTGGAACCCACCCCAGAAACCATAGTGGTTGTACTAAATCACACTTTCTGTCAGACTTGGGCCAAGCAGATGAGCTTATGTCCTGTCAAGTACCCAAAGGAGTGTGGTGATAAGTCAAAAGTTTGCTGTTATAGCCAAGGAAGTGTCAGCTTCCATTTGGGTCTGATGACTTCACATCTAGGATCCTTCACTCCAGTTCATTGTGTTTTCACTAATGATAGACTGTTGCTACCCTGTCTTCATATCTGTTGCATTTTCTTGTTGCCTCTGTCTCCCTCCTCATAGCTTAGCTTCCCTAGACTAAAGTCTTTCCTGATCCCTCAAATGTTAATGTATGCCCCCACCCTGTGAACAGTCTTTGTGACTGTTAATAGTCTTTCTACAAACACTTGGACTGATTTGGGATCTAAGTCTTTAACGACCCAGGAAATTGTCTGTCTTCCCAGTTCAGAATGAGTAGAAGTCAAGGAAAGATCAGGACTGGAGGGAGGGCCTTTACTCAACAGTGGGAGTTTTAATTATCTCCTTCTCAAGAGAGGAGGGGAACACATGCCAAGGGAGGGGATGCGGATTCTTTCCTTGGCCTCCTCATCAGGCAGCAATCACAATGGTGATCATTAGCAGTTACACTCTTCAGACCTCTGCTGCCTCCTGGGATGATGGAGAGGTGAAAACTAAAGAGCTGTAATGTTAAGATCCTCCCATGCCCATTAATAGACCTTACCTGAAGCCCTTTAAGGGAAGATTGTTGTTAACTTCAATGAGGCACTGGATCAGGAGGGTCATGATGCCCTCCATCTCTGAAAAGTGTAATATATACTCTGAGCTGATGTTCTGCTTCGGAGGCCTGGAAGAAGGTTGTGCCAGATGAGACTCTGAGTAGAGATTAGGGAGCACCCTACCAGCTTTGAAAAACCCAGATTTTGGTGCTTCTCTCTCTGGTAAGTACTTATGTAATGGTTGGACAGTTGGATCTGTCTGTTGTTATGGTCAGTTAGAAGTCCTGTCTGTTGGTCTTTATTTCTCTGTTTATATTTTTCTCTGTTGGTGAATGTAATTAAAGTAGATTGTTGACCTCTCAAAATATGCTTTCCTTTTAGAAAATCAGATCTATGAACCTGTACAGCAGGCCCTCCTGTGCATGCCAGGGTGCTTGCTGCTACAGAGGCAACATATGAGACTGTTTTTTGTCATTGTTCCTAATCATGGGCACTCTCTCAGCTGGCTGGAACACTGAGGGGAGAAAAATCATATACGGAGGAACCTGTCAGTCCTTATCCACTTGCCAATGCCTTACTCAATATGGGTATGAGTACCATCCACATCTAAGAATGCTCCTTTATTCTATTTAAGACAGTATCTAACCTTATTTATCATAAATAGCTGCGATTAGTTTTGTCCTTCCTTTGCATTTCTTTATGTCTTTTTTGGGAGGACAGAGGGCCTGAGATAGCTCTGGGAACCACGTTGGAGTTACTTTTCCCAACTCAGGATTGATTTGTTAAAGAGTTTTTTCTCTCTCTAACTGGAAACATAGTTATGCTATTCTGTTTAATAATTATACTTCCAAGGGCAACTCTGCCTGTGTCATACTGCAAGCCTAACACATAACATATGTGTGTGTGTGTATATAATATATATCCCTGTCATACTGCAAGCCTAACATATAACATATGTATATATGTGTGTGTGTGTGTGTGTGTGTGCGTGTATTAGGTTATATGTGTAGTTTATCCCCTGATAAGGGATAGGTTCCTCACGTTCCAAGATTGTTTTATGTGTGTATCCTATGTCTGGGCCTAGCTCAGTGCCTGGCACATAGTAGGTGCTTAATAAATATTGTCAAATGGATGAATGCTATGAGGGACAGTGAAATAAATGCAAGCTGTTATGTATAGTTTTACATACATATATATGTATATACTGATAACTGGATTTCAATATAATTGATTTCCTTTATAATCCTGTGTACTTTGTTTTTGTAATTAAAAAATGCAATTCTGAGAAAGACCACTAGACTCTTACACAAAGTAAACCTCTTACACAAAAAAGCTAACAATCTTTTCTTTAAAGAATAAGTTTACATTCTAATTCTTTTATTCTACTATACAAAGCAGTTATTTATCCACCTGAGCAATAGTTCCACAAGCGTTCAATATAAAGGAAAGCCACTTCTGTCTTAATGCCATTGAAAAACATGGAAAGAATGAGATGAATGATGATGGTAATGATGAGAATAATGATCATAACTCTAACAAACAACTTCAGAATGGAGGGATGCAAAGGAACGGTCGTCTGCTAGAACCACCAGGAATGAAGTATTCTCCCGCAGTACTTGACAGAGTGTAAAAAGATTTCAGGCACCCAAAGTGTCGTAACAAGAGTTTGGGTGAAAAAAAGGACTATCTAGTGATGCCATCATGGCAGAAGCAACCTGAGAAAACTATTGCCTTCTTTACTCTGTGGGCATTTCTTTTGCTCTCTACTCCTACCCTTGTGAGAAGTCCTCAGTTGCTGAATCTACTATTATTTTCAGTGGTGCTGAACTGATTAGAAGTTCAAACAGAAGAAAGCCTCACCACCTTGGCAACATCAGCCATTCCCAGATGTGACTTCCAAATGACATCCATGTCAAAAGACACTGGCACAGCAGCCAAGCTCTTTCAGGCTGGACTTGCCCTTGTAGGGATAATTGGCTCTAGGACTAACATATGGGTTGTATTTTGAAGTCTCATTATTGCTTATTGTAGGAAGCCCTTCCTGAAGCAAATCTCTTCTCCTGCACCACCCTGGGTTTTGTTCTGCCATGGGACTCTTTTGCCTGAAGATGGCCTTCTCCACCCTCTTCCACATTTGCTCCGCACATACCTCTTCTTCCGCTAGTCCCTGTGTCTCATGACACTGTGGGTACTTCACCCTCCACCTCCACAGGCAGCCCCAGGGAAAGGTAAAGTTGACAGAGGGAAAATTAATTTTAAAATATATTTAAGACCTATGGAAAAATTTTGGAAGGCTATGCAAATATCAAGCCAATGAGCATAGAGGAGAATTTGAATATTCTCTACACCATATTACCAAATTCTAGACAAAGAAAAAACCTGGCAGAATTGAATACAGAAAATAAAAGCATATCAGAAATTCTTGATCCCCCTAACAAATAAAAGCAAAATCCAAAAACAGTCAAAGCAACATCAAAGAACAAAATAATTTAATACCAATCTTAGACTACCCTATAGAGATTTGAAAAGAAAGGAAATTAGAGGAAAGGGGGATGCAGAAAATTTCTGATCCTCTATACCTGAGAACAGTACAGAACAATATAAAGCTGGATCAAAGCTGTAACAGAAGACTTGGGAGCATTAATATAATAGTTAAATCAAGGGAGTTGACTGAAGCTCTAGTTTCTATGAAAATCAGAAATTCATACAATTAGATGAGATCCATTATTATTGCCACAAATGCTTCACCATGGCATATGATTTACTAGCAAAATGCTTTACTAGTTTCCTCTCTGATGCAAGACTGAGGCCATCTATCATAAAGAGGAGAAGAAATTAATGAAGAGGTAATGATTAAGAGGTAATAAATAATAAGTTTATTATGAAAAATGAGATCAAAGATCCCTCCAAATAAAAGCCAATTTTGTATTGTCATACTTTGTACAAAACATTCACAATTTTTTGTTATTCAAAAGAACAACTATAAACACAGGAAAACAACATAAGAAAAGTTCCAGCTTTTATACTGCCTTTCCTGATTATTGTATTGCCTTTGATTCAATTTCATATTCATGGTTCAGTCACATAATGCAAATATATTTTTTAAAAAGATCTAAGCAGAGTAAAAGTGTTTAATGTCAATGTGGAAAACTGTTCTTTATTTTAAAATATGCCTGGCACAATAATGTCAAGAACAAATGATATAAAATCTTGAAGAGAAGCAGCTTCCAGGGAGACCATTTTAGCCTGCTATGGTTCTAGAATGCTTAACCTTACATCAATTATCATGACTTCTGAATAGAACCGAGTATGCCTTTCAAATCAGTGGAAGTCTTATATTAGAGAGCTTCACTAAAGAGCACATTAAACAGTTACTTTCTCCAGTGATATCAGTGTGTGATCTGGATTTCATCGGGGTGAAATTATTATTCTAAAATTCTAAAAGGGAACTGAACTTAAAGTCAACTTTCCTGAGTTTAATTCTTGGCTCTATCACTTTCTATATATGTAAACTTTGGCAAGACATCTAACTTCCCTAGGCTTCATCATCTTGTAAAATGAGGGGGACTGGACTAAATGACCCCTATAGATCCTTTCAACTCGAAATCAATGTTGCTATGAGGACATCAAGAAGAAAGCTGAGGGTGTGTATGCAAAGAGACTGGCTGGTATCCTAAAGCAAATATGTAAAGGGAAGAATACATTTAGAGCAACTGACATCTAAGCAATACCAGACTTAACATTTACTGATCTAGAA